>JAMJFZ010000713.1:5560000-6760000 GCA_026225945.1 Cricetomys ansorgei | reverse complement strand
ATCAGTTAGGCTTGTTTTGACGTTCCCGTGACTGTCTTAGCCCTGAGTTTTCCTCAGCTCTGCCTTCAAGGATTATTGCCATCAGCTCCCATCTTGTCCCTCTCATGTGCCCAACACTAAGCCACAACAGCTTCATGCTCATCTTTATGAATCTTTCTCCACGGTCAACGACTGCTTCCCACGTGAGACCTATGAGTTCCATGGGTCGCCTGCTCAAACGGGCCGCTCACTTGATCGGTGCTCTGCCGTCGTATCTTAAAATCTCTAAGGATTTCTGAAGCAAGAACCTATTTTTTTTTTTTTTTTTTAATTTTCAGCTGGCCCAGGAAGTGTGTAATGGTCTACTTCAAGAAGTTTTAATAGCTCCTAACCTCAGCTGGATTTTGTTGATGTGGGATAGTAGGCTTCTCCGAAACCCCAGGTCTGAGCTATCCATGATGGGGAAGATGAATTCATGACAAGGCAGAGCCCTCTACCATGTACACAGCTGCCCAGTGCAGCCAGGTGGGGAGACCTGGCCCTCTGGAGAGAGTGCTACAAGCCTGCACCAGGTACGGAGGCAGTGTAGGGACAAAACTGTAAGAAGTGTGCAGGCCCCCATCTTCATGATAATTACTGAAGGTCATAGTACATTTTTAAGACAACACAATGAGAGCTGTCATAGAACTGAAAGGAGAGTATTAGCTATAACAAATAACCACATGCTTGGTGACAGGTAAGAGCAGAAATTCATATTCTAGCAATTTCGGGAAACAGAAGTCCGAAAACATGATGTTAACAGGACTGCACTCCTTCTGGCTTTGGGGAAGGGTTCCTCTTTGCTCTTGCAGCTTCTGGTGGCTTGTGGTATTTCTACTATCTTCATCCTTATCTCCCTTGCATGCTCTTTCCTCTTTTATCCGTCTCTCTTCCGTATGTCACAGTATCTAGGGGCCACGTGTACAACATAAGATGGTCTCATCTTCGCATATGCACTTAATTACACCTGTGCAGACACAGTCTCGAGCTCCACGGTAACATGCACAGGCTTCAGGAGTTAGACTGGGGAGTGTATCTTTTGTAGGAACCACTGTTCAACCCACTTAGAAACCCACTTACAACAGGGACAACTAAGCCTCAGTGAGGGGCTGGGGGGATGTCTTCTTAGATAAGACAACTTTTAAAATAGATGAGGCAGAGGTGGTGGGATAGAAATGTTTCTGAAAATAGTGTCTATGAAGACAGCAGTGCAAACTTAAGGGTATGGATTCCTGAAACTCACAGCAGCTCATTGTGCCCCGAGAATGAAGTGCATGGATGAGAGAAGCAGCGAGTAAAGTAATCAGGCAAGAACAGGCTTGAAACCAGTATCTTTGACCAATGTGATGGGGAAACATGAAAGGCTGTTAAGACATGGAAGAGTACTCAGGATCCAGAGGAGTGTCTGGATGGAGTTCCAGGGACAGTGTGGGGAAATCATGACTGGACCTGTGGAGTCTGGTGAGGGATAAATTAAGACAAAGCAGAAGGAAAGGGGAAAGCCAATACATTCAGAGATCACTGGGAGACAGAATCAACAGGATCCTGGAAGCTGATGGGCTGTGGATGTGGAGAAGTCAGGAGGCATCCCGGGCACCTGGATTCTGGTTTGGACAGTGCTGAGGTGGGAAGTAAAAATAAAATGTAGTTTCACTGGGCACCAAGGGAAGGGTTTCCAGTGTCCCTTGGGTAGCCAGGTGGAGACTCGGTGGTCATTTGAACTCAAGAATTCTACAGCATGGGAGAGGAGACTGAGGCTGAGGACACAAATGTAGGAACTGTCACTGTGGGTCCTGAGCACAGACAAGGGTCTGTGGCAAACAGCAAAGGTCTAGTGGGCACTGACTCCATTAACCATCCTTTATATGTGGTTGAGTTCCTCCGATACCAACTCTGCATCCTCAAGTCCCTTGTGTAAAATGGTAGTATGTGCATAGGACCTACCCACGCCATGCTTTAGGTCATTTCTAGAGTCCTTACAATATACAACGTGATGGGAATTTTCTGTGAATGCTGTTACACTGTACTGATCGGGTAATGGCACCCAGGAAACGTCTGCACATGTTCAGAAAAGACACAACTTTTTTCTTCTGAATATTTTTGGTTTGTGTTTGGTTGAAGCCCATGGATACAGACAGCCGACTCTGTTTAATTATGTATAATTTTTACCATACAATTAGAAATTATTGTCAATTGTATGCTCTGTCACCCCCCTTACATTTTTTTAATGAGCAATTCGAGGACAATCTTGTGCCTGTTGGTCTGGGCTCTGGCTATTTTGTATGCTTAGGAACCAAAGCAATGTCTCGGTTCAGGAGGATCATCTGGGAGTAAGTTCGCTGACTGGCCATGTGTTGACTGTCCAGAGGCTGGTTCAGAAGAGGAGAAGACATCTTCCATGTCACCATCAACCCCACCCACCCATTTCATTTGGTAATTACACTTCTCTAAAATGGGCGATCTTTGATTTGGGGGTGGGGTGTAGGGGGTAAAGTGAGCGATCTTTAATTTTTTTTTGTTTTGTTTTATTCACAGTGTCTCCTTCCTCTCCTGTGTGTCTTCCCCAGCTCATTAAATCCAGTCCTGTCTAAAAGAAAACTCTGCCATGAAGGCACTTCCTTATTTGCGTTGCCAATGGTGGTGGCCATTGCCGAGACTGGAACACAGATGGTGTGAGAGAGCAGCTACCCTGTTAAAGAGCACAGCTAAATAGTCTTCCATGAATGCCAAAGTCACTGCCTCAAGAAACATCCCTCCCCGAACCAGGCCTGACCTCTCTACTCTATGCTTTCCAAACCCTATACTTTGATTAAGCTACTGAGTATTATCCTTTGGAATAGTTTAGTGTGTGTGTACCAGAGTTCTGGGAGAGCACTGCTTGTTAACCCAGTCATGACTATGCGTCAAACCACAGTGTATAGTACTTCCTACATGGCCAGAAAATATTCATTGAAAGATGGATGAATGATAAACTAATCACACACCAAGTAAATGTTCATTAAAGAACTGGCCACGATGTGATCTCATAATACATAACCCTGAAAGAATAACAGCTCTATTAGTAGAAAAGAGGACCAGGCTATGAGTGCAAGCGTATGGTGCTAGACCTTGTGCTTCTGAACTTGTTCTTACCATCAGCTGAAGTCTGGAAAACTCTTCCAGATCACGAAGGCACACCACAGCTCCTCTTTCTAATGCAAGTTGATAGGAAAGGCACTCACACGTGACTAACGGTCTCATACCTCTGTGGAAACGACACATTGTTCACTCTCTTAAGCTCGCTCTGAATGTACTTGTCTCTACTCCCAGGTTTGCATTCTCTGGTGTTCATATGACACAACTCCCAAAGCTCTCACATCAAGTTAACTTTTAGACACCATCTAAATCAGGAGCTGGGTTGCAGCACGGAATGTCTCCTGCCAGATACTAAATTCATGAGTCAGCACCCTTAACCTTTTAGTTTAAGCACAGAGTGGAGTCTGAGCCAGGCCAGAAGTTCTGGCTGCATGGGAACATCTCAGGCTCCTTTGCAAGCTTGTTTATGATCTTCAGCTCTCAGTGGTTACTCCTACCTTCTCCTAACCGATAAGAGGCATGGGGAAGGCTCCACAGGCCTGGCTGAATCCAACTCCCACACCCTACGCAGGCACTGAGCCAGAATTGTGAGCAAATTTCATCGCAAATCCAGAAGAGGCAGAAAAAAAAAAAAAGCAGCATTTTAAAGTCCCACATCATAGACAAGGTCAACAGTTCCCAGCTGCCATTCCAACTTGGGTTAAGCAAAGCAAGCAGCTGTGTGAACTAAACAGAGCTGGAGAAGACCATGGAAGAGGGAATTCAAGAGGAAAGTTGGAGGGAGTCTTTTGTTTTCTTTTTTGTTTTGTTTTTGTTTGTTTGTTTGTTTGTTTTGAGACAGGGTTTCTCTGTTGTAACTCCGGCTGTCCTGGAACTCATTCTTTAGACCAGGCTGGCCTCAAACTCACAGAGATCCTGCCTGTGTCTGCCTCCAGAGAGCTGGGATTAAAGGTACTGCGCACCACCACTGCCCGCCTAAGAGGGAGTCTTTATCAGTTCTGAGGCCTGCTGCCACTCTGAAGCTCTGGATGCTTGGAAGGGAAGTGCTGAGGCGAGCTCTGGGGTAATGAGCACTGAGGGCGTGTGGAAGGATTCAACTCAGATTAGGAAGGGGGGGAAAAAAGGCAGTCACCTTTTACATCAAAGGTGGAGAGCACGCATCACAGAGTCCCGGGCAGTGGGTAGATGGCTCTCTGAATAGCCACTGTCAGTTCCAGAGTGGAGAGGAGAGGAAGCGTCACCGGCAGCAGCCACCCTATAGCTTCACTTCCTGAATTCTTCCTCCATTCAGGACTGGCAGACAACCTCTCCTGTTACAAAAAGATCACTGAGCCCATCGGGCACTTCTTAGAGAAAGCATTCACATGTGTGCTTCTATGTGCCCTGCCTGGTACATACCATATACCGCTGCTGGGTCGAGTCCTCTCATAAGTCTAAAAGCCACCTGCAGGCAGAGAGTGATTATCTTAGTGCCAGGTCACCCATAGGTGCTGAACTGAAAAGAGGAGAGTGTGGTCTTCCATCGAGGGTCTTGGTGATAGATGGGACACTTCCGGAAGGGGCAGAGCTCGGTAGCAGAGAGAAACTTAGCCACTGAGTGTTCTCATTTTGCCGGGGTTGAGGCGAGATGGTGTTTGAAGTTCACAAGAAAGACTCGCTTGGACTGAGATCACCTACATTATTTTTCTCCATCATTTGTAGAGTAGTCCACTTAGGGTGACACAGTGCCTGTGCTGACACAGTTCAGCAGCAACCCATGTGGTCATTTGGGGTTCACTGACTCCCTTCACTCTGTTCAGTTTAACCTCAAAAACAAACAAACAAAACACAGATTTAAAACAGCAGCAAAACTCAGGCCCCTGAGACCTTTAAGCAAATTGGGTTCTCTGGCCTCTGGGAAGCTTCTGCACTGCCAAGCTGCTAAATGTCACCACCAGCCAAACTTCAGTGAGAAACTCGATTATCAATCACTTCCGGCGCGCCGGCATGGCACGTGGACCATTTCCTCCTTTCCTGTTCCAAACTCTGTTTGCTCTCATCCTCATGGGAGCTATGCTCAGTCAACACAGCAGCCTGAATAAACTCAAAAATATCCATTTGAGTGAGTCAGCCTCCTTCTTCAGAGTCACATTCTCCCGATATCTTTAGGTCAAGCCCATTCTCTTGGGCTTTGCATCCAAAGCTGTGGTGGAGAGTCCAGACCCTCCTCGTGCACGCACTCGGGCGCAGGCGCGCTTCCTCTCTTTCTACCGCTCTGACAGTTCTGATTCCTCTCCAGCATCCTGCTTTTCTCCCGAGTCCTCCCTCCCTTACCTAGCTAGCATAGCTGCTTTCCTGTGCCCACACAGGGACAAATCAGGCCCTCTGAAACCTTTTCTCTAGGACTCTCAGTCTTGGTTTACATGTTCATTCGCAATGGGGGATAGCTCCCAAAGGAGCTCTTGGCGGTGGCAGCGGGGAGGGGGCACCTGTATTCTCTTTTCTTATAAGACACAGATGTGCAAACGGCACATAAACAAAGCGCATCTGCATTATTAGAATCATGGGTAGTAGCAGGCCGAGGAGAAGGCTCAGCAGTTAAGAGCACTTGCTGCTCCTTCTAATGACCGGTGCTTGATTCCCAGCACATACACACTAGGTAGCTCACCATTGCCTAGAACTCCAGGTCCAAGAGAATCCAAAGCTCCCAGCCTCCACGGGCACACACACTCACATGCGCACACTGACACAACACAGACACGTAAATAAACGAAATCCTTGTAAATGTTTTTCATGGTCTGGAGAAGGAGATTAGAAAACGTATCCAGGGCCTGCACGTGTACCTCAGTTGGTAAAGTGCTTGCCTCCTATGCATCATGCCTGGATTGGATTCCCAGCACTGTACAAACCAGGCCTTGTGGGGCGTGCCTGGAATGCCAGCATTTCAGAGGTAGAGGCAGGAACAGGTCCAACTTCAAGGTCAGCCTCCTTACACGGTGAGTTTGAGGCCGGCTTAGACTACATGAGACCCTGTCTAAAAGACAAACAATAACAAACACCCAGGTAAAGAAAACTATCTGAGAAAGCTCCCTCAAAGCCTGATGAGAAAAGATTGAGAAATATACAGTAGATATTTGGTCGTGCATCTTTCTCACTGACTGTGAGCTTTCTGCCCATCCTTTGAGTCAATGGAGTGGCCCACTCATAAAGAACTTTTTAAAGAAGTCTTCATGTTGAAAGCTGAATTGATGCAGGCATGAACGAACCCTCCCAATAACTCTGGAGTAAGCAAGCAGGTGATGAATGCCCTCTGACCCCAACACCATCCGTTCCAGGGCTGTTGAGTCCAAATTCAGACCCTCAGGCTTCCAGTCTGTTGCTGCCTCACCTTCTTTGGGCATAATAGATAAAATTTACACAAAAACAAGACAATATGCTTTCCAGTCCTTTTTTAGAGTTACAGAACATTCTTACTGGACTTTCCCAAGTCAATTTGATTATGTAAGAACAAATCTGGCAAATCAAGACTGGAATTTTGCAGTCCAAAGAGAGACACCTCAGCATCCCCTGGGTTTGGTGGGGGGGGGGGGCATTAGGGTGATTTTGGTGGGAATGGAGGCACTAAGGTGGATTTGCAGAAATTGTGGTGTTATGGTGGGTTTGGGTTGATATTGTGGTCCTATGCTCCACTTACAGGGGAGAGAATCAAAGGCCCAATCCAGCTGGAGCTATCTACCCCCTTTTTTTTTCCATAAATCTTGTGAATAATACAATTTTATTAATTAGCCTTGAGCCGCTCCCATGTACTCGACTGAGCCTCACAGGGCTGCTTTACCCTTAGAAGGCGGTAACTGTAGAATAAGAAGAGAGTGAACATGATTGAAATGCAAGATTTGGTGAGCCTGTCACCCAGAGATTGATGAAATGAGCGTGAAGGTGGGAGACAGCTACAGTTTAGAGCTAACAAGGAGAACGTGACTGGTAGCGATGCTTTCCTTGTTAAAAGGGAAGTGGTGTCTACAAAGCAGTTTTGTGAGTCACTTTCCTGAACGGGGCATGCACAGTAGCTCAAACCAGCGCTTTATGCTTCCAAGGTCAAGATGAGGTTTCACGTTGGATTTATGAGTCTACTTGTTCCTCACACGCCCCTGTTTCTATCAGACTCCCAGAGCTCATGAGCAGCATAGCAGTAGGGAAAGCAATTCCCATGATTCTTTCCTCTCCCTAAGACAGTACCTTCCGTTTTCATATTTACATAAAAAGGATACTACTATAATACGTAAAATTCAACACATTGCCACAAAACAACAAGCTTTTGTGATTGCCACGCAGGTTGAGGACAGTTTAGCGTCTCAAAACCCCCCCACTGATGACCCTCCAGCCTTTATGCCTCTCAGAGGCTTCCACAAATTTGTTTCGCTTTTATTTGGCCTTGAAAGAACTCAATAATGCACAGTCTTTGTGTCCAGCCTCCTTTGTTCAATATATGGTATATCCGAGTGATTTAGCCAAGTTCTTGCATGAGACCATATTTTGTTCGTTTTAGTTGCAGCGAAGGATCCTTTATTAGGCAGCAGAATTAATTCGGATTATCTCTGCTTTGTGGTGACTGGGAATAGTGCTGCTATGGGTGCGTTTCTGTAGGATTTTTCATCTCCACTTCCATCTCCGGGAAGTAGCTACGCCGTGGCCTGTGGGTCTATGGGTCCTTGCGGGTCTTTGATTGGAGGCTTCTGAGAGCCTGCACAACCTAAAGAATTCCAGGAGCACATGTCAGAGGATGTAACTCGGTTTATTGAGGGAACAGGTCATATGATAGAGAGGGGAAAGGGGTCTCTGGTGTCCAGGGACGTCAGGGGAAGCCCACTGGTTAGGACAGCACAGGCACGACAGCCCCATTTGCAGGTTGGGGGCTCATAACTTAGACCTAGTTGTTTTCCCAGGGACTAGAGGGAGATATAGGGAGAAGGAATTCCCAGCATCAGGTAAACAAGTCAGGAAAACAACCATGAGGTCACATACCTTTGAAGGGGTGGTGCCTTGCTGTGAAAGCAGGCAGCATAGCTTGTGGTTTGTCAAAGCAGGGGGTAGAGGAGCAGGGGGTAGAGGAGCAGCTGCAAGCCTAAGGCTCTCTGAATGAGAGTTCCAGGGTTCTAAGCATGCTTCTACCCCATCTTTAGCTCTAGGAGAGCCCCACACTTTTCTCAGTGCCCTTTGATAAACATCCACATATGCATATACCTAGGGGTCCAGAGCTAGTCCCATAGCCTGCGCATGTGTTAATATGCTGCACTGCTCAAGAGAGTGAAAACACTGTTTGTTACACAACTGCACATCTAACGTGCGAGATCTCCTCATACTCTCTTCTGTAGCACCTCGTGGTCCAGACGGCCGTGCCTCTTAGTCATTCTGGTTGCTACATGTTAGATGCTCAGGAGAATGTGCATTCATTCTCCTCAGGAGTAATGGGGCTGGGGTGTCTTTTCCTGTGCTTTCTGGCCACCCAGCATTCTTTGGGAACTACCTCTACAAGTCTTTTCAAATTTTTCTCTTGAGCGATCTTTTTCTTATTAATGTGTAGAACATCTTTACAAAGTTGCTTACAAGCCCTTCTAGTAATGGATGATTTTCAATGGCTTCCCATAATCTATTATCCATTTTTTAAACGCTGATGCTTTCTTTTGATAAACAGAGGTTCTCGTTTTTAATGATCTAATTTTTCAGTTTTGATATTTGTGTTACTTTGACAAATACCTGAGACAAACAACTTAAGGCAGGCAGAATTTCTTTTTGACTTTCAGTTCTTGGTTGGCTGATTGCACACATGAGGGGCTGAGATGAAGGCTCAGTACGTAAAGTACCTGCTGTGCGACCATGGGGACCTAAGTTTGGACCTCAAGCACCCTTACAAAGAGCCAGGCGTGACAGGATGATGGGTCTATAATCCCAGTGCGGGGAGGCGAATACAGTAGAACCGCTGGCAGACAGCCTAGCCAATCAGTGAGGCTCGGGTTCGGTGAGAAACCAGGTTTGTAAGGAACCATACAGGAAGAACTTACCATACAGCCACACTCAATGACCTTATCATTTGGCCTCCGCAGGCATATCACCTGTGTGCACACATATAGACACACACATACACACAGAACCAGAAAGAAAATAAACAATATAGACTCAGGTTGTACAATGTGACTGTTTTGATACGTGTACGCATTTGAAGCCATTGCTACAGTCGGGCTAATTAATATATCCATCGCCTCAAACCATTACCTTTTATGGGTGTGGTAAGAATGCTTAGGATCTCTTCCAGTCTTATTCAAGTTACTTCAATAAGATTTTCTGGTTATTACTATATAAATTTTGTACACCATTTGATAAATTATAGTCAGCTTTGAGTTGGTGTCAAGTATCTGTCACTCAAATCTCAAGAGAGACAAAGTAAGAGAAAGAACCTGAAATATGCTTCCTGGCGGCAAGATGCTTGGTGTGGTCGTGGATTATAGATGAAAGGATAAGAGAATTAATATTCACAGAGAATCACTCCGGGACGGTAGAGATTGAGATGAGAGAGATCAGCAACCGGAATGGACTGAAATTCTTGAGAGGAAGATGTTTTACAGAGGACCCGAGATTTGGGATGAGCTTGAGAAATGAATGGTATTTTGGAGGGTGAAGAGATGCATTCCAAGGAAAAAACTGTAATGAGCCAAAATTGAGAGGTCAGAATGCATGGAATCTGTAGAGATGACACTGGCTATCTCGAGTGTCTCCATTCTAATTTATGAGTGGTGAGTGATATGCTGAAACCCCATGGTCAGAGGCGCACAGGAAAGAGAGAGAAACTAGGAGGGAGGGACGGAGAGAAGGAGGGAAGGAAGGAGGGACAGAGGGGAGGGAAGGGAGGGGTGAAAATTCAAATCCAAATCCATGTTGTTTGAGTTTGGTACCCTTGACCCCAGAAGGTAACTCAGCAAATACCCATTTATTTTTGCTTGATGCTGATTGGCTGGCCACCATCCCTACGGCTTGCCTTTAACAACTTCCTGAGAGAAGCTCCCCACTCACACTTGAACCAGAGTACCTGTCAAAGAAGGCTTCCAATCAGAAACAGAACATTTTATAGAATGCTTAGTCCAGAGAATCTTTCCTGGTTCCCTCATGGATCAACCAAAGAGTCCTGGAGCTGGCACCTACCTAACTGAATGCTTCTGGAGGGTCACAGTTGTGAAGCCTGGCTGTGCTGACTACCCAGTGCACAAACGCAGTGGCAACAGCTGGGCTTCCTAGAAGAAATGTGGCTGGAAGTGGGCCTGCACTCATTGGGTTTCGGATGCTCTGTTTCCATCTAACTGGGGCACAGCTTTGCCAATAGAAAAGGAAAACTCAGGAGTCCTGGGGCAGCTCCAAAACATGCGGAGAAAGGCCCTGGGGCCTCCTGGGAGCTACTGGAACAAGTTAATTCAGGGAATTGGCCGGAATGAAGTTCAAATGATAAGACGCCTAATGGGACTTGAGGATGCATTTGGCCAAGATTTCTTCTAATTTTGGAAATCACTGGAAACTTCTGAACATCATGTTCTATTTGGCTCTGACAAAACATAGCTTTGCATTTGCTTGGTGTTTATTTTATCCTTCAAGATCAGAGCATGATTTACTTGTAGCTCAATTTTCGTATTGAACACAAGCCCCAACTTAGAAAAACAAACTGATATATTTTTTTCTTATAGATCCCTAGGGTGTGTGTTGGCGGGGGGTGCGCAAGGCAGCAAGGCTTGTAGAAGAACATGCATACTAATTTGAAAAATACATGCAAACAGAAATGCCCAAGAGGAAGCATTTTGTAAAGTCTAAAGTATGACTCCTTAATCCTCTGGAGTCTCTTCTACCTGGGCAGGGCAGCGTCTTCTGCAGCAACTCCTCCTGGGGAAATCTCTTGCCATATTTAAACAAATATTTTAAGCAAGAAGACTGTAGCTTCCCTTGGAACTCTTCCCAAGTACTGACTCCAAAGAGTGTTGCCTTGTCGGTACCCTTCCCGTCTTCATCTCGCTGTTTTGTTTGCTCTGAAATGTTCCATGGTTTACACGGGTAGAAAATCAAGTTCTCCCATAGCTGAAGTTCACTGCGGTCTACAATGCAACAAAATGTGAGAAGAATCGGGAGACGCATAGTGTCAACCTGGATTCTTTCAGAAACCCACCCTGAAATAGAAGCCAATAAATGGTCATAGAAATTTAAAAGGTGATTTATTGCTCCTGTAACTAAAGAGACTTCTCCGCCAGCCTCCAGCAGGAAAGGTAGAGAACTCTGGCTCTGTTGAATCATTTGCTGACGTCTGAGCCAGTTGTACATGGACGGGGTCACATCTTACAGCACGTCGCTAGGCAAAATGAATTTATTTCTGGAAGAAAGAGGGGTTGGGGGGTGGTCGGTTAGGGACTACTGTACACTAACAAAAGGAATGCTTTCGTTGTGTTTCAGATCTAGTGCACTAGATTCTACAGTGAGCATTCCTTCCTAAAACCAGAGGTACCAACAAAGGAGGGAGTCGTCTCAACATGTCTTTTAGAGACACCTCAAAGGCATCATGAAGGCGGCGCAGCGTAACAATTGAAAGCATGAACTCCGTTCTAACCGACTCAAGTTCAAATCCTAGCAGTGTCATGTGTTTGGTCATTTAAAAGTATTTCATTAGCATTTATTACTAATAAATAACAGATTCTACTATGAGATCATCACACACATATTTTGGTTGTATTTAACCAGTCTCTTGTCTTCCCCTTGCCCCTACTGATTCCCTTCCTCTTCCCAACTGGTCCCCATTAAACTTCCATGTCTTTACTGTGCCTGTGTGACCCAATGAGTTTCATTAGGGTGCTCACAGGAGCATGGGTATCTGACCAGTGGCTACGCTACTGGTATTTGATCTTTAAGCCGTCTTCTTAATTTACACTATGGGAATGAAAAACATCATCTCTTTTAAGTTATCACGGGGATTAAATAAACAGTACACATGGGGAAAACGCTTGTTGAAGTGTTAAACACTCAAAGATCATTAAGTGTTCAGCGTGGATGTCGTTTTCATTGGTGCGATCACAGTTATTAACGCTAACTAGTATGCCCACTAATTTCAAAGCTGGAAATTTCCAGGAAGGGTGGTAAAGATAGTGTTGTTCCAGTCTATCATCTTTGGGGAGTAAGAAGCATCTTACTGTGTGGGTGCTCCTCTCCATTAAACCACTTCCGTTCTCTTTCTGCCTCCGATAGTTCCCGTTCATACTCACTGAACCATGAAATGCCCGTGTAGAAAGAGCAAGATAATGTTTCCCTGACACTGGCTTTAACTTTTCAAAAGAGATCTCATAGGTAACTAGATCCATACAACTGCAGTCTGAGGAATCTGCACCAGGAGATCAAAACCTAACTCCTCGGAGAGATACCAAAGCAGCTTTCCAACTCCAGGAACCAATGA
This sequence comes from Cricetomys ansorgei, assembly GCA_026225945.1. Lineage (NCBI taxonomy): Eukaryota > Metazoa > Chordata > Mammalia > Rodentia > Nesomyidae > Cricetomys > Cricetomys ansorgei. Next base: position 6,747,456 of record JAMJFZ010000713.1, on the reverse strand, counting down.
CACAGTAATGAGTAGACCTGCCTGGTCTCTTAGCAAGGGAAGCTTCTGGGGAGACCTGTGGGGGGCAATCCAAGTCTTCCCCAAGGACTACACTTCTCCTTCTCATTTCCTCTGTTAGATCTTGCCTTCAGTGAAACTTTCCATAGAAAGTTCTAGAAATTGGAGTGTTCCGACAGAGAACGGTTTCTCCAGTGGCATGGAGATTCAGGATTCAGCTTTTTGTCAAGTACAGTAGAGCTTGGCTCGGGGAAGCAGGTGACCCTTCAAATGTGTCCCCTGTGCTCTGGCAAATGTCTGTGGCAGCAATTACCCAGGATTCAGAGCCATGTTATTTTAAAAGTTTCATAATGTGTTTTCTTTCTAATTATGGAAGGCAAGTAGGATAATACCTTATGTTTATATAGAACCGGCCCTTGGAAAGTGCTGGAAATAACGACAGGCTCCCTCCCTCCAGAATTTCCCAGGAAAGCAGCAGATTTTCCTCTTACAGATTTTATGGGTTACACCACCCTCAGAACCCTGTGGAGTCCAGAACCTGGGTTTGCTTTGGATCCAAAGTGATGTATTGGGTTTCCTTTCTATTAGAAAATCATTTCTAAGCAGAAATGGGGTTTTATGCATACTGTTCAGGGTAATTGCCATGAGAAAGAATTCAGTTCAGACTTCCTGATTTTCTCTTTCATATATTTATATCTAATCTATATCTATATGTGTGTGTATCTATGTGTGTGTATGTCTATATACATATATATGTATTTATTACATATATTTATTTCTTTTTTATTTAATATTTTGAAGAAAGAGTCTCGCTATGTAACACTGGCTGGCCTTGAGCTTATATCATCCTCCGGCCTCAGCCTCTTGTGTGCAGGAATTATAGACACACTACACCACATTCAGGAAACTTTCAACATAAGAAAATAATTTATCTACTGTCTTCCAGTACACTGTGTGTGTGTGTGTGTGTGAGAGAGAGAGAGAGAGAGAGACTTTAGAACCTAGACTAACCTTGCACTCTAAATCCTCCTGCCTCAGCCCTCCAAGGGTTGGTATTATTTCTTTCCATTTTTTACACCCACAAAGGTAATGGTGCTGTAGTATCCTGTCAACATCAGAATAGCATGCTCACGATGACGTAGGCATTGTTCTTTGAGATTCATACATGTCCTTGGTCCCAGGGCACTTCTTCCTATCAGCTCCAGCCTTGAATAACTGGAAGTCTTGCATCTAGTCAAACATGGTCTTGTTTTCACATGAGATAATACTGAGGCTAGAGATCCTGAATGGCTCGTTAGGGTTCTGCACCTAATTAGTGGCACTGAAGGGCAAGAGGGTTGTGATCTCTAGGTTTGTTGGGATTTTACTTATGGGGTTATTACAGTGACTGCTCAGAGCAGGACCTCCTAAACCTTTCCCACTTGTTGCCCCTTTCTACCCAAAACATTTTCATATGACCCTGGAGATATAGATCTATAAAATAGATAACAAATCAATCATATGAATTTTACTTGAAACAATTCTTTATTTTTTAAATACACACACACACACACACACACACCCGCACACATACACACTTGTATGTGTATAGAATTCTATCCTTCACTTAATGTGAAAGTAATTTGGGTGCTGGTGAGGTAGCTCAGTGGGTAAAGGCACTTGTAGCCAAGCCTGAAAACCTGAGTTCAATAACCTGAAACCCATATGATACAAAGAGAGAACTGACTCCTGCAAGTTGTCCTTTGACCTCCACATGCACACTTACACACACACACACACACACACACACGCACGCACGCACGCGCACACAATTGCTTACAGGTGTGAAACATTCTCGCTTATTTTCACATGAAGAACTAACTCTTGGCTGAATATCTGACAGTTCAGGACGTTGAGGATCTTTAAATCTCTTCATGATCGATATTTTGATTTTATAATCATCACTGTTGAGAGTGGAGCTTCACAGAAACACAAAATGGTAGAGATATGAGATATGATTACGGCCATTTCAGAAGCTGAAAAACTCCGCCTTCATTCCAAACCAGGACTCACCTATTAGGTTTTATGAAACTCTAGCAACTTCAACAGCTTTTAAAAGCAAACAGTTTAGCACAATACGACCCCAAAACACATTAATTTGACACTCATGGTAGGAGGCGATGGACGAAAGTTTGTAAAGACTTTGTTCTCATAATTAAACCATGATATTTCTATAGGACCAGAAAACTTTGAAATGGAGGGAAAAACAACAAAGATCCTCACACACAGTAGTCTTGAATCTCCGCAGAGACGGTTCGGGCTGCGATTATTAGCCTTGTGTGACGCAGGAAGTACAGAGTGTGCACGGCCTGTGCTCAGAACCAAGGCTGCAGAGGAGTCACAGGACGCAACACAGGCGAGTCCTACAGGAGCAACTGGGATTCATTGGTTGCCTTTAGTTGCTGAATTAATTCTCGGTTATTTGGCAATTGTCTACTGTGTAAAATGATTCTGCTATCCCTCACTCAGTTAGGCAAGTATCTGTGGAGACCTAAGAAACTAGGGAGCTGTGGATTACAGTGATAATACTGTTATAAGACCCTTGATACCAGCATCTTAACACGGTAAACATTTATTTGTCACTCAGTCGACAGTATAATGCAGGCTTCTTTGACCGGAAACGATGGTTGTCCCTCCTTTCAGTGATTCAGGGATCTAAGTGTGGCCTCACCATCCTATCGTGGCTCTCAACTGGGAGTGATTTGGTACCCTGAGGGACGTTGCGCATTGTCTGGAGATAATTTCCCACTCTTGGCTTCTAGTAGGTTGAGACCAGGCTGATGCTAAGTATCCCACCATACATGAGACAGCCTCCCACAATAAAGAGTTTTCTGCCCCAGTGTACCAACAGCACCAGGACTGAGAAACACCGGCCAAGGTGTCCGTCGTCTTCTGCATCTAGGCTACCATACAGAGAAGAGCAAGATGCAGCTGCCTAAATACAGATGACTAAAATTTGAGTCCCAGTGGGTTGCTGATACCCGTATCTATCTGGGGCAAAGCAAGAACCTTTGGTGAACAACTGTCCATCTTTCCACAGTTCCATAGGCAAGATCTGAAGAGTATGTCTGTCTGGATGCTCACAGCATTGTTGAAACATCCATCAAGCTAGTAAAATCTATACTACACAAACATGGCCCAGTGTCCCCTTAGAGTTCAGATTCCTCCGCTAAGTGTTTCTGTATGACTCAACACACCACTTAGTACTGCAAATACAAGAGTCAAATAGAAATTTTGATCTCTCTAGGAAAACGCTGCTTCCCTCTATTGTTCCTGTCTCAGCAATTGATGATGCCAGTCTCCTGCCCACTTTCCCATGCCATCATCCAGGTACTCAGCAAATCATCCCGACTCTGACTCTGAGACAGTCCCCTGCAGGTATGGCCATGAGCTAGAGTGTGTGGCCTGAACTACTGCGATGGCCCTCTCATTGGCCTCTTTGCTACCTTACTTACCACAACCCCGCTCTACTACCCAGAGTAACCCAGGTACTCTTCATTACTGTAATGGTTATTTCTTCATAGCTGGGACCAAATCGCCCTCTGGGCAGTTTGGATCGTATGAAATGCACTCACTTCATTGCTCCTCGAGGTCTGAGCTGCCTCCCATCATTCCCACAATCCCTTGGACTTGATACGAGCACCAGATTGTTTGGGCTTGGTTTCACCATGTTCCCTTTCCCTCTATCCTTCCAGCACTATGGGCATTACTGTTAAAGTATTTTTTTTAATTCACCATCGATACACTAATAACGAGCCATGACAACTCTCAGGGATCCAATACCCTGGCAGCTTAGGCAGAGAGCTCACTCCATTGCCTCCTCACACTGCTCTCCTCATGGTTCTCTAGCTATCTCTGCTCATCTCTCCTCATCCCTCTGCCTCAGCCCCTAGGTTCTTCATTCATTTAAAACTCCTCCCTCTCTCCACCCAGGCCTTCATTATACAAATGAATGGAACCTAACACTTCTCAAGATCTGCCAGCAGACATGTCACCTATCCTGGCGGGTGTCCGAGCTGGGGGTGAGTCAGAGTCTTCTTTGATCACCCGGCTACAGACCATTGATGGAGATAGGGAACCTTCATCTGCATTAAGGCAAACCATAAGTGGCCTGTTCACATGGAGATCTGGGTGGCTACTCCATTGTTTTAGCACAGAGGTGTTATCACGTAGGAAGCGAATCCTTTACATGCTGCAAGGCATCAGGAAGCACCCTTCCCCCTAGAGAGCATACAGGAGTATGATTCCATAACTACAAAATATCCCACAACACGTTACTATGAAAAGAGCTAACTTGGGTACAAGAGTCAGCCGCTTTGCCCCAACCAACCGTCCTACCCAGGGTCTGTGATACTGTCTCACTCCAGCCTCTCTCCTCCCACTTCACTGCAGACACTGGCATGCTCTCTGGGCCACCAACATGCCGACTGCTCTTGGAGTCAGGGACTCTCCATTTACTCTTGCCCAGATGCTTGACATCTGCTTCCTCCCGTCCAGTGTAGGCCCAGTGTGCTCTTCTGGGAGGAAATCACATTCTTGAAATTGCTGCCCCTGCCCTGTCCTTTAGTATATGATTCGCCCTCCACCCTCCGGTGAGCATACATTATCCGTTGTCTTCTCCTTTGCCATTTGTCCTCATGGAAGCTCTGTGAGGACAGAAGACGAATCCGCCTTGTCCTTCACTCTCTCCTCTGCTCTATGGCAATATGGCACACAGCAGCCGTCACCACACTTTCTGTATGTAGACAGTCACTGAATCCATGAGTAAACAGAATATCAGAGCCCCAGAGAATGAGGAAATGAAGAGCATGAAAGCCTGCCCCGGCTCAGCATATCATAAGGGACACAAATGGGTCACACAGTCCCCATGTTGGACCCATCCCCACCAACCTGCTTATTTACCCAGAAACAAATAAGAGATAACCACAGAGGTCCCTTAGAAACAGACAGACAAATCCTGAGACTCAGCCATGCATTCTCTCCAGCAGCACATGCTGGGCTGCTTCAGAAGCCGCTGTGTTTCATGGATCGTAACTGACCTCTGACATGCTCCCGGGCCAGGCACATCACTCAGAGTTGCCACTGCCATGTACAGACCTGGAGGCCTGACGGAGAAACCCCCTAGGTGGTGTTGCTGCTCGTCCCTCGCCACACCCCACCTTCCTTCTCATTCTCCTCCTCTGTCACGGCTGGTCTGTCTTCTTGTCTTCCCTCAGAGCCAAACTACTTTGCTTTTGAAAATGCTCACGAATATGGATAGTAAATTTCTAGTCTCTCTAGTCTTGGGCCCGCTGCCTGGCTGCTTCCTGAGATCCTCTTGACTGAGGCAGGACTGTCAGCAGCCTTGACTTTGATCATCTCGTTCATCTGTCTACATTATCTTTTACAGATTAATTTTTCCATTCCTTCCACTACCATCAGTTCAGCACCAAGCTCAGAATGGATACAGCTGGCCATTGTTTGCAACCACACGTTTAAGAAAGCAAATTCTGAAAAGGTGTACTGAATCGAAAAGCAGAACTTGAATTTTCTGTATGCCAGGTACTATCGCAAATCCGAAGGAATGAAGTGACCTGTAGGCACCGTGTCTGGTGTGTAAGTTCATCAAGAGGTGCTTTAAAGTATGGGTCCAGGTTGCTTAGGTTAGATACAGACGCTGTGCCATTTTATCTAAGAAGAAACTTGAGTGCTGTGGGTTTTGGTATGCACAAAATGTTCAAAAACCTCTCCATCGAGGAAGTGTAGGCTATAGAGCTCATAATCTCGTAAGCTTTGCAAACTTTGCAGAGACAGGATCCTCTGATGGTAATGGGGTAAGACCTTCTTTCCCTCTCACTTCTTTACCACACTTTGGAGGACCTCATGCAGAGATTTTCACAGTATTTTTGGATCACTGCTGAGGTAAAGTTGAGCTGGAGGCATATTTAGCTTGGGTTTAAGGCGATATATTTAGTTGGCTTTCAGTCACCACTGTATATAGATAAGTTACCGCTATTCATAGGATTCGCTTCTAGAAATACTCTGTAACTTAAGTGCCAACTCGTGCACCATCGTGACACAAAAGAACGAAGACAGACGTCTACCACTATGCGTGTGCAGTGGAGAACCTGGCCCTGGAAATTTTTGCAGAATGAAGGATCAGCTGGATTGGAAGTCACAGCAGCGGTAGGTGGTCTCTGGAGATTCCTCCCTTATGAACCATGCAAACATAGAAGCCAGAATCTCCATCTTTCTGACCATCTTGCCCAGCAGTTCTCAGACGGTGAGTTTTGACCCCTTTGGGAGTTGAGCGACCCTTTCACAGGGGTCACCTGACACCATCTGTATATCAGATCTTGATTGTGATTCATAACAGTAGCAAAATTACAGTTATGAAGTAGCAATGAAAATAATTTTATGCTTGGGGGTCAGCACAGCATGAGGAACTATATTAAAGGGTCGCAGCGTTAGGAAGGTTGAGAACCGCAGATCTAGTCAGTTAGGAAATTTCCAATCTTTAGACCTCAACCCTATAGGAGTTTTCTAAAGAGCATGCACGTCCTGCTGAGAGTCACAGGCTTATGCCTCCTAATTATTTAAACCTAAAAGGAAGTTTGCTATAACATATTAATGAAAGACTATACCACATTTCTATTGTTTACCCGTTTTTAAGTTGCTATGCTACAAAGAGACTAGCGTATCCTACACAGCATATGGAAAGTATTATTATAATGTAATGACGGGCAGTTAATTAAAAGAATATGTTATTTTCTGGATTTTGTGATATATGTAATATTTTCCAGTGTTTTAAAGTTTCTAATTATTTTGATTTCTTTCTTTATTCTGCTAAAACATTTAACTTTTCTAAATGAGGCTCTACACTTGAGAAGCTTCAGACCCTGGGCAATTGGGCCAGGTACTGGATACAAGTTTTTATGGTCTATGCTATAGCTTGGATCTTATCTGACAGCAGAGGCCCATGCGGTAAACTCGACCCCCCAGCTGAGGTAAAGCTTGACGACAGGACTGTTATTAGGAAGTAGTAGAACCTTTAGGAGGTGAGACTAGCAGATCTTTAGGTCAGTGGGAGACATGCCTTTGAAAGAGACACAAAGTGTTGTTGTAGTCTACCTACTGGGCGGGACACCAAAGACAACACAGAGGCATTTTCATATGTGGAAGCCCTGCCAGACCTCTGCAGAAGGAACCACTGTCATGGCCAGCATTGTACTCAACAGTGGAACCCCGAGCATCTGTGCTCAAGTGTTTTGTTGATTCAGAACTCCTTAGATGTTCTACTGATACCATATGCAGATCATGAGCAATCAAACATCCCCCACAGAAATCCAACACCTGCAGACAATACAGAACACCAAGACCTAGGATAGCCCCTCACCCAACAGTACACAAAACAATTTCAAATATAACTAAAAATAAACTTCCACAACAATGGGGGGGGCTCACCCATATCCATTTCTTTGCTATTGTTTTGTCACATGTTCCCACCGTGAGGCATTGTATTACTACAGGACCAAGGGAATGAGATGAATTGATTGATACTGGAGTGGAACATCCAAAATGTGGAGCCAAAACAGGGGCTTCCTCATTGTCAGTTAATTACCTCAAATAATTCACTGTGCTGATAGGAGGACAACTAACACAATATGTGCTTCTGGTTACTGAGGGGAGAGTAGCAGACATATGAGTCCCACATGGTAAAGAGGGGAAAGAAGGAACTATCACATTGCATTTGACATTTCTATCAACCAATCCCTATGCTCATCCCCCCTACAAATAGGCCCCAACAAATTAGACTATTAACACTGTATATTTTTTATTATTCTCCTGTGCAATACATCCTGACCTCAGTTTCCCCTCCCTCCACTCCTCGTCCGTTTCCCTTCAGAAAAGAGCAGGCCTTCCAGGGATATCTACCAAACATGGCACAACAAGATACAATAAGACCAGGCACAAACCCTCATATCAAGGCTGAACAAGGCAACCCAGTAAGAGGAAAAGAATTCCAAGAGTAGGCAAAAGAGTCAAAGACACCCCCACTCCCACTGTTAGAAGTCACACAAACACCAAGCCAGACACCTATAACATATTTGCAGAGGACCTAGCGTAGCCCGATGCAGCCTCTGTGATTGATGCTTCAGTCTCTCTGAGCCCCTGTGAGCCCTGCTTAGTTGATTCTGTTGGCCCTTAACACTTACTCTTGAGGAAAAACAAGGGATTAAATTATGGTGATGGTTATAGATCAACCATCAGGGGATATTCTTTTCCCCTCTGTCACTAAGGAAGAAAGCTTTGAGTGTTTGTTGTTGTTACTGTTTGTTGTTTTTGCCATACCGGAGACTGAACCTAGGATCTTGTGCATACCAGGTAGGTGCTCTACCACTGAGGTACATCCCAATCTTCCCCCTCCTCCTCCTCCTCCTCCTCCTCCTCCTCCTCCCCCCCCTCCTCCTCTTTCTTCTTCTTGGCATGGTTTCACAAAGTGGCCTAGATTGCCATAAAACTTTTCTCTGAAGTTCTTGAGTTAGCAATCCTCCTGCCTCAGCCTTCTGAGTAGCTGGGATTACAAGCTACTAGGCCACCTCTTAAGAGTGACGCTTGGCCAAGGACAGACTGACATATTCAGAGGAGAGGGGTCCACGCGATACTCCCAGCTCAGTCACTCTGAGGGCTGACACAGTAAGTTGTACCTGGAAGACCTTCAGTGAGGTCAGCACGGTATAAAGAGATGGACTTTCTAGAAGTCCTGTGTCCACCTGCCCTTCCTTCTTTCCTTCCTTCCTTCCCTGCTTGGGCACAGTGACAGTTCAGGGACTCTTGGACTTGGGCAAGACAGGTTGCACCATCTTATAGATGGTGTCTATAAGTCACAGCAGGTGACTCTACGCTGCCTGTGTCCATCCTCCCATCTTCCCAGGGATTGTTCGTGCAGTCCATCAAGTGGGGCCAGCTGAAGACCTGCCCCCGACTGTGGTTTCAATCCCATAAAAATGAAGTGGGGGTATGTTGAGGTTTTCCTCTGAATGCTTTTCCTCCGAATGCTGAGCAAAGCTGTAGACATTAAGCGAAGCAGCCAGCAGATAATCATTTACTTCGGCCCATGACCTCGGTGTTCAAGGTTACCAGTGTGATTAAGTAGCTGCTGGCTGAGGGGTGTTGAAACTGAAATTCTCTAGGCCTGACTCAGTGCTCTTCGACCTATCCCTGTGCCTCTCAAACCGGTGGGGAGACCAGGGCGCTTGTCATAACACACTGGGAGTTCCCCACCTCAGGCCTGTCTTGAAGCGCTGTGCCCAGCCAGTGTTTTCCTTTGTCACTGAGACTTTGTTTACTTGCTGGGCAATGAGAAGGCTGCAAGCTTGTACTTGAACCCAGCTGAAGGAAAGCTGTAGGGGGATCAAATAACTCTCTAGACAGGAGAAGGCCAAGGCCAAGGACAGGGGCAGAGTCTAATCCCAGAGAGTGGCTGCAGCTGTTCATCATTCTCTTCCTGGAACCCTTGAAATAGTGTTTATTTCCTATTTGAACTTGTGTAAGTGCGCCGCCCCAGGATAATGACGTCACAGTGGGGTGAGCAGGCCTCTTCTTCTCATTTGGATTCTTCCATGTCAGCACTACACAGCTCTACCTTGAGAACCCCTTCCCGACTCTGCCCACCCTTCAGTTACGCACGAGAAACCAGGCACTTAAAAGATGATCAAGTTCAAGGTGATGCTTGATTCAGACTGACTGTTTCTCTTAAAGGGACAATCCTCTGACTCCAATGAGAGAGGAGAAGGAAGTGAAACTGGGGAGTCTGAATAACATGTAATAGAAGCTGAGATTTGTGAGCACAGTCACCCAGAAGGCTTGATTTTGCGTGTGTTTAGACACTGGAAGTCAAATTCTCCTCTTGGCTGCACCATGTGCCTCTCATTCTGTTGGCACGGGGAGGCACACAGACCCCACCTTCCTGGGATTCGGGAACACAAGAGGGTTCTGAGAGATGGGAGCTCTGGCCCAAGAAAGCAAGAGAAAGGCGGTCTTACCACAGGAAGCAATTAGTATGAGACTCTGAATGGGAAAAGTTCAAGGTAATGGGGAGACAACAGAGGAGGAGGAAGGAGAGAGGGAGCAGGACTCTAGAGCACTGTCCAGGGAGACTAGGCCTGGGGAAACCCTGGGTAGGTCTCAGGTCCCTACTTCTTTTCGATTATTTTGCAGGGGGAAGCACAGGCTTTAAAATGGAACCATAGAGGAACCAGACTATATTTAGATCAGGCCTTACTAAATTCACTTTGAGAAATTCAAAGATCAGAGCAGAACAAAACAAAACTGAAACTCTAGTATCCTTCTCCTCACACACTCCATCTCTTGCTCAATGAAGAGATGAGATGAACTGAGTGGCTACAATGCGCTTCCATCAGTACCCTGCACACTGAAGATGTTCTGGAGAAGCACGGTTACAATTACGGCCACTACCATTGTATTTGAGAATAGAAAGTGGGTAGGATAGTAAATAAATCACAAGCTGTATTCTTGCTTTTCTCCATTATCTCACATCAGTAGACAGAGCAATAAACTGAACCAGGTGTGTAGGTAAGAGTAGATCCAAATAGACACAGTTAAACCACCTCACAGGAGTAAGCGCATGATAGGCAGCTCATCCCTGCCTCTCTCAGTGGGTGCAGAGGCGCTAGTGACTGGCTTGATAATAGAGAGGCGAGCTAGGAAATGAAAGCAAAAGCCACACTAGGGAGTCCGAGCTCTCACACGCGAACACACACACACACACACACACACACACACACAATCAGTTACAATTAATATTCAAATCTAACCAGAGAGAAGATGACTATGGTGTTCTGTCCAATCCCTTAGCAGTGATTTGTCCAGGTGGACCTGACCCTAAGAGAACATTCTGTCTCGGTCCTTTGAGGACCCTTTTCTTTGCCCCTTAATCGATGGCTCCCTATGGCTTCAGGTTTACCCGCACCTGCCCATGTATCCTGCCCAGGCTGCCCATGTGGGGACCATGCCCTCCATTTGGGCTGAGGGTGTGATCACAGCCAACTCTGAGTCCTTTGTCTCTAGAATTTAACAAGTCTTTTACCTCTAAAATCAGTGTAGGTCCCAAATCCGTTTCCTTTCAGTAAAATAAAAATCTCATAAGAGCATTAAAAAATAATATCTCACTCCAGTTAGCACAATACTTGACCTTTAAATCATGCAAAAAGAAATGTAAAGTTAGCTGTTGTCATCAGTCCTGCTCTGCTGCTCTCTCTGTAAGCTGTTCCCAAAGATTCAAAATCACTTCCAGCATCCGTCCGTACAAGGTGTTTTGATGAATCATCCTGACTTGTGGGAGGAAGAAGACAACTTTCAAGGGGAGGGTTTCTGCTACAGACCAATTATTTCCCTGATGATGCGAGCTCTTTATTTTATGCTTACTTCCTGGGTCCCACTGGAAGCCAACGTAAGCGCAGTTTCTAATTGCTTAATTCTAATGCCACTTAATTCTAGGGAGTTCATTTACAACCAGTGGACCAGTTTGACGTCTTTATCCTAAAGCCGTCATGGAACATAATCTCATTTTAAGGTGTTCACTTTCTACTCCACTGAGAGCTGCTCGGATGTGGAATTTAAGGGGCAGGTGCGATCTGGATCCAGCTTGGTTTCTGTAATAGTGATCGGGACACCTTCTGTGGGTGGGCCATCCTCAGAACTGGTTTGTAAAGATACTGTTAGGATCACAGTGTGTGGGACTGTAACCCACACCGAAGCACAGCCAAGTAAAGAACAGGGCAAGAGCTAGCGAGACAGCTCAGCAGGAAAGGAGCTTGCCACCAAGGATGATGACTTAGATTCCACACAAAGAAGCCACAGGGTGGTGGAAGAAGAGAACTGACTCTTGAAAATTGTCCTCGGACTTCCACATGTGTACTGTGGGGCATGCGCGTGCGCGCGCACACACACACACACACACACACTACGTGTTTTTAAAATGTATTTGAGGGTCAGGCTATTTGGTGGTTATGTCCCTGCCATGAGCTGATGAGTTATCAACAGCAGGAGAAAAGTGCCCTTTTATGGAGAGAGCCGGCCCTGTGTTCAGCAGCCAAGCGCACACTGCCTACCAACAAGAGACGCTCTAAACACAGGGATGATTTCTCAGGTGGTGCCTCTGTCTAGCCAACATCTCCTCTGAGATTTTGCAATTAGCTTTGTTTTGATTCCATGCTCTCAGATCAGCCTCCTGATTCTTATTTAGTCACCGCAGGCACCTCAATACCCAAAAGAGGTGCCCTGGATTACTGGAAATAAGTATCTTAGTTCCCAGAATGGTAGCACCTAACACTGTGGTGGAATGGATCTGTTTTATAACCAATAAATCAGCTCTCTGTAAGCTTAGTATAACTCAACCTCTCATGGTTGAGCAAGCTCCGACTGGGAAAAAAAAGTTCTTTATCAGAAAGCTGGGAGCCAGACTCTAAATCACCATTTCCTCAAACTCCACCGTACCTCAGTTTCCTCACTGTGGGTAATGAGTGCCTGCTTTGTGCAGCCGTTGTGAAGATTGATGGCGTTTATGGACCTGCGTGTATACGAAATGATCCAGCCTACGGAAAGTACTTGGAAGGATGCCTGCTATTCAAAATGACCCACTGGGTAGTGGTAGTTACAAGGACTGGTCTTCCCCACTAGCAACAGCCAGGTGGCATCTCTCTCTTTCCCTGACTTGATTGCCCAGCCTTCAGTGTGGCTCCTTTTGGACACTCCACACCAAAAGTTACTTTACATAAAAACTATCGTCAGAGCAGCATTGTGAGCAAAGGGTTCCCATGGTTACATAGACTACGTACTTCATCTTTCAACAAGTCCCTCATTTTTATTTTGCACTGAACCCTGCTATGATTCGGGTAAGTGCCCACATCACGACCTCGGGGTTAAATGTTGGCCCCCAGCCTGCAGCACTACTGTGATGTAGAGGAATCTTCAGGAAGCCGGGCCTCATGAGAAGTCTTAGGTGGGAGGAGAGCTGTGCCCGGAGGGGCTGGTGGGAGGCTGGTCTTTTCCTTTCTCTTTGGCCAGCTGTCTTGAAGTGGGCAGCGTGCGCCACAAGGCATCCCCTGCCATAGTGAACTGCCTTGCCACAGACTTCCAACTGTCATGAACTGAAAATTTCTAAAACTGTGCGCCAAGGTAGATCTTTCTTCTTTGTAAGTTGATTTTCTGGAGAATTTTGTTATATGAATGAAAGCTAACTAACACAAACCTATTACTTAAGGAGTTTATTCTAGCTATAAGTAACCAAGGCAACTGCTCTCCTCTCAGGTGGCTCTCTCTTCCTTGTTATGGGAACAATGACAAGAGAAGTGGATTTCTTACACCCAGAGCAACATGCTCAAGCCAGAGAAAGTGAAGTCCTCTCTCAGGTATCCTGGGAGACTCGTGGAAAACCAGAGGAAACAAGAGATGCTTCTCATCCTTTGAATGTTATCTATCTATCTATTTTTCTTTCTTTCTTTCTTTTTTCTTTCTTTCTATATATTTATTGGGGGTGGGGCAGGGTCTCTCTACATAGCCCTGGCTGTCCTAAAACTCACTATGTAGACCAGGCTGCCCTTGAACTCAAAGAGATCCACCTGCCTCTGCCTCCTCAGTGTTAGGATTAACCGGTACTTCTCATCTTTATCTCCACTCGTGCCTCCTAAACTCACTTGGTAATTTTCTTGTGAGATGACTGGCAGCCAGCCTGGCCTTCAGAGCAGGGTGTTAGTCTACAGCTGTAGCTACTACAAGAGACCTGACAGCAGAAGGGCCTTCTGCTGGCCTCTTACAGTAGACACTATTGCAGGCGTTAGAGGGAAGGAGTGGGCAGCATTCACTGCTGACTGCTAAAGAGCAAGAGCTATAGTTCCCAGGAGTTTCCCCACCTGCTGCTGGACCAGGAAACTCTCCATCTATCCGAGCCTCCTTGTGAGACATCCACACGATGCCTGCTCAGAGAAGAGACCTGTAGTTAGCTCTCCACTAAATTCTGTCCTGGGAGTTAAAGGCAGAATGGTTTCAGTCAGATATCGTAAATCATTCTTCCTTTGAGTTTCCGAGATGGAGTGGCCCAAGGAAACACGGATTCTACAAGAATGGCCACGTGACACCCAGACGTATGCATGTGCTTTGTTCATATACTGAGTCTGTCTTTGGTGCTGAAAACCTGGACTTCACTTCTCCATTCCCAGGTCAGTCCCTGTCCTTCCTATGGTCCGATGGTCCTTTGTCCATGGTCCTAGAGTGGCCATGCAATTTTTCTGTGGTTAGCCATACTCTGGTTACGTGGGCCAGCCTTCTGAAACGCTACCTTGTAAAAGAAGCCGCCTACATACCCCAGCTCTCTAGAACGTGGTGTCTTTGATCATCGCAGCTCACTGTGTTCTGATTTTAGAATTTAGAACTGCAGCAGGTCTTATTTCTAAGAAGGGACTTTGCCATCCAGTTGCAGGACTCTGAGAAATAGTTTCCAAGTCTACAGAGTAAACAAGGGCTAGGGAAATGTTTGTTTACTGCCAGCTCTCCCCCACAGCCACTTACATAAGAGCTGGAGCTGAGACAGGCCGTCCCGCCCGGGGCTCAGGATAAGAGTTAGGCTCCTGCGGCACAGAACGATGACAGAAACAACGTGGGAACCACAGGGTTCTGGCTCATGACGTTCAGGAAGGGAAACCAAGTGGTATGTGGCGATTAGTCTTTTCACAATGATGCGGTGGTTTCCTGGGGTGTTTGGAAGGACTCGGCAGTGGCACCGTCTCCAAGAGGGGGGAAAGGCTCTGAGAACAAGATATGAATAGTTCCTTGTTTTCCATTTTTAAGACAGAACAATGCACACTCAGCTGTGTGTGAGCCTAAGAGCAGAGTCAAAAGTTCAGGTGTCTTCTGGCCCTTCAGCTCCATCCTGACTCACACACAGCAGCACAAATAAACACTGTATCCAAATCCGGGACGGTTTAAAAGTTTGAGAGGAAACCATGTCCATTTTGTTCAATTGATTTCTCTTTTTTTTGCAGAAATAAATACACTAAACCCTTTCTTCACAAAACAAACACACAGAAACTAAGTCCGCCAGGAAAAAATGTAAACCCCACAGACAGATCGTGTTCGGAGGTCCGAGGGGACGGCTGGCTTCCCCTACATGTTAGTGGAAAGCAGGGGTGACCACAGATGGTAGGGGCAAACAAATAGGCCTGACAACCCCGCCATAAGTCAGGCTTCACGCTCTCTGCAGCCTCCCTCTGAGGGAGACACCGTGGCCTCTTCTGTGTACGCTGTTCCCAGCTTTGCACCGGAATCTGAAAACACAGTTTCCATATGTTTTCATTTAACTTCTGGTTAAAATGTGGCCCAGCCATCCCTGTTCCTTCCTCAATGGTCCATTTGAATAATGGCCGTTCCGCCTGTGTTTCCCTAAAGCCAGACACACCTAGGTCTCAGCATCCGTCATCACAGTAAGGTTTCTGCTTGTTGCATCTGAATGACAGGTTGAAACTAGCATAGCCTTGCACATAAGCCGTGCCTACGCAGCCTTTTCCTGATGGAGTTGTGTCTGTCCTGCTCGTTCTCTTTTACTTACCTTTCTTGCTTCTCTTCCCCATCTCGGGTCCTTTCTTTCTTCCTTTCTCTTGGTCAGAGAGGCGGCTCAGGGGATGAAGGTGCTTGTGTGGCAGATCTGAGTTCGATCCCTGGAATTCACCACATGGGAGCAGAGAACCAGCAAATGGCCCTCTGACCTCCACACCTGCCACCGCCTGCGTGTCTCCCCTCCTCCCCAGACAAAGAGGAAATAAATGTAAAAATCTTTGAAGAACAGCATGGAGTTTGTCTCTTGGAGACTCTCTAAATTTCTAATTGCTGCTTGGTATAAATGCTGCATGTACCTCAGAACAGAAGCCTCTCTCCGGGGGATTCCAAAGTTAGCCTGAATCTATGTGGGTTTGGGGCCATGGTTCATTTTAACAAAGATGGAGTCCAAAAGCTGAGGAAGGAAACAGAACTACAGGATGCCCTGTGCTGATGTCTCATCTGGGTCATTTCTCTCCCTTCTTTTACTGAATTCCCCCCCAAAACCATCATGGACAGGGTAGAGTCTAATGCTAATCACTTATGATCTTTGCCTTTCAGACTCTTGAGAAAATGGCAAAACCGAGAACAAAAGTTATTCGGGACTCAGGAGTTGCAAATGAAAAAGCACATCTTGAATCAATGAAAACCTAAAATGGGAATACATTTGTTCGTGTGATCAGACCCCGAGAGAGGACAGCAGACAGGGAGAGGCTGAAGCAGTCCTCGGACGACCTGGTCGCCAGCAAAGCTTATCTCCTCATAACCTGTGACTTAACAGAAATGTGCATTTCCCACCCCCAACCCCCACTTCTCTACGTCCACCTCTGCCAGTCCTGTGGATGGAAAGAATCCCTGAGGAATGATGTTGATTGGCCCACTACAATGAGTGTCTGAGCTACGCAGTTGACTCTCCTGCATCATGGGTCTCTCTCTGTGACAAGGGCAGTAGGGTCTATTTAAATTTAATTAAACAATAGCCATTACAATGTCTGAAAAAAGAGGACCTGCAAAGACCACCGAGCCATGACAGGCAGATGACTCCTGCCTCAGATCTTCTTCCCTGTTTTCTTTGTCCCATAAGTGGGGGCTACAAGATACCTGGGATCTGAATCTTACACCACCACCCCCACAAAGTCACAGTGACAGTCACCATCCCACTATCCTGGAAAAGATAAAAAAACAGAGTTTGCCTGGTTTTCTTATAATACCGAAAATCATTAATAACTACAGATAAAATTTGGAGTTTGCAGTTTTAACTTAGAGAGTTAAAAATAGAGGGAAATCTTGATAATTTCCTACATCTAATCAGAGCTGAACAATAAAGGGACATGGCAGGTGTTTAAAGGTCTGGGGTTGCTCACCGGGAGAGAAAGAACAAGAAAACCCCTAAGATCCTCTGGATTCTATGAGACGATGAATCTGCAATTGTCTCATCCTGAGGTCACCAATTCCTTCCTTCAATCCTGTAGAACACTGGCCCTCCCCTCACTCTGGCTCAGTGGCCAGTAGGCCTTCAGGTTCAGGGCTCCATTGAGGTGTTTTGTGTGGATTACTCTGTGGAAACTGAGCACATCCCTGTAAGGGCTGGGAGTTCTCAGTCCTTAGAAACCAGGAGTCCCCCTGATCCTCACGGTGTTAACACGGGTGAGTCTCCTCTGCGTTTGCCAGCACTGCTCTTCCTTCCTTCTGTGTCTTGATCAGACTCACTGACTCATAGCTGATAGGAGAAGCGTGGGGTTACATGACGCATCTAGAACATCTTTAGATCAGGTTTTTCAGATCATAGAGAACTAAAGAGTAAAAGACAGGTACAGAAACACACAGATAGAGGGAGAGACAGAGACAACAGAGTCAGAGAGAGGCTTTTGCTTATTCTTTCTCCATCCCCGTGGTAGGAAGAATAATTCCCACCACTATCCCCCCAAGTCCTCAGCTCCTAATACCGGGAACATTTGAATATATTGTTATATACCAGAGAAGTTAAGACCACTCTCAAAATGACTTACAGTTAAGGGTACCCTGCTCACTTAGGGGAGGGCATTGCAATCATACAGATCCTTAGAAGAGGACAGAAAGAAGTCAGAGTGATAGACCTCAAGAGAAGGACTAACCCCAACATTGCAAGCTTTGGACATGGAGGAAGGGGGCCAACGAGCCAAGAAACTCAGGCAAACTCTAGAAGATGGAAAAGTCAAGAAAATAGTTTCTCTGCTAGAATTCCCAGAAAGGAGCCCGGCTTTGACTTTAGCCCAGTGAAACCCATGTTGGATTTCTGGTCTACAACTATAAGATAACAAATTTGTGCTGGCTGAGCCAACAACTTTGTGTGTTAGCAGAATAGGGGGCGGCGAGGGGGAGCGCGTGTTATCATAGCCACAAGAGGAAACAAATACACTTTGTGTGCCTTCCATGTGTGTCTTAGAATATTAGGTTCGCTATGATTCCAAGGACGGAGCCATGAAGAAACAGCAGTTTGGACAAGGAGAACAGACCCGAATCTTCTGTCACTTTACTCTGTGGCTTTGCATATACCAGTTCCCGTATCTGCAAAACAAGACCCCTTTATAAAACCATCCCCAAAGTCTCTCTCTGTTGAGTTCTGAAATGCAATAGCTGCTCCCTGTTCTTACTGGTACCAAGTGTTCTGGCAGAACCAGTTGAGCCTGAGCTGTTGGCTCACCACTCATAGCAGAGCCCCGGCTAGGGAGAGAGGGTCCACTGGACAACAATGCCTCAGGGCCTGTCCATGATGAGCAAGGGCACAGGAGCTGGGAGCAGATTCAGGAGGCACCCTGGGTGCTCTCTCTCTTCTCAGAAACCTTCTGGTGTCACATAAGGAGCACTGGGGGAGTCAAGTTGCTAGAGAATTGTAAACCCCAGATGGCCACCAGAATTATCACAGGTGCTCAATGTACCTGATGCTCAAAATTTGTGGGCAAATGAATGAGTAGGCACTGCTGTAGTTTGGCTCCTGAGTGTCCCCTAAAGGCCTATGTATTGAAGGCGTGGTCCCCAGGATGGCACTATTGGGAGGAAGAGGAACATTTAAGAGGTGGGACCTGGAGAGAGGTCCTTAGATCATTTGTCCCTATGAATTAATAATTATCTCTGCTGTTTACTATAGCAAATGAAATCTACTTAACACACATTTTCTGAATAGGACACAGTCATGACTCCACATAAATTTAAAGGAGATAACTTGGACCTCAATATACAGAGTGGATCCAAATGGGCCCAGAAGAGTGTCCAAACAAAAGCCTCCCATACAAAGTAAACTGAGAAGAGTCCCATGTGCCCCTCCAGCTGGGAGGATGTCATTTCCCATCACGCACATCTCTAAGAAAGAAATCTACCACTCATGAATAAGAACAGCACCATAACCTAGCACACACAGAGCAAAACCCTCAGGCACCATCAGAGCATCTCTAACCCACACTGTGCGACCAATGGCAATGACCAGTAATGACTAGCTGCATGGTTATTCTCCCTATAATCAAAGCTGATTCTTAGTTTATCCCTTGACTCCCTTAGACTCAACAACCCTGATTCCCCTGACTGCTTTCAAAGGCCCGTTCTCTGAGGCTAATTATCTCTATGCATTTTCTTCTGATCCCTTTCCAACTTCCCTCTCCCTCAAGTCACCTGCACCCTAAGACCAGATTTGCTCCAGTCGTACACATCCGACAGACTTGCTTTTCCTCTAAAGGGTCCACAAGGAACACACCTCTGCTCAGGAAGGGGACCTCATCTCCCAGGACCTCATGATTCCAGTCACTCTCCAGGTCCAGGTAGCCAAGAATGCAGACAGTGCTTGCCTGGAAGAATCTCATAGAAACCAATGGGAACTCACCTCTCGACCCTCGTGTCCAGCCTCAGGTCCCAAGGGCACTCCCCATCCTCTTCCTCTTCATCTTCCTCTCCCAGGGTCCCTCACTTTGCCTTAGCCAGAGACCTCGCCAGCAGGGACAGAAAGGTAATTGATGGCCTCAAGGGATATCAAAGTGCTATTGAGCAAAACCACAGCTCAACAGCTGCGCAGGTGTTTCCTGCGGCGGTGAGGGAGAGAAGCGTCTTTGGAAAGTCCTAAATAAAGCTGGCCAGAGATGTCAACTTGACAAACGACTCTAGAGAAATAGCCTCGTTGTTCTCCTGTGTGTGCTCATCCAGAGTCACCCTGGAGCGGGGGACCAGGGCCTTCCCTGAGTCCTGCCATTGGTCACCAGGAGGGACGCCGAGGCGCTTGTCTTGCTTCTCCCAACCTCAGTCCTTTTGACCTTGCTTTCCGGTGTTTTTACGTAGTGAATCCCAGATTTGTGTCCTTTTGATTTAAACTGCATTCACTGTGAGACGGGAACTGTATGGGGAGAGCCCTTTCAAAGAACCCAAAGGCCTTCTCACCGCCCCCCTTTTTGAGAAAAAAAAAATTTATTTTATGTACATTGCTGTTTTGCCTACATGTGTGTCTGTGTGAAGATGTCAGATCCCTGGAACTGAAGTTACAGACAGTTGTGAGCTTTCCTGTATGTGCTGGGAATTGAACCCGTGTCCAGTGCTCTTAACCGCTTAGCCATCTCTCCAGACCCTGCCTCACCACGTCTAATGGCAGTTCCCAGTGCTTTTTAGCCATTTTGCAACAAAGACTACACACTCCCCAAGTCAGAGAGTCCCCTGTCTTCTTCATTCCAACGCTTCTCAAATAACGTGCCTACTTTAATACTCTTCGTCAACCGAAATGGGGAACAGAAGGGTGCGAAGACCAAGGGTCACGGCGGCTGATTTCTAGGGTAGGTCCCTGGGACCTCAGCCAGGTGCTCAGGGTTTCTAGGCCTATGTGAAACAAAAAAAAAAAATCAGCTCTCAGTTCCCCTCAGTACAGACTGTGAGGTTCAGAAGGGTCTGCTGAGGCTCCACAGAGTCTTCAGCCATAGCAATAGAGGGATGATACAGAGAACCAGAGGGCTCTTTACTTGTTTAGCACCCCCAGCAACCCAGGTAAAGGTATGTGATCTTTTCAGTCAGGATGGCAAGTCTGCAGTAACACTGTCCTGTGACAATTGATGTGGACAGCAAGTAGGCAACCGTGTGGCCCAGGACCTGCACAGAGCACAGACACAGCACCGCTCCAGGTCTGATGGATCTTCCTTAACAAAGCGTTCCGGCCACCAGACGATGACACACACGTGAGGGCACGGGCTTCTGGTGTTTCATTGTGTTTTGAGAAAGAATTCAGTGGAACAGAAGGCTATCCACCAGCAGAGGTGGTGTCCTATTCATGAGTCACCAACACAGGCCCTGCACAGGATGGGACTGCCGGTCTGAAATGAAGACCTGGGAGCACACAGAGGGCTCGGACGATGTGTCCCCAGAGCTATCATCCGCTGATTAGTTGTCTCACCCTGGTTTATGTGGTCTGGGTTTTAATGCCCTCCATGTCCATCAAAGGCAGCTTTGTTAATATGAGCAGAAAGCCAGGCGAGTCCATTTGGAATCAGCATCTTTCTGGGTCTCGCTGCATGTTCCCCCTTACCAGAGCTGAAAATGGTTGCAACCTTGAGATTGGAAAACTGAGTACAATTGTCTTTGTTTATTTATTGGCAGATATCTGGCAGTTGGAATTAATCATCACAAAAGTTTTGGAAGCTGCTCCTGCTCGTTTCTCCACGGGAAGCCTTGGTTCCTTTACATATATCGTCAGGGCCTCATTTTGGAGGCTCTGAGTGCAGGAAACGTCTGCTGAGATTCTGACCCGGCTGACATGCTTCCCTTCCTTTCTGCAAAATGTCCAGTCATGCTTGCACCTTGGCTGGGCTTAGGCAGGATTGAGGAGACAGGGCTTTGTCTGAGCTCTGGATCCTTGCCAGGCTCTAGTGTCCTCTGGGAAATGGACAGACCTTACTACTACAGAGATAAAGAGATAGAAGATGGAACAGATACTCACCCCAAGACAGCAATACACACACACACACACACACACATACACACACCACACACACACATACACACACACACACACACACACCACATACACACACACACACACACACACACACATACCACACACACGCATGTTTATTTGACATTGAAATCAACAGATTTTGAAACACAGTTTTTTGAAACCATACGAACCCAGTTTTGATTCTGACCTCTGTCACCTGTGAGCCTGTGAGCCGATGAGGCTGGGTGAGCTAATTAGCCTTCGGGAACCATGGATTTATTGTTTATAAAATGGGAAAGCAGAAAGGACCAAATCACAGTGTTATTGAAGGAGCAAAGAGCATAACACAACAAAGCACTTTAGCAGGTCTGGCTGTTCCAAGAGCTTCGTAAATGATTGATAACTCCGCAACAATAACAATCTTTTATGATATGAAAGTCTCCTATTCAGCCCCTAAGCTCTGCACAGAAATGGAGTTGATTCCATTTGGGGCTTTCCAGAGAGTTCACTAGAGGCAGAACTATAACGTAGGTTACAAATTATCAGTATCTGCTGTCACAACGAATCCCCAAAGAGAAGTCATCTGCAAGTTGGGGTTCAAGGGGAACTGAGAAAGTTAAAGACAGGGATAGAGAGGCCTAGAGGCTCTGAGCACTTGACCAAGACTCCCGCTCCTTTGACACAGAGCCAAGATCAGAAACTAGTTTTCCTAAGTCCTAGTCTTGGGATCTTTTCACTTTTCCACTCAATGTTTGGGAGGCATTTAAATAAGCCAGTTCTCTGAGGAGCCAGGAAGAAAGCAAGGCGGCTTTGCACAGTGTTTGATTTTAAGCAGTGCACACATCAAACATCAAAGAGAAATGGAGAGTCTCTCTACGGTTCCCGTCCTCCACTAAATACAGCTCAGACCACATTGCATGAGTCTGGAGAAGACAGGGCAGCCCACCTGCAATGTGCATAGCACTGAAGCAGGCCGCATGCACGAGAGCCTGGTCCCCACGGAAGCAGGGACAGTTTTTCCTCCAGGAGGCTCAGGAGCTTAATAACAAAGAACAGATAGAGTCACTGACTTCAAAAAGAGCTCATTGTTCTCAGACACCCCCTTGCATGAATGCAAAAGGGGTGACCAAGAGAGATCAGAGCACCCATTTCTGTAGAACTCACAGGGTAAAACCAAGTTACAAAAACAAGCCCAGCCTTTGCCAGCACTTTGAGGTGTGACTCTTCCAGCCTGAAGCTTCAGAAGCTAAGCCTGGCATTGTAGGTTAACAGCCACCCCTCAAGTCAGCTCCATGAACACAGGGATCTGCCATAGGTTAGCTCTTGCTACACCCCAAGTGTTCAGAAAGACACCCGGACATAAGAGCCGCTACATAGCTGCTGTTGGACCTTTGACGACAACCCAGTGTGCGAGTTCAAGCAAATAATTTTCCTTTTTTGTACCAACTTTCCAAAACATCTTGAAGAGTGTACAGAACTTGGAGACTGTCATCTTACCCTTTAAAAACAAACAAAAGTACCAGAGAGTGGTAGATGTCCTGAGTCTCACAACTCTCCTGCTTCTTCATCCTCTCATGATGGATGGGCAGATATTCTGCCACTTAACATGTATACCTAAAAGTTATTTCACTTAAGTGACCACATGAAGAAAAGCATAGAAAGATTTTTCGTGGCTGCTGTTTGTTTCTTCATTTGAACTGTTTTCTTCAGAGTAGTTATGGGAACTGGAGAGGTGGCTCAGCAGCCGAGAGAACTGGCTGCTCTTCCGGAGGAACTGGGTTCTATTCCCAGTATCAACATGGCTCCCAACCCCCTGGAACTCCAGCTCCTAGAGGATCTGACTCCTCTGGCACCCATGCACATGTGAACATGCCCACACAGGGACAGACATACACACACATGTACATATACGGGATTTAAAATAAAATAAATCTTTCTTTTAAGAAAATAGCAATTGTGTAAGATGGCTTTTATTTTATTTATGTTATTTTATATGCAGTGTGTGGCATTCAGACTCACCTGTGATACCAAAACAGTATATTCTACTGGAATCTTCTTTCTGGTTGAGCCCTTGCCCACAAGACAGGCATTGCAAGCTCATAAAGATCCCACTGAACGTCTAGCAGCAAGCCTTTCATGGAAGAAGGCCAAAGAACTTCCCAGAGGGCAAACTGGCCTGCCAACATCCTCAGGCTGTGACTTACAGTATCCCTAAAGCTCACACTGCATCTAGTAAAGCCTTCTCGCGGAGGCCCCTCCCAAAACACCAGCTCAGTTAAAAACCGCATATACATGGCCTGATTTCAATCCAAAAAACCACAAGTAGCAACATAGGTGAAGGGCTTATGTATAAGCGTATACATGAATTTACTGAGTCTTGCTACATTAAGGGTCAGGGCCTATGGTATTCTATTTATCTTGCCAAAGTGAACAATAAGGGTAAAAGCATTGAAGATTTAGAAATAGGATCCAGCCCTTACCTCGTGAATCTTCTTCTTGAACACCACACTCAGCTCAAATTCAATTAAGTCAACACATTATCTGGGTTGGTGTGGACCTGTAAGCAGAGCTTTGGGGATGCTGAGACAGAAAGATTGCAAGTTCAAAGCCTTCCTAGGCCACCTTGTGAGTTCAAGGCCAGTCTGATCAATGTAGTGAGACCTTGTCTCAAGATAAAAAATTAAAAAATAAAAAGTCAAGCAAAATGCACCCACTGGTGCAACAAGTGGCTTGACCATTATGGAGATAACCAACTGCTTTCTGATTGAGGATTTTAGGCCTGCTCCACAGGAGGGAATTCATGCCTGTACTGTAAACCTAGTTAAAAGCCTGTGACTGGGGAGGTCATAGAGGGGAACCTATTGCTGTTGGTTAGGTGGATATATAGTCAAGTTGCCAACTGAATATTTATGCTCATACCTATAGATTACAACTACTCTCAGCTTTGGTCAAAAAAGCTTCTGTTTGCAGTGAGTGGCAGGTGCCTGTTGACTGTAGACTCAATACTATTGTACTACTATTGTAGACTCAATTGCTAAGAACAAGTAATTACTGAGTGTCTAGCCCTAATGGGACATCTATATCCCATATTCAGAAGATGAAACAGAAAGAATGGAAGGGGCAAGAGATGGGAAGGAGCATTGTGAAACACTGTCTTTTGGACATGACATGGGTGTTGCACCATCAACTCATAGATGCTATGCTCATCTCCACAGACCTGCACCAGATTGGATCCATCAGCACGCGGATAGGTGGAACTCATGAGTGCCCCCTAGAAGCCGTGGCCCATTCATGGTAGCTGGAGGAAGAGGAATCACATTTATCAGTGATGTAGCCCTGGCCAAGTTGCCCTTTCTCACGTAAATACGTTGTTGTCACCCTGCAAGCATCCCTAATTAAACTCGGTGGAGTGTGTGTGTGTGCATGTGTGTGCAAATACACACGCAAAAGGCAAAAGTGGGAGGAAGAAGTGGAAGAAGCTGGAACCTGGAGGACGAACTGTGTGTGCTGCATAGGGCAGAGCCAGAGAAGTGATCCAAGCCCTTTGGAGGAGCTCAGAAGATCGTGAGTGAATTCCAGATAATTAGACATGGATAATGTTTTTCTGGTGTCCAAGGACGTTGTGAAAAGCTTGATAGATGTTTGGTTTCATTTGGTCCTGTGCAATAGCAACCCTCGTGATCGTTCCTTTTGTAAATGGTTTTGCTGGTGTAATGTTAAATTGTGCTGTAGACATAAAGCAAATTTTTTATTGGCTTATACAGAAAAGGGGAATTGTTGGAGAACTTTATTTTTAGTTATGTATAAAATAATTGTTTTATGTGCTGTTGGGTGAGGGGATGTCTAGGGTGTTTTGTATTGTCTGCAGGTGTTGGATTTCTATGGGGGTTGTTTAATTGCTTATGATCTGCACGTGGTATCA
Organism: Cricetomys ansorgei; assembly: GCA_026225945.1. Classification (NCBI taxonomy): domain Eukaryota; kingdom Metazoa; phylum Chordata; class Mammalia; order Rodentia; family Nesomyidae; genus Cricetomys; species Cricetomys ansorgei. The sequence goes on along the minus strand of JAMJFZ010000713.1, from coordinate 6,721,969 downwards.
GCAGAACACCTGAAGAGTTATGAATCAATGAAAACACCTGAGCCCAGATGCTCAGGTTCCACTGTTCAGGATGGCACTGGCCATGACGGTGGTTCCTTCTGCTGAGGTCTCACAGGGCTTCCACCTATGAAAATGCCTCTTCGTCTTCTTAGCTGAACCACCACAGAAGTGAACAACTAGAGCTGCCAGCTCCCAGGAGCCTGCCTATTTTGTCAATGATGCTTTGTAAAGAAGCTAGTGATAGAAGGCACTGCTGTGACTGTGACCATGACCTCTCTTCAGAAAGCACACCCTCGACTTGGACTAACACTTGGCTCTCTCTCCCAGTAATGTAAGTATATATAAAACATGAGGTGTCAATATTTCCCAGCCTCATCAAAATAATTTTTCAGTAGACGAATTCGCAGAAATCAAACTTGCTATATTCATTTGTCCATAGCTTTGATTGGTCCAAACTAAACATTCCTATTTAAAACACGGTTTCTTTCCCAACAACTTAGAACACAGATGGATACACACACACACACACACACACACACACACACACAAGTCTTGCTTACCCCAGCAATTCATTTCTCATTTTGGTTTGGGACACAGCCAGTTGGTAAAAGGTTTCAGTGTGTGTTTACTGCCTCTTTGTTCTCAGGCATTTCTGGGGCCTCCTGGCAGCTCTTTGGTCTGCAGCAAGCAGCAAAGCCTTCCAGGGTTGCAAAGTCCAGACAGATCCCAGGCTCTGACCGCTGCCTTGGGCTGAGAGAGAACAGCTGGAAGCCTTTCCTCTCCTAACCCAAGCTCATGCCCAGATCTCTAGGCAAACATGAGGCAGGAACTGAGCCTCTGGCCGCAAAGGCTTGTTTTTACTGGAGTTGTTTTGCAGTCATTGGAGTCTACCTGCTGGGCCCCAACTCGGGCCAATCTCTAAGAGTTCAGGGGAGTCTAGGTAGATGGGCTCCTGCCCGTGAGCCCTTCCTATCTAGTTTTCAATAGTGATGCTACAGAGTGCAGTTTCCAGGAGGCCCAGGGATGTCTTTCTAAATATGTTACCTGAGCACGTAGTACCAGACCAAGCCTCCAGTCGTGACCCTAAGTCCAGAGTCCCTCTGTGACTGAACATGAGGTCCCAACCTGCGCCCCAAGTCAGATTCAGTCATGCATTCTCAATATGACAACCAAAGGAGCCCAGTTGATAGTGGAAAGAAGACAGGGAGATTTTTTCAATGTGGTCACTTTGGGAAGAACAAAAGAGATCCAATGATGCCCCCTAAGTCTGTCTTTGGGGTTCTGAAGTGAGATTAAAGTTTAAATAGAGGGCCAAGGATATTCACACCTAAGTAGTCCAGGTCAAGTGTAGTCCCACCCACCGTTGAAGCCCCACTGTCTGGGCCTCAGTCTCATCCTGTAAGATGGTCTGACAAGTTGTTAGAACTGGGTGAAGTCTCTTTCCCACAGTTGGCCATTTCCCCCCAGACTGAGATTACTGGGGAAATCCTCATTTATTCTGGGTCCACTGCTTTCAACGGTCTGATAGATACGAGAGACACAGGGTCTCTTTAGAAAATCTTCAGTTGTACTTCCCTAAGCCTGGAGGTAAGAAAATCAGTTCCATCCAAGCTGAACTCCTCTCCAGCTCTCTCATCTCCTTGACATCATTAGAGCACTTAAATACATACTGTGGTAAAAGTATTCAAAGACTGTGTGACTCAATAGTCAGAGATACCACCATAACTGACTAAGATTCAAAACTGATCTCGCCATTGTATGGCATTGCAGGATCTTGATCTGAGTCTGTAATCTCCCTTTGTCTCAGATCCTCAAATATAAAGCAAAGATAACGAGCTGTTGTAGAGGTTGACGGGGTTTGTGGGAGGAGGAGCCTGGTCCACGTCGGTGATCAGTATTCAAAGTCTAAATATAAGTTCTGACAGACTCGGTTCTCCTCAGTACACTCCGGGGTTTGTTTCAGTGAACACACCACAGCTCTCACAGAGGCTCCGTGGAACGAGTGACTTCTCTCTTACAGGATTCTGCGGGAGGCATTATGCCTCTGGTATCTTCTCAAAGTTGAGAATGGCTTGACCAGCTGACTGAATAATTTGACAAATGTATCTTCAGTGTCAAGCACTGTTGAAGCACGAATCTATAGGATGGAAAAGCCTCAGCTTGCCGCCCTTGCATTGAACTGGAGAGATGGAGAGGATGGTCAGATGTGATTAGAATGTGAGCTAGGAGCGACTGCAACAGAAACACAATGAAATGGACCACCAGAAATGGACGAATAAGCCAGACCATCCAGAGGAAGACACAGGGAGCAAAGTCCAGACACTGAGTATGCCAAACACAACCACAGTAAAGGAATAAGCCAGCTCTGGAGAATGGGGAACGCTTCAATGTGGGTGAAGAGACATGAGAACGGGCATGCCCACTCTGCTGCTGTAAAATACAGCTTAGGCTACTGGGAACTCCAGTTCAAGATAACCAGCCAGCTTAGGTCACCACCTCCAATGCTCCCCCTCAAACCCAGCCACTGGAGGATGTGGGTGGGGGAGTAATGAGACCATATTAGAGTCATTAAGTGATTCAGATGGTTCTCTCCCCAGTCTTGGTCTTCAGTGGAAGCAAATGTCTTCTCAAAGTTCAGTTTCTTCATACACACAGCGAGACGCTGTTCTTTCTAAGGACAGAATGTCACTCCAATATCCGTGTATGTCACCCTGTGGTAGAGGTTCTTTTAAAACATTCTATGAATAAAGGGCTGCTAATGTCCCCTTCAAGAAGACACACAGGCGACTTTCTAGAAATCCATTGTACTTTTCACACACGTCAATTAACTCCTGGAATGGATATTCCCAGTTTCCTTGAGACCCAGCTTGACTTCTCTTTGTCACCCTTTGCTACAACCAGAGGACAGTTAGCTCTCAGATCTCACCATTGCTTCCTGAGAAGAGATCACGTCACTTAACACCATGAGGAAACAGTCACACAGGTAAAAGTACACAAGTTCCCCCTAACCATTCTCCGTCATTCTTCTCCATTAGGAAAAAAAAAGCAAACAAACAAAGGACGACAACAACAAAGCAACTAAAAATCCATCAAGGCCTGGGGGAGAGTGGATAGACCTATTTCGTAATCTGACTCAGCAACAAAGAAATGTCCTGGACAGTAGCTTCTTTTCTACCACAGTGATACTGTCTCGGTGCTCTGTGTAATGGCACCATCTCCCAAGCTACAGCAGACTTACCCCGAGGCCAAAACAAGGCAGGATATCCTGTACATACTGCTAGGAATTGCACACCAGAGTGTTGACCACTGAAGCACCTGATTTTATGTAAGAAATCTGAGACGCTCTGTCAGACCCCAAGAAGTTCCCCAGGAGAAAAGAGAGAAAATTAGCCACGTTATTGCCCTAGTGATCCAGGGGCTCCTTTTCCATAATGACTTTGAGAGTGCCACACATCCAGTCCACCAAGAAGCCTGCTAAGCGCACAGGGTCTTAGGAGAACATAGCCGAGGTCTCGGATGAATATTTAAGCGAACAGTGTATTTATTCAGCAAGATCCCTCCGGGCATCGCAGATGACTAGACTTCTACACTGAAATCCATGCTCTCCGCCAAGATGACAATGCAAAAACATTTTCACACGAGAAAGCGAAAGATTCAAGAGGAAAATGCCTTTTGAAAATCTGCTTCGCCAGGTTCTTTAGCTTCCCATTCTTCAAGCCTTCTCCAAAATCCACAAAGGGTTGAGTGGCAGCTTCCTGGTCCCAGTTTGTCCTTCCCAGCTTTTATTTAACAAATTCGTCAACCGCCCACCCTGCTCTGGGAACCAAGCATTACAGAAACAATGGCCTGGGCAGAGTCTTTGTACAAACTGAGCCTGCCCAGAAGGGGAAAGGGCAATCAAAAGATAGAAAACTGGGGTGCTCTGGCAGGGACAATGGGGCATCCAGCTCATTTTCCTCCTTGAGTTTCCACTGGTTCTGATGTCAGTAGCTTGACCCTGGGCTCCTTCCTTAGTAAACCGCACATACCTGAATCTTCAAGAGGTTGGTGGGAAGAGAAAGCATGGCCCTGAGATGGAGATCTGGGCCAGTTAGGGAACTAGGACCAGCCGTCACTGCACAGCTGCGTTCCATGTGGTGACCCAGCGAGCGCAAACCCTTCTGGGAGACTACCCTGGAGACAACCCTGGTAGAACTAAGAAATGGAGACACAAGTTGATTTTACCTGGTTCTTGGATTTGCAGTACTGAATATTGAGCCTCGGGCCTCCTGTGTGCTGGCAAGTCCTCTGTCATTAAGCTTTGATATTCCAAGCTCTCTTTTTACTTTGAGAAATTGTCTCACTGAATTGCCCAGATTGGCCTTAAACTTACTCTATAACACAGGCAGGTCCTGAACTTGTCATCTTCCTACCTCAGCCTCCCAAAAGGTGTGATAACAGGCCTCCAACATTAGGCCTAGCATTACCTAGTTATTAAGGAGTAGGAAAACCTCCAGAAGACATCTGGTACCAATAGAAAACGTCTTGTATTTTACAGAGTTTCTGTATTCTCTCCAAGTGATTCTAATAGTGGCCTCATCTCCTTCTCCCCAAAGTCCCGCCCACATGCTCTTAGAGAAAGACCACTGTTACTCCACCGGTGGGCCTGGAAGTTGGCTGAGTCCCACCAGGCAGAGCAGTCGGGGGCATCTCCTTTACTTGTCTACGGCGTGTGATCCAACGCATGAGGCTTCGCCATGGCCTGCACCTCTCCTGCTTCTCCCTGAAATCCAGGCTCTATCCATCTGAGACAGACCCTGTTAATTGACCCCAGTGAACCAGGTGCCACCCTCTTCTCACTTCTACCCCTCAACTACAGAGGCTACAGCTTAATGGTTCCTCGCTTGCTGCTAAGCAATGGCAGCTGACCTCATTCTGCCCACAAAATGGAAGCAGAAGTCTCTCTCAGGCAGCGTCAGAAAAATTCTCCTTTCTTGAGCAAAAGGGCATTCTTAGCTAGCACAACCCCACTGTCTCTACCTTCACTTTCCGTCTTGAATGTGTCCTGGGTACACAGTTCTCTTGCAGGGGAACCAGAGTGTAAGCGTGGGGCACACTGACTCCAAAGGCCCTGCTCCTAACCATGGCTCTCCACATGGATGACAACTAACGGAAGGAAAAGAAAATGCAAGGCAGTCACAATAGGGTGAAGTGCATAGTGCTCAACACTTCTTGCTGCAATCTACTGTTCAGCCAGGGATCGCATCATCAATCCCGCTGAGTCTCCTTCTCCTGCTTATGATCACCACTTGTGGGGAAGCTCTCTGAAATGCCCTCCAGTGTTCCCGTTCTAGAGTTAGGAATCTAGAATATGAGCATTCTCAAACTCACCTGCTACGCCACTGTATACCCAAAGCAGAACTGCATCTGACAGACCCAGACCCTATGGAGACAGACAGCTAATGACCCAAGCAATGCATGTCACCATCCTCCCCCTGCTGAATAGCACTGTCCTGATACACCATGAACCCAAGAGTCCCTGTATCTTCTCAAGGCTGAACGAACTCTCCAGAACACAGTGCACAGATCCTGTACTTGGCCGAGATTTGGATTCCAAAGAGAGAAGTTATAAACCATCCCCCTCAAGTCTTTTAGGTGCTGGGGCTCACATGTGTACACTAGGGTTAACAATAAAAACCCTCCTGAGGCTGGGGGGGGGGGGGGGGTGTCACATGCCTTTAATTCCAGCACTCAGGAGACTGAAGCAAGCAGATCTCTGTGAGTTCCAGGCCAGCCTGGTTTACAGAGTGAGTTCCAGGACAGCCAGAGTTACATCAGAGAAACCCTGTCTCAAAAAGCCAAAAAAAAACAAAAAACAAAACAAAACAAAAACCCTCCTGCATGCTACGTCCATTCAGTGTTACAGGGGAATCATGTCAAAGAAAGTTCCTTTAAAATGGCACACTTGTCTCTCTTTGTGGTCTAGCAATGCTCAGAGACGCCGAAGAGGGCAACCGATTGCATTCCTGGCCTGTAAAACTCCCACAAGCCATTCATTGTACACAGTGATGAGATTCCACCGAAGGCAGGCCTGTCTGCTATCTAACTACACTCTCGGGCCCATTTCTGTAGGTGCTCGTACCTTCCTTGGTATGGAGAAAGTCTTCTTGCAACACCCAACTTTATGCCCTTTGCAAAATCCAAAGGCAACAACAGAAAAAAAGGGGGGGGGGCAAGGAGAAATTTAGAAATGTTCATCAGTTCAGAGACAAGAGTTAAAACACCTGCACGCTCCCAGCCTAACACCCTCCATCCTGCCCCACCGGCTCTTATGTAATCAAATAAAAAAATAAGACAATAAAATTCAAACTATGTCCTCCAAAGACCTTTCCAGCATGGTTTGTGATCCGCCTGCTTCTTCTCAAGTGTGTGTTATCTTCAGCGCTGATGTTTGGATCTGTGGCCCCAGAGGAAACGTCACCATCAAATATCAAAAAGGGGAGTCACCAGAACTGAGGACAGCCCGCAGAACAGGGAGGTGGCTCCCTAACTTGCTCTGGCCTCCCCTTGATTTCCTGAGCCCCTGCGCTCTTGTGGGATCCCTGAACTTTTTATGCTGCTTCCAGCCCATCGGTTGGAACCCTTTACTACAACCTGCAGGGTTTTTTCCCAAACCTAAGAAAGGTGGCCGTGTCCTCCGTGCGGTGCCGCTCTGTCTTATTTCACACTTCTACTTTCAAACACTGATCTTTTCAAAATGTCAGTGGTTCCCACCTGGAACACACCCTACTTCTCAAGGACGTTGTTGGAAGCCTGAGACGTCCATCTCCGAGTCTGGTTGCTTCCCCCAGCTTCAGGCGGGGGGGAACTGCCAGGCAAGTCTGAGTTGGGGCCACAGTAGCCGGGAAGAGACCCTCCAGCTCAGCCTGCATAAAGCACTGGGTACAGTAGGCCTCCACTCCCTCCTGTGGCCTGCCCTGCCATCTTGAGACAACACCATTCTCTACCATCACACGACTTGCTCTTAACTCGGCTGCCTGTGTCTAAGGTCTGTTGCCTGATGGGAAGGTTTGTCGTCGCTGGGCACAAGTGCGCTACAGGAGAACATGTTGGAGGGAAACTATCCCTGTGGTTACATGCCAGGCTTTGGGCAGCAACTGGAGTCAGTCTTAATTCTGCCTCTCATTATTTCTGGCAACTCAGATGTTTACTTCTCTCTCATTTCCTGAGCTATTGAGAACCCAGTGCTCACATGTTGCTAGTTTGTAGGAACCTGTACTAATTTCCTTATTATGCCATATAGAAAGTCTTCAAGAAATTCTAGCGAGTAAGAAGAACCACTTATTGAACACCTTCCTAGGCCAGGCATTCAGGATAGGCACTCTGTCGTACCTCTGTAGTCCTCACAGTAACTTAATGACATACAAGGTAAGAGCATTCACCCGGTGAGAAAGTTAAGTAACTTGCCCAAGGTCATAGGGCTGTTGAGAGACGGATCTGAGGTGGGATTGGAACCCAGGTCTATCCGATTTGAAGTCTTATGTGAAGGCCTGTGTGGAGGGAGCAGGGTTGTGTCAAGGAAAACCATAGCTGAAGTATCCTGGTAGGGAGTTCGTGTAAGTCCAGAGGCAGAGAGAGGTGTTCTTTGTGGGAGAGGGAATGAAGCTCGCTCACCAAAATGAGACAAATGCTCTCTCTGCTAAAGGAAAATGCCATAAATACCGTGAGTTGGTCAATCTAACTGCCATCCCCAGCCCCTCCCCATTTCCCACAGAATCTTGACTGCAATCAGCGACAATGCTTCCGCACTGAACGCAGAGGCATCCAACGCTCAGTGCTTACTGCACTGAGTATCTGTGTCACCCCAAATTCAAAGCTACCCGCAAGGTGATGGTGTTAGGAGGTGGGGGTCCCTGGGAGGTGACTAATGGCTTTTTAAAAGAGACCCATGGAGAGAGATACCCGTGGGGAGAAATACCCATGGAGAGAGACCCATGGAGAGAGATACCCGTGGAGAGGGAGACCCATGGAGAGAGATACCCGTGGAGAGGGAGACCCATGGAGAGAGATACCCATGGGGAGATAAACCCATGGAGAGAGAGATACCCATGGAGAGAGACCCATGGAGAGAGAGACCCGTGGAGAGGGAGACCCATGGAGAGAGATACCCGTGGAGAGGGAGACCCATGGAGAGAGATACCCATGGGGAGATAAACCCATGGAGAGAGAGATACCCATGGAGAGAGACCCATGGAGAGAGATACCTGTGGTGAGAGACCCATGGAGAGGGACACCCATGCCTTCTCCTTTTCATGGTATGAGGGCACAGCAACCAGGCAACCTGTGAGCCAAGCAAGGGGCCTCACCAGACACTGAGTGCTAAGTCCTTTACCATGGACTTTGCAGCCTCCCCCCCACCGCCCCCCCCCAGCAATCAATTCCTCTGGTCCATCAATCACCCAGTCTAAGGTATTGTGTCACTGCTAGGGTGACAAACTGGGGGAGAGGTGCTTCAGGAAAGGGTTTTGTTTCTTAAAGATAAAAATCTAATGTGTGATGAAGAGAGGACCTTTCGTCTTCGCCTCTGGACATTTCGGGGTGCTCACGTGAGAAGTGGTACCACAGACACCGTGGAGCACGAGGAAAGCGGCGGAGGACCTCGGGACCCATCCACTCCCAGCATTTTCCCCAGCGGATGCTAAACTCAACTCTGGCTTCCCTCACCCCTGCGCTCAGCCGAGCATCCTGTGCCCTAGTGGAAAAGGGAGCACTCTTGAAGAAAATAAGCTTAGCTGCCCAAATCTCCTCTTCAAGCCTCTCCATCCTCAGTCTCATGACACAGGCTGCGCCTCAGTCTACCAGATGTTTCCAAGGTTAGCTGGTTTCACAATGTTTTTCTTCCCCTTTCCAGACCCTCCCCCAGCCGTGACCACACCACTGATGATAGGCTATTTAAAGGCACAGCGTCGCCTGCATCATTCTTGTGCCCACCACTCTTCCCACACTGCCTGGGGACGATGACTCTTTGTATTTCTTCTACCCTGAGTTGTCATGCCTACCAGAGAGTGGACAAAACACAACACCTTACACATACGCGCGTGTACACACAGAGCTGCACGTGTTTATTGACTTGAAGTAAGAGCCAGTGTGTCTCGTTCAAAATCTAAACCTACCAGAAGGAAGTGGGAGAGATGCAACCAGCAGTAAGAGGCCAGAAAAAGAACCTGAGGGCCCAAGGCGGGAGGAGAGGCATCGGAGACAGCACAGAGACAGCTCCAGGAGACTGCACTAATATGACAAGCGGCCTACAACGATTAGATTTTTTTTTAAAGAGGCTTCTCCTAGCTTATGATCAATTCAAGCATACAGTATATATTCTCAAGCTTTCCCGTTCTGTGATCAGAGGGCTGGTAGGACTGCAAACTCAGCTCACCCCCCTGTCCCTGGCCTGGCACAATTTGCATGTCAGTCACATTGTTTTGGGGTAGCAGGCAGAGAAGGGATTCCTGGGTGGCTGTGCCCGCAGAAGACCGGAAGAAGATGCTACAGGAGGCAGCACCAGCCACAGTGATGTCTGAACACACCAGAAAGCCCTATTTATGCTTCATCTTAACTGGTTATTTTTACTTCTCTTTGTATCTAGGAGGCACACCAGATTTCTTATTTATTCGTAAAGATCGTCTGGCTGAGGATGTCCCTAAGATGGAGAGGGTTTGTCTCGCACATTCAAGACCTTGGATTTGATTCCTAGGTTAACAATCGATCAATAAACGTTTTGCGATACTGCGGTGCACGCTTGTAACCCCAAGTCTTAGGAAGCTGATGCAGGATCGTAAGGCCACCATCAGCTTGGGCTGCACAGATAGACCCAGTCTTGGGAAAAAAAACAAAAGCCATTTGTGAGAGCCAGCAAGGATTTGGCTGGAGGTCATCATTTACTAACCTAGGTTGCAGAAAAAGAAGCCTGTGATTGAGAGAAGCCTCCTCTCCTCCCTCCTGGGGTTTCCCAGCCTCCACACAGAGGTGCTTTTCAGCACAAGCAGGATCTGCGCTCCCTCCACAGCCCTGGGAATGAATGAGACCCTTCAAGGCCCCTCAACAGAGCCCTCATGCAAGAAGGCGGGCTGCAGGAGGGAGGGGAAGAGAGTCTCCGTCAAAATAGAAGCACAGAGATTTCTGCAAGATGTTGCATCCAGCTGCGACCAACTTCTTCCTCCTGAAGTTGAAATCAATAGGAAATTAAATCTGCGCGCTCTGACCTTCCTTTCTCAGTCAGCTGAAATCTCTACCCTCTGTCAATTATGCTCAGACACCCGGTTCTGTCTATTGGTTGTTTTTAACCTGTTTCTCTGCCACCAGAGTTATGCACCCTACGTGAGGAACAGCACATGTATCGGCTGCATTATCACCATAGAGTGAGCCAGAAAACCAACTCTGAAGGCTGAGATCTAAAGAGAGGGGAGCATTTAACTCTTGGGCTGCTGGGAGCCAGCCTGTCACCCGAGCAGGTCGGTCAAAGGAGCGTTGACTGGCAAACCGCAAACCACTATTTAAAATCCTGTTCTGAGTCTGTGGCCTCTCTCTCCCCTGTCTGTTGTTAGCCTAGAGTGGTCATGATTTGCTATTGCCTGATCACGTGGTTCCCATTTTTCACTTGTTACAATTCTTCTAGGAGATGATGATTCAGCATTGAGGTGGTGCTTTTGAATCATGACATAAAATACACACACACACACACACACACCACACACACACACACACACACAAAACCCTACCATCCTTAATGCCTTACGTACTTATTATGCTTAGGGAGGAAGCCCTTAGCTTGAAAAGATGGTACAAAGTAGTCAATTGACAAGTCCCGTCGCTGTAGATTCAGGATAAAAAGGTTTATTCTTGGGCTAATTAAATCGCTGGTCCTTAGACCTGGAGCCCTGGAATGTTTTGGCCTCCATACAATCTAGTCTTAAGCCTAGAACTGGAAAGCTTCAGCCTCCATACAATCTAATCAACCTCTGTGACTTACTGCTGACTGAGCCACTCTGACTGGCTCCTTCTGAACTCTGACTTTTCTGGTTCAACTCATTTGCTATTCTAGTTCAAACTCTTTTCCAGGCTGACTGGTTCAAACTGACCTTTTGAGCAGGCTTACTATTTCTGACAGAGTTCTTCTGATTCTGGTAGGTTCTTTGCCTCAGACTGAACTGCTCTGTTCAGCTTCAAACTGACTCACTCTTCCCATCTAATTCTGATTCTTCTGCAGAGCTGCCTCTGTGTCTTATGTCTCTCCTCCAGTGTGTAACTCACTGCTCCATACTGCCTCAGTCAGCCTGTCTGCCTTCTCCTCAGTCAGACTGCTTCATTGTCTCTATATCTTATTTCCCTGACTACTCCAGACTGCTCAGTTCATACTGCCCGTTGTAACTGACTGCTCTGTAACTGGCTGCTTCTCTGTGTCTCTCTAAGCTGAAAGTCTGAGTTTATAGCGTAAGAGTTGGGCATGCCCTCACTCTGACTCACTCTGCTAACTCTTCCTCTAATTAGTCACTTTGTCTGCCCTTCAACCTGACTCATCTCAGATATTACTTCCAATCTGACACTGACTCCTTCTGAATTCTGCTTCCTGTGTCTGATTCTCCACTGTTTCTGTTGTAGGGATTAAAGGCATGGACCACCACTGCCTTCTGAATACTAGGATTAAAGGTATGTACCAATATTCTTAACATTCTTTCTACATTCCATCTGGACCACACATACCTCTAAATGTAATCACTTCACATAGACCCCTGGAATATAGACCCTTCCTAGCTTTCACACAGGCCTATTCCTCTACATATCCCCCCTTCTGTTTAAGATATAAATTATGCTGTGAAAATAACTTTAACATAGTTTAACTATTACAATAGAAACAATTCTACAAAGCTGAGACTGAACTCTTCTCAGCGTAATGCTTAACCTCCATTCAGCTCACAGATGGTAATCACACATCTCCCTACTGTATCTCCCTTCTCCCTCCAGCTATCCTACCAGAAGCAAGAGGTGTGGGTGAGCACTCTAGCAAGAACTGGTGCCAATGTCAGAAAGAAATGCCACCAGCATGCGACAGCATATTAGACTGCGGGACAGCCAGCATTCTGGACTTCCTTGGTGACCACTGAGCAGGCATTCACTGAGAGAAGCTCATCACTCCACAGAATCAACCAGAGCCGCTGATACGGACATGACCCCCTCCCCAGGTGGTCCTGCACAGTGTCACTGAAAAGTCTCTGGTGGCTTAGCAGGCCTTGTCTTGTCCCTTGATCCTATAATCCTAAATCAAGAGAACCTTGATCTCTATCCAACTAAAAAGCAGGAAACTGGGGTTAGGCCAAGAACAGGGCTGTTTATTTCACTATTTAACATTGAAAGAAGTAGAAGCTTCAAGTCTATGCCTGTTCTAAGTTTGGCAAACACCTTGTGTCTATTACTCTTACAGCTTTACACAAAACAGCCTCACACACTGGCCTCTGTCCTGACCTGGGATGGAAAGTATATTCCACCACACCCTGTCCAGATGTTACCTTCATCCAATCCTGCTTATGTACTGTCCACCCCACTATTAAAGACTATGCTAACCAAAGCCACAGTCTCTGCAGCCAGATACCCTGGTTTGGCCCTTAGCTGTGCCACTTTCCGGCCCAATGTCTCTGTACTACATCTGAGCAAAGAAGGGGAGAAGAGAGTTCTCTAGGGTTATTGTAAGGAATAAACATGAGAGTATTTGTGAACCTCTTAGAATGGCATGGACTTAAGTTGAAGCTCGTAAATAATACCTATTCTAATATCAGCATTAGCATCGCTCTCTGTGAACTCTGGGAATGGAAACCTCCCCTGGAGCTCACTCAGCTCTCCAAAGAAAGAAAAGACCAAGCTGAGACTTCAGGGAGATTCTCTGAGGTGGAATCTGTAGAAAGCAGAGAATGGTGAACCAGATATCATCAGATGCAGGAAAGGTCCTTCCTCACGGAGCCCCAAGACCACAGAATCCACACCTCTGTGGACTGAATTATACCCCTCTACCCCAAAGCCACGCACTGATGCTCTAATCCTCTGTAGGATGATGTCTGAAGATGAAGTCTTTAAAGTTTGGTTAGGGAAGATCATAAGGGTGGGAGACACACAACGGAATAAGTTCCCTTATAGAATGAGATACCAGATAGCTGGCCAAGAGTCTTCCTGCCTGATATGTGAAAACTCAGAGAGGCAACCATCTGCAAGCCAGAAAGTGGGTCCTTACCAGAAGCCAGCCATGCTGGTGCATTATTCTGGGCTGACAGCCCCCAGAGCTATGAGAAAATGGGTTTCTGTTGCCACCCAGAGTATGGTATTTTATTATGGCAGTCCAAGCTGACGAATACAGTGCACAACGTAAAAGTAAGGTTTTCATAGCTCCTCCCATGTAGGAGGGTTTTCAGATATAAGCAGGGCCCTTGCAAGATATCATTGCAGAATGAGGTCTAAGACCAAATCCTTACTTAGAGGCTGCCCCAAGCTGAGCATGGGTAGTAGATGCCTGAGTTCATAAAACTGGGGGGACTGAAAGAGAAGGATGGGAGTTCAAGGTCACTGTGTATACGTGTGCGTGTGTGCGTGTGTGCGTGTGTGCATGTGTGTGTGTATGCATTTGTGTGTATGCATTTGTGTGTATGTGTGTGTGTGTATGCATTTGTGTGTGTGTATGCATTTGTGTGTGTGCATGTGTGTGTGTGTGTATGCATTTGTGTGTGTGCATGTGTGTGTGTGTGTGTGTGTGTGTGTGTGTGTGTATGCATTTGTGTGTGTGTGGCTTGTTCTCTTAGTTCAGTCTAGGCCCTTTAGTTTTGTAATTAAAAAATAATCACTTTATTGTAATTAAGTCACAAATAAATATCACACAGCTAGATTAAGCTGGCCAGCCACTCAAATAAACACTTGATCAGTGCAAACTCTATGCGTTTCCATTTCACCGAACTTCTTTACAGTTAGAAGAGCCATCATGGAACTTCCTTTGGGGTTTTACACCTCCACTATCAATTACATTTTATGGACTTACTCAAATTTAAAAAAAAAAAATACAGGAAATTATGACAGAGTTGAAACTAGAAAAACAAATTAAGGATATCTTTTTTTTAACAAAAAAAAAAGCAAACAAGCACACACAAAACTGTAAATTATATATATATATATTCAAAAGCAACTTAGGAAGAAAGGGTTTATTTCATTTGCTTGACAGTCCATCACCGAAAGAAGTCAAGGCAGAATCTCAAGGCAGGGAGCAGGATGCAGGAGTTGTTACAGAGATCACTTACTGGCTTGCTGCTCTTGGCTTTTCTCATCCTGCTTTCCTATACAACCCAGGACAAGCCCTTCAGCCCAGGGGTGGCACCACCCACAGAGAGCTGGGCATGCACACACACACACACACACACACACACACACACACACACAAACATGTCAATCAGCAGTCAGGAAAATGTCTCACAAACTTGCCGATCTGATGGAGGTATTTTCTCAGTTGAGAATCCCTATTCCAAAAAAAACTATAGTTTATGTCAAGCTGACCCAAAAACTAACCAGGACAATGTATGGTTACTTTCAATTTTACTAGCATAGTAATAAAAGTGATGGTTCACATAACTTGATTCACATGCTATAAGGCTGGCATGAGTTGCATGTTACCAATTCAACAAGGAACCTTGAAACTTCCAGAACCACCCTGGGTGCTTGGTCCCCCCATCTTTTCTGTCCTTTTGTGAACTGAGTTTCGAGCAGACCAGGAGGAAGCTACCTCTCTAGAGCACACCAGAAGCAACATTAATAATTATATTAGAAACAGGTTTTACTGGTGGCGCACGCCTTTAATCCCAGTACTCGCAAGGCAGAGGCAGGCAGATCTCTGTGAGTTCGAGGCCAGTCTGGTCTACACAAAGTGAGTTCCAGGACAGCCAGAGTTACAACAAAGAAACCATGTCTCGAAAAGAAAAAAAAAAAAAAAGGTTTTATTTATTCTGCCTCAAATTAAGTCAAGTCTCTATACATTTCATCACTTTAAAAATATATGTGTAAACACTCCATTGTAGATGGGAGAGAGAGGATGGGGTATGTCCAGGGGAACTAATGGCAGTCTGGGGCTGCTGGAGATTCATTGTCTTCAGTAGTGTAGGAGTTACCCGTGCTCCTTTCACCTCCGTGCCATATGAGGGATCGTGGTTAACCGGGTGAGTTACAGAGCGAAAGGCATGAAAGTGGGATGGGAGGCGGACTTGGTGGCAGGGGAGGAAGATAAGAGAGGGACTAGGGATGAGGATGACCAGTATTTACTACACGTGAGTATGAATTCTCAAAGAATCATGTGTGTGCATGTGTTCATGTATAGAAAGACCGACCCTGACTTTCAACTTGACTTATCATTTATGCTGATGTAAGCATGATCTATATTCATCAAAAACATATGGCGAATTTTTAAATTTGATCTTTTCCCAAGTTAGCCTCGGGCAGTACCATACCCTTTCATGATGACAAACTGTGACAGTCATGTCACAACTAACAGTCAGCCATGTGATTGTGAAGGCCAAAACCAACTTCACACCGAACTGTGTTGCTAAGCCAGGATGTTGAGTAGATTATGTGTATTAAATGCAATTGATTTTTAATTTTTAAAATCGAGATAGAGTTTTGTTATGTAGCCCAGACTGGCCTTGAACTCCAGATCCCTGTGCCTCAACCTACCCAAGGCTGGGGTTACAGGCACACACGGTCATATTGACCTTATGCGCTTAGACTGGGATATTTTCTATTTTACAGTGGGTCTACTGGGACATACCTCTTCAGAAATTGAAGAATGAGCATCTATATTTTTAGTTTTCCTTAGTGATATGTCAGAGTCACTCTGAAAACCAGTATTTTGTATTCACACATATAGAGCAAGGACTTCAGTGGCCATTGTCAGGTGTAATACCCTTGGCCTCAAGGGTCATGTGGGGTTCTAAGCCCTGAACTACTGCCTCCTGGGAGCTGTTCTTATTTTGAATGTTGTCACTTGCCTCCAAATCCAATCCCCTATTTCACATTAATGTTCAGGTTCCCTCCTGAGAGTTGCTTCCTAGCACTAAACACACATGGGTCCTGTTGGAGAGTTATGTTTCCTTGGTGGATCTCACGTGTTCTTTCACTCTAGATCTGTACCTCTTCATCACCCCATAATATGTCCTAGGGTGCTGGTTTCCGACTGCTAGGCTTGATGCTATGGGCACTTGTGCAGATGGAGCTGCTGAGAGGACCCACGGCAGTTGGAGAGCTCACAATCGGTACCAGTAATGATGGGTAAGATGCTCAGACCTCCCTCGTCCTAAACACACAGTGCTGGAAACACAGGCAACTGCTGTGGTCTTGGGGAGAGGGGGGTTATCCTGACAAAGATGAGAAGTCTGGACTCCACAGGAGGATGCTGACAGTCTAGGACAGTGGTTTTGAACCTTCCTAATGCTGCAACCCTTTAATACAGTTCCTTAAATACTGTAGTGACCGCCAGCCAGAAAATTATTTTTGTTGCTACTTCATAACTAAATTTGCCATTGTTGTGAATCATAATGCAAATAATTGATAAGCAGATGGTTTTAGGAGACCCCTATGAAAGGGTTATTCAACCTCCAAAGGGGTTGTGACCCACAAGTTGAGAACCGCTTGTCTAGGAAATCAGGGGTACTGCTGACAGCATGTATCATGAGCATGCACGAGGCAATGAACAATTTTTGGACAGGTGGAAAGTAACAGGGTAAATGAAAAAAGCCAGGTTTAGGAAGCCTGTGACAACCAGCTATGGCTACTTCCCAAAGCAGTCACCCAGAATTGCCCTTCAGAAGCTGTCATGGACTCACGTGGATACTTCCTTGGGTCCTATCCTACCCACTCACCCAGGCCTGTTCAGATAAATTGCTGAAATGATGGTCCCCATGGCAACGAACTGATACGTGGAATGCCAGAATTAGGAAGCAAACAACCACGCTAAAAAGCAGACCTGAAATCTGTCCCTCATAGAAATGAAATGAGAACACACTGAGCCAAGGAACGATGACAAGAGGTGAACCGGCCCTTTTCACGGACATGCCATGTGGCTGACTTCCGCAATCAGCTGTGGGAGATGGTTCTTGCATACAGTTCTGACTGAACTGTATGTAAACATACATACAGTTGTAAACATCATCAGGCTGAATGCTCACAGAAGCCCCCCTCCCCCGCCACCACACCATCTTTTTCTCAGCCTCTGCCGTGAGCAGTTATGTCCAGATAAGGAGATAACTGACTTCATTTCCTTTGGTTTGCTTTTGATAGCTACTCTTCTGTTTAGCAAAGTCTCATTTGTTTTATGTCTTAAGTGACTTAGCTGAAACACAGGATCCACTCTGGAAGACTGTTCTCTCCAGTTCTCTCTGCTCTCTGAGAAAGTCCTGACTCGGTTGTCCTGAAGACAGGATAAACAGCACAGTTCTCTGAGAACAACATTTTTTTTTTCTTCTCTCAAGGCAAATTGGTTAAGATTTAAACATTTCCAAACATTTAAAACTTACCATTTTCTACATTCGATGTTTATCTTTCAGCTTCTCTCTGCTCAGCCAAGACCCTCAAAATCAAATTCACAAAT
Source organism: Cricetomys ansorgei (assembly GCA_026225945.1). Taxonomy (NCBI): domain Eukaryota; kingdom Metazoa; phylum Chordata; class Mammalia; order Rodentia; family Nesomyidae; genus Cricetomys; species Cricetomys ansorgei. The sequence continues at coordinate 6,704,331 of JAMJFZ010000713.1, read as the reverse complement.
AAACTACCCTGACCGTTTACCCAATACCAGAAGCCTTTTCTTGGCCAGTCCTTGACCAGCGTATGATTCATAAATCCCCTTTAAATGACTTGGCACGCGTCCGATCATTTAGTGCATTTTATGAAGAACCTGTCACGTGCCAAGTGCACAGAAGGGCACGGGCCCACCTTACCCCATCAAGTACTATCTATGCAAGTGAGGAAGGAAGCTGCCCAGGAACCCTGTCAGGGTACCCAGATAACTGCTGGGGATCAGAGTGTATGGCAGGTTCTGAGCGAGCAGAAGCGAGGAGGGAATAAAAGAGGAAGAGCGACAAATGTAGAGAAAGTGATCAACTTCAGCTGCGGAGAAACAAACTGGAACAGAACACTCTTGATCGTAGCCCACAGGCTGAGCAGTCATGCCAGACGGCTGACTGGTTCTGGTTCCCAGAGAAGTGCCCAGCTACTCCAATGGGTGTTTATCAATAAAGGACTGTGCGTAGAAAGCATATTGAAAAGGGACACAGAGGGAGATGACTCGGGGGGTAAAGTGCTTACCACAGAAGTACAAGGACCAGAGTGCAGATCCCCAGCACCACAGAAGAGCTCCAGGTTCAGTGAGATGTCCTGCCTTGGTAAATAAAGTGAAGGGAGGTGGGAAATACCACTGATGGCAGCCTCTGCCTGCACACACATGCATGTGCGTGCCAATGCACATATGAACACACACACATACCGCACACAAATACACAGAGAGAGAGAAGGAATAAAATACGATTATGCAAAATACAAAGCATTTTAGTCGATGAATATACTTGACACTGGTCCTAGGGGGTCCCATCACCTAGTAATTTCATGGCCATCTTAGTTTGTTTAAGTCTAGTCAGTGATGTTTGTATGACAGGAAAATCACCCAACAATGCAGGTCTTGGAACAAACTCCCAGCATTAAAAGATATAAGAAACCCAGGCATAGTAGCTCAGCCCTGTCCCCCAAGAGCTTGGGAAGCTAAAGGCAGGAAGACAGGAAGATTGTTCGGCTTTGACTACTTTAGTAAGTTCTAAACCAGCCTGGGCTGGGGAGAGGGAGAGAATGAACATGACTAAATACAATGCAAAAAAAAAAAAAAAGAAGATAGAGCATGGAGCTCCTTGGGTGTTTGACTCCTTGAGCCACAACGAAACTCACAGAGCACTGCTCATGATGTGGTTAGGCTCCTCCTTTCCATTAAGACAGCTGAGAAGAGTGTCGCCATGACACACACAAGGAGCATGTTGTACCTATAAGCTGAGGACAAAAGCTAAATTGTTCCTGAGATAGCTGCCCGGGCCCTGGGAAAAGCCATGAGGTGCTCATGTTTTGAGAAGTTACCCAAATTTGGCTGTTGCGATCCTGCCAGAGCAACTGGAATGGCCCCAGTGGAAAAGCTTCCATGGCTTGGTGGCCTGACACAGTGACACATTGGGGCTTCTGGATCTGGGCTTGAGACAAATTGCCCAGGGACAGTTAGCCAGAGACAACAGGGCGTGGCAAGTGAGGGCAGCACAGTCCTCCAATATGAGCAGGTTTGGGGTCATGGACAAGGATCCCCTGCACAGAACTACCATTCATATTTTGATCTTCAAAGTTGCCATATAACCCAGAACTTAAAAGGCGGAGGTAACTACTCTGTTGCTCAAAAGAAAGCACCATTCAGGTCAAGGTCAGTGGAGATAGGACTCTATAAGGATAGGTCCTCTGGTTTCAAGAAGGAGCCACAGGCAGTCCCAAAGGCAAGAACAGGAGTGAGAAAGTTCAGGTGCCTGGGGAACCCTGTTACAGGGAATGTAGGGAAGAGAGGACACAGGAAGAGAGGGGTGGATATCCAAATGAATGAGTGAGTCAGTGGATAGATGGGAAAAAGGAAGGGAGGGAAGGAGGGAGGAAGGGAGGGAGGGGAGGAGGGACAAAGGGACGGAGGGAGGGAGGGCAGGCAGGTGGACCAGAAATCCCAATCCAAAGAGAAATATTAGAAATGAAATGGGGTGTTGAAGTACCAAGGACAAGGGTGGTCAGAGGCCACCATGATGATCTGAATGTAACAGTTTGTTCGCTGAGGAGACCTATTCTGATTGAAGCAAACAGCCCATCAGCGGGGTCCTTTGGGTAAGAACTGGGTAATCTCAGGACTTCCAACTAGGGAAACTTCTGATCCCTCAGACGTCAGTCTTGTCTGTGATAATAAAATTAAAACTCAGCGAACATTGACACATCTCTTTTGTACCAATCCTCTGCCCTCAGAGTTGAGGATACATGAGAAATGCTATCGTCAAGCCCAAAGCGATGCTCCAGAAAATCCCATTAAGTAGACTAAAGCCTGTGTGCGTATGTACGTACAACTGCATTTTAATGCCATTATGTTGTATCTGCTAAACCCTGACCTGTGGCGATCTTTGTGAGGCATTTACCTATAAACAAACCCTAAGCTCTGTCTACATCCACACAGGAATTGCCCAACAATGTAATAATGCCCTCCAAATCCCTAGTCAAATTTCATATAAATGGAGAGAACCAGGCAGAACCAGCCACTCAGTCACGTCTGCCCTGCCAGAATGCTCTTGCCAGAAAGCAAAGATGGTTTTGTCATTTTGTCCTGCCATGCTCCACCATCCTGATTCCAAAGAAAAACACACCCATAGGGCCAGACTAGAGTCGCTTTAGTTACAGGGCAGTGCAGGAGGGATCTGAGTTATTAGCTAGTTACTAAAAGTTCGCTATTGAAATAAAATTCAAATTATTCAAAATATGCTAAAAAGGAGAATTGTTTGGTATTGCTGAAACGAACCAAACACAGTTTTTCCAGAAATCGCCTGCTGTGTTAGCACTTGTGCAAATTCATCCTGAAAATTAAAAATACGTGGGGCTGGGATTGAAGCCCAATTCCCAGAGTGCTTGACTAGCATACACAATGCCTCAAGTTCAATTCTACCACTGCATAGATCTGGGCCTAGCAATGCACACCTGTAATCCCAGCACTTGGGAAGTGGGAGCAAGAGGAGCAGACGTTCAGGGTCACTCTTGGCTGCATAGTAAGTTTGACACCTGCTTGGGATACATGAGACTATGTCTCCAAAAAATAAAAATGGTTTGCCTGCTAATAACCACTAAGGCTCTTCATACGCCACCTGACACCGCAGTCAGGTTGCATGAATCGAGATCTGCCAGCAGGGGAGGAAGAAACTGAAGCCAGGCTGGCTAGCTCAAGCTTGGTTTGATGAGTTATTCAACATGGCGGGGATTATCACCAGGAAGACACAAGAGAGACACTTCCAGCACCTGGCTCAGGGAGATCACAGTCCCTTCCACACCACAAGCCTCATTTCTGGAAAATGGCTTTCAGCTTTTCTCTTGCCCCATCCCCACCCCACCCAGTGCCAACTCTTCAAGTCCCTACAGTCACATTTATATGTTTTCATTAAGCCAACTGCGAGCACTGGTTCTAACATCCAATGTTGCTACCTGCAGGGCTGCTCTGACTATGGGGTCATGTTGAGAGCTCATAGGGGTTCATAAAGCCCTGGTGTCTGATATCTCCCAGACAGAGATTTGAGTGGATGGATTTGATTATCTCTGTAGCCAAGAGCTTCACTCTCCCTGGGTTTCAGGCTCCCTGGGAATTCTCCACAAATATTTCTAAGTCTCATTCCTCATCAGGTAAGCAGACCTCTGATGCACCACCACCATAAATGGTAGGGTTTCCTCAGAGGTGGCTACCTTCCCCTACTCATTTCCTCCTCACAGCGGACTGCCAATAATCAGACCCTCAATGTCACTGTACAGCAAGGATGAGGCACACAAAGGGGTACTGTAATAAGTGGACCCCCAATTTCTACCACCCATATAGGCTTAAGTACCCCTCCCTCTCAGCTTCCACTGGACACCCTGAAGCTGCTCTCACTCTCTCTTTCCTCTCCTGGGAGTTCAAAATCTAAAAGACCTAGTATTTTGAAAAGAGAAAAATGGAGCAGTCCTGACTGGAATGAGAGAATCTCAAGCTGGTTTTAAGTTTCATTTCTTGATGCCTAAAGATATTTTAACCATTCGTAGCTCTTCTTTTGAGCAGTCTGCCTAGCTGCCTAGATGCTGTGAAACCGATTGAGTTTAAGAATGGTATGCATTCCCTGTGCCCAATCTGACTCCAGGTGTGCCAGAAGAATGTGTGTCTGTTTGGACACTTGGATGGACCATCCCAAAAGGTGGGATTTCAGCACAGGTGGTCCTTACTGTCCCCATTCTTCCTCACAGAAGCTTCAGAGAATCACTCTCTCTCTCTCTCTCTCTCTCTCACACACACACACACACACACACACACGCACACACACAAGCACATGCACATGCACACACGGGGGCGGGGGTGGGAGTTATTGCTCACCAAGGATTGGGAACACAACTACTGCCACCCCACACTACAACATGCATGTACATATATGCTCAGGATTTCAGGCATGAGCATGGAAAATGGCAACACAGAGCACAGGCTTAAGAGGGAACCTAAGTCCATTCTCTCTTATCTGCTAGAATCCTGGCACCAATCCATAGACATGAATGAACTTGAAACCATATTCACGTACACTGTTTCTCAGATCCTCACTATGGTGCTGAGACATAGGACTGACAGCTTCCTTTGAGGTGAAGGTTTTCAACAGGCTAATCTGCTTGCCCAGAATCATCCAGAAAGAATGCGAGAACCCACGTAGGCCGTAGCTGGCACAGCTCCTGGGTACAGTGGCTGTTTTACAGGAATGATGTCTCTGAGCAGGGAACATCCTAACTGAAAAGCACTGCCAGAACTAACGCATTGCTTCACTCCTCCCCGAATCGAGAAGGAAAACAGTGATACCGTATCAAGGAACAAAAGGTCAAACTGATACTTTGCCCAAAGCAACATAACCCCTGGGAATTCTTAAGCAGGTGATCTCCTCCTGCCCCAACCTGCTCTCTATCTTTCTATGAGACTTATGTTTTATCCTGTCGTCATTTACCTGCCCCAAGCATCAACCCAGAGACCGGTTGCTTAGCTTTCAACACGTATCCGCTATGTAACAGGAACTTTTTTTCTCCCAACACAAGTGAGAAACGGGTCTAATGGGGCCCAGACCTAGACAGAGGACAGCAGAACGAATGCCACGCTGAAAGCAACTCGTGCTGGATACAGATGTGCAGCAGTGCCTCAGAAAGATGCGATCTACCTGCCTAGGAGGAGGTGGTAGGATCCAGTACGGCTTCCTCAAGGGGTACCGAAGCATTAGGAAAAGTTAGCAGACACAGGAGTCAGGTTGGGCACCACATAAAAGCTCAGAGGGCCGGAACAGTCTGGTCCCCCACTCCCGCAGCTCATCGAGTGAGCGTAATGAGAATCACAAATGCACTGGAAGCAAAGGAGAGCGCTCAGCCACATCATCGCTGACTTTCTCTATTCTTAACACCTTAATTGACTTTGTCCTGCGTCATTCTTACAACCCTTGGTGATTCCTGGACCCTCCACAGGTAAAAGTCCTCATCAACCACAATGTCTAACTAATCTAGCCCGGAACTTGTGCCCCGGTTGCCACTGTGTCCTGTGCAAGGAAAATGAAAAGGGCAAATTTAGTAGCAGATGGCAAGCGTGAGGTCCAGGCGCTTCCGAGAAGCCTGTGAAACCCTCTCTCCTGTTTACTCGAAGTCTAAATCTCCTGGCCTTAAGAGAGGCTGCTGCGCATGCTCAACCTGGAAAGGCTGTTTCCTGTGGCTTTAAGTAGTGGAAACAAGATGCTTGGCAATGGCAATCGGGCCGCCCTTGGGGACGCTGAGCTGCTCAGGGCTGTGTGAATGGCTGGCACTGTCATTTCCCTGAATCAGGTTCCCAAAACAACACAAGATGAAAGAAAACAACTGTACATGTTGGCATGGCATCTGGCCCTGGGAATTCTTAAACAGGTGGCCTGCCACGTAAGGACCCAAACCAGACAGACAGGAGGTCTGGGACCAAGACCACAGAAACTCCTTTCTGGGGTGTTTTCTTAACAGGACCACAACCTAAGAGACAGTGACACAAAGAGAATGTCTGGGTTTTTGGGTTTTGTTTTGTTTTTTTCCACACTCAGGAAGACAGACCAGAAAGTGCCACCATCTTGTGACTTCCAAAGTTATAGAACAATATTTTAAGGGGTGGGGCCGGTAACCTCCTTGCCACCCACCAGTGGATTAACACCCAGTGAAGAATGCTTTGCATTATGAAGTTTTAAAACTAACGTGCTCGTAGTTACCACCCTGTGGCATTCACTCCCTGGCCTCTAGAAAAGACCACTGCCCTATTTTACTGGCCTCCCAGGAGCATCGCCCACACAGACCAGTTATCCAGTTTCCTTCCGTCAGCCCCCAGGAGCTATTCTGGGCTTGGTCTGTACTTACTCCACTTTTCCTGCCAGGACTGACTCAGGCTCCTCTCCTCTCCTGGGACTCTCTTCTGGAAGGAAAACTTTGAAAGATGCAAACTTCCTCCAGGGAGGTGCCTGATTCAACTTGGCATGCTGCCAGGGGGTGCCACGTACCACCCTGCATGGCAGGAAAGGGGGCAAGGAAGGGCAGGAGACTCCTCAACCTCGGCCCTCACAGTTGGAACCCCTCTCTTGCTGACTCCAGCTTTGTTCTGAGTCTTGTGAGAGGCTGAATGCACTGTGCTCTGCTGCCTGAGCCTTTGGACTCATTTTTCTCTGCCCATGGTGCACCCGCCTAACTCCTGCTGGCCTCGTCTTGATCGCCAGCACAACCTAAGTACTCCTTTCTGGTTCTCCTTTAGCCTCTGATCGTCAGAGCATCTAACCCATCCAACAGAATCCACCTCCTTCCTGGTCCATCTCCTCTGCTACCCAGCCTCTACAAGGATAACCCTTGTGCTTTTATGGCTCCCACATCCTATATACTTTTTACCTATGGAATTTGATTTAATTGTGTTATCAAGGTAAGGTGCTAAGAGATCAAGATAAAAGAAGAGGAGGAGGATTCGAAAAAGAGAGGACTTAAAAAGCCTTCTGTTGTTGGAAATTGAGACGACCCCTCCATATTTCCATGCCTGACTCTGTGAATTAACATCAGGCTGGTGATGAATTGGTCAGAAACAATGACAGAATCTCTAACTTCTGCTGCCTAGAGAAAGCGTTTCCAAGTCCAGGGGCTCCCTGATCCAAATAGGTAACACCAGTGTGAGGACGGAAGCCAGATATTAAACAGCGGGAGAGGTGGCGCCATGGAAACAGTGTGTAGACAGCCTGGCCCAGCAAAACACTCGAATTCAAATTCAAACACAGGCAAAGCCAGCATAAAGCAGTTCTGGTCAGACTTGGATGGCCAGCTCTGCGTCTGCAAGCACGAAGCTCTGCACTGTCAGTAAAAAAAAAAGCCCTGGTTCCTCTTCCCTACATTAGACAGGCTTCGTTGGGTGCAGCGTTACAGCATTATTCTGAGCATGCTAAGCTGCGCATTCAACATGTCTCTGTGGATGAAGGTATTGAAGTCTCCAGTTCTAAATGGGATAAACACCCCAGCGTACTATCTTTGATGAAGTTCATGGGATCAACATCCGAGGCCTCATCTGAATCTCATTGGGGAGGCAAGAAGAAAACTCCCAGGCACAGGGCAGATCATTGTCTTACCATATATCAAAGTCAGAATTATCTCTGTAGTACCTGCCTTTCTCAACACTTCGACCCAATCAGAATACCTACAGGTGATGTGCCACACACACACATGCACACACACACACGCACACATACACACTTAGACCACTGCCCGAACACCTCATCTTTACCAGGCTTCCTTTGTCATCCTTGTCTCTTCATTCTCTACTCCTTTCCTAAAGCTACCAGAGCACTGTGTGCTTCCCTGAGCAGTGCCTACCCACACTAGACTGCAACTGTGATTTATATCTGTCGTCACCAGAGTGGCAAGAGAAGACAGAATCTGATTTATAATTCCTGCCCAGTATAACACATATGCTTATTTGTTGGCATTGAATAAAAGCACAAAGGTATCAATGGAAGAATGATGAATGAATGAATGAATGAATGAATGAAGCAAGCTTTCCAGGTAAACTGCTGGCCAGGCATCCTTGAATAGGTCGCACCATACATAGTCCTCTAAAAGGGCAGAGATAAACCGTCAATCTGAAACTCTCATGCCTAAATATTTTATGCACATTGAATCTACAGAAACTTCCATGATGTAGATCCTACCATATTTGTTTATTTTCTCTCTTTCTTTCCATTCTTTCCTTGCTTTCTCTTCTCTTCCTTTCTTTTTGAAATGGGATCTATGGTTCAGTGCTAGTCACTGAACCCAGGGTCTCCTGCATACTAGGCAAGTACTCTCCCGAATGAACTATATCCCCAAACTCACATTCCTTACACACACAGACACACATAGATACACACAGACACACACGCATACACAGACACACAGAGACACACACACAGAGACACACAGACACACAGAGACGCACACGCATACACACACACAGACACACACGCATGCACACACACAGAGTGAATGAATGATCAGAGACATTGAATTTGTTTCCCAGCAATCCACAGCTAGTAAGTAGCTGAGCCTCAAACTCCAACTGGTGTCTCTAGCCTGTACTGCCTCTTTCCACCACCCAACATAGGCATAGGATAAGCAGTGGCTGGGAACGCCCCAACCCTGATGAGAGGCATACTTCTGCCTCAGCTCCTCACCATGCACTGCTACCGCTCCTGACTTGTCACTCGCAGATCACATGGCCCAGGCAGCTCTCAGAGGAGGTGTCCCCTGGAACAGATTCCAGCTCATCGCCATTAGGATTAGAAATCGGCCTCCACTATCAGTAGAAGCTTCCTTCCACCAGACTAGAGTCTGTGAGCACCAGGACTCACATTCACCTGCTATCTCAGACAAGTGTCCCCTGTTCTCACCAGGACATTATAATATCATTGAAGGACAACCCTAAGCCACATCCTAAATCCATTTAAGTTATTTAGGCAATATTTGCAATTATATTTTGATAAATATAAGTACAAGAGAGAGGAAGCAAGAATAAGAAAGCAAAGTAATAAGCAACAGGCTCCTAAAATACCCTATCTTGTCAAGGTGTAGTCGTGACGCACACATCAGTAGAGAGAACAAGATGAAAAAAAATAACTCTCTGACACTTGTACCTTATAAAAATTATTGATTAAGCTCATCCTCAAACGCATGTAGCATTCGGTGACAAGGAGCTTATCATAGTGTGAGTCAGCCATTGCCTATCCAGTTTCTATTTTAGCATCGCCACCTGAGATGACGCAAACTAACCCAGCCGTTCCCAAATTAATCTCAGATCAAATCATCACCCAGGAAAGAAGGGGAAATTACCAGATCACACCCCAGTGTCCACCAGTCCTTGTGACATCTGTCTCGATCTCCTTAAATCCCCAGAGACCCTGCATGGCGAGGACCCAGGCTACTCACACTGGCTGATGCAGGCACTGAACACATTCCACCAAACTCTGGAAGAACGAGACCAGACCTCTGCAGAACCCAGCTCCTCTGCCCAGTCATATGGTAAAATGGACGAGGGTTTTCCTGTTGTTGAGTTTGCAGGTATGAGTTTAACAATGCTTAGGAAGCACCGTTCTAGGCATGGCTCTGGTGCTTACCAACTCTTCTGCTCTAGAGAACAGTTTTGTATCCGCTATCAGACAGCAGGCTCATAAAGGGGCAGTGTAGGAGACCCGTGTTAGATATATGTGAGACCAAAGGTTCGTGGAAGATGAATGATATATTTTCAATATTTTGGAATAGTTGCCATCTTGCAGAGGAGATCAAGCAAATTTTTGCCAATTGAACAAATTACAGGAGAGCATCCTGCCGCCATGACATGGGCCACAGTAAGCCAGCCAGAAAGAGCTGCCACTCCCCGTGTACTGCAGAAATGCAGTGCTTTCCCCCAAGGAAGTATCCAGGCTCCCAGATTTCTGCCCCAAGTTAAAATCTGTGTAGTACACCTACCGTGGCAGCTCACCAAAGGACAAGGAAGCATAATCATAGGTGCAAACCCTGCCAGACCTCAGCAGAGGGAACCACCGTCATGGCCAGGGCCATACAGGACAGTGGAACCCTGAGCGTCTGAGCTCAGGTGTTTTTATTGATTCAGAACTCCTCAGGTGTTCTACTGATAGCATGTGCAGATCATGAGCAATCAAACATCCCCCACATAAACCCAACACCTGCAGACAACACAAAATGCCAAGACCTAGGCAGCCCTTTTCCCAACAGTGCGCAAAAACAAGTATCTTAAACACAACTAAAAATAAACTTCTACAACAAAAATCTTTTTATTTTCCTTTTTTTAAAATTAATACGTTGATAACTTCATATGTTTATTTTTATCAAACTCACGCTCTCCCCAAATTCATCCCAGCTCCACTCCTACCTCCTATCCTGTAACTTACAACCCCTCACAAAAACCCCACCAAGCCCAGTCTGTGCTGCAATATATTCTGGGATGTGTGGCCATCCACCAGAGCAGTGGTTCTCAACCTTCCTACTGCTGTGACTCTTTAATACAGTTCCTTACATTGTGATGACCCCCAAACATAAAAATATTTTCTGCTGCTACTGCATAACTGTGATTTTGCTACTCTTACGAATCGTCTGATATGCATATAGTCTTAGACAGCGCCTGTGAAAGAGTCATTCGACTCCTAGGTTAAGAACCACTGCACTAGAGTATGGTCAACCTACCAGACGCTATGCTTTTCTTGTGCCAGCAGCGATCAACTGTCAGTCGCTCTTCAGGTGGGGGTGAGACTCGGCGCTCACCTCCCACCTGGCTTAGGCTTGCCCGGGTCATGAGCATGCTGTTACAACTGCTATGAGTTCAAACGTGCAATCGCCCTGCAGTGTCTGGAAATCCTTTTTGCTCGTAGGCATCCACCGTCTCTGGCTCTTACGCTCTTTCTGCCCCCTCTTCTGCCATGATCCCCGAGCTTTGAGAGGAGGGGAGATGATATAGATCCAGAGGTTTTCTATTATGTTATTTAGATGATGTGTGATTTAAAGATGGGCACTACAAGGTCCCTTAATATCTGCACCAGTTCTGAGTCTCTGTGTTAATGCTCCTCTGACTGATGAGGACTGAGAAGTGCACTGAAATCTATCATATAAGGATGTCATTAGAAGTTAGTTTAGTTCTGTATCCATTTAGCAGATTAATGGTCGTAGGTTCTCCCGTAGGGCCTACGAGCTATGTAGTCATGGGTATCAACATGCCTCTTTCCTAGCAAGTGGGTTCCTGTTCAAAGAGCTCCAAAGACTCCCCTCCCAGACTCGGGCAAGATCCCCATGGCAACAACTGCAGCAGGGAATGCAACAGCTGATACAAGGGTGGCCAAGACACCAAACAGATGTGCAGAGACAAGATCAGAAAACAGCAGTTGACAGGATGATGTCATGACACTTCATGGAAACTGCGTACTGGTTACTTATTGTCGACCTATACACACCTAGGTCTATCAGGGGAAGAGGGGGGGTCTCCGTTGAGGAATTGTCTCTGCAGATTAGCCTGTGGGTGTGTCTGTGGCTTTTTTATTTTTCTGTGATCAATTATTGATGTATCAGGGTCCTGCCCACTGTGCCTGGTGCCACTCCTGGGTAGGAGGTCCTAAGGTGTACAAGAAAGCAGTCCGAGCAAGCCATGAAGAACATTTCAGTAAGCAGCATCCTTCCATGGTCTTTGCTTCAGTTCCTGCCTCCAGGTTCCTACCCTGACTTTCCTCAATCATGGACTGGGATTGGGACACACAAGCCAAATAAATCAATTCCTCTCCAACTTGTTTTTTTGGTCATGGACTTTATCACAGGAATAAAAAGCAAACTAAGATACTGCTTGACCAGAATTGTGTATAAATAAGACTGAGCACTTGCTGATATCACATCTGGGAGTTTCCGTACGTGAGACAAGCCGCCTGAACAGATGAAACAGCCAATCCCGGAACTGATCAGAAGGGACCAGAAAGGCATGAAGAACAGAAGAGGGTCAGGCACCTGGGGGAAGAGGCTCGGAAGCTGGCATGATAATTACTCCATGAATAGAAGCAAGAGGCTATTTTCATATTTACAGTTCTTACATATTTAAATTTACATATTCACAATTTCAGTGAGTTTATGTGGAAACCCAAAGGTAGAAATCCTCAATGGAACTTCAGTCATGCCCAATAAGTAATTTTACTTATCTCACATAGTCTGCATGAAAGACCTCCAGGTCTGCTCACAGATAGCGTTACGTGTGGTCTGATCTAAGCACATTTCATACATACCAACAGAACCAGAACAAATGGAGGCACGTCCTCTCTGTGCCGATGGCTCTGATGGAACATGGAAGACGGCACACATGCTCGAAATTCTATGGATACAACACTTCAAAGTTCACATGACCACATGCAGTGAATAATCCCAGCGTGCCAGCTTCTTGCTGAAGCTGGCTCGGAGAACACGGCTGCATAGAGGCTGTCTGTTCCTGAGCGTGTCTTGCCTACACTGCCCTGTGCGTGGAATGACTCAATTCTCCCACTACTTTCCTCAATTTAATTTGCTGCAACACCTCCACTCACGCCAAGCTTCACGGTGGCATTTGCCCTTCCCTGGGGTGAATACGATCACAAATGTGGGTGCTGTGATTGTGGCTCATAGTACTGCTAAATAGATCATCCGCTTGTTCTATTAAATCAAACCTGTGGTTTTAGTTCTATTTCACAGAGAACTCGTGGGCCTTGGTTTAAGAAACATTCAATTAAGTCAGCTACCTCCCCTGATAGCATCCTCCTATCTAGCTTCTCACGGTTTGTTCTCACGGAGAGACAAACCCAGTCAGAAAACCTTGACAGGATACATTTCTTAGACCGTCAGCCTTGACTGCACAGAGAGAGGCACTTTCACAACCTTCAGTCTATGCGTCACAATGGAGGGATTCACAGGAAGGTCAAGGTCAAAAGATAACCCACCTCTGCCCCCCAGCAAACTTCCCTCTGACCTCGCTCTGGTGACCACACTTGGCTGTGTCCCCAGGAATCCTGAGATTATTAAATGAACAAAGCCATTCGTTAGTGAATTGTTTTAGAACTGGCCTGCCTTGACCTATTTTGGTTTCTCACATTTTATCTATAGTAAATAGACAGATACATCGCAATCACTATCAGGGCAGGAACAATGCGCATATTCACACTGGAGTGAGACCACACTCTAGAACCGGTTCCTCTCTCGAGCCTTGGGTGCTGTGCTCATCACTAACAAACGCTCCATGTCCTCCCTCCTCAGCCTTTTTCCTCAGCTTCCCGTTCAGTGCTTGCCTAAAGACCCCCATAAACCAGGGCTACACAGCATTCACTCTCCTGGAACTGTCTCATCCCACTTAGTACAGCGTCTTCACAGTTCATCCATGTTGTGAGGGTCAGAATTGCCTTCCTTATAAAAGCTGGAGTAGTCCATTGGCTGTGTAAATCAAATACATCCCCTGCCCTTGCTCTCAGCCAAATACTGCAGTCACTTCCGTATTTGGGTTATCGTAACACTGCTATGAACATGGGCATATTTAATGGAATTTTTTTCCGAATTGTTTGGGTTCTATCGTGTTTTCTGGACTAGCTAAATCCCTACTTAAGCCTGGGAGAGATTATCTTTAGGATTGGGTGGCACTGTTTTTCTTTTTTTTTTTTTTTTTTTTGCCTCCAGAGTATAATTTCATACACCTTCTGGTCCAGGCCCAAGGCTGCACAGAGGTGAGATTTTAATGGCAGCACTACAGGACGCCCCACAGGAACACATAAACATGCACAAACAGTGCTCAACCCGACTCCGGTGGAGAAGACCTGAGCAGTAATCAGAGTCACTCTTAGTTTTGGTACTGGTCCTCACAGCAGTGTGATACCATCCAGCATAGCCTTTGACAGCCTCCTGGAAGCTTCTTCCTTCATCAGTTCCCCTTACCAATTTTACAAATGCTAAGGCAGAAGAAGCTTTGTCTCTCATGACTGATAAAGGCAACCCAAAGTTAGCTGGGTTTTCACTTGGAGGCTCCCACTCCCATGTGAAGTCTTCTCTCTGAGCGACACACTGAAATATGCTGTCCCTTTTGTGGAGAAGTGTTCAAAGGGCCACCATATAACATCTGCCCAAACTGATGTACACTCAAATTTGCACACCAGCACATATGCATACACAGGTGTGTGCCTGCACCGCACAGAGACCAGACTGTAGAGTCTCTAGTCTGCTGACCTTCTGAAAACCATTCTTCCAACATTGGGACCATACAGAAGCTCCTTTTATCATAGTTTTACTTTCCGGTCAGAGTAAATAAGTCTTCCTAGTCATATTTGTTTCTCCCGGTAGCTCACGACAGAAGGAATATCAATATATTCAATATATTATATTGTATTCCTTATATCAAGTATTTTTCACAAAAGACAGAACCTCAGAACCCCTTGTTTTGGGTCCCCAGCTACCCAAGGAGACTGTGGTTTTCCCAAGTGCTATATAGTCCATGCTTTCACTCATCCGTGCAGCCCTGGGACCAGCTGAAGAGCTCATGAGAGGCTGGAGAGGGGTGGAGATGGTAAAATCAGCTCTTTAAAGAGGTAAACATCTCAGAGAGGGCCCTTTCTCCTGGACAGGGAAACAAGGGCTAAAGGGACGAGCTCAGAGCAGACAGACTGGATTCACAGGGAAGCCGTTCCTTCCTTCACCTGTGCGTGCAGCAGACGAGAAGCGTGAACCTGAGTTACAAAAATGTTTTGCAAATGCTAGAATGCTTTACAAGTGGAATGCATCAGTTCTTGTTTGAAACTCAGCTTAATAAAATAATTCTCTTCTCTGAAACATTGCTCACAATTTTCATGCCCTCCAGGTAGGATTTGGTCTCAGGAGTGAGCGGATGATTAAACCTGGTCACCAGCTCCATTCTGCCTGGCCTGCAGCATGTCCAGGATCAGAAGGCTGCTTTGAGATCAAAGGGCTCTCCAGAAGCGAAGCTTGCATCTGCTTCATCTCCTGTTCTGAAAGGAGCCAGTTCTACAGAGCTGCTGCAAGTGCCCCTCTGAGTTCCCAGGCAAACCCGCTTCCATTTCCTTCCATCCCCCGCAGCAGTAAGAGCTTCAGGGACTAAGTCAGGAGAGACACTCTCAGGCATGACCTGCACTTCAACTGGGGACAGGGAAGGGGGCCCCTGGCCTCCTACAGGCTTCTCAAAATGAGGGTTTGGAAATGTCAGCAGCAGGAAATCTCTCTTTAGGAGGAAACTCAAGTGCCTGCCTTTCCTGTTCCACCACGAACTTCCAATAATAAAATTCTTCTAAAAATAGGCTTACTTAAGATCTTTCACTATAAGTTTCTTAATTCCTCCCTCCAAGCTCGAAAGAATTCAGAACTGCCCTCACCTCCACCCTCTTGCCAATGGTCTCCAGGACTATCAGGAAAATGAAATCTCAATGCTTTCCTTTTTTGGTTATCCATCCATTTCCAAGACTGTTAACCCCAACATTCATATAACTGTTGGGATCTTATCCTACAAAGTAGTTTGCCAGAAAAAGAGAATCAATTCTACAGTGGCCTTCACCTTGGAGGAGACCAGCAAGAAGAAGTATGTCAAGGGTCCTGGTCTCTGCTGCACCTAAAGGGAGAATTGATGAGACCCTCCCATTTCTGTTCAACGAAGTTCTCAAGTATCCTATTTAGTTTTCACTGTCAACTTGATATGGCCTAGAGTCACCTGAGAAGAATCTCAATTGGAGGATTTTGTAGTTTAATTAGCCTATGGGTATGTCTGTTGAGGGGGGAGGTTGTCTTGCTTATTAATTGATATAGCAGGGCTCAGTCCACCATGAGCAGCATCATTCCCTATGCAGGTGATCCTGGGGTGTATATGAGAAGAGTTAAGGATAAACTTGAGAGCAAAAGCAGTGTTCTCCCATGTTTTCTGCTTCATATTCCTGTTTGAGCTTTTGCCCTGACTTCCCTCAATGATGAACCGTAACCTGTAAACTGAAACAAACCTCTTGCTCCCCTAAGTTGCTTTTGTTGAGAGTGTTTTAGCACAACAACAGAGTTGAAATGAGAACATGTAGCATCTCTGAAACTTCCACAGGAATTTCTCAAATGATAGGGGTGAATCAACCTCAAGGACAAGACACTGCTTACTGGCCAGGTGCTGTACGCTCCATATTTCTTATTACGCTTTTCTAAGTCATTGACAGTTGCTCTAGCCTAGTGGTTCTCTAACGCTGCAAGCCTTTAATACAGTTCCTTCTGTTGTGGTGAGGCCCAACCATGAAATTACTGTCTCTGCTACTTCATAACTGTAATTTTACTATTATGAATTGTATTGTAAATATCTGATATGCAGATGGTCTTAGATGACACTTGTGAAAGGGTCATTTGACCCCCCAAAGGGATTGTGATTCACAGGTTGAGAACCACTGCTCTAGCCCACTATTCCAGGGTAGCTCTACGACCATGAACCCTGTCACCTTCCAACCTAGAAGCTCTGGAGCCAGCCAGCCCCACTATCTTCGGTGTGTCTACTCCTGGCTGAGATGTCTGAACAGCTGCATCCAAGTTCTTGATCACACAGCTCTTCAATTCTGCTCAGACATCAACCTTCCTCAAATGCCAAAGCTGAGTCCAACCGAGAGGTGAAATCAGAAACGCCCAAGGTGAGAATTTATGTAGCTGGCCGGACATTTCAAAAATCTTAATAGTGAGCTGGGTAATGCCATCTCTAGCAAGATAAGAAAAGAAGACCAACACTTCAAGGGTCAACTTGGGCTAACCAGTGAGACTGTCAAAAAGGAAAAGCAGGTTTTGGAAAAAAAACCATTTTTATGTCATAGAAAACCACAAGCAGCTAAAGAACTATTCTCTAAATGAAGGAAGACTCAAGAGACATGGCACCTGCATCTGATGCCTGGCTGGTATTAGATTCTGGCATATTTTAATGTCCATAAAATACAGTAATGGGATTGAGAATTTGGAGATTAGTTGCATATTAAACGATATTTTGTGTAATTATGAAATCTTTTTATGTGAAAGTCACACTGTGTTTACATAGACTATTGCCCTATTTCCTAGAAATCCAATGATCAAGTATTATGGGATGAAAGATCATGAAGCCTGCAACCAACTCTCAAGCAGTTTGACAAGTTCAAACACCTGTGTAACAGTCTTAGGTCTCTTTTGCTGTGATACAACATCATAACAAAAAACAACTCGGGGAGGAAAGGGTTTATTTCACTTTCCAGCTCTCAGGACACTTACCAACACTGAGGGAAGTCAGGGCAGGAGCTCAAGGAAGGGTCCTGGAGGCAGGAACTGAAGCAGAGGCCATGGAGTGATGCTGCTTACTGGCTTGCTCCCCATGACTTGCTCAGTCTGTTTTTCTATATCCCCCCAGGTCCACCAGCCCAGGTTGGTACCATTTGCAATGAGCTGGACCCTCCCACACTAATCACCAGTCAAGAAAATGTACCAAAGGCTTGCTCACAGGCCAATCTAGTGGGAGCATTTTCTCAAATGAGGTTCCTTCTTCTCAAATGACACTAGCTTGTGTTGAGCTGACATAAAATTAGCCTGTACATAGACACACATATATGTATATGTATATGTATGCATATATGAAGAAAAAGAAAGTATTACAAAATATTAAGATTGGTGATCAAAGTCAAAGGTGCATGGAATACAGTTTCTGCAGATTTTGGACAATTACAATTTTTCAAGTGAAAAGTTGAAGATATAGACATTGTTGCAATTCTAAATTCTGCTCTCTCGCCTTCTCTCTTCAGGGGAAAAGTACTCATGCAAAAGGAAACATGAAACAGGCATGGGTAGGAGGGGGAGTGAAGATCATCAAGTCAGAAGCCAGTTTACTCTAGAAACGCTGAACTCCAGTTCAGTTCGAACACAAATGAGGCCCCATTATACATTAAACTTGTAAAATAGTAGAATTCTTTTGTTGTACGATATATATTATACAGTATATCATATAACAAATAGATTTTATATATATACATACATATATATATTTCATTCATTATATAGTGTATCTTTAGTGTATATTCACTGATTAACAAAGGGTGGGAAAAGAGGATATCAGTACAAACCTAAACACAAGAAGCCGTAAGGAGAACACAGCGGACCCAAAAATTCCTCCCAAAAGATAGCCACCCTGATCCTCCTGAAGATTCACAATGGTCAATACTATTCTTGGTGGCTTGAGGCTGAGAATGCTCAACCCAGACAATAGCAAGTACAGATAGAGAGACGAATGAAGGATCCTGAGAGACACAGTTGGGAAGTGAACAAAATGAAGAACTAATTGGGACTAAGTAGGATAGACCAAGCCTGCTGCCCGCAACAGTAGCAGCAGGGTGCCGATGTGGGGAGGGAGAGCAGGAGAGCTCATTTATATTCCATTCTAAAATACACTCCCCAGTGGTGCATGGCCATTTCAGGGATCTTTCTGGAAGCTAGAAAATTCTAGAACTGTAAAAGGGTCATAGTCACAGGTATTATGCTTATGTTTGGACAACATATTATGTGTTTGTTGACTGACATCATATTCTTTGACATTGAGAAGTTTTTGTTGTTTTGTTTTTCAAGACAGGGTTTCTTCGTAGTAACTCCGGCTGTCCTGAAACTCACTCTGTAGACCAGGCTGGCCTCAAACTCACAGAGATCCGCCTGCCTCTGCCTCCGGAGTGCTGGGATTAAAGGCGTGTGCCACCACTGCCTCGCTTGAAAAAATCTTTAAATGTAGGAGCGGCTTCAAATAAGTTTTGATTAAGTCCTAAACCACCCCTGTCAGGCTTTATTTGTTTAATTTTAATTCACATTCCCCGACCCCAATGAATGCCACGGCATGAGACATTCATGCACAAGACGAAGCTTTCCAAGAGACCAGTGGCAAACACATGCTGTCAGATGGCCCAGTGATGGTCTCCAGTGAGGTATTGTTTTGCACCATGATTCACCGTGTAGTTTAAAACGAGCTGCTTTTACATTCTTCACTCTTCCTTCCTCATTCTTAAGTCAGTCTGAATCCATGCCAATTAGGAGAGCAGAGCCATAGTCTTCTTGGCTAAAACAAGCACCCCAAACGAACCTAGGAAGCTGAAATAGAGTGCAAGACTGCTCAGAGAAACCCCCAAATCCCCCCGAGTGAAATACAGATCCAAAGAAATATTTCTGACACACATAATAGCCAATACGTCCCGAAAATTCATTAGGTGCCAGGCACTTCTTAGACATTACCTCATTGAGCTACAAGATAAACATTAATAATCTCATTTCACAAATAAGAAAATTAGAGTCTCAAAGAAGCCAAGTATTTTGGCCAAGACTTCTCAACCAGAAAGTAAGAAGCCAGAATACAAATCTTCTGTTTTTAATTCAGTGTTTTATTCAGCTCTACCAGCCATTTTACACACACACACACACACACACACACACACACACACGAGGGGAACCAGGCAACACACAGAGAAGATCATATATGCCAGGGTCCAATCAGAAAGCAGAATGCCAGTGGTGACAGAGAGTTTAGTATGGGGAAGTAGTTGGGCAAATACTAGAGCTGTTGAGAGATGAGGTAACACTGAGTAGCAGAAGTTGGTAACTACAGGCTGGCGCTGGGCAGACACATGAAGAGGGCTAGGGTCATTAGACCTAGACGTTCGGCAGTGCTCAGAGCTGAGACTCAGAATCTGGGGAGGGGACATTACCCTGCTGCTGGAGGTCCAGTTAGAGCAGGTGTACTGCTACTCGCTCAACCAATACGGCTTCCAGGGTGAAAGACTAGTTTAGAGACGCTCTCAGGAGACCAAGGAAGCACAAAGGCCAAGTCTGTGTTCCTGCCTCGCCACCCAAATGCTTCCTGATCGACAAAAGAGACAAGAGTGGCTGGCAGAGTCCAAAAGGGTGCGTTTGGAGCTGAGTGAGAATGGCTTCCTAACCAGAGAACAATGATGTGTGGTTTGGGGTAAGGGCAAAGGTCACTGTTGTCAGAACGCCAGCTGCCATTACTGAGTACCGAGATGCAGCATCCACAGCCCCCCTTCCTGCCCAGTGTCCTCACTCCTTATCTCTTCACACCCTTTGTGTGCATTTTATAGATGGATAAACCAGAGTTAAAAGATACAGAACAATTTACAAAGGATTAGAAAGAGGAGAAACCAAGGGATAAAAGTCAGGTCTATCTGCATACTAAGACCCTACAACCCTTCTCCACTCCCTGTATTAGTTTGCTAGCGTTTCCATAACATAGTACCACCAACCAAAAGGTGAATAAGAAAAATGTGGCAAGGTAGAGGGGGCAGGGCAGATGGCTTAGTGGTTAAGAGCACTTGCTACTCTTGCAGAGGACCTAGGTTCGGTTCCCAGTACCCACATGATGGCTAACAGCCATCTGTAACTCCAGTTCCAGGCAGTCTGATGCTCTCTTCTGTCTTTCATGGGCACCAAGCACACACATAGTGCACACATAGGCAAACATTTATACACATAAAATAAAAGCAAACTTTTCTTTAAAGAAGAAAAAGAAAAACACAAGGCCTTTGCAGGGTTGGGTTCACTCAGATCCTGAAGAGACTCTTTCCCTTGCTCTTCTAGCTGTGGGAGCTCCAAGTGTACCTTGGATGGGTGGATGCATCATGTCTGTCTCTGCGTGTCTTCACGTGGTCATCTCCTCCGAGGGTCTATGGATAGATTAGACCTCGCCTGGGTGGTTCTTCGGGATGCTGGATTTAATCACCTCTGCAAAGGTGTATTTTTTTTTTTCCCAAATAAGGTGGAGTCTCTAGTTTCGGAGGGGATAGGAATGAATATATATACTCATATATATATTCATATATATCCATATATCCTGTCCATATATAGTTGGTCCGTAATTCAATAACATACCATGTAAAATGACCCCTGGCTTTCAAATGAACTGCTCGGCAAATCCACTCACTGAAATCTGTATTCTTGTGGTATTTTCAGCTTCTAAAGCAATGCCTGGTGGGCAGACACTTCACTGCTTAGTGTTTCTGTCCCTTTAAGTTTTCTATCCTTCTCCCTCAAGGCAAGCAGGCAAAGGCATCTTCGGCAGCTCCTGTCAGCTGGACCGACCAGCCCATACTGCTTCTTCACCTCATCAACTCATGATCTCGTTTGAAATCTCATCTGGAAATTGCCTCCTCCTTCCCGTGTTCTGCCTCAAATGTTTCTTTTGCCTCGGATTGAGTTAGCATTTGCATTCTGCCATCCCAGAATTTCCTGAGCACAATTGATCCAAAAAGTGTGATTTGAGATGATCCCAAAAGTGTGATTTCCTTCAGTTATAGGACAGGAGACTCCCAAGGCCTCCACACACTGTCCCGGCGGGAGTCCGCCCTCATTCTGAAGCCTTTACCCCAGATTCCTACTTGGGGAAGGGAACCTTCAAATCCCAGTTTCACTTCCCAGTTGGATAAGTGGGATGAGCCATTTTGCAATTCATCTGGAAGGATGCCTTGTATGTATGCTCCTTCCCTTCTTTCCTGTGTGAAGTGCAAAAAGATTTTTTTCAAGTAAGCAGAGCTTGAGAGAGAAAGGTAGGATTTATATTTTGCAAGACAAATGTGAGATGAGAGACCCCAACACGTGGAGGTCAGTGAAAGGCATCGCCTGCTTCTGGTCTGAGAGAACGCAAGATGCCTTTCTCTCCGTGTAAGTACGCCGGGCTCATCTTCCTTGTAGCTAGAGTATTAACTAGTGAACACTTCCAGCAGACCTAGCTCCAGAGCCTTTGAATATAAGTTCTGACATTCTCATATTTTGTTTCCTGTAAGAAAAGAAGATGTATTATTAAAAAGCAAAATCCCGAAAGTCAACCAGGTTTTTGTTTCTGCCGAGTATATGAATGTTACCAATACTACCAATATGTGTTTGAAGTTTAATTTTTGAGAGAGTACTTTCTGCCTCTACAGACAAACCTGTGTGGTTTCACACTGTGCTTTTCTTTCCTTTTCTCTTCCTCTTTTCTTTTCTTTTCTTTTTTCTTTTCTTTTCTTTTCTTTTCTTTTCTTTTCTTCCTACAAGCAGATGAAAAGAGCAGAAGGGATCACTTCAGACAAGCCACTCGACAGACTCTTCCTCTGCTCCCCCTGGTTTGGTGCTTTGTATTAATGAAAAAGTCATTAAGCCTCAATACATCACAAGTTGTTAGAAACAGAAAGAAAAAAAAATGCCTAGAAGGAATTATTCTAGCAACAGTATTTCCCTAGTATAGAGCACATTTGGGGTTTGGAAAGGAAGGGTGAAGGTGTATGAGAGAACCATGAGGAGAAAGGATGTGTTTTTGTTTTCGTTTTTGAAAAGAACTGCTAATGCAGCAAGCCATAGCTTCACCCACCTTCTGCCCAGCACTCAAAGTGGGAATAAGCCTTTAAACTCCGGTGTGTTAAAAGGAGACCAGGGTATTTTTCTAGACCAGTTTTGCAGATCAGCCCTCCTGCTAATCAAGCATGCATTCCTCTCCCTTCCTTCAGGAACAGCAGCTATGCAAGATCCGTAGACCTCATACAATTTATCCAAGAAACCTTTGTCCTCAGGGAAGATGTGTTCCCTGGTTTCTTGCTTCTCACTGGCACTCTGCCTAGCTACCTCTTCCAGTCTACAGATCCAGCCGAGCCAACCTGATACATATGGGCCAGGGACAACATGACTTGAATGTGTAGTATGTGAAGTCCAGGACTTGTTGGTACGAGAAAGAAGAGAAGTAAAGGGTGAGGGCTTCGTATTCTCTGTTCTTCGAAAGAACCACTTTGTTTCTCACATCCTTGCTACCTGAAATGTCCCTGTACCTTCGACAGCTAAGGGAATCTCACCACCCTTGAGAGATGTCCAGCCAATGTCTACTGGCAAAAAGCATGATGTTGACAGGTATTAGTCCAAGTTCTTAAAAAAAAAAAAAATCGGTGAGAAGAGTAGGGTGGATGGAAACAGGATGGGGTCATGCAGAAAGAGGAGTCACACTGGGTGCTTGGTATGTGTGGCATCTCCGAGCCAACACATGGAAAGAGACCATGTAAAGATGGAGGCAGAGTTTGGGATGATGCAACCCAAGTCCAGTTGTCCCGGATTGTCTTATGTCAACTTGACAAGCTATCATCACCTGTAAGGAGGAAACCTCAATTGAGAAAACACTTCCATAAGATCGAGCTGTACACAGACAAACCTACAGGGCATTTTCTTCATTAATGATTAATGGGGGAAGGCCCAGTCCATTGTGGGTGGAGCCATCCCTGGGCTGGCAGTGCCAGGTTCTCTAAGAAAGCAAGCTGAGCAAGTCCTGAGAAGCAAGCCAGTAAGCAGCACCCCTCCATGGCTTCTGCACCAGCTCCTCCCTCCAGGTTCCTGTCCTGCTCGGGTTCCTGTCTTGACTTTCTTCAGGGATGATGAACTGTGC
Source organism: Cricetomys ansorgei (assembly GCA_026225945.1). Lineage (NCBI taxonomy): Eukaryota > Metazoa > Chordata > Mammalia > Rodentia > Nesomyidae > Cricetomys > Cricetomys ansorgei. Next base: position 6,680,844 of record JAMJFZ010000713.1, on the reverse strand, counting down.
TATGGAAGTGTAAGCCAAATAAACCTTTTCTTCCCCAGCTTACTTTTGGTCACAGTGTTTCATCACAGCAATAGAAACTCTAACTAACACAGCAAGGAACAGCGGGCATCACTATGAGCCTGCACACACATAGGAGATGGACACCGAACAGAAGAGTCTCCTCAGCGCTTCCAGAACCAACCTTGCTAATGTCTTGATAGCATATTTCTAGCTTTTAGACAGTGAGGAAATAAATTTCTGCTATTTTAAATTTGACACAGGAACCTCAGTAAACAAATAGAAATTTAACCAAGTGAGGGAGTGTTTGGTTTATATTGAGAACCATTATAACCTATAATGAATTTAATAAACAACTTGATAACCATAGTGGTTAATTTGATAACTGTAATGGTTAGTACCATAAACCTGACAGATCTAGAATCATGTAGATAAGACTGAATCAATGTGACTGACTTAATCTTTCCTTCTGTCCTCTTTTCTCCAGGCTTCCTCCCACCAGAGCTGGACATCCCATCCCTCAGAGACTCTGTTCTAAGGTGGCTAAACTCCTACTGGGATAACGAGAGGCTGTGGTGGCGTCAGAAATGGAAGACATCATCTAATGGTAAATATGAGTGGAGAGGTCCAGGAAGGACCTTGGCAGTGTGGCTCCCCAGCCATTTTGCAACCCTTGTTTTTCTATGCTCCCTGAACCCCTCAGAGATGCTTGCAAGTCAAGGACTTGCAGAGCAAGCAAATATGGAGGATGCTGTGTGACTCAAAACTCTCATCTCGGATAAGCTGACCACAAGGCAGGATGGCCACTGATGATGCCTCTGTTCTGTTTTCTCAAGTCTTTCTGGTATGCTTTCTTGCTTTCTGGAAGATGCTACTGCAAGCATTAAAGTTAGAAAAGCCAGAGGTGTAATTTGATTCCATGATACTTTATGGCCTTGATTGAATGTGTCTCCCAAAATTCATGAGTGGGAAGTGTAATCTACAATCCGACAGTGCGGAGAGTTGGGACCGCTGGGAATTGCCTAGATCACGAGGGTTCTGTGAATGGGTTAAATTCATTATCACAGGAATGCGCTCATTGTCAAGAGCGATTTAACTCTATGACTCCCTCCTCCTCCTCTTCTCCTTTCCACCAGGAGCTGAAGCAACAGGGCCAGACACCACTGCTCAGTGGCGGACCCCGGCCTATCTTGTACAAGCTCAGGGGACAATCTGCTCCCCAAACATAATCTTCATATTTGTCCTTATATCTCATTAATATGGTCATTTATTGAACATTTATTACACTATTATACATGACGGGCGCTCGATCTGGACTCCCCTCGCTTCCCAGCATCACCAATATGTATTGTTATTTAGATCTGTGTAACCCCTTGGGTTGTCCACTGTTGCAAGTAACAAGCCCCGGACCTCTCCTAAGTCTGCCTCAGACAGCTATGTAGACTATTCACTCCATGACTTCTGGGCAGCATGGACATCATAGTTCCTACTCGGTGCTCCTCCTCCCAGCCCTCATAAGAAATTTTTCTACACATTATGTTAGAAAGCAGAGTAAAATCAGCAAAATCCAAGATCCAGACTGGGTACAGAGTAGAGGGAGCAGAAGGCCCTTCTGCCTGTGAGGTCCAGGTCTTCATGCTTGACCACATTTAGTTAGGAGACTGAAGACTTATTAATATTGGTAATTATAACAATATACACTCAGCCCCTTCCGCATTCATGGGATGCACAATTAAACATTCAATCAACCTCACATTGGAAACATCTGGGGAGGAGAGCATCTGTATTGAAGATGCACAGAATTCTTTTATCCTATAAACAATAGAGAATAATAAATTAGCTGCAGAGCATTTTCATCATATTGGGCATTAAAAGAAGCTTAGAGATATTTAAAATCCGTGGGAGAATGTGCTTAGGTTATATACAAATACTGCCCCACTTTCTGTGAGGGACCTGGGCATCTGCAGGTTCTAGTATCCTGGGGAGGGGTCCTGGAATGGATTCACCGAGGATGCCCTCTGAAGGGAGGCTGTATCCATATCTTCTTTCAACACTTAAGGGAATCATGTGGTACATGTTGTCATCCACATTTTGTCCCTGAATAAACAAGACCCAGACAAATTAAAGTATTATCTCAAGGCCCCAGAGCCACAAGTACCTGGACTGGAGTGGACCTCGGTGCTCTGACTTGGGGACCTATTTCCTCAGGAGGCTGGTAGCCCCCTGTACTCTCACTGTGCAACAGAAACTTCTAGAATGATTTAGTGTTCCACATCTGCTCAGTCTAATGCTGCAGCTACCAGCCCAGAGTGACTTCTGAGCACGTGAAGTGTGCCGAGTACAAGTGAGCTTCTAGTTTTTTCATTTTCTCTCATCTTATTCGATTTACCCACATGTGGCTAGTGACTGCCCTTCAGGACAGCATGGGGCCTTAACATTAAACCTGAGCCCCTCAAAGTGTCTGTGGGTCAGTCACCCCTGACTTTCAACAAGAACCTTCCCCCATAGCTACCCCTTCTCCATCCCAAGCCCCAAACCCATGTGAGAACAACCATGAGTAACCACTGAGTATGTCAGGGTCCCCTGGAGAGAGGGCTGAGTCTAGACGTGCTCAGAGCCCACAGGCTGGCTTATGGTTTGATGAGCCCTGGTGTCACTTTGGTGCTCAGCTCATCTGATGGTCAACTGTACCCAACCGTGCCTTGATTTCCCCATCAGCCTTGCTACATCCAATACAGAGGCTGTGAAGGCAAAGGGTAAGTCGCCACTTTGGAGTCATTATCACACCTATGATTTCATTACTTAACCACTTCCCTGGGTCTTTAAAAACACTCTCACACACAGAATGAATTACTAAGAGACAGGCTTTGAAAAGAAAGACAAAGGAACATGGAATGGCTTAGGACTGAAGTAGAGAGAACAGGTCCACAGTGGATCCAGCCCAAAGCCCTATTTCATGCGATCAATATAAACCGTAAGCAAATAAGACATATTTATTGTTAAAACCCATTGGCTGTCAAGTGTTTAAACACAGTGAGTTGTGTGTGTGTTCGTGTGTGTGTATGTGTGTATGTGTATATGTATGTGTGTGTATGTGTGTATGTGTATATGTATGTGTGTATGTGTATATGTTTGTGTGTGTGTATGTATATGTGTGCATGTGTGTGTATGTGTGTGTGTCTTCATGTGTACATGTGTGCTCATATGCAGAAGTTCAAGGACAACTTCTACAGCTGTCCTTCAGATGTCATCCACCTTGTTCTTTGGAAACAGGGTCTCTTATTGGCCTGCAACTGTTTAGGCAGAGGATCTCCCTGTCTCCACCTCTCCATGGCTAGGTTTATAAGCACACACCACCCACATCACCTGACTATATATAGGGATGTGTGTGTGTGGGTGTGTGTGTGTGTGGGTGTGTGTAATGTTCTGGGACTTGAATCCAGGCCCTGTGCTTCTGTGGAAAGCACTTTATTGACCAAGCAAGGTACCCTGGCCTCGCAGTGAATGTCTAATTCCTTCTGGAGCCAGCTTGTAATGTCTGATCCCACAGGCATTGTTTGCCTCAATCCCCATGATGCCTGCCTGCCAAGACAGTCCCTGGCCCACAGTCTTGGTTGACCCAGCAAACTTCTTTGCTCACTTGGCTAAGCTGGCCAGCATCTGCAGACTTTTGTGGGTACAGGCCTGAGCAAGGAGCCTCTGGCAAGGCCTGAAACCACACCACAGTGTTAGTGAGACATCTAAAGCTTTTTAGGTGTTGGGAGAGAGTTGGGGCAGGCAGAGGAGCTAGAGCACCTCAAAATGCCATAGCCCACCTCTCTCGTCCTGGTAAATGCCAGTTTGCTTGTTTTTTAATAACTTGATCAACCATCCCCTCCCCACAAGTGTTTTTTTTTTTTTTCCTCTGATGCTTTCTTCCAGCACCTTAAACTATGGCAACGACGTAGAAAGAACTCAAAAACTATGAGCCATTTCTAACAGGATGGATTGGACTCAGTTCGGAATTCCTCCATTCACTCTCTGTTCCAGCCTGTCATTTTCCCTGCCGGGACCTCTGTATTCTTTCCTTGCTAGGCACTGAATCTTGTGGTCATCCCCCCACTGTGCTGGGTACTTAACTCCAGGGCTCTGCCCACATGGCCAGCCCAGCCAAATGCCTCACCACCACATAGGGAATCATTCTCTCTCCTCTCTCAGCATGGTCCTGGAGGCTGAGTCACAATCACTGTTGAAATCATAGCCTGGAATATGGCTCTGACACATGTAATATCTTTCCCTTTGGATTTAGTATTTTCACCTGAGATTTTCATCATGCCAGTGAGACAGAAAGCACTCAGGAGGTTCCTACAATCAGAATGTCCTTGCCAGGATGGGCTTTGTGCTCCTGAATTCTGTATCCTAGCCTCTAACAGTGTCTCTGACACACAGCAGGAGTTCTCAAGTCAATGTTCTCAGTGAGGATGAGTGAGACAGAAGGAGGAGGGAGGGGTTATCAGAACAGCAGCAGAGCAGGAACCAATTAGGTTAGGGAAGGATCCAGTGAGCACAGGTTAACTGTAGCTGCCAGCCTCACCTGTTTTCCTATCCAAGTTAACTAGTTCTCCTCCCTGGTCTTTGAAAAGCAACTAATAATGTTGGCGACTAATACAAACGTTAGGCAGACCAAGCAGCACTTGGCAAGCAAAGCACAAAGGTACTTAAGGACTCAGTGATCCTGATCCTAGGAGCTCGTGCAGCAGAAACAAACTGTTGGGTGCGAGAACATCATTCAGAATTCTACCCATCAACAGAACACCTAACATTGCCTAACTCCCATGATAGGAGATAATGACTCACATTTCATATTGCAACATGCTAGACTAGTCTCAACAATAAAATGAATGTTTCTGAGGACTGAACACACAGACTCTATCACCCTCAGTGTTGTTCTGGTGTTCTCTTAAATCAAGATCTGTTCCCACTGAACTGTAGTTCAGAAGGATTGCTGGATCACATGGGTAAGTAGATTCAAATCCAAGCCCAGTCAGGCTCCAAAACAGAAGAGACATTTAACTCTCACCAGCAGCGTGTGAGAACCAGCTCTCGTCCATCCTTCCCAGCACTTTCTATGATTAAACCTTTCCCATCTCAGCCATGCTAATACGTGTACTGGTATCCCCCATACAGCTCATTGTTGTTGCTGTTGAGACTGGGTCTCACTTCCTAGAATCTGAGCCCCACCATTGCCTCCTTGTAATGTGATTCACTCTTAATACCGATGGGAGCCTGCCTGGACTTTTCTTCGAGGTCAAATCTAGCAGTCACGGTGCCATGCGTGCACCTCTATTCAGGTGTCTTCACATCACGGTACCCATATGAATATTCTTATCTATTCCCTTGACTTGACTCAGAACATCTTTAAAACCACAGCCTGCCTTATTATGCTCTTAATTCTTATCACAGGGCTTGGTGAATGATGCTTAGTAGGCATTTAATGTCCGAGTGAGCGAGTGCAGTGAAGATCAGGGAGATATCTGAGAAGAATTCTGTGAGGATCCAGTGAGCTAAGAGGTATGACTGACTCCCTCTGCTGCGTTAAGTGAGCCTTTGATTTGGCTTGGTGATACGGTCTCCTGGACAAGCCCATGCCGTCTGTGAACCACCGCCTCCATCCCAGGGCCCAGCCAGCAGAGCTTCGCCAGGCCCTGCCTACCTTGGGATCCAGGAACAAAACCTCCAAGACGAGGTGCGCAAGAGACAACCAAGAGAGGTTGGACCCAGTGAAACCTGTCATGAAAGACAGTAGCCCTGCCTCTGTGCTCTCCGCTCCATAACTCTTCATTCCTGCAGCACAATTCACCGTTAAATAGAACAGTCAGAACTTAATTGACTGATGCAACCCAACTGCACTTTCGTTTCCGAGCACGCCTGTTTTCTAAGGATGCACTCTCATCTCTGAAGATTCTGACAAGGAAATGCCACAAGGAAATGGTACTCGCCCAGGCGGACACAGGGTACCTCTTGCCCTCACAGAGACTCCCTAGGGTACTTATTTGATCACGCGAGTTGGAGAGAAGACTTCGCATGGTTGCCACCAATCTCCTCACCCTGGCTAGAGCTCTGAGAAGTAACCTCCACTCTGTCATCACCTCATCCCTTTGCCAACATGTCTTTCCGGTTCCCCCTTTCTCCTTGTCAAAACCTCCTCCTCCGGCCTGCGCGTCCCCTGGGCAGAGAGTGGCAACTTGCCTAGCTCCCTTTGCGGAATGAAAGGAAGGAAAGCATTTCCGACCCACATCGTTCCCTGCTCTTCACCGGCCTTGGCTTGGGAAGTGTTTTCTTCTGCAGGAGCCGCAGCCCATCATAGAACCGTCCATTGTCTGATCCATCCAGCGGGCAGTCATCGGCCTTTGTTTTCACCGTCTGGCACCTGGATGTTTGCCTGGCAAAGTCTGGCCACAGTGAGGAACCTTCAAGTTCATACTCAGGGGTAAGTGAAAGATCTCAGTGGGTGTGGGGGAAACTGGCTAGAGGCTAGACTAGAGTAAAACTCTGTCAGGGAACATTCCTTTCTTTACTCATTTGTTCCCTCTTACAATCTGAATAGACCTATGGCCTCTTGGGAAATTGCCAAGGTTAGCCCCCTCTCTAATGTGGGCTCAGGGCTATGGCTCTATCAGGGACTCTGAGTCTCTTGACAGGAACTCCTGCTTGCCCTGGAGATGGGAGCTTTGCAGGCACTGAGATCCACAGGGAGCTTTAAAAAAAAAAAAAATGGTTCTTTTGGGAGAGAGCCAGGAGCTGGAAAGGCCACTCTCCTCTGCAGAATCTGCGCTGTGTGCACAAACAAGCTCTCCTACCGTGGGTGGAGAGAAAGGGCTTGGAATGCTTAGTTGTATTTTCCTAAAATATCCAGTGACCCGTGAACCTAAGCTGTACACCTGAGGCAAACCGGGAACTGCTGTTTTTACAAAGCACAGCTTAGAAAACAGTCTGCACATGTTCTGTGACTCGAGCCGGCCCCAGAGGGATTCCTGGCAGCATTTTATGGGTGACTAACATCCGAGTTAAAAATCAGCAGGAGTGTCCAGACACAAGCCTCTCTGAGAAGGAAGCTGCACTTCTCACCTGCTCACCAGCGCTTGCTTCATCTCCTTCCGGGATCTGAGATGTGTGTCTCGCTGGGCATACAATGGAGCTCTTAAGATGGTCATAGATGATAGCGTCTAATCTAAGCTTGCTCCATCGAGTCTACTGACATAACTCTTACACAGAACAAGAGAGGAATGTGCAACACACGGCAGGAAATGCACCCGTTCATTCTACCAGCATGGAGGGCAGAGCTCTGCTCTCCTCGGATGATGCAATTGGGGAATACCAGATGACTCAAGCAGGGTTGACTAGGGCAGATGTGAAAACAGATGATTAAAATAACACAGCCAAATGCTGAATAAGGTTTGTTCTGATGGCTGGGGGTTGGGGGGGGAATCACAAAGAGGAGATTATTACTTTTGCCAGAGGGAAGAGTCAAGGTAAGCTTTGTAGAAGATAGCCTCTGAATTGCATCCTACAAGGTGGGCTAGAAAGCTTATGTGAAGACAGAGCAGGAATGACACATGCAAATACAGAGAGGTGCGAAATCCCGGAGAAGGTTCTGGGGTCTGAGGTACAGGATGAATGGGAAGAAATGGGCAGATGTGAGTCTGGTACACTAGGCTGGGGTCAGATATGAAAGCACACTGTAGGGTCTTTAGTAAGTTCTTCGATGAATGAGAAAACGGCTGAGGGCATCAAGTATGGCTATGGTCAATCAGATTTTAGAAAGACATATCAGGAAAATGCGAACAAGCGTTCCTGAGATTTCTAACTTGGCTAATTGAGTCAATGATGGTGGCGATAACTAAGCTAGGGAGTAAACAACCCAGGTAGACAAAAGCAGGAGACTGAGACATCAAGCCTTGCTCTTTCAGTCAGTGGTGGGATACTAAAAAACGGCCTAACCAAAGATGGTTTCATTGACACACAACTTTTTAACCAATTGTTGTCTGTTTAAGATGCTTCTGGTATTGCGGCTGGTTTTAGGTACTGTTTTCTAAGAAGACCAGTTAATGCCAATGTCGGTTCAGAACCTTTCCCTACCCTGTTTGGTTCTCAGGGATCAATGGTAGTTGAAGGCCACAAGCTGAGAAGCAGGGACCTTTATCCCCTTACCGTGTCCACACCCTCAGAGTCGCTGGGGCAGACGAGGTCACGGGAAGAGCCGCTGTAGTGAGCACAGGCCCAAGGGTTCTCAGAAGAGTGCCCAGGAAAGCTGAGGTAACAGAGTGCAGGTGTCACTCTGGCTGATTTAAGTAGAAGTGGGGACAAGGTGCTCTAAGAAAGCCTTGGGTCACCTGAAAGAGTGCCCAGGGACCCCAGAGTTATTAGCCTCTTCTCTGTTCTCCGATCCAAGCAGCTTCAAGCTGTAGGGCTGATTGTCACTTTGCGTAATTAGCTACCCTGATTGGCCACACCCCAGGGAAGGACAGCCTTGGCTGTAACAACAGTGACATCATCTAGAAGACTTCAGTCTGAAACTCTGAAAGGTAAATGTCTAAAGGCATCGAGGGGGCACAGATACATAGAGCTACACGTGAGCTGAGAAAAGGAGCTGGGCCTGAATGGGAGTAGAAAAAGGACTTACCGAGGGTTGGAAGGAGGTGAGCATGGCACCTCGGGGTACCACACAGCTTGAGAGGACTGGGGAGGGCCTTCTAAGATGATATCAGAGTCACAGTGGGACAACACGTAGGAGAGCCACAGTCTCAGATGACTGACAGCTGAGACGGAAGCTCTGGGCCCATGGTAGACAGAAGCATTCTCACTGGTGGAAGGGGAGAACCTTGAGACTATGTAAGGGGCAGAACAGACTGGGTTTCATTTAGCTAATGGGGAGCCAGACAAGGTATCTAAACATAGATCTGACACTGGAGAGAGATCCATTTGACAGTATTACTGGGGTGTGTGTGTGTGTGTGTGTGTGAAGGGGAAATGACAGAGAAGATGGACTGGGGATCTATGACTTTTATTAAGTCGTGTGCAGGACTAAGGCATTTTCATACAACTGCTTATAAAAGATCTTAGTGTTCTAATTTCCTAGTTGGCCAAGGAGAACCTCGGTGATTTTAAGAGCATGGATATGTGTGGCAAGGCCAAGATTCACACCCCATTCTGCTGGATTTCCAAGCCCATTATTTCACTCTGCTGCACTAAAGGACAGAGTTAATGAGATAAATGGAGTGACACTCAGCCTAGGCTCTACATTTGATACCTCTGGGGACCTTTTAAAAGCCATGGTACCCAGGTCCAAGCGCCGTAGCACCTTTAATCCCAGCACTTGAAAGGCAGGGGCAAACATGAGTTCCAGGCCAGCCTAGTCTAGACAATGAGTGCAGGGCCAGCCAGAGATACACACTGGAGCCCTGTATAAATAAAGAGATAGACAGACAGACAGACAGACAATCATGATACCCAAGGCTGGAAGGCCAGCTTGGCTAGCATAGTACGTGCTGTGCAAGCATGAAGTCCCAAGTTCAATCCTTCAAAACCACAATTAAAAAAAAACAAAAAACAAAAAAACCCAGTGCAGTGCTCACACCTGTAGTCCCAAGCACTTGGGAGGCAGAGAAAGGCAGATACCTGGGGATTGCTGGGCAGCCGGTTTACCCTACTTAGAAAGCTCTGGGATAGTTAGTAGATGGTACCTGAGGAATGATATCCAAAGTTGTCCTCTGACTTATACACACACACACACACACACACACACACACAGATATATACACACAGAGACACACACACTCACACACACACATATAAACACACATATACACACACACACGTATACCCATACACAAATGTTCACCCACAGATAATTATGATGCCCAGGGTTTACTACAATTCATGAACTAGGACACCCAGTAGCAGAACCCAGAGACTGGTATTTGTTTAAAAGCTCTCCAGACAATCCCACTATCCAACATGCATCCAAGTTCAGGAACAAATTGTAATCCATGGTGCAAAGGAAGACTTGACTGACAGCAGTTGCTGGGAAAATCTGAAGCCTCAGAGAACAAGAGGCAACTTCGGTATTTCTGAGATAAAGACAGAGAGGGATACTGGCGGAGAAAGGAAGAAGGTATTTTCATTGTTGTTTGCTTCATTACCTCAATGGGTCATTCAGACAGAAATACCCCACCTGTGCTTGACAATGTGAGCCAGAAGCTTCTGGAGAGTCAAGGCATAGCAAGGTCAGTATCTCCAATGATGGTGTGGTCTGATGAGGTCAGTTTAGCACAGCTGAACAGGGACAGTCAACCCATTTTCTGAAAAACTGCAAGCCTCTTGTTAACTCGGCCATTATTAAATAATAAACCCTTACAATTACCGAAACTACATTTCTAAAACTAAATTCTCAAATCATTTAAGATTTATTACTAATTATGTGTATATGTATGTGCATACATATATATGTGTGAGTAAAATTACCCACAGAATCCAGATGGGTGCTGGGGCCCCAGGAGCTGGAGGTACAGGTGGTGTGAGCATCCATCTTGGATTCTAGGAAATGAACTTGGGTCCTCTGCAAGTACACTTTGTGCTCTTAGCATCTCTCCAGCTCCACAACTCACCACCTCACAGGTTACTTTACTGAACTTTACTATTAGGTAATAGAATAATTAGCTAATACAAATTGGCTATGCCTGCCTTGTCTGAACAGTGGCAGACCAAAGAGGGCCTACTGAGTGTCTTTCTGAACTCGGCCGTCATCTGTGGCAACTAGCCACCCTAAGGGATATTTGCATCCCGACTTTATAGATTAGGGCTTCTCCCAGGCTCCTAGTCCAAAAGCCATCGCTAGTTATTCCCCGTACACCGCTCCTCCAACTGCTCAGAGAATATGGCACATGAGGATGCTCGTGGAGCCTCCTTATGGCAAAAACAAACAGACAAGGACAAAAACTCAAGCTCCACAAGTCAAGGAGAAGCTGACACTGGAAACAGCTTTCCCTTGCCTAACATTTCCCCAACACAAGCCTTTCATACTGCTCCAGCCCTTTGAAACAGTTTGATTTAGCTCTGTGGATAAGGCTGATCCAGCCAGGGGAGACAGATGAACACACAAAATCCCTCTGAGTGTATATAGTACTTCCCCTTTAAGGCACACATTGTCTTTATTCCTATGGAAGCACTAGGAAGGGAAATGGCAGAGAAATGGGAAAGAATAGAAGAGGTTTTAAATTAGGAATCATAGCGTTACCCAGCCTCACTGCTATTAAGAAAAAACAAAACACCTTTTCTTCCCATCCCGGGAAACCTCTGCTTCAGGACGACAGGCTATCTGCAGAAGGTTCTGGATCTGCTCTCCCATCATTGGCATTTCTCAGAAAGGAAATTCCCCGCTGCCTCTCTTCTCCTTCGTTCCATGGGTCCCTTGGGTCCCTTGTTTCTACCCCAACCTAGGACAGGGCTGGAGTCTGCAGCCTCAGTCTGTGGACCCCACAACCTAGGAAAGCTCACGGGGAGCCAGGGCCAGGATAGGTGAAGAGCTCCTGGGTTAGGAGGTCTTTTTGCCTGAACTTTTGTCCTTAGGCTCCTCACAACAAAAGACACCTCCTACAGCACCCGTGGGTACTGCCCATTGCCCTGAGGTCACATGTGACCTCTTGCCCCTCCTAAGCCCCCTCCCTCCCCCAGGCTCTGCAGGCTTTCTAAGTGGCCTTCGGAATATTAGTCAGTTTATACTTAGTGTCTTTTCCATTTTCCCAGGACTCCTAAATGCTGCCTACGTAGGGTGCAAGGTCACTGATAACAGAGATCAAGGTCGAGGAGCAATTGGAGCAGAGCTGAGTGTGCGTGAAGCCAGATAAACTGGCTGAGAAAGGCAATGGAGACACAAGCAAAGAGAAAGAAGCAGGAGGAAGGATTGGGAGCCAGCAGGGTTCCTAAACAAAGACATTGTTTTGTCTAGGGTTGTTTTTTGTTTCTAAGAATCTCAAGAATTTGTTTGCAATTGCTGGGAGGGTAGTTTTGTTTTTTTGTTTTGTATTGCTTTGTTTTGTTTTGTCAAGTAAGTTTTCCTGAAGGGTAATCCTGGGCTCCACCCAAACCAGACACACCCACTATGCACACCCTGAACAGTATCTTGGGACAGCTAGGCAGGACAGGGGTGACACCGAGCAGGGCTGAGCAGCACCCTTGGGAACAACTTGTCTCTAGTGGATGTTGGGCTGGGAAGGACCCAGCTATGTCTGGTGGAGATGCCTCAGAACACAGCAAGGTTGCCCAAGCAGCAGAGACAGCAACAGGTATCCCTCCAGGCTTCCTGGAATGGGCTTCTCATTCAGGTGGGAAGTCCTGGGGTGGAGAATTTCTCTCAGGGGCCCACAGAGCCACTCTGGGGACCTTTGAAGCAGTCAGTGGTTTATATATAGGCCATGGAAAGGAAATAAGCCAATTAAAAGGAACAGGACGGGAGCTGGGGAGATGGCTCAATGGGTAAAGTAGCTGGCCAATGTGAGGGTCTGATTCAGCTCCTAAAACACATGTCAAGCAGAGTGCTTGTAAGCCTGGTGCTCCTAACAGAGAGAGGGGGGATGAAGACAGGATGACCCCCAAAAGCGCCTTGGCCAGCTAGCCTGCATCAAAAGACTCCATTTCCAACAAGGTGAAAAATGAAGAACCAAAACCCGAGGTTGTGCCCTCACCTCTATATGTACACCGAGCCATGCACACATCAGCACACGAATGTACACACACATATCAGAGGGTGGGAGACACTATCCCATTGGGAGATAGGAGATGAGAGAGGGGAGATAGGAGATAAGAGAGACTCTCTCCCCAATTCCATCACAGCTTCTATAGAAGGTGTTAGGTACCAGTTCTGGAAGTCACCCACTGGGTGTCTGGCTTGAGCACCTGCTGATGTGCCCTGAGCGCTGGGTAGTCTGTGGCTGGAAAAACAAAAGCAAAGTTACAGAGAGAGACCTCGGTTTTCATGGCTTTGTAGAAGATGGACCCTAAGGGTATCCCTAAATCTTCCTAAGCATCCAGAGCCCCCCCCCCCCCACCTCTCTTGAACTAGGAAATTCGGCTCCTACTCGGTAAAAGAGATCAGGTGGTCTCCTTCCCCCTTTGCTTGTGGTGTTAAGTGAACCTTGCTGTCACCCTCCAAAGAGGTGTGAGTGTTACAACATCTGCTATGATAGTAAACATTCATTTAAGGTGCCTGTCTGCTTGGGCCACTATGGCAAAAGGGACAGCCCAACTGTTCAGAAGCTTCTAGAACCCCTTGCCACATAGAGGGTAAACAGCTGAGCAAACACTGATAAAATGGAGCTGCCTGACAACAAAGACAAGGACTGTAAATGTAGGCCTGAAGAGAAAGGTGAGCAGCAGGAGAGGCCTTTGCTAGGGCCCAGGGGTGTTCAGGAGGCAGCTAGCAGAAGGAGCTAGGATGAGGGGGGGTGAAAGACAATTACACACACCCCACCCCCACCCCAGTCATTACTCAGCCGTTCCCAAAGTCCCAAAATGAGCAGAAAATTTTTCTGAGAATTTCTTTCTCGCACACACAGGACAACCCCTCTCTCCCTTCACTGCCCCCCTTAACGTCTTCTGTAAGGAGCCTTCTATTGTGTGTTTATCAGAAGGAAAGAAAGAGACTGATGATAAGTGTGTGGCTAAGGAAAATCACAGGAGGATGAAGTCTCCGAGGCTTGCCCCCACCCGCAGTTATCTTGGCTGGATCCATGATTCTGTCAGTTCACAGGCTCTGACATAAAAGGCAGGAAGTTACACACGCTACACAAAGCTCCTTAGATGTCAGGAAATTAACCTGGGAAATCAGAGCCAACAGTGATTAAAGGCACTGCAGCCCGGGTTCAAAAATCAGTATGGCATTAGATCAAAAGCTGTTTGCTGGGCACCCCAGGCTGGGCTTCGCCAAACTGAACACCCCCTAAAAACTCCTGGCAATGGGGCTGCACGCCCATGCGCTGGGCATTCTTCCTGTTATAGGGCTTGATCCTCAATCAGACCCATAACTTTTAACTCTTCATGCCTTAGAGATGTGAGTGCCTGTCCTTGGCAAATCTGCCCCAAGAAGAGCAGCTGGCCGGCCACTTCCTTATAAGGGAAAAAGAACTGGGGTCCGGCAAGGGGCCCCAGAAGAAACAAAGAAACGCCTTAAAAGGAGAGGGAGGCAAGGCAGCCTGAGGATCCTGACCTTCCCAGCTAAGAAAACAAAACGCCTTGTGGAGGATGGAAGGTCAGACCAGAGCAAACCTCAAGGCTGTGAGAATCATTATTTACGCACACAGAGATAATAACATCGTTCTGTTCTGAGTCTCAGCTCTCTTATCTTTGCAATGAAAGGGTTAGACAAAGCGTGGTGCCATCCTGGGATGACTGAAGAGCCTTAACATTTATATCCACCTAAGGTCTAGGGCTTTTCTATACCACCTCCCTGTATCTCTAGCCCGTAGGACGCAAGGGGCATGGACATCCATTTTACAGAAATAAAAATGGAGTCACCATAATGGGAAACGGCTTGCCCAGTGTCCCACATTGAAACCCCCAGCCACAGGGAGGGCGATGGTGACACAATACCTGTCTCTTATAAATATACTCTCAAACATTTGCAAGAATAGGCTCACCAATAGCACCATCTCTGGTCCTTCAAAATCTAAACATGGGAAGGTCAGAGGGGACCCAGTCAGGTTACGGGTCTGTCAAGAAACAGCACAGGAGATGCAGACCCCACTGCAAGGCCAAAGCCCTCTTCCTAAGTGGGCAGAGCGGTGGTGAGTTGTGGCAGCTAGGAGCAGTGTGCTGACATGAGTTGGAGCCATCAGAGAGGAGGGACCCTCAATTGAGAAAACACCTCCATAAGGCAAGCCTGTAGAGCATTTTCTTTTTTAGTAGTTGATGGGAGAGGACCCAGTTCATTGTGGGAGCCATCCCTGGGCTGGTGGTCCTGGGCGCTATAAGAAAGCAGGCTGAGCAAGCCATGAGGAGCAAGCCAGTAAGCAGCACTCCTCCGTGGCCTCTGCATCAGCTCCTGCCTGCAAGTTCCTGTCCTGTTTGAGTTCCTGCCCTGGCTCTCTTCAACAACAGACAGTGTTGTGGAAATGTAAGCCAACTGTACCTTTTCCTCCCCAAGTTGCTTTTGGCCATGGTGTTTGCTCACAGCATTTGCATTTGGTCTTCACCATATTTTTTGAATGGCAGACCCCAGCATGCTGGTCTGTGTTCCCTAGAAATAAACTGCGTTTTGTATGGCCATACGTACCTCTGAATGTCTACTTGAGCTATTTCGGACCTAACAAGAAAAAAGGAACACTGCTCATCTGCTCTTCACCCTGCAGCTACAAGCCTCCTCTCTGGTGGGGATCCTATGCTATGGATCAGACGGTCTCCACCCAGCACTGATTCACATAGAGTCCCTTGACCGGAGGCAATCAGAATTGCTCTCCCACAAGTCAGGTGTTGAAGCTTGGAGAGTAGCACAAGCCTGAAGCCATACAGCTACCGCATCTGTAATGGCTCCCAAGAAACAGAGGAAATAGAGGATGTGTCTAGGGGGAGGGCGGGGTCACAAGGAACTTGCTCATGCAATTATAGAGACCACAAGTCCTAAAACTCTCAGGCAGGATGCTAGAAGCCCCGGGTAACTAATGACGGAGCAGCGTCAGGCTCTCTTAGGAGGAGGACAGCCCTTTCGTTTTATTCAGGGTTTCAGTTGATTGGATAATATCCCAGTGAGTCCCTACACACACACACACACACACACACACACAAACCACTATTGCTGTCCTCAGTACGTTGGCTTTCCATTGCTAAGACAAACAACCTGAGAAAATCAACCTCAAAGAGCAGAAAGGTTAATTCTGCATCACGAGTTTAGTCTGTAGTCACGTAGCCCTGATGTCTGGGGCCTGTGGTGACATAGTATATCATGGCAGAAGCACACAGCTAATGCTTGTTAAACTCATGACAGCTGAAGAGCAAAGGAAGAGACTAGGGAAGCCTAAGTCCCCACGTCTTCCTCAAGGACATTCCCCTCACGACTTAGTGCTGCCCAGCACCCATACCAACACCCAGTTGTGCTCTTTTTTCTAACTGTTCTTTCAGCATGTTCTAGAAGAAATCGAATCTTACCGACATCATTTTTCTTTTTATAAATTTCTGTCTCTTCTACATCAGCTCTTGGGAGGACAAAAGCTCTGTGACTTAAGCAAGCATAAGGCCCGTACAGAACACACTATCTGGCTTGTGGTTGATAATGTATTTTCTAAATTCACCTCTCAAATACTTCTCACAGAAGAAGTCCATCTGGTAAGCCGTATCACTGCTGAGTGTACTGGTCAGTTTAAGCTAAATGCTGCTGCACTGGCAGCCTGAACATTTCAGTATTCACCTCGACAAAGGTTTATATCTTGTTAGTACCAGTGACTCAGCTGGAACCCTTCTAAAACTTCTCCTTCACTCCAAGACCCAACAATAAAGAGGAAGAGGGACAGCAGGACCACATCGTGACTTTTAAAGCGCCTCAACAATGGTGGCACAATTCCCTGTACTCGTTCTTGCCAGCCAAAGCGAATCTCATAGCCAAGTCTGACGTTAATAGGGCAGGGATACAATCTTTCCACAAGCATGAGGGATGCCAAAACTCACACAGCCATGCCTGGCACTACGGGACAGGTCTGCATAATCCTCTATCAACACAGAGACAGCAAAATTATGGATGCAAACAGTATACAGTATGTCATCTTACAAAGAAATAAAGGGAAAGCCATGTGCTTGGTGGAGGATCTAACTAATGGGAGAAAATACTAAGTCTCTGAAGCAAGTCTGCAGACTCTAGATCTGAGGCTTCCTAACACCACAACGCAGCTGTTTCCAGGTCTTCAGGCCGAGAGGCACCTGCCCTGTTCTATGCTTTAGTCAGCCTTCAGTGGTGTCACATGGAGTTGTCACAGGAAAACATTTGGCCTTTGAATGTTTTATTCATAAAGATCATATGTCCAAGGGAATCCAAGCTAGCCAAGTCAGATGAAATTAACGAGCATAAATAAAAAAAAAAAAAAAAAACGCAGAGAGAGCCAAAACTGGAATTTTCAGAAAACGGAGTAATCTCAAGCATTGTCTTAGTTTGGTCAGACTATAGACAAACGGATAGTTGGTGACATCCGAGGAGAACAAGAAGCTGTCCCCCTCCAAGGGCAAAGGAGAGACAAACCTGTGTGCCATTGGCAGACTCTGGCTGTTGGATGATTGCACCCGGTATGAACCCGAAGGAAGAGCCGGGGAAGAACCTGGCACTGACTATTCAGAAAGAGCCTTAACAGTTGCCCTGGTCTGCATCTCAGACTTAATTACTTCCAGCATCACGAACAGCACTGGGCATCCCAGCTACCTAAGCTCAGTGTCTGTTGGTCTCTGGCTATCGAGTAGCTTAGCTCAAAGAAAACACCTGACTGCATGCAGTTCTTCAAGTGGAGAAAACAGCAGAATTAACTATTGTTTTAAAATTCAATTCATTTCCATTTAGTTGCACGGTGGGACCCTCTACCCTTCTTGGGTGGTAACTATAAAGGGTCACTATTGCCACATCAGCAACGGGGGCTTCTGAGATGCCTGAACCCCCAATCCACCAGCAACATTTCCAAGGAGATCAGGTTTGATTAAAATACATATGGCCAGGCATGAATCCAACCTGCCCAGGATGTATCAGGTGGCTGAGATACAGCACATGCTGTCCTGGTTACTCTTTCAAAAGAACACAGAAAATGCTGTCCTTGGCCACTAGACAAATTGCCTTCTGACCCCATCACTCTCTACTTTGGGCCCAAACACTCACAAGCCGAGGCTTGCAGATCGAAGTCCACGGTGCCATGCTACCTTTTCAAGCCCTCCACAGCCTGGTCTGTGCCCTCCTCAGTGTGTGAAAGGCAGAGACAATACCAGGGCACTTTTAAGGACAAAAGAAGGCTCCACGAAGCAACTTCCATGGCATCTTGTGACTCCGCTCTGCTGTAAGCAATTGGCAGGCTTTCCTACAAGGGATTCTCAAAAAACATAGTCCAGAAGGCAGGCTCAGAATCGCAGCCTGGCTGTAGGCCACGGCACGGCAGATGCGCGCATTCACAAGCACGTCAAGTACATCACTCTACTCCTAAATTCACAGGCCCGACATTGATCTGGGAAGTCGGACACTGGGCAGCCCAAAGCCTTCTGGAGTTGCCACAGTTACTCTACTGTGGGAACCCATGCTAGCAGCGCACAAAGGGACACAGAAAAGTTTCTCTTCATTCTTGGAGAAAAAGAACGTCATAAAGCACGTTGCAGAGCTAGAGTCTGGTAATTCAAAAGTGCTTGGCAGACAATACAGAAAACAAATGGATTCCCAGGTAAAGACCGTCGTCTTTGGGCTGAAGCATCTTTGGACATTTAGTGTGCAGTTGCGGTGAAGCTCTGTGTACTAGCACAACAGGAGACAAAGAGAAACGAAACTTGCCTCCCATCAGGTAGGATAAACAGGAAGTGTCTGCACCACCTGAGGATAGGGGTCCCCCATACTGGTGAGGCTAAAGAGCTCACTGGAGAAGAAGCCTGTCTTCCAAAGGATCAAAGATCCAGGCACATGTTAAGTGGGAGGAAGACAGTACATCTACTGGGGCCGTACACGCGGAGAGCCTGTTCTTCCAGACCCCTCTTGGCCACGTGGTACGCCCCTTTCCTCGCTGCTGAGGTTTAGGGGTTCACAGCTGTTCGTTGTCTCTGGAAGTTTCTCTTTTTAGTCATAACACTTCACCTGGACATTGTTACGGTTTGAATATGAAATGTCCTTCGCAGGCTCATGTGTTCGGGCCTTCCTCCCCAGCTGGTGGTATTATCTGGGCAGGTTCTGGAAACATCTTGAGGAAGTCAGACCCTAGTAGATTAGCAAGAGACCTGAGGAAATAAGGCCTTGGCCCCTTTCGTTTCTCATGCTGATTCCTGTCCACCATGGAATTCAGCTTTTATTCCAAACCCCGCCCCCATTAGACACTCCCCGTACCCCTGACCTATGTAATTTTAGTGCCTCGTGTTGTGCTAAAACATGTATCTATTTTTCATTTTTCAGACAATTACATCACAATTTAATCATCAGAGTCAACGTAACCACTTTCAAAACGCTCATCTTGGGCGATTAATCACTTCCTCCATGGCAGCCACTGCCCATATAATTTAGGGATTCCTCTCTGGGGCTTGTCTGCAGAGTGCTTTCCACACACTACTGAGCATGGTAGCCTCTAGCAACTCTGTGCTTTGAGGTTAGGGAGTCATTCAAAACCGTGACTGGTGACTGTACATGTGTATTTGGGAATTCCACCGTGTACACCTAGCTACGTAAGACTCCTCTGTTTCCCCACAGCAGTAGTGAAAAAGAACAACAAACTGCTAGAATGTTTCAGCCAGATATTTCCCACTGGCCCAAGATGCCCTGCTGTTGTGGAAGCCCCAGCTTAGAGTCAAACAGCCTATAGTTAACTGAACTTTCGTTTTCCCCTGAAAACCTGACTTCAAGTGCTGCAGGTACTGGTGATGGTGATGAGAACTCCACCCCATGAGGAAACCTTTACTGCAGACAAAGTGACCAGTTATTTTTCCATCAAACCAGACTCTATCTTAAAAACTGGAAAGCGCTTCCTTAGAGTCAGCACACAGAAGCTGTCTTTCAGAACTGGCCAAGATTGTATCTCATGCTGGTGGCCGAACTTGGTACTGTGAGAGTCACCCAGGTGGTGCTGGTTTTGAAGGCATGAAGGGGTCATGGAGAGCAACTGAGGCTTGGCACTATGAGAGGCCTGGGGAAACCATTGGTGAAAGTGCAGCCTCAATGGCAGTTAGAGGTCCAGATGAAGGGGCCCATACAGAGAAGTTGAGGCTTGGCACCTTGAAGAGAGCCCAGGAGAGGCTATTGGTGAAAGTGCAGCCCAGTTGCAGCAAGGGACCCCAGTGTTCTGAAGATGCCAGTGCCATGGGATGACCACCAAGAACAGCAGCAGTGGAGGGGAGCCAGCCAGAGCCTGGAGGACAAGCTGTGTATGCTGCAGAGGACAGAGCCAGAGAAGTGAGCCAAGCCCTTTGGAGGAGCCCAGAAGATCATGTGTGAATTCCAGATAATTGGACGTTGATAATCTTTTTCTGCTATCCAAAGTCACTGTAAAAAGCATGATAGATGTTTGGTTTCATCTGGTCCTGTGTATTAGCAACCCTCGTGATTGTTCCTTTTGTAAACGGCTTTGCTGGTGTAGTGTTAAATTGTGTTGAAAGGTAAAGCAATTTTTTTTTAATACAGAAAAGGGGAAATTTTGTGGATGTTTATTTTTAGATGTGTTTAAAATATTGGGTGAGGGCCTGCTTAGATCTTGGCATTTTGTATTGTCTGCAGGTGTTGGATTTCTGTGGAGAATGTTTGATTGCTTATGATCAACACTGAGGAGTGCTGAATCAATCAAAACACCTGAGCTGAGACGCTTGGGGCTCCACTGTCCAGGATGGCGCTGCCATGACGGTGGTTCTCTCTGCCGAGGTCTGGCAGGGGTTGCAAAGAAGGCCGGTGTCCTGCTTGCTGAGTCGTCCGAGCAACTGTGTACTGCTACAATCCTCTTCCCACAAGGCTGCTCGAAACCTAACCTGCCCCAGTGGTGGCAAATATTTGCCCCTGTAAAAGTGGCTTTTTAAGCCATTTGGATCCTTGCCTGATGAGTAATACAGGTATTGATTCATTCGCTTAACAAATATTTATCAAGAACTTTCTACATGCCTGGCAACATGCTGCGATGGGGTTATAAAACCAAACAAGACAGTTTTTACTCACACAGGGCCCAGATTCTATTGGAGGGAAATTATCAGTAAATAGACAATATAAAATAGAGCAACAAACGTCACCGTACAGACACACCTCGGGATACTGGAGGAAAGGATACTTGAAGGGCAAAGGAACTCTTGGGAGCTGTGTTTTGAAGAATGAATAGGAGTTTGCTGAACAGAACTTGTCAGGGAGGTGAAGGTATGAACGCATAAGACATTTTTTGAGGCTGCAATACTCATTGAAGACTCCGTTTAAAGTAGGGACTCGTAGAATAAGGGTAAAAATGAGAGAGATCATGATGCCACCCAAAGGCTTGAGAATAACAGGTAATCGTTGGAGAAAGAATCAGGCTGTAGTAGAAACCAAGTAATAAATCAAAGCCACAAAATGTGGTTAAAAGCTAATGGGATCATTTCACTGTGTGTACTTAGTACATCAGCGTGACACCTTGCTGTCCCTCCCTTCACAGAAGAGAAACAGAGACCAGGGAGGCTTGTAGCCCAGTCAAAGTCACATAGTAATAAGTGATACTGTTGGGATCCAAATTCCTGACTCCCAAGCTTAGAGTGACCTTCAAAGAAACCCAGCAGGCGGCGTGAACAGTTACCACTTGAAAGGTAATTTGGAATTCTAAGTAAATATGCAGTGTTCACTTAAGTCACCGTCAAAGCACTGCCGTGTAAACCAGTGCCATTAAACCATCATAAACACGAAACAGAAACATTTTCATGCACAGCATGTACTTCTCCAAAGCCCCTTAAGGCCTTGAAAGCTGCGCTTGCTCCAGCAACAGTGGACTGGTCTAGTTCACAGACTATATGAGCCTCACCATTTAGCATACTAGCTTGGAAATCTAGGAATGTCAAAATAAAACCCCTAAAATTTTAATTGAACAAAAACCAAACAAACAAAGCAAAACAAGACGAAAACAAAAACAAAACCTCTGTCATCATGGAAATCCAAGGCAAACGACTGAAATAGAGAACATGAAATTCAACAGTGCCCACAGCCTGTTACCGTCCCTAAGTGTCTGTGTGTTACGGTTACAACGACTTGAAAATACAGAAGTTGCTTTAAGAGACAAGAAATAAGGACGATCCTATTAGGGTGCAAGAATTTTTAGTAATATTTTTCTTTTAAAACATTGCAAGTGTATTTTTCTTAACAAGCAAGTGTGGTATGCTTCTTAACAAGCAACTTCGGCAAGTGATTTATTACTCTGCTGCTGCATTCTTGTAGGTTGGACTCACTTGGCTCTAGCTTTTACTGCCTTTTCAGAGATTTCCAGCTGCAATAAATAGGTAAGAGCTGGAGGAGAGAATTAAGTAAGAATTGGCCAGAGAACTAACCACGTGCGCTGCATTTGACCAAAGGATGGCCCAAAGAACTCCATCTCTGCATTCACACACACACTGGCAAAACACCTCAGGATTTGGTCTGCAAAGTGCGGCTAATGCTCTTCCACTCAACTAAAGAAATACATCCATAGTTCCGGTGATTCCTTAGATCAGTTTGACAGAACGTGTTACAGCCCGTGGTTGGATGGACAGATGCTGAGAGCAGAGGAGAAGCAGGAAGGGTGGAAAGGGAGACGCTGTTGCTTTGTGGTCATAAAAACCACTGTGAACCAATATGCTTCTCCCTTCTCACTGCGCCTAGTGTTGACCTCCAGGAGCCATTCTCTCTGTCACATGAGTGGGTGCATCACAGACATCAGGGGAGCAGACAAAGCCTGTGAGAGAAATCCTCCCACTAGCAGCACAAATCGTGCCTGAAATTCCTCCCAGAGACTAGCTGTCGAGAACCCGAAGTAGCTGTCGTCTCAGTCAACTTGGGAGATATTGTAACAGTGTGTGTTACTGTGTTCCATGCCGTGACCAGAAACAACTTATGGAAGAGTGACTAATTCGGGTTACAGTACCAGAGGGAGAGACCACAGAACCAGAGGAGGCATGGCAAGACGTGGCCGAAGCTAAGACTTCACATCTTCAGTCGCATGCAGAGAGCAGAGAGAACAAACCGGAAGCAGGAAAAAGCCGTAAGCTCTTAAAGCCTGTCCCCACCCACGACATGCTTCTTCCAATAAGACCGAGCCTCCTAAAGGTTCCGAGGCCCACTCCCCCACACAGTGCCACCAATACAGGAGACCACGTGTTTAAAATACATGAGCCTTCAGGGGGCATTGTTTAAACAAACCATCACATCATACTCCCTGGCTGCCAATCACTGGTGGCCACTCTGACTGTGTTCTCACTTGGTGGAGGGAGGACAAACTTTTAGGTGTCTCTTCTTAAAGGGGCACTAATCCCACAGGCTTGGATTCAGTTAACCTTAATTACTTCCTAAGAGGCTCCACAATGAGAAAGAAGGGGTCAGGGCAGGAACACGTGGGTCGGGGCACAAGCATAGAGTCCCTGATATGTATGCTTTCTGCCTTTGCGTGAGGAAAGAGCTGCAGTTGCTTAGGTGCAAGAGTTTTCAAAAGCCTCCTGGTTCCTGAGGAGCTATTGGCAGTTGTGAGCTGCTGAGGAAGAGAGTCACTCTCCTTTGATTGGTCTCTCGTGCCCCAGCGGGTGACCGCTCATTCATAGGCATACAGGCAAGAGTATTTGAACTTAAGAGGTTATTGGCAACAAAGAAATTAGGGATAAAAGGAGGATTTGAAGCTAGGAGGGAGATGGAGTCGGGGAAGCGGAGGGAATTGGAGGGAGTGGCGATGGATATGATTAACATCCACCACAGGGAACTTTTAAAGACTAAAAAGCATTATTTTAAAGAGCCTTATTGTCTTTTCACCTAGTATAAATAAAGCTTAATGATGATGCAAAATCAGTTCTGACGTTAAAGGGTAAAAAGAGCCTACAAGATCATCAGTCACAAAGACTAACAGATGCACAGAGCCGCCGAAATTACGCTATTTAGCTTGAATCGGAATGAAATCATGAATTTCCAATGAAACTCAGTTTTTCCTTTTGATAATCGGACTCTGTAAAACTCTAAATCTCTGGGGGTTTTGTACTATGCTTATCAGCTGTGCCAACAGGAAATGTATTCAGTGGGGGAAATGGGAGAAAGATTCCAGGCAAGAACAGAGGCAAGCAGAACATTTGAAACATGTGGTGTATAAGCTCCTCATCTGCCACCCTGTTGTCATTATCCCTGCAGGGAAGGATGGGAGACAGCTGAGCAGATTGCAGTCTGCACCCCTGAGAATGAAGGCTTGCTGACGGGCTCTCCACCCACTGAGGACACACACAACTAGCAGCTACGAGTGCCCATTTCACAGGTGAAGAAAGGGAAATGCAAGCAAATTAGGTACCACAAGAAAAACATCACAGTGACTTCTCTGATGTCCATAGACATGGCGCTTATGTGAAGCAATCGGACTACCGCGGTCCCAAGAGAAACATGTTCAGCAATGTCACTGGGACACATTTGTTCTAGAAAGCTCTTTAAGTTTCCCTGTTCTGGAAGCATCCCAGGCAGATACCATTCTCCATTGTCTAGCAATTGATGCACTGTCTACTGTTCCCACAGTGACCGCTTCAAGGGCTGGGGAGATGGCCCAGGCAGTAAAGTGCCTGCTGTGTAGCATAAGGACTAGTGTCTGGACATAAAAACCAGGTGCGGCAGTGCCAGGGAGGCAGAGACAGGGGTGGATCGAGGTTGCTCCTTGGCTCCCCAGCCTAGCCAAATACATGAGTTTCCGGTTCAGTGGAAGACTGTCTGAAAAAAAGAATGTGTAGAGCAACGGAGGGAGATACCCAAGGTTAACCTCTGCCCTCCGCATACATGCACACTTCCACACATACATGTATATCCCCACATATATGCATGCATGCATGCACGTGTGTGTGTGTGTGTGTGTGTGTGTGTGTGTGTGTGAGAGAGAGAGAGAGAGAGAGAGAGAGAGAGAGAGAGAAAGGATAATGAGAGAGAATTCCAAGGATGGCAGAAGGAAGGAGCAGAGAGAAGATACATGGTTATCCATGGTCTTCAAAGACATCACTAAGGGGTCTATGCCTCCAACCCACAGCCAGCCCAACTTGTGTGTGTGACATGAGATACTTGTGAGCTAGCTTGTCTGTGGTACCGTAAGTCATAGTATAGCTCCCTTTCATCAAAAGCATTCTGAGTTTTACAAAAAATGGAGGGGGGGAAGAATTCAAACTGAAGTCTGTATAATTACCGAACACCTATGTATCCCAAGAGTCCTCTGATGGGAGAGGACATCTCTAAGGGGCATGCTGTCCTGCCTGGTTGCCAAGTAATAGCCTCAGTGGCCCACAATCCCAGCTTCGGATTCATTGCCTGCTCTGCCATTCATTAGCTATGTGATCGTGGCAAGTTTCTTCTCTTTATGCCTCATCTGAAAAATGGGGCCAAGGATAGTACCTGCCACAAAGGGCTTTTAAGACAAGACACTTCTGTGCAGTTAGAGCTGCTGGGTGACTGAGTTCACAGCCAAAAGGGCCTGCACAACATGTTTTTGTGCCTATCTGAACATTTGTCTTTTTTGTGTCTGTTTATTTGGTTGTTTTGGCTTGGCAGTATTAGGAATCTCATGTTGTCAAGTACTTGCCACTAAGCACTCTCTCTCTCTCTCTCTCTCTCTCTCTCTCTCTCTTGCTTTCTCTCTCTCCAGTTCAACATTTTTAAAAGTAGTTAGCTGTCCTCATTCGTCTCAAAGAAAACGTTAGAGGAAGCATTTAAGTGTTACTCATAGTCCCTACTAATTTTAGAAGTGTTTCCCAAAGGTCCACCTGCTGAAGGCTTAGTTGCAGACTGTGGGGCTGCTGGGAAGTGATGGACCATTGGGAGGTAGGATGTAGTGAAGAGAAGTCAGGCTACTGGGGTGTCACTGAAAGAAGTATTTTTAGAACTCTCCTCTCCTAGTGCAGCCACCATGAAGCTCCCTGTACCACCAGCACCTCCTCAGTGTACTGTGTCACCACAGACCCAAGCCAGCCAAGCTGGCTATGACTGAAACCATGAGCCCCAACAAACCGGTCCTCCTTTTAGGTCGATTTTCCTCCGGTGTTGGTAAGTGGCAGAACACAGACTAACACAATCATAGTCCTACTAACGATGCTCCCTCTCACATTGCCACTAGCATGCAGTATCTGAATAAACACACTCTTTTGCTTATTTTTAAATTATAGCACATTCCCTAATATATATACATGTTCTTTATAATTATTTGCTTTCATAGTTTTATAAGACTGGAATAGCGTAATTTACTAACCATTCTCCTAGAAAAAAAATTTTAAAAATGGGGTCTCACTGTTTATCTCAGGCTAGCCTAGAACTTGCTCTGTAAACCAGGCTATCCTCAAACTCGTAGGTATCCCTCTGTCTCTGCCTCTTGAGTGTAGGGATGGGGTTAAAAGACCACAACACATCCAGCTAAGGACTGATATTTTTAATATCCATAGGTATCTTAATTTTTTTTATTATCTTAAAGATGACTGACATAGCCCTGAATATTTGGCATGTACCTCTTTGGTTTCTGTGCATTGTTTCTATTTAAAAAAAAAATTCCTTGAGGTGCAATTACTGGGCATAAGGATACGAATCATCTTTGATCTCCTGCTAAGCAATACCTTCCCAAAAGGAGCACTTTAGTTTGTGACTGGAGATGTTATCTTAGCTTCATAAGGCTAAATGTCAGTTTTTCCAAATAGGCGCTTGGTTTGAAATAGCACGTGAACCTTTGTACTTTGGGGAAGTCAGTGTTTCTATTGTCTTGCCATAGGTTTCAAGTTTTACAAGTCAAGTTCTTCTTTCTTCCCTCAAAAGCTCCCCCTTCAAGGCAGTCACTTTTGTTCTTCATAGGCTCTGGAATTTTATATGCCTGTCTAGTTTTATCTCCCTCTCTCCCTTTGTGAACTAGATTGGATCTGTATAGACCCCCCACCGAGAGCGCACAGATGACTCAAGGATGCTGTCTTAAATGGATGAAGTACAGCGTCATGGTTTCTGTGAGACACACACTGCAGTCTGGGAGTGAAGTGGAGAAATCACGTTATCCAGATGGAATAGCCCAGCAACTGCTTCATGGGAAACCCAGGCAAGGATTGGTAAATAAGTAAAAAAACAAAAAACAAACCACCACACAATTGTACTTCATTGAAGTGCCATGGGTCGCCCGTTCCTCAGTCTCCCATCTAGCAAAATATCTGCTCCTTTTCCCTTAGAGCAGGGAAAGTGGGTTAGCTGCATCAGGATGAAGCCCTTGGGAGAAGAGAGAGCCCTGCATCTTCTTCCAGTGCTAACCACGCCTGATTCAAGGGCTGATGCCTTCAAGTCACAAGGTAAGGAGGTAGGCACAGCCGTTGATGCTCTTAAATGGACTTGGTGTAGCTTCTTGTGAGGTCTCTCTATCGTTTCCCTCCTCGTGTTTCCAACATGACCATATCGAGATCTAGGTAGAGACCATATAAGGCAAGGCACTATACCCAGTGCTGGGTAGCTATCCAAGGAGCATGGAGCACACTTATGTTCATTTTTAAAATCCTGATTGTTACAGATATGAAAACACAACATTGAGACATCTAATGGAATTCTAAGCCTGTCTAGATACCATTACAAACCCCAAGTTTAAAAAATATACCGGGTTCAAGAGTCGAGAAACATTTTAAGCAAAAGTCCATTTAGTAAATACGTCAGACCTTGAGGACAGTAACGTCTTTACTAATTGGTCAACTCTATTATCATGAGAGCAGTCGCAGACAGCAAGTAAACAAAAATTATAGGAATGCTTTACTGACAGTAGCAGACACCATATCCCCCGCTCTGGCATGGGGAGTTGTGACGGGAAGCCGCCTCCGATCGGCTGTGCTCTTCACGCCTGCAGTCACCCTTAGGTTCACGGCATCACTGTCTTGCTGCTGCGGGTTTACGAGGAGAATGGGGATTCTTTCAAACATTCAATTTTGAGATCAATCAAGCATGTAAGACGGTTCTGGTCCTTAACCCACCATGCATCTGTTAAATATGACCCAAGCCTACAGTTTTTGGTGATGTAGAAAAAAATATTGTCCCGACAGTGGTGGCGCACGCCTTTAATCCCAGCACTCAGGATGTGGTGGTGGTACACACCTTTAATCCCAGCACTCCAAAGGCAGAGGCAGGTGGATCTCTGTGAGTTCGAGGCCAGCCTGGTCTACAGAGTGAGTTCCGGGACAGCTGGAGCTACCACAGAGGAACCCTGTCTTGGAAAAAAAAAAAAAAAAAGGAGGAAGAGATGAGAGAAGAAATATTGGACCACAGCACCTGATATAAATCAGTTTCCAGACCATTGAAGAACAACTGAATCCAGACTCTCTGAGATGTGCGCAGACTCTTCTCTGAGTGTCAGAGGAGCAAATGAAGATGGGGCACCACTGGGTTAGCAGAGGGCATTCTGGGCCCGGAACTGATTGTCGATGCTGCCAATATCTTGATTTAAAATAAGTCTCTGCTGTGAAACTTTTTGGCGAATTGTTTAATTTCTCTGAGCTTTAATTTCCTTTACTACGAAGGTAAGAGACTTTCATTACACGGATTGGATTAGTCAAGTTCTAAAGCTTCGGAAGCTTTGAACTCTTAAAAAAACCTGTGTAAGCCAATTTATGCTGGAAGCCTCCCAACAAGTCAGAGAGCAAGGCCTTCGACAGAGAATCTGTGTCTGGTGAGTCCCAGACTCACCAGGATGACACGTTCTATGATGCTCTCTCACTTTGAATTCTTCAGGAACAAAGACAATTTGTCTAGCTTAGTCACAATGTATGAAAGCTCCTTGTTCATCCGATGTGAACAGTAGACATGCAACTGCTAATTGATTACAATTCTAGACAGAGTGAAATGGGAGAATAAACTGTGGGTGTGTGGAGAGGGGAGGTACTATTCAGACCAGAAGGGAAGCATTCGAGTCCTATGGGATGAACAGATTTCCATTAACATTACTAATTTACTAACAAAGTTAGTTCAAGTGGACAAATATGATAGTTGTGTGGGTCAAATCAATCAGTAGAAGATAAGTAGATTAGATACATGATAGATAGATAGATAGATAGATAGATAGATAGATAGATAGATAGATAGATGATTGATAGGTGGTTGATAGATACATAATTTATATGAGAGATTCATCATAGCAATACCCTAACAGAGTTCCAGAGGCCAAGAAGTCCCCATATCTTCTGTTGGAAGCTGAAGAGCCAGAAAGTCCAACAGCAGGTTCGAAGAAGTGAACAGAAGTGGAAAGCAGGGGAAGATCAAAATCCTGGCATGGTCTCAAGGATGGATGTCTCGGCCCAAGCAGAAAGAGACAACTGCTTCTTCCTCTGCCATTTTGTTCTTTCCAGACCTTAAACTGGTTGACGCCTACCCACCTCGAAGAGGACCATCTGCTCCGCTCCCTCCCTTGATTCAAACACTTATCTCCCCAGAAATACCATCACAGACACATCCATATAATTTTGGTATTTTTAATGACTCTCTGGGTATTCTCCGTCCCAGTCAAATTGACAATAAAAGTAACTGTCACATTAAGAGCTTGGATGTATCGTACCAGAGCCGTAGCGCAGAGCAATAGGACCTCGTGAGTGGAGACATCAGTTGAATCCTATTTTAGTCTGTGCCGGCCTCCAGTGATCCGTCACAGAAATCACTGTAGCAACTAGAGCGAAGAGTTTATCATTTGGTCTTTTTTGTAACTTTCAGCATGGCGCTTGGCTTGCGCCTTTCATTTGGGTTGTCCTCCTGTGGTTTACGGTGGAAGAATGATGACTGGGGCAAGCACGGTGACTTCGGTGTACTTTAGGGAGTCACATCACCAAGGGACATGAAGAGTAGACACTTCATTCCACAATTAAGCCCGATACTAGCAATTCAGTTTCCATGAAACATCACCACACACATGTAGTGGATGCTGTCAGGTTGAATGTTTTCTTATTCGCATTTAACTGGTAAATATTTTCCCGGTGGTGTAATGGATGTGACTTTAGTCCCTATTTATACACTTGTATATGGCACTGTCATAAAAATAATTTAAAGTCCAGACTTGGGCCCTGTCAGAAGGTATTCATTACTAACGTTTGCCAAGCATCACATTAAATGAACTTGAAGTTTATGTCTTCGCATATCGGATGGAGATGATAACTGTTTATTTTGCCGGGCTATTAAGGAGATGAGGTGAGGTAACAGTTGACAGAGGTCTGGAAAACATAAAGTGTTACATAAAATCAAGGAGGCGAAACAGTATTTACCATAAAACACAAGCAAGTTAAAAGCAAAACATCTGCCAGCACCTGCCTCCCGGCCAAGGCACTGCTCCTGACAGAACCGTATTTACGGATAAAGAGCGGTGACTCACAGCCTCTCTGTGTCCCTTGGGGATTCCTGTATTTGTAGCAGAATGTGACCTGCCCGATTGCATCACTGTATCTGTCAATGCGTAGATACAAATTTACCCAGGCCTTCTCACAGCTATTTAAAACAAAACCCAGCCCAGGGCAAATGTAGCTGTGGAACTGGAGCTTTTCAGAACCCTTGCTAGCAGCTGATGACAGAACGCGCCTCGAAGCCTGAGCTGGAGAGCTTTGAGGAAGGCAGGTGGGCCAGTGTGTACAGCATAGAACAGTGCAACCCGAATCCGAGGTCAGGGACGGGGACTGACTGCAGGACCCGCAAAAATGTGCTTTGTCCATGCACATAGCCTGGGCAGCAGTGATGTGGGTCAGAGTTTCTGTGTGGCACTGCCTGATAACACCTAGAGCTGAGTATGTACTGAATAGAGAGTAGGGTGCTCCACCCACTGAAATAAAGCTTGGATAAGCAGTCTAGCAGTTGCACGATTTAAATTTTGATCTCTAGCAGTAACTTTGCAATTCTTAACTTAAGGCACATGGATTCATATCTCAAGGGTGTCCAGAGGATGCCTGGGTACTGAAGGTCTAGTTGCATCACTTCCGTGATGGTGATGCTCTCTTTGATAAGAAGCTTTCGCCTCTGAGAATCTTTGAATTTCACACTGAGCTTGGATTTTGATCATGACCTTGACATAGATACCCTGATGTATGGTACTAAGTGTCTTCTCAAAGTCACTGAGCAAAACCAGTTTTCATAATTACCATTTCCTCCACTCAGCCCATTCAACTCAGCCCAGAATGAGGCTCTCTTCTAACCTCAAGCATGTCCCTTGCCTGGAGAAGCAAACACTTCTCTCAGACCCTGACCACCTTCCCAGGCCACCCACAGAGAGGAGATTCATGGATCAGTGCCATCCTCTCCCAGCTGTCACCCTGTGCCAAGGTGACCCCTGTAAACAAGGTTGGGGAAGTTTCTTCTTTGAAACCCAGAAGGTGTGGGCTAATGAATTTAAAAGTAACTGAAGTTACTTTGTAACTGAATAAACTGGGGGCTGAGTGTCTAACATAAAGCCACGACCCTGTCCTATGCCTTTACTTAGAATCAGTGTTTACGAGGCATTGCAGAAGTCCCCTCTGTCCCAATTTTCCATGGTAGGGATGAGGGTTAATATCCTGGTCTACAACGGAAGAATTCCTAAGAGTTATGGCCATCATTAAAGCAGGATCGGAGAGGCCTGAGGCTTAAACAAGGGATAGATAAAGTTCTCAAAGAGGAAGAGCAACATGTGAGGCTGTGTTGAGATAGTGCCTGGCAGGCATGAGGAACAGTGCAGAGCCAGAGACTGAACACTCAACTGAGCATCCACAGCATGTGCTGGGAAACACTGACCGGCTGCTGCCTGACTGTTTCATCGTGTGTGTGTGTGTGTGTGTGTGTGTGCATGTATGTGCCTGTGTGTGCATGTGTGTGTCTGTGTGTGCATGTGTGTGTCTGTGTGTGTGTCTGTGTCTCTGTGTCTGTGTGTCTGTGTGTGTCTGTGTCTCTACATGTATCCATGTGTGTCTGTGTGTATTTCTCTTTCACACATTTGAAGACCTCTCCCTCTCAAATCTGTAGACATATATAATAGCTACAAAACAAGAAGACCGTATTCACTGTTATCCACGAAACACCATGTTCAGTGGGAAGACAAAGTTACAATACATGGGCTCAACCTTTGCAGAGTACTACAATTTAAATGGATGTCCTCCATAGCCCGTGTTAAAAGACTTGCTGTGCCCCAGCATAGCACAATTGGGAAGTGGTGAGACTTTATGTGGCAAGACCCAGCAGATGCCCTTTGGGATATTTGCTACAGTAATAGAAAGCAGACTGACATAAGGAGGTCTGAAATAAGTCAGCACAGAAAAGTGAAGTGCCTGCCACTGGGTAGGGTGGTGCTGCTCACACACCGATAGACTCAAGAATCATCTGAGATATTGTTCAAATTACAGATGCTGAGCCAAGTGGTGACACAGGCTTGTAATTCCAGACACTCAAGAAGCTGAGGTGGAAGGATCACAAGTTCCAGGCTGGCCTGGACTACAGGGTTAGTGAGACTGTTGTAAAAATAATGACATTAAAGATAGGTACAACCCGACCATAAAGTGCTGGCATGTACAAAACCTAAGTTCAATCCCCAGTTCCAGAAGGCAAGATACACTTCCATTCTGTACCTGTGGCTAGGATGTGAGGTACTGTTTCCTTTATGTACTGTGAACATACATTGTATATAATTATGGCTTCATTGTGGCATCCCATACATGTACATAATGTAGTTTGGTCATATTCACTCTTACCTATTCCCCATCTCACCCCGATCCCCTCCTTCCTCCCAACTAGCCCTCCCTCTACTTCCATGCCGTGGGTGTTTGTCCCAGTGAGTTTAAGGTTGCCTGAAAAGTGAGGGTTGTTCACAGGAACACAGACACCTTTCCAGGGGCTACATCACCAAAAAAAAAGAAAAAAAAAAAGTTTCTCCCTCCTCCATCAACCACTAACCAGGCCTAAATCCTGAAGGAAAAGTGGGACAACATGATTCACTCCCCTTTCCATGACAGGGTGTTGATGGGCCCAATCTTTACTGGTAATACAAATTTCAGTTCCCAAGGGTGTCACGGCTATGTCATGTCCAGATGTCAGCATTCCACATCCCTTCCTTTACTTCCTCTTCATCTTACATTCTCTCTGTCCCTTTTCTCAAATGTTCCCTGGGTGCTGAGGGATGTCATATAGATGGCCCACTTAGGGCTCAGCCCGTAACAGTCATTTATTCTTAGTACTTTAACCAGTTAGGTGTTTCTGCAGTCACCACTGGCCACTGGCAAAAGAAGCTTCTGTGATCAAGGCAGATTACAGCATTAGCTGGTGGGCGTACACTAAGCTACTTAGATGGCTATGTGTGAGTGTATATATATATATATATATATATATATATATATATATATATATATATTCCTTTAGCATTAAATTCCTTTAGCAAAACAGCAGCAGTAGCTTTCCAGCTAGGAACTATGACCTCCCAAGCCACAGGCTTTGGACTGGGTTTACAGTATCAAACACGAGTTCCCCGTGGAGTGGGCATCAAAGCCAATAAGAAAGTTGCTAGTTACCTCCCCATAACAGACCACTGTAGTACCAGGAGGCTCACCTTGCCTGGGTGGTCAGTATCATTTCATACATAGTCAACAGTCAAGTAAGATATAATGAGAAGTACTGACAGTGTTCCCAGCAGCCCGCTTAGTACCTTCCAGCCCTGCAAGGTCTTGCCAGCATGGAGGAAGCTTCTAGTCCCAGCTCGATTTTTCTGTGTCCCACGGTCAAGGCTGACTTCACCGGCAATAGGAACTTTCCATCTGATTCCAGTGGCCAATGGACAGCAAGCAGTGGCCCAGTAGATTCCATGACCAACAAGCCAGGAAATAACTCACTCCGGCACCAGGATTTTCATTTTCTGATCTTTAGAGCTTTGAGGAGCAGCTTTGTGCACACTTAGAAGGTGCCTCCCTTCAAATGCTTGGACATTTTTATTCTTTGACTAAATTATTATCAACCTTCTTGGTTCAATGCACCCCTACTCTCTCTTCTCCCTCAGATCCCTGACCCCGACTTGAACCTTTCCACTTCCACGTTTGTACCACACATATTTTACTACACACACACACACACACACACACACACACACACACACACACACACATGAGCATATGAGTACACACACCCTAAAGAACCTTCCCCCCTGCCATGGGCCCTTTTCTAGTTTCCTGGCCTCTGCACACACTCGTGAACATATATAAGAGAGGCAACGATCTCCATATGTTTTTCTAAACTCGAGTTATCTCCCTTAGTATTTCTCAGTTTTACCTATTTTCCTACAAATATCACAACTTCATTTTCCTTTAGAGATGAAGGAAATTCCACTGTCTTTGTACTATGTTTTCATTGCCTATTCATCAGTTTGTAACTGGGGTGCTGGTGGTGGTTGTCTGGGGAATCACCTAGTTTGTTCCTTGGGTCGGACATAGAATTGAACATGAAGACAGAAGACCAAGCAACAGACCTTCGGGATGGGAGAGACTTAAGGCTGGAAGTTTGCTCAATGGACTCTGACTTGGGTGTTTTATAGGGCCCTGGGTCCTCCCCATCCTCCTCTTGGTCCTGTTTAGGTACCCACGCCATGGGTTCCAGCCATTTCTTCTCACAGTGTCTTCTAGGAACCAGAGCCGCCATCTCAGAGAGCCTGGTTTTGCTTTCCTTGTCTACCCATGTCCCTCTAACTCTCCTTCAGTCTCTTACCTCTCGGAGAGCTACACATAACAGGACCTTTGTACACACTGTTAAACTATGAGACGTGGCAAGTTCCCAAATAAACCTTGAGAAAACACAAGACATTCTTTATACAATACATAGAAGGATCTACCATATCTGTGCTTTGGTTTTGAATGAATGTAAGTAGCAGAATTTTGCGTCATGAGAAATGTCACAGTGACTTTGCTCTTTGGCTTTTTGTTGGTCTTCTTTCTCACTGCCACAGAGTCAGGGGGCCAGCCTGACTCAAAAATAGGACCATTGGGGGACATTGAGACAAACGTGTTTGAGTCTAAAGTGGAAGGGTCAAATCTGATCTCCAGAGCCAGGGAGCTCAAATAGCATGTGACAATTTACACAGAGGCATTTGTGCTGTAAGACTGAGTCCAGTGGTTACACTGGTGTGGAGGCTTACTGTTGGAACCGGAGACAACTGGCTGGACACGAAGCAGCTGTCCTTCTCATAGCCAGTACAGATGTGCCCAGATGAGTCTTAATCGCCTATTGGGTTGTTCATTGGGAGCAGTGATGGACGAGAAGCATAAAATACTTTTTTTTTTCCTTTTAGAATCTTTAAAATTTTATAAGGTACATAGGTGAGTGGCAATGAGCACCCATGATTAAGGAGAATAAAGCCAACGGAAGTATCTGTCCGCTGATGTCTGCCCTAAGACCCTAGCTAGACTTGTAGTGGCCAGCTCCTTGGTAGCTTGTATCCACAATCAGCGGTGTGTACGTACCTGCGAGAGGAGGCAGCTGAGTGGCGACTTTGGAGGAATCTTGGGACCAGTCTGTCCCGTCTGCAGCATGATGGAGGAGAAAATATGTAGAAGCGTTGGGTCAAGGTCACTCTTTCCCCACCCACGTCCCCTAGTCTGCGAGGCATTCTCCAACCTGACAGCTAGGTGCTGCAAGCGCTGTCTAGTCTGTCCCAGGGAGAGGCTGGACTAAGTAGTGGGGTTTCCATTTCTGCCCATGGCTTAGTCCCCTGCCGTCTCACAGTTTGCTCCTATAGTGCCATCTGGTCCTTCCCCACAGGAACTCGGGCTCAGGCTGACTATATCTCTGTTTGTATCCAAGATATTAAATAATGCCATTCCTCAGGATGAGTGCCTTGTCATAGAGCCACTTTCTGTGTCTCGGTGTGATATTCAAACCACAAAAACCAAAAGGCTGCAGAAGCCCTGTGTACTGCATTAACTGAGCACATACTATGTGACAGGTGCTGCTCCGCTCCAGCCTCACATGATCCCAGACTCCAAGCTTAAGACAGTTCCAGTGATCTATAACTTACTCAAGTTTACAGAGCTGCAGCCAGAGGCAGATGCAGAAGGCAGGTGGGCCCTAGCCCAGTAGCCCACTGTACAAATGAACAAGGGCCTGCTAGGGAGAGCTGAGGAGCCACTATACATCATGAGTAGATTCTAAGAAGTCCAGAATCAGGTTCTGTCTCATTCCGGGACCCATCCGCCTACCAATCCAGAAATTCTTCTAGTGTCATTTGCAGAAATCGCAGAAATAATTACAACTACTAGCCCATGATCAGACACAGCTCACAGACAAGGTTTGCTCTCCTTCACAGGTTTGCCTCTGGTGGCCATCACATTCCTATCTGGTCCCCAGACGAGCAGGCTGGAGGCCTTTGGGAGAGACGACTCCTGATTGTGTGAGCTTTGCTCCTGTGACTCGTCCCCGAGTCTAGTGTCACTCAGTTGTAACTTGTTATATGCGGCTCACTGGTCCTTATAGATTCAGCCAGCAAGGTTTCAGACATGTTCTAGACCTGCTCACAGTCTACTGCTATTAGCCACAATTCTGCCCATGTTTCAACAGAAACTGGCTATTCATATCTACCTTTCCTAGTGCATGTATCTCAGTATACAGCCATGAGGTCAAAGTTTTCAGGCAGAAAGCAGTCACAAAGAGGGTGGCTCTTCAACAGGCCTACGACTGCCCAGTGAACAGGAGGTACCCAATTAGAAGTGAAAGTGGCCATAGTCCAAAGGGCCATCCATACAGAAATATTTACAGTGCAACCAGTGAACATCTCTGGGGCTACTCTTAGCCACTAGGATAACAACAATAATGTCCTCTGCTCTCCAGACATCTCCTGGTCAAAAGGACCAGGCCAAGGCCAGGCTAAGGGGGTGGTGTCTGATGTCAAAAAGCTTTAGAGACAGGATAGCAGTGAAACTATATGCCCCCACCCACTCTTAACCATGGGGAAGGAGACACCCCTTCCACTTAGCTACTGAAAGTGAGAACCGAGAAGGAGAAATCACTGTGGGCGCTCAGAATACTGCACTCTGATCCAGAGACCCAGCGTTGAACCCTTCCTTGTTTTCCTGACCTTGCAGGGTGAGTGGTTTCTGCCACATCTAATTCACCCCTCTGTTGCTTCTAAGGGCTTTCTTTATTGACAACACTTAGAAGAAACCGTGAAGTGCTTAGAAACACAGGGACCCACAATGGCCTCTTAAGCTGCACCCAAGCAGGAAATCTCAGCCCATGGATTTCTCACCCCTCAGCCAGGATCCGCTCACAGCTGTACTGACCTTCCTGTCCTGTGGGCTTAATCATTAAGTATTCTGATCGATAGTCCCAATGGGTACGGGTGCAGCCTTGGGGAGCCTTTGTTCCTTCCAGATCGCCCCCTCCCATCCTCGGGGGAGTTTTACAGTCATGGGAGTGAATACCTGAACCCTCTCCTTCCTAACTAGTCCCCATTAGGAAGGGATGCCTGCTCAGAATATTTTCTCTGACCAATGAGATGCTTTAATACCCTGTGACCTTAATGACTTCTATCTTGCCTGTAGAAGACCCACCATTCGAAGAACTTCTGGAGTAAACATTCCCTTTTCCCTCAATTTTATAATTTGTAAGAAACTGTAATAAGCACTCAGAGTGAGTAATTTAGATAATTTAATAATCTAGAGAGTATAGAATGCTCTCTTTCCTCGGCCGGTTTATGCCATACCAAATGGAAAGGGGAAATAAAAACAGGGGTGTCTGCTGCACAATGGGGCAAAAACAAAAGCAGACAGCAAGTGTCGGGTCCAAAGGAAACTCCAGTCTTCCAAACTCCAAAATATAGTCCGTATATCCAGAAATAAGCTGAAGCTGGATTATAGGATCTCTGGAGAATAGATTAAAAAGCCAGCATCGCTCCAGTTGTAAAACTGGTTCCCATCTGCCAAAAGGAGTCATTTCCCTCCCCTCTGCAGAAGGGACATATGGCTAACGCGGCACCTATCAGGATTATCAAAGCCCATGCTGGCCTCCAGGCTCCCTCAGTATCACAAGTACCTGTTACACATTCCAAAGTCCACCCCAGCATCCTGGTCCTTCTCGCCTCCTCCGCCCTAAACTCCCTGCAGCTACTCATCCTTCTGACAACCCAGCTGTTCTCACTATCTCTGCTCTTGTTATTTCTACCATGCTTTCTCTCTGTGTCTCTTAACCCTGCTTACTTTTATTCTCTTACTCCCTCACTGTGCTCCCGTCTCAATCTCTTGTTTCCTGCTTTCACCACTTCCCCCACCCCCGCCCCCCACAATTCCATTGCCCTGAGCACGTACAGTCTTCTTTCTCTCTTCTCTGCTCTGGCCTCTTCCAGACACCTCTCTGGCAGTTCGTTCCCCGCCCCCTTCTCTCATTATCTGTAATAAAAACCTTAACCATATCATGGAGAGGTCATGTGGGCAGTCTCCCTATTGGGTCCCCTCCAATACAGAAAGGAGGAACAAAATCGGAGATGCAGAAAGAGCGGGCACTAAGACTCAGCAGAGCCCTCATCCCCAGCCTCCTACCAAGCTGAACCTTTCCTTACTTCAACCTCTTCCTGGCAGCAGGTGTAGCACCTGCCTCTGCAAGCTTCCAGGAGCTTCCCAGGTCTGGCCTCTTAGGGCTAGAGGCGTGTGGCTGGGAAAACTCTTATCAGTAAATGTATGAAACTATGCTGTGGAGGCAGAAGGTCCTATATTCTCTATGGATTGGCTATTGTGGTGCTGGGGTTGGACCTTGTGCTAGGTTACTCTTCTATTGAGGAGCCATTTTCTTCCCCACTCCCCCATCACCTTGGGGACTTCAGACTCCAGTGGCTTTTGCAAAGCCAGCAGAGAGCTTTGGGCATGGACTTAGGGAGGAGCCTGGAGACAGGTGTGTGTGTGTGTGTGTGTGTGTGTGTGTGTGTGTGTGTGTGTGTGTAGGGGCATTTGTTCTGCCACCAACACAGACGTCATGTAGGGTCAGGACAGACAGCTGAAGCCTCTCTGGGATGGCGGCTCCCAGTGAAGCCTGGCTACACAGAACTTTACCTTCTAGCTCACTCCCAGTTGCCTCTATTGGTAGCTCAGACACTCCACACCACCACCCCATCCCCCACCTCTACCACCACCAGTCGCCTACCAGGCTCCATAGCTCCTACCCACTCCCTCCCCAACGCTCCCCTTGACAAGGAAACCTAGTATCAATTTCTTTTCTCTACACTGGAAAACTCCCAAGACTCTCCGGGTTTTGCCTCTGTGCTAGAATGGATTAAGAAACAAAAAGAGGAAGGAGACTTCCCTTCCAAGCCCCCACAGGCTACTGCATGGTGTCTACACTTTAGCTACTCACAGCTCAAGAGTCCAAGAGCAAAGGAGTGGCCTTCCCTATGGACTTTTCCCAGACCTGCAGAGTGGAAATCTGCCCATCCAAACCTTCCTTTCTTCCTTTCTGGGACGGTTAGCAGTTCCTGAGGGTCTAGTTTGCAGTGTCTCTTGGCTTAGGAGAGGTGGTATAAGCCTCCGCCCTGGTTCTTCAAGAAACCTCTGTCCACAAATCAAAACATACCAACATCAAAGGAGCTGGGACTACTACCCTCCTTAGTCCCAGTGAAGGAAGAAACCTATTTTGAGTACACCCCCCCCCGTCCGCCACCCCATCCGTGTTCGTGGGGTGTGGACGTGTGGAGGGTGTGGCAGAACCACCTCCACGCTATACCTGCCTCTAGCCACCTAGTCTTGCGTCATCAGCAGCAAACCAACACATGCCAATTCCCATATAATCCCTCTCAGCCCCAGTTTTTACCCCCTCCTCTTCCTCCCCCTTTCCCCCCTCCCCCATGCAGTTTCTGTCCCTCTGCAGGATTCTGCTCCACTCCAGGACTCCATCTTTCTCTCCTCACCTCCCCCATCCTCCCCTTAGCAAATAAACCTTTGCTAAAACTAGCCGGTTATCCATGCATTTAAAAAATTATTGCAGAGGGATCTACACAGAATCTGACCTGGGTATTTTAAGAACCCCTGGATCCTCCCCTACCCCCTATTGGTCCTGTCCAGATACCACCCACTTCCAGCCCCCACCCGGTGACATCCTAGTAATTTTTTCCTTGTATAATGTCGTCCAAACACAAGCAGCAGCCACATCAGAGAGTCTGCTTTCACTTTCCCTATCTACCTTTGTCCCTCTCATTCCTGCTGATGGACACCTAGGCCAATTCCATTTCCTTGTCATTTTGAATAAGGCAGCAATAAACATCAACTCACAAGTATTTCTGAGGCAGGATATGAGTTGTTTGGGTATTCACCCAGGAAAGGTATAGCTGGGTCATGACAGTTGTTTGTTTACTTTGGTTTTCTGAAACATGGTTTCTCTGTGCAGCCCTGGCTGTCCTGGAACATGCTCTGTAGACCAGGCTGGCCTTGAACTCACAGAGATCCACCTGCCTCTGCTGGGATTCAAGGCGTGCATCATCAAAGCCCAGCTTAGTTTTAGCTCCTTAATACACCTCCACACTGATACAACGGCTGCATCACATTTACACCCCCACCAACAGTAGATCAGGGTTCCTCTTTCTCCATAAACTCGCCAGCATTTGTTGTCATTTGCTTTCTTGATGATTGCCATTCTGATTAGGATGAGAAACAGGTTCATTTTTCATTTCCCTTATGGTGAAGGATGTTGAATAATTTTTAATCTATTTATTGGCCAATTGTACTTCCTCTTTTGGATATCCTCTGTTCAGTTACTTATTACATTTTGGACTGAGTCGTTTGTTGCCTTGTTTTTTAAGCTCTTTGCATATTCTGGATATTAATCCTCTTTAAATGGAGCTACAAACTGAGCAGAGAGGGGTCCTTGTGAGCCAGGGTGGCTAGAAAGGTCATCTGGAACTGGTGATGGTGGAGCAGGCACTGAAATATGGGCAAGGTGCTCAGCCCTCAGCAAGGAGATGGGGGGAGAACATACTAGAAAAAGTGGACATCTCAAACCCAGGAGGCAGCACAGAAAGCATTTGGAATTGTTGGTGATCCTGGCTCCTCTGCAAAGCCCTAGGGCATGAGCGCTCCAGGCATTTTTTTTTTAAAGACAGTTAGGTCTAGGAGGAGGATATCTGTTGTAAATTACAAATAAAATCCCGGGGCAGCTTCCTGGTCCCGGGTCCAGAGAAGCAGCTCCAGCCGGCCAGCAGTGGGCTCCCGGGTGGGAAGCCTCAGGTGACATGGTTCTATTGTGCAGATGGGAGATTTGTGAGCCTACAAGAACGAACCATTCTCGGTAGCCAAGGGCAGATGGCTTGAACTCATTTATTGGGGGCAGGGTTACATATTTATAGTCAGAGAGATGGTCCCTGTGTCCCAGGAGCATCAGTGGGAGCTCATTGGTCAGTACAGACAGTTAGGGTTAAGGCTTGGGCTTAGGTATTTTCCAGGTACCAGAGGAATAGACCTTATATGAAAAGGTTTAGTTGCAACTCCAGATAAACAATTTTGCCAGATTGTGAGGCCTTGGAGGGGGCAGTATCCTGTTGTGACTTGTAGCCTGTCTCCCGCTTCAGAAGAGAGGGGCCGGATTCCTGCCTGCTCCTCAGAAGTAGAGCCTGAGGTTCCAAGCACCCTCAACCCACTTAGCTGCGTGACAACCCCACAGATATCCTTCAAGGATAGAGATGACATGATCCTGTCACTGAGCCGTGGGAGTCATGGAGGGTCCTCACTGGTACTGCCGTTACTAGCGATGGGAAATGCCGAGGACCACGTGTGGCTTGAGCAGGGCAATTTCAAGCAATAAACGCCTGTCCTTCTTAGTAAGGGAGATGAGTGACTGAGGATGATGACCGGCCCTTTGAGCCATGTGGAAACCATGGGTTATGAGTGGGGCAGCCAGAGTAGAAAGAGCTGAAGTCTGCGCCTCAGGGAGCCTTCTCTTGTCACCAGGACGTCATCTTTTAAAACCCGGAACTCAAAACTGCTCTACCAGCGGCTTAAGAACGCAGCTGTGTCTTACAGCCTGAGCTGGGCGCTCATTAGATGGGTGAGTTTTACAGCTGACGGCTACCTGGGGATAATGCATTCATTCACCTCCTTTGCTTTCCGCACCAGATGTGGGCAGACCAAAACAGCAAAGAAGGGCAAGTGAGTTCTCAGGCTACTGTTCATAACTGCGTGTTTGAGAACACACAGCTTTTCTGATCCAGAAGGGAAATAAAAATTTAAAAAACTGTCATTTTTCCATAGGAAAGAAATAGGAAGGGCTTAGAGAAGGAGAGGTTTCCCTTCACACACTGAATTCAGGTCTCCACAGGGCCAACAGAACACCACCTCAGACCCGCCCAGCTAGAGCGCATTTGCAGAAGTGTCCTGGCTATTTGCCCCCACCCCCACCCCAGCAGGCAAGAACATGATGGTTGAACCACAGCTCTGAAGCTTACAAAACCTAAAGACATGAGCAGCTCTTGGCAACAGCCTTGGTTGGCTTCACATATTCTGCACAGCCGCCCCATGAGCAAATATTTGCCCCGATTATAGCTTCGCATTTATAATACGCCAGCTGTGTTTGAAGCCCCAGTGGTCCCAGTTTTAGTTGGTGGCCTTGAAAAGGAGCCTTACAGAGACTCACCACTGTGAGGGTACCACGCTTTGTAAAGCCACAAGCCCACGACTTCCTTACAAACATAGTCCGTCCATGTCAGTAGTTACTTGGGCCTCTGGAAACATCTCGGAGCATTTAGTGTTGCTTCTCCACATTTTTTTTTTTAATTCCCACATGTAGCCTGCTGTGTCCTGGCATGGGAGTAAGAGTGTGTACGAGCCAAGTAACAGCGTGCAAACCCTTTCTGGCTCTGCAAAACCATGGTACAGATGTTCAAATCCCAGCAGGACTGACAACCACTCAGCTCCGACAGCTTGGAGGAGAACTGGAAAGCTCCGAGGTGCTCCTCTACATGATGCAGTGACACGTTAATGAGTGACAGTCACACCTGTGTCTTTGGGAGCCAAGTTGGCTGAGAGTAAAATTGTACACAATAGTGAAGTTCATTTACTCCACTGCCCACTAGTGAATTTTGGAACTTCCCACGGAAGTTTTCAACTTCCGTAGTAAACCGTTTCCCTTTCATTTGAAGTACAACTTAGAATTTTACCCTTTTAAGATGCTGTCTTAGGGCTTGTTTGCCAGAAGAAGCACAACAAGAGTGGGATGAAGTGACTAAATTCTTCCTTAAGCGGCTCTCCAGACTGTGTCTGTTACCCTCCTAATAGCCTGGACACCTCCACTTTGATTACTAACCTCTTATCAGTGACCCGAGTTGCCTTCTGATGGCCTTGTGAGAAAATAGCACGCCTCCTATCTCTTCCTTTCAGTGACATAAGAGGTCACATTATAAAAGGTCATCCGCGATATACTTTCATGTATAGGCACAACAGCTGGTAAGAAGCCAACTAGGCTGAAAGATGTGTAATTTATCTTGGATTTAGGATAAACCTTGATTTGCATCAGAACTTTTTAAGGGTCCAAAGGCCCACCTGGACCCTCTCCCATCTGAAACAGCTGGAGGTGCTGAATCCCTCCTAACACATGAGTGTTAGAGATCCCTGTAACCACTTGCTATAGGATGAACAGAGCCCACGAGTTCACAGTTCGAGTGCCAATCAAAACCAAATCAGTGCCTGACTCTTCCAAGAAGTACCAGAGAGATTTTTCCAGTGTTGATCACACAGAGCCAGCCTCAAACAAGCAGCAGGACAGCCTGCATCAGCTCATCCATCTGTGTGCTGAGCACGAATGGGCTCTGGTAAGAATGTCTGGGTTGTCGGTCCCAGAAAGCAGATTCCACAAGAACAGTAAAGAGAGTAACACAAAGCGAGCCAAGGGAAAGGCAGGTTCTTAAATCTCACTTCTCTGAAGCTGGCAACTTCAGATCCTCAACAAAACGAACACAGCCCCTGTGGGGCGATGAGATGTTGAAAGTGATTGTTTTTAATAGCCATTGTGACATAGTTCATGGAATCCTGTCTCTGGAGTAAAGAGTAGATCTGAATACACGGAGCTTGAAATTTTATAACCCCCAGCGTAAACTGGATTGTCCCTTGGAATGGTTCCAAACATTCCTCACTGGGTCAGATAGGACTGACTTAATTGAGATGCAACTTCTCTAGGCACAAATCAAAGGACACAGAAAATGTGGAGAAAGACAATAGGGCTTGGAAATATTCTATCCCTTGGATTGCCGCTCCTAAACTAACCTCGCCTGCCCACCCCTCGCCCCCCCCCCCCCCCGGCTCAAAAACAAGCTAATGTGGTCAGAGAGATGGCTCAGACAATCAAGTGCTCTCCTTGCACACATAAACACCTGAGTTCAACCACCCACACCCTTGTAAACAGCTGGGCGTGGTGGCATGTGCCTGTAATCCCTAGCACTGGGGAGACAGAGAAAGACAGACCCCCGGGCTCAGTGGTAGAAGCCCTGGCCCAATGAGCAAGGAAGCCCAGGGTCCCAGTGAGATTCTCTCTCTCTCTCAAAAAACAAGGCAGATGGCTACTGAAGAACAACACTGGTGTTGATCCCTGCCCCTCCATGAGCACACTCACACATGCGCACAAGCTCTCGTACTCATTCGTG
The DNA here is from genome assembly GCA_026225945.1 of Cricetomys ansorgei. Lineage (NCBI taxonomy): Eukaryota > Metazoa > Chordata > Mammalia > Rodentia > Nesomyidae > Cricetomys > Cricetomys ansorgei. Next base: position 6,636,385 of record JAMJFZ010000713.1, on the reverse strand, counting down.
AATACATGCACACTAATGAACCAGTGCACAGGGTCCTTCCTGAGTGCACATGCATGTACACACACACACACACACACACACACACACACACACCACATACAAAAAGAGCTTACAGTGTTTTGCTTCCCAAAGAGGCATATTTTTAAAGAAAGAAGCATCGTTTTAAATAAAGTGCTTAGTAAGCACTTGTGCGTCCTTCAGTTGGAAGAATCCATGCAGCAGCCACTTGCCACAAAACAACTCATCTCTCGGCTCCGGCGACATTTTCACAAATCACAGGAATCAGTCCTTCACAGCAGATGAGGAAAAAGACAAAATGCCAGCGTTTCTCGCAAGTCTGTCTAGAAAATGTGGCTGCAGATTTCCTTTCTACACATTCGGCAGCCCCTTGACCAGCCAGGAATCCATACCGAAGTGGTAGCAAGCAAGCCCCTGGATGATGGAACTTCAATTTCACACTGGAATAGAGCTTTACAGCAAGGCCTGAGCGTGATCATCTCACATTAGCAACGCTTGAATCAGCATAGCCTTTGCTGTTTCACACTAGAAGAGAAAGGAAGGCTGGCCACTGGAAGGCCACCCCTCAGCTAGGGAAGAAATGAGCTTTGATTTCAGAACTGATCACAGTGTCCTCTGGCCACGTGGTCACAGGGATAGCTGTTTAACCTGTGCAAACCTTCCATTTCCTCATCTGTAAAACGCACTTGATGACGGTCTCACCCTCCTCGAATCTCTAGGAGATTGAATTCAACAAACTGATGCAGCTGGCACGGCCCAAAGAGAGCACTCACAAAGATCCAGCTGCCCCTGGAATCTGTAAGCAAACAGGGCCACGCTACGGTTTAGACAGAACTCGGAAGCTGGCAGTTCCAAGAAAAGAAAATGGAGGCGTAGAGATGTTGTAGGTGTTCATTTTTAGTTATGTGTAAAGTGATTGGTTTATGCACTGTTGAGTGGGGGCTGCCTAGTTCTTGGCGATTTGTATTGTCTACAGGTGTTAGACTTACGGGCGGATGTTTGTGATCTGCATGTGCTGTCGGTAGAACACCCGAGGACTTCTGTATCAATAAAAACCCCTGAGCTGGGATGCTCAGGGTTCCACTATGGAGTACGGCGCCTGTCATAATGGTGTTCCCTCTGCTGAGATCTGGCAGAGTCTGCACGCATGAGAATGCCTCCTTGTCGTCTTTGGTGAGCAGTTCCGTAGCCATAGGACTACATAGAGGCTGTGGCTATTTCTCCTCGAACGCAAACACCTGGGGAGCTGAATCAATTTGTTGAGCATCAGAACCACATGTCCCCAGACTGTGCTTGGCACTGTTGTGCTGTCACTGTGGTCCCCTGCTCTAGAATCTACAATCCAGCTGCAGGAGCAAACAATCGTCTAGCACTATGCTTCCATAAGGAGACATTAAATGTTGTCTCTGTTGAAGAAACAATGAGAGGAATGACATTAGCAAAAGCCCAGGGAAAACTCTTTGATGGCTGGAGTCCGAGGAGGCCTTGAATAGTGATAATATGTTCATAGCCCTGTTGGTTCCTTTATGCCCCCCCATGCCATTCTCTCTCTCTCCTCCTATGTATTAAACTTTCCTCACGTCTCACCATCTGACACTGAGATCTCCTAAACCCTGTCTCTTCAAATCCTTGTCACCGTCTTGCCCTAACTCTGCTTTGCTACTTCCTAAGGGACCCGATTCTCCTGCACACTTCTTAAGTAGTGGCCCTTGCATACACAAACCCTAGTCACTCGCTAGCCTGGCCAGGCTCCTGCTCCTCGACATCGTCATCCTGGACCTCTCTGTGTAATCAAATCTGCATATCCTGTCCCTGTGCTCAGTCACTGGGATCATCATTTTGCCTACAGAAAGAAGGCAGCTAAGGAAGCCCCTCACAGCAAGCTACTTCATCCTCTAGAGCGAAACAGCGGGGCAGCAACCCTGCTAGAGGTCCAAGTCTCTGCCTCCGAGACTTGGTGATTTGCTATTGTCATGGTTGTTGCTTGTAGCAAGACGTTTTGAAGGAGTTTTGTGATCTTGGTTTCCCTCAGAACACACAATGGTTTTTGGAATATGTTTCTGTGCCCATCCCAGGGGTAGTGGATGAGAGCGAGTTTGATTTATACTGTTCATGACTGGTGGCTATGATTTGTTTACGCGCTGCTATGAAAAAACATAATCTTGCCATGTGCGGCTAGTCCTTGCAGTAGTGTGTCGCTTAGACTTCTGGGAACTTTGCTCAGAGTTTATATTGGTTGAGATCAGGAGAGCCGAGGAGAAAATTAGGTTTGCGGATATTGCATTGAGACGTTAGTCCAGCTCACTATCAGCTCCTGCTCTCCCAGGTTCAGGCCACCAGCAAGGGTAGTAAATCTTTCTTCCTATCTTACTTCTCTGAGCTAGAGGGTAAGCAAGCAGGTAGCAAACCTGCTACAGTTATTCTTCAAGAGCTTGCTTGCTATAATCTTCCTAGAGCATGGAGTCTCTGCTTCCCTGTTGGATGAGATGGTTCTATAGCATTTGCCCTGATTCATTTAGGCAAAAATCAGGCTTCCTGTGTCAATCAATTTTATGAATTCAGATGAAAAAGATAAAGTCCTAGGCAAGGTGGCATAGTGGTACACAGCTTTAATCCCAGAGGCAGCCAGAAGGATCTCTGTGAGTTCTAAGCCCATCCTGATCTATGAAGTTCTAGGCCAGCCAGGGGTACATAGCAAGACTCAAAACACACACACACACACACACACACACACACACACACACACACACACACACACACACACACACACACACACACACACACACGGCACATTTGGGCACTCTATTCCATTACGTATAGATGAACGTATGAGAGCTTACTGACTCTCTTGAGTCACTTCTTCCTCCACTTAGCCAAGGGTGGACTCCGAAGAAACCATCTTTTATGGAACTCTGGAATAGCTCCATACAACCCTTCCTTTCCGTAGTGTAGAACATTCCTAAGGTCAACAGCCAGAAGGCACAAACAAGCAGACCAATGGACTTTGCAAATAGGTTTCTCCTGGACATTGCCAAATTTTCGAGAACGCTGACATGTTAGGCACTGGTGGGAAGGCTGTGCCAGATAGAACAAGAGTCTGGTTATATGAACACATATTTTAAAAGGCTTTATGGAGATCTAATTTGAGAACCATAAAGTGCACCAATTTTGTTTGGTAAATTTGGGTAATCTCACAGAGCTGGAGAACCATAGCCTCTTTCCTGGTTTAACCAGCTGTTGGTCTAACAGCTGTTGGTCCTCAATCTCCTACTCAGTCCAAAACTCCAGCTCTGCCTTTTCAGGAACCCCATATAAACTGAACCTCCAATATGTAGCCTTCAGTGGGCTTTCTTTATTCTGTACAGCGCTTGTGAGTGTCATTCATGTTGCTGTGTTTCTATAATCCATCCTTATAATCCATGCTGAGTCCAGTGACACAGCATGACTTTATCACTTTCTAAGTCCAGTCATCTGTTGATTGACATTTGGAGCATCAATGATAATGCTGGTATGAGCTCTCATACACAGCTCTTTGTTGAATATGCATTTTAATTTCTCTTGACTTTATATACAAAAGGAGAATTACTGGGCTGTATAGCAAATGTATACTTAATTTTTTTTCAGACAGTATCTCAGTATGTAGCCTTTGGTGGCCTAGAACTCACTAAGTAGACCAGGCTGTCCCCAAACTCATAGAGATCAGCCTGTTTCTGTTTCTGCCTCCCAAGTGCTGGGATTAAAGCTGTGCACTACCTCACCCAGCTTTAAATTTTTAATAACTACCGTACTGCTTTCCAAAGAGACTGACCATGTTTTAAATTCACATCAGCTGTGTATGAGGCTCCTGTGTGTTCATGTCCTCTCCATTGGTGTCCTTTGGTTTCTTCTTCTTTTACAAAGGGGCATATGGTTTTATGTGCGATTCCCTGGCTAATGAGATAAGCATCTTCTCCCAAGATGTGCTTTCACTCTCATGAATCTTCCAGTGGTATTATCTGTTTAAATACTCATTGTACGTTTATTGTCACATTAAGAAACTATTGCCTAACTCAGGTTCACAAAGATTTTCCTCCTATGAGGTTTTCCTAGAAGCCTCTGGCCTCGTTTGCTTTCTGATGTCATGATAAAACACTGTGATCAGAAGAAAGCTGGGTAAGGAAGGGATATATCCGGCTTATACCTCCACATTATAGTCCAGCATTAAAGGAGTCACACGAGGAACTCAAGGCAGAAACCTGGAGGCAGGAAGTGAAGCAGAAACCATGGAGGAATGTTGTCTACTGGCTTGATTCCAGAAAACTCTTCTTATACAACCCAGGACCACCTGTGTAAGAGTTGCACGGCCCACAGTAAGCTGGAACCTCCCCCATCAGTCAGCAATCAAGAAAATTCCCCATAGATATGTCTACAGACTGATCTGAAGGGGGCAATTCCTCAAATGAGGCTCCTTTTTCCCAGGTGTGTCTAGTTTGTGTGAACCTGACTAAACAGCATAGCCTTATGGTTTGATCTCCGGTTGAAATCTGGGACACTGTGGGTCCATTTGTGTGCACAGCGCACACGATGGGTCTAAGCACGCCATTCTTGTTGTTACTATAAAAGTCGATATCCAATTTTTTCCAGAGTATTTTCTTCCAATGAACCCATTTCAAAATTAATTGGCCACAAATGCAGGAGTCATTTCTAGATCTAGTCTTGACCATTGATTTATACACCAACTCTTTTGCCAAAACCACAGGTATTTGATTGCTATTAAAGATTTGAAATTGAGCGGTATACATCCTCACTTAGTTGTTCTTTATGAAACTATTTTGGCAATTTTAACTACTTCAGTTTTTCACAGTAGGATGTAAATAGGAAAAGCATGTTATTTTTTTTTTCCCCACTGCAGCTTTTATCTTAGGGAAACAATTTGGCATTTCTTCTACATCCTGTCTTTTCTGAGAGGTCAGAATTCAATGTGATTTGAACAAAAGAGGTGACCAACAGCCTCAAATATAAAGTTGACCTTAGGGTACAACAGGCACTAAAAGGGGTACACTCTCCTTCCCTTCCACACCCCAGTTTGCATTTCCACTAGAACTTAGACTTCAGGACAACAGAGATGCAAATTCTGCATCACTAACCAAGCGTATGACCTCAGGCAAATTACTCTCCTCAGCGAACTTCACTTCTGTACTGAACAAAGCAGGCGACAGTATCCACCTATGGCGCTGCTGCGACTATCAAACTTGATTTGCCAGGGTCATTAACAAGACTATCCTAACAACACATGAAAGAGTAAATAAATACAAGGAGGAGTTAGCAATCAAACTAAATCAGATAATGAACTAAGGATATTCCGAGGCTGTCTGAGAGTGAAGGGTTCGTCTCCAGTTTCTCACAGACATTTGTGATCAGCAATCAGTCTTCTTGATTCTGCCTTGCTCCAGCGAAGGATAGAAAGCATATTCTGCATCCCTTTCTCGGGAATCCTGGTTAAGATTCTAGAATTTAGGGATCAGCTTTTCTCTTCCTTAGGTTCTATTTAATGCCCTTGCAGCTTAGTACTTCGTTTAGTCTTCTCATAAAGAAAGCATTCAGCCAACAAGACAAAACAGAATGCTCAGTTAATTTGAATTTTGAGTGAACCAAGAACAATTTTTTTAGTGTAAGTATATCCTGTGCATTATTTGGGACATACTTATACTTACATTTGTTTTAGAGAACCCTGCATAATATAAATATAAGTAAAACCCAATAATAAATGGAGCAAAAAAATTCATCAATATTCTGGCAATGTATTTTCAGGTTTTTTTGTACTACTACACACACATATATATAATTATATATAATATATAGTATAAAAATCTTATCTACAATAACATAATTGTTGATTGAGCTGAAATAAGGCAAGACAGATGGATGTGTATTAAGCACATAATATGCAATCATTATTTAGGTCTCTATTATTAATCCAAACATTCCCAGTGCATCACATAGACAATAACTAAATTCAGTCAAGTATGCTATTTTGTCAACTATTAGCCCAGATGGGCGATTAGTCCATCTATTAGCACTGTTTCTTGCTATGTAGTTTCCACTTGTGACTGTTGTGCCTGATGGGCAATCCTAGCACATTTTAGTCGCCAGCTCTTACTTAGCTCCTGTGCTGAGTTTTCAGTGGTTGGACTTGTTTCTCCACTGATCTCAATTGAGCATCACAGTTGTGCCTCTTGAGCAGCCGGGATAACCCAGGTGAGGAAAGGGAGCAGCCGTCATTCTCTAGATGCATGAATGAAGGGAGAAGAGAGAAGTTGTGAGTGGCTTCCTGCACTATTTTCAAGGATGTTTGGCCCTCGTGGCCCTGCAGAAGAAATGACGTCAAAGCAGAGAGTGAAGACAGTACCCTGTGTGTGCAGCTGCCCACAGAGTTCAGAAGAGGGTATCAGGTCCCCTGGAACTGGAATGGCAGGAGGTGCGAGTGGGAACAGAGTACACAGCAAGGAAAGCCTTCCTTAGTCATCCGCCAGTAATCTTCCCAGGAATAGAGTTAGGGGTCACATAGGGAGGGGTTACACCGCAAGCAAGAACCACAAGAGCCTACGCACATATGACTCATGACTGAGACTGATCCTAAGTAGCCCTGCTGAAGAATGTCATTGAAACTTCACTTAGAAAGTGACAAGAAATCACTAAGAATAGACACAGCACTGCCCAGAAGGACAGACTCTGGAGTGCTTTACAGAACTGACTCGCTGCTTCCTGGCTCTTCATTACCAGATGACAGCAAACCCACCAGAGAGACCATCAATTGTCTGCTCCTGTATTTGGCAATACCCTTCTCCAAGAGCACTTTGCCTCTAATCTGCAGGAAATTAGGTGCCTTACCCTGGAGCCAGGGTTCCCCTTGCCCAGCCCTACCCCGCCCTGCTCTGCCCTGCCCTCCAACATTCCCAGCTTCCGCTGCAGAGCCCCACCCACTGTCTATCTAACACTTCAGCTAACACTAACACCTAAAGGGCTGGCAGGTGCCCCTGTGCTGTTACATATGTACTCGCTAATTCTTCTACCTGCACCCCCATCCATCCCCTTCCCAATTCTGATGGAACAACGACAACCTTCAAGACCCAGAATAGGTCATCGAGAAAGCGAAGGACAGGAAGTGCCAGTAAGAACTCGGGAAAAGACGTCCCCCTACACTCCACTGTCTATGGAAATCCGTATGGAGGTTTCTTAGAAAACTAAAAATTACTGCTGTGTGATCTAGATATCCCAATCCTGGGCATTCCTGAAGGAATCTAAGACTACATAGTACAGAGAAAGTTACGTGTTCGTTTTTTACTGCAGCATGAGTCACAACAGTCAAGATGTGAATCCAGCCAACAGATGAGTAGGTAAAGGAAATGTGGTGAGTATAGGCAAATAGAGTTCTGTTTGATTTTACAGAAGAATAAAATCGTGTTTTGTGTCAGATCTACTCAGAGAATGAAATGATTGACAGAAAAATATAGATAGGGCTAGAGGTCATCGTGCTAAGCGAATATACTAGACTCAGGAAGACAAATATCACATGTTCTCTCAGTGATGATGACAACAGAGACGATGACGATGATGATGATGATGAAGCTTAAGAAGAAGTAGCAGAAGAAGAAGCAGGAGGAGGAGGAGGAGAAAGAGAAGATGAAGAGAAATCACAGTACCATTTCCAGACTCATGGACAATTTCACTGCGGGGGGCACTGGCACTCAGAACCGTGTGCTGCCTGAATTGGACACAATCCCACGTGATCTTTCCAAGGCCAACCAGAAATCAATTATCTCACGTAACTGAAAACAAAGTCTCAAAAGAAGTTTCTAGGCCCAGACTATTCTGCTCCTAAGACCACACAAAGGACTTTCTAATATATTGTTTGAGCGTTAAATTAAATGAATTTTTTTAAAGACGTTTTCATCAGCGACGACTGCTGTTTGAATAATTCAAATGCTCCTCAGCTCTGAAGCCACTCAGCAATCGCCATGTACTTCAGAGTATGCCTTAGCCGGTGAGAACTGTTTCTGAATCTTCCCTTTGCATAAAGTTGTGTCGGTCTCCTTAGTTGGGAAATAATTACACAGTACATAGCACTCAGCCCACAAGAGTCTCTGCTTAGTTTTGATTTTCTTTTTTTAATCAACCTTTTTACAGGAAGTTGGTTTTTACCCAGGTAACTGTTGCAAAATATTTATAGAAGTAAGAAAAACATTAGCCAGCCAACCAGAAGTTCTGTCGTGAGACTTCATCTACCTCATTACCCTTTACTATACTGGCTGTCTAATTATCTTCAGGAGGGAACACATCCTGTTTCCACTTGCTCAAACTCTCTGACATGCCCCTTGGCTTTCCAGAGCTGGCTGGGACGTCTAGGGCAGCAGGTAAACCAGAGGCCTGTCTCTCTGAGTTCAAAACTTTTTCTTGGCGCATACGAAGGCACAGTCAATCTTAAAACCACCCCAGGGGATTAGTCCCGCCCCTCACTTGGAGATAATGGTTGATCATACAGAAAATAAACACTAGTGTGAGCAGGAACCTGCCCACCAAAAAAGGAGGTGGCTCCTACCTTGGAATCCTAACCAAAGCCCTGAGGCTCACACCTGTACACCCTCCTTCCCACACCCTCCTCTCTCTCTGGGAGCACTCCAGACCAACATTAAACAGCAGACCACTTACGCCATCAAAATCTCTGATAAGCTAATTTTCTGTCCATTGACATAACATAATGAGCAGAAAATGGGCTTGGTGCTCTAAATGGCTGTTTTTAAGTGTCTGTTCTGCGTCTTTGTAGCAGTGTGACCTTGGACAAGTTACTCAACAAGCTTGTGTTGTTTGTATTGAGAGGATAATAATACAGTGTAGCTGAAACAAGACAGTGTGTTACAGTGTTTAGTTACAGTTGTCTAGTACAAAACCAAATGTTAGCTTTCTTCTCTCTTTCCTCTCTCCATCCCTGAGCACTCTAGATATAGAAAGACGGAGCCATGAGTCTAACCTGCATATCCAGGTTCCTAAGACGAATATACGTGTGTGTGTGTGTGTGTGTGTGTGTGTGTGTGTGTGTGTGTGTGTATTTTAGAAAGTGTTTCATACAGCCTCTGCTGGCACTGAATATATCATGTAGCAGAGGATGATCTTGAACTCCTGATTCTCCTGTCTCCACATACCAGTGCCCACTGGCTCACATATTCTGTGTATGTATACCGGGGCTTTGAAACAATAGAACATGCTAGAGAGAGGGAACCTCTGGGATTAGTGTCAGTACACGAGCATGGGGCCCAATGGAGCCGAAACCTAATAGGTTTGTTGTTATTGTTGTTTGGGTGTTGCTTTGTTTTGTTTTGTTTGTTTGTTTGTTTGTTTTGAGACAGGGTTTCTCTGTTGTAACTCTGGCTGTCCTGAAACTCACTCTGTGGACTAAGCTGGCCTCAACTCACAGAGATCTGCCTGCGTCTGTCTCCCAAGTGCTGGTGGTGTGCGCCACCACTACCCGGCTGAAAGTTCCCAGTTTTAAATGCTGTGTTAAATTAAAATTTGAAACATGTTTTTCAAGTCAAAAACAAAAATCAAAACATTACCACATTATCAAGCTTATGAGATGGCTCAGTGGATAAAGGCACTTGCTACCAAGTCGAATGACCTGAGACTTTTTTTCCTGGACCCACTTGTTGAAGAAGAGACCCTACTCACACAAGTGTGCCCTGACATGAGTTCTGTCTGGAGAGAGAGAGGAGAGAGAGAGAGAGATCATTTAAGTAAATAAATATAATTTTAGGAAAATATGTTCATTTACAATCTCCATGCAAGGTAAAAATGCAAATAGTGCATAGTAGGTTGGACTTGAAAGTGAGTGCAAATCCTGTGACACCTGTGTCGCTTCCCATGCTCTGCAAACCCACACACAAGCTAGCGAGTGATGGCCACGGGTAGCTGACATCTAATGAACTCTTGCAGAGTGGCTGCTCGGCTTCGCTAATCCCCGGGCTCCTGGGCCACAGGCGTTATTGTGATTGCTGTCTCACAGAAGAGACAGCTGCCCCAAGATCATCTCCTTGTTAACAGGTGGAGTTGAGAACAGCTATCTGTTTTCCAGATCCCAGGTCTCAGCACCAGGCAACATTTAACTGGAAAAGCTCAGGGAGAACAGCCTAGGGAGGAACCTGTCAACACGTTTGGGACAGGGGCTCGTATAGTTTTAAGCCGACTTTGAATTTACTATGTAGCTGAGGCTGACCTTATATTCCGGATCTTCCTGCCTCCACCCCCCCCTCCCAAATGCTGGAACTACAGCGTACCCATCTGGATCAGAGGACGGAATGCGTGTGTGTAGGGCTATGAGCTGAGAGAATGTGCTCCATGAAGAGAGACCTGTGAGATTATTAGCAACACACAGACATCTGGCCCAATGTTACCAAAGCCTAAGTTCTTTCAAGAAACAAGAAATCAAGGCATTCATTCCAGAGTTATTATCACCGTGGGTGCTTGGCATGGATTCCTAGGTATAAGGTGTTGCTTCCATGTGACCACCTTTAGCTGTAGGCACTTTGGGTTCTGCATGCTCACCCAGAAGAGTGGCTTCCAACCTGCTCAGCCAATAAACAGAGAGAAGCCTACACTTAGGAACATCGGGGTCAATGTTTGTTACGGTCATACAGTTCTGCAGACTAACAGGATGTGGGCAGGGTGGCAGTCAACAGGGTACGACACACCTCCCACATGGCCCTGGGGGCCACACCCGGGCCTGCCCACCACCACTGTCTGCCTGGAACCCTGAGCTGAGGCTGGAGAGCGGATGATGGTTGTGACTCCCACGAGGCTGAGATTTGCTACGCTGTGCATAGCCTACATCCTGATGAGCAGCACACCCCGGCAACAAACCACCAACAGTGAATTAAAACAACAAACACCGCCCAGAACAGTTGTCTGCCCTGCACCTTGGCTGAGTGGTCTTGGCAAGCTCTGCCTGAGCAAACTGGTCCAGTCTAATTAGGGGACCAGTTACCCTGTGAAAGTCAAGTGTAACTCCTGATTGAAAATGGAGGGAAGTCTCTCAGGATGCAGACAGATAGGTAGATGTCAGCCCCGAATTTTGACTTTACGTTAGTGAAAGGAAGATGTAATTTCTTCATGAACCAATATAAAATAAAATACCAATTGGCAGAGTAATCTTTGGATTCAGACAAATCCGGACTTAAATTCCAGAGTTCTAAAAATTATTCTTGAATCACTTGAACTCATCTGTATATTCCTTATCCATCAAATACGGAAAAGAATCAGTTCCCCATGTGCCCATTCTAGGGACTAAATGAATGAACTCACGCACGAGGAACACTGACAAACATGACTATATTTCATGAGTTCTAAGTCACAAAATTTCCTTTATTTAAAATACTTGAAATCAGAACGAACTCACACCAACTTATTTTAAAATTCTAACTGATGAGTTTTCCCATATTTCCTGCAGTGAATAACTCAAGCCATGAAGGAATTGGACCTTTCTGTCTCACATAATAGCTATGCATAAAGCAGATAAATCAGTAATGCTGTTATTACCCTAATTTATACTGCCAGTCCAAGAAAAGTGTTCATGGGAATTAACTTCTTTCTTACAGCTTATTTCAGACTCTCTAAGGGAAATGGGGAGGCCAGCGAGATGTCAAGTCTGATGATTTGAGTTTGGTCCCTGGAACCCTTGTGGTGGAAGGAGACAACCAACACTGGCAGGCTGACCTCTGACCTCCACACATGTGCCATGGCAGTTGTAGACACACACATTCACACAGATATGCACACTATGAGGAGGAGGGGAAGAGGAAAGAGGGAAGAGAAGGGGGAAGGAAAAAGAGGGAGGGATAATGAGGGGGAGAGGGAGAAGAAAGGTGAGGTAGAGGGAAGGAGAGAGGCATAAATCCTAAGAAACACATGTAATAAGAACACATATGCTTTACTTGTTCAAAGATCATTCATCTATTTTATTCAATTCTTTCACTACTTTGTGAATCAAGAAAACACCCTTTTACACACCCAACAAATGACATACAAAACCAGTGGCTTGTCAAGATCACACTAGACAAGTGAAAATCAGAACAGGATGTAGATGTTTAAATTCCCGTCTCGTGTTGCTTTTCCATCTACTCTGAAAGTAGCCAAGATGAGCCCGCTTACAAGTTGGCTGTGAGGTTTGTTTTCGTAGATTTGCACACCAAATGTGTTATTAGACATCTGGCTTTCTAACCAACTTGTTCTGTAACCTGTGGCCTTGAATTCTTTTCTCGTCCATTTCAATGTGTGAGCCCATGAGACTGTTTCTTAAGGGAAGTAAGCTTGACGCTCTGCTGTGACAGCAAAAGCCACTGCATTCGCATTCGTTGTGTCCCAGCCTGGCGATTTGCCTGTATTCTTCTGTTATATTCTGATGAAATTCCCAGTCAACTTACAGAGTCTGTCCTCACAGCCCTGAGTGAGTTTCCTGGCCCCATTAATCTGTATTTTCATCTAGCCAAGATGTCAACTTGATATCTTATTATTCATTCTGCCTAACTCACTAGTAACACAATCTGTGAAACAACACATCAACATGGAAATTGCTTCTAGAATATGTAGTCATAAACATGTGTCAAGTGGATCCTGTGGCAGTTTATAAAAAATACAATTCAGATAGAATTAGGATATGTAGCGTCCGAGATAGATCGCTGGCTTTATTTTCAAACCAAGGAAGTGAGGTTCCCAGAACTCTGAATTTAAAGATTTTGATATTTAGACAGTTTCTTTTTTCTGGCCTTTTCAGGTCACACGTACATTATTTTACCTGTGAAGAATGACAGGAGATTCATTTGTATTCTGTGGAGCCTTCAGCCAAAGCATTTGATTAATAATAATTACTGGTCTTTGTTGAGTGCCTATTGTGCACCAAGTGTTTTATACCTACTCAAGGAGACTCGGCACTACGAAATTAATTTTATAAGTGACTAAAATTGAGGTTTGGAGATCCTAAGAAACTTATTTAGACCGCACAGTAAGTAGAAATTCGGAATTGGAACTAAGCAATCTACACCCTTGACTAATTAGATATGAGTTTGATTTGACCTGAACTTTCATCTTTAAAAACGGAGTTAAAAGATTTAAGAATCTGGAATGCACAGAATGTTGAGTGGCTAGATCCTGCTTTTCCTGTGTTCAGCCCACTAATGCCATCTTCTCTTACTCTGCTCAGCCCTGAGATGACCTGATGACCAACAGCAAATACAGTGTCCATTCTTGTGGCGCGCGCGCAGCTCAGAGGGAGCACCAACACTTATTAAACAGTCACACCAACAAAAGTGAAACTGAGGCTAGCATCCTCCACCACATTTAGTGCTAAGACAGAGACATGGGATACATACACAGGGTTCCTGATAGTTACAGTAAAGACGTCACAGCAGGAAATACAACGTTCGTAGTCTATGGAACACATCATTGATTCTTGCTTTTGAACTTTCGTGTAATAGCTTGCTTTCTGTTATTGCAATAAACATCATGACAAAAGGTAACTTGGTGAGGAAAGGATTTGTTTGGCTGATACATCCCAAACACAGTCAATCACTGAGAGTGGTCTGGGCAAGAACTCAAGTCGGAGAAGATGCAGGAAGCATGGAGGAGTGCTGCTTACTGACTTGCTCAGCTTGATTTTCTTATACAACCCAGGACCCCTTGCCAAGGGCCCGCAGTAGGCTGGGCCCTTCCACATCAATTCATCAAGAAAATGCCCCACAGACTTTCGCCCATGCCAAACCAATGAAGGCAAATCCTTCAGTTAAGGTTCCCTCTTTCCCAGGTGACTTGTTTGTGTCACTTGACAAAGTAAATAAATAAAAATAATAAATAAATAAATAAATATAAATAAACAGCCAGCACACTTAGGAAGCGATGTAAACAATAATTAGGGTCTTCCCCTGAGTCTGGCGGTCAGCGGCTTCAAACCATAACTAGTGTGTTCCCTGCTGACTTAACCTCATAGTGATTCTCCTATAGCAAAAGACACTGTCTCCTAGCTGAACCTAAGCATGTTGAAAGAGTACATCCTGTTGATGACTTGAATGGGGAAGGTGGCAGGGGAAATCAAAGTCAAGGATGATGAGGAGAAGAATATTAACCTGGGGCTGAAGAGCTGACACTATCATTCACAAGTAGCAATAGATCTGAAGAGCTGCGAAAATCTGAATTCCAATAGCGCCTTCCATTTTAGACCTAGAAACATAAGTGATGCAAAAATGTCTAAGTAAAAACACTGTGCAGACGATATATGTGTATGAAAACATATATATATATGTTCATATGTATGGTACACATGTCCTCTATAATATGTGCAAATATATTACAAGTTTATATTATATATAAATACATATGTAATACTATGTATATAATATACATATATAATATGATATATTATTTTATATATTATATGTATAATAATACACATTATATATATTTATATATATATATATACATATATATATATATATATATATGGATACAAGTGTCCTCTATAATAACAGCAATTTGTGATTCAATCATGTGGCAACCATTTCAGCTGATGCTTACTCTGTGTGCCCACGCTTACAAGCTGTTGAATAAACCTGTAAGGCGGACGTTGTCAGCACTTCACTGCACCAGATGAGTGTCTCAGAGGCACGGTCAACATGATAATGCTAAGCCAGAATTCAAAACCATTCTCCGCACAGTTGAAGGCTGTAGAGCCAGTGAGCATCTTCTACACATGCTGCTCACAGCAGTAGGCAAACTTCAGAGGGAGCGCCGCTAGTATTCCGTCGGTGAGAACACAAAGCCTTCCTAAGTCATGGAGTTCTAGAACACAAACTCTTGACTTCAGGTCCCAAATGGAGTCTTCCTTCCACTCACCTACAGCTGCCCCTCAATGCTCAAGAGCTCTGCTTTGAGGAACGTGGAGGGAAGAGAGGGAGTATGACAGACTAGCCTGATTCCATCTTAAGACTAAAAGCCATCTTGTTACAAGGTCAAAATAATCAAAATAAGGTCATTCCTATTTTCTGTAAAACTTAGGTTTGATCAGGCCTTGACTCATTTTCTGGAATTTGACGTGTTCCACACCCTATACTCTAACCTCCACCCTGATAAGATAAGACGTTCTGCCTAATAATTTTGAAATGTTCTGCCAAGTTCCTGCATAACCAAAAATTCTTGAAAACCCCCTAGCCTTGCAGTTTTTGGGGGGCTATATAAACCCCACCTTTTCATGTGTTCAATGCTATCTTCTCAAACCCTGCTTTAGGGAGGTAGCCCTCTCTGGCAGAGAATAAAGCTTCCTTATTTGACCAAAGAACTGGGATAATGGTCTTTACTCTTGTTCGGTGGGGTTAACAAATTCACACAGGTACTGAGAAGAAAAGAGAGGGCCATGCAGGGGGTGTGAGGGTGCCCAGAAGATATTCTCCTTTTTGCTAAGAAGCCCCTGGGAATCATGGCTGATCATCTGCTGTGGTTGCCAGGTCAATGATGAGCTGAAGGTTCTTGTCCCTAATGAGCACATTGGGGAGTAAGTCAGGCTTACAGAGAGAAGAATTTTTTAAAGGATGTTCTGGGTCTGCCGGATGACTGGATCAGAAAAGGAGTGGCAGAATTTCAGAAAAGTCAAAGATGACTCTCTGAGCTATTAAAAACAAAAGACCTTCAGACTCCACAAAGGATGGTGGCAGTGGATCTTCTACCCAGAATCCTTGTCTGCTCTGAGTCTTCTGTTACTTTTTAAATACCTTTGCACATTTTCTTAATTTGTTCTGGACCAAGATGGGATTCATATTCACTTTCTTTTTTTTTTATTTTTGTTTCGTTGTTTTGTTTTTGCGACAGGGTTTCTCTGTTGTAACCCTGGCTGTCCTGGAACTCACTCTGTAGACCTGGCTGGCCTCGAACTCATAGAGATTCACCTCCCTCTGCCTCCTGAGTGCTGGGATTAAAGGTGTGTGCCACCACTGCCAGGCCACATTCGTTTAAGATTATGACCTGGAGTTGGCTATCTGAATGGCTCCTTCCAAAGCTTCAAAGTGCTTTGAAAGGAGCCCAGAGGAATACACTCTGTAATGAAGGCAAGCAGCTCCTGAGGAGCTCACCTCCTTTTAGAAAGCCGCATTCCCTGGCTCCTGGAAGTAGCAGCCGTGCAGCTTATTGGGAAGACACTCCCCACAGTGACACATTTATCAAAGTGGCTTCCTTAACCACGGTAAAGAAATCACAAAAAGTTGGCTCTTAGCTAGGAACTCTCTGGGCTTTAAATCTCTGTGTACGAATCCAGCCATGTCAAAATGGGTGGTTTTACACATCTCCTCTGGGTAGAGAATCTCATTTCTGCTGTGGGGGTGAGGGAGGAGCTGACTCCATGGGTTCAGGAGTTCCCCTAGAGATGAACGTGCAAGATGGTGTCCCAACAATGTATATGTATCCAGTACCATCAGACGATCCTTAAAACTGGCTAAAAGGATACATTTTATGTTTATCCTATCTTTAAAAATTAAGAATAAAGAGAATTTGTCTTTAAAAACCAACTAGTCTGACACGATTATGTTACCTATTATAACCTCACCGCCCAGGAGGTTGGGAGGCAGGTTCCAGGCCAGCCTGGCCTACACAGGCATTCCTTGTCTCAATGCTTAAAAAAAAAATTTAACTAGCATTGGAGTCCTGAGTAGGGTATCTTGTATATTTTTAAATGATGACCAGTTTTTAGTAAACTGAAGTGACCGGAGGAAGAAGGCTCCTGGAGGGATGGACAGGAAGGTGACGCAAGCTGTTTGCTGAGGGCGAATGAGTAACTCAGGTGAGTCACAGCTGCTTCCTGACTATTCAAGGATCAGTCCCATCATCCACCGGCTTATCCAGAGTCTAAGAGCAGCACATAAGGAAGGCTTCTGGGCAATTGTTTTCAGTTCAAGGAAACCTAGAACACACAACTTTATTTGGAGATAAAACAGGAGCTACCAGCTGAGAGTTGTTTGTTTGTTTGTTTGTTTTTTGATTTGGAGTTTTAAATAGTTTTAGAGTTTTCATTGGGACAAGAAAATTCTAGAAATAGGGTTGGTTGTTACACAATGATGAGTATGTTTTTTAAAGTGTATAATTGGATCCTATTTTGAGTGAATGTACTTAATGTCAACAAATTGTACATTTGGAAATAAACTATATTTTACCACGAAGCAAAATAAGGGTTAAAAAAAATCTCAAAGGGAAAGATTACTAAAGAACTTGTAGCCATTGGAGGAGGGCTGTGTTTCATAAATCAGGTTGCTATGGATACGAGGCCCATTTAGATCATAGCTCTCAGACGTCCTGCCTGGGTCTTCGGCTAGCAAGGTCTGTAAGGCAGAAGTCTCCAAGAGACCCAGTCCTTCTTCTGTGGCCTCTTGAAGCTTTCCTCCCCCTCAGCTATTCAGAATAGAGCCGTAACTGGACATTTTCTTATTTTACGTAGGCACGCACGCACGTAAAACAAAACACACGAGATGGAGGGGGTGGCGGTGAGGTCAAGGCCCATTTCGGAGTTAAAACAAACAGCCAGGGAAGCACAGGAGTCCACGGTTTGATTTGGACAAGTTCAGCTGTGGAAGTGTCAGACAAGCCAATTGTTTCCAGATCTCAACGGGCCGAGGATGGAGAGAGCAAACCGTACTTTTTATCAGAATGAGTCCACACAGGGTGGAGTGGAAGTTAAGGTTTTAGATGGGAAAAACAAGAGTTTTCATTAAGCTGTCACTAAGAAAATCGAGTGTATCATAAAACTCTGTCGGATGCTGATTAGACTGTGGTTTGGGCAGGGAAAGAAACGGATTACCCAGGCAGCCTCAGAAGAGCTAGAACTTCAGCACCAGTGGTGACACAACACCTCTCTACCTCCCAGTGGATCAAAGGAATCACAGAGGTCACAGAGCCATTTATTGGGTGGGTCATAGGCTGCCCAGGTATGGCATCCTAGGAGAGATGAAGAAACCAGAAGTACCACTCTCTTACACCCTGACTGCTGGAAGAAGACAGACCTAGATGTCTTGAGGATTCTATGAACTCTTCTCAGAAGCTTGGGCACCAGAGCATCCAAAGCCTTAGAAAATATCAGGTGTGAAGCCAGGCGTGGTGATGCACACCTTTGATTCCAGCACTCAGGGGCAGATGCAATCAGATCTCTGAGTTCAAGGCCACCCTGATCTACAGAATGAGTTCCAGGGCATCCAGGGCTATACAGAGAAACCCTGTCTAGAAAAGAAAGAAAAAAGAAAAAGAAAGAAAGAAAAGAAGGAAGGAAGGAAGGAAGGGAATATTATTAGGTGTGGCTGGCTGTAGATGAAATCCATTAAGTTCCCAGGTTCAGCCGAACAGCTGCAGAAGGAGCCAGATGTACCCACTTATAAGTTGATCCTTCCCTTTGGGGTGTTATCAGCTCAAACCCAGCTTCCTCCACAGCATGAAGCCAAGTCATTGGCCATGAATTTAGATCATTCCATTCTTATCAGGGGACAACCATGTCAGTTCAAAGACTGTGTGTTCAAATGTCTAAGTCTTCGTACACTGAACTCTGTGCACAGCCATGACAAGAGAAAGAGAAAAGAAATCATGAAAATATCAGCAAAGGAATATGACATTCTCACAAAAGCCCAGGAGATAAAACTCAAGAAGAGCCCCAGAGGTCAGAAGGACCAGAGGAAACAAAGCTGAGATGTTCCTGGAGAGCCAAGCTCATGTATAGAAGTGTGAATGTTTGTTACAATCGTCCAGTAATGCTGATGCTGCTCACAACTAATCTTTTAAAAAGTGTATTTTTCACTCCTCCAAAAGATGAAAAAAAGAAAAAAAAAAACCTTACTTGTATCAGTCATATTTTCTTCCTTTTATACTTTGTTCCTGTCACTGCCAAATGCTGTTTATGACTTTTACAAGAGGGTTATAATTAGCTGAGCTAAATGAAATTTAACTATGTGCCCTATATATCAAAATGAGGGAACAGCAGAAAATGAACCCCCCTCTACACAGACACACACACACACACACACACACACACTCATTGAACCTAGCTCTTACATCTGAAAACCATCTCTCTTGTTTTCAGGCACCCTCCTTGACTTTTTTTCTACTTTCTGGAGGTTGTTTTGCACCCCCTTTATTGGGAGGGTTGAACTGGACACTCTCCAAGGTTCTTTTCAACTCCAAGTTCCCATGAGTCTATGAGGGACATGGGATCTTAGGTTGTACAGAGAGCTCTGACAGAGAGCAAGGGGCCGGGCAAACTGAAGTCTCACCCAGCAAGGACCCTGGGATCTGCCTGCCACCTCCGCCTGCAAAGTCACAGGTACTGTAGGTTATGGCTGGGATCAGGAGGGGGAAGGGGAACGGCATATTTGATGTTTCATCTTTTATGAAAACACTGTGCAAATACAGCTTCAGACATCCCTGCCACGGCCCTGCCCTCCTCACTCCTGGCCTCGTCCCTGAGGTCCTCCCATGTAGAAACCGTTGTGATTATCATCCGCCTGCGAGAGTGCAGATCTCCCAGCTGCGTGATGCCGGAGTCATTAAGCCCTGCAAAAATGCTTTGAAGAATGCACACTCGTATACTCTGCCTGTCAGAAAGAATTCACTCTGCTCCTGGAGGCCTGACCCAAGGTGGAGGCTGCAAGTACATGTCACCCGACGCTGGTATTTTGTCACACTTGGACAAAGGACTCTGGAGTCAAAGGGCAGCTTAAGCCACATGCCCAATAAGAGGCTCAGAGGAATTCTTTGGAGTTGCTATTGCTGAGGATTGCCAACTGGCCTGAATCACCTCCCTTTTTCCCACAGATTGGCTCTTTGCTGACTTCTGCTCCCCGATGAAATGGGTACAGCACTTGCATCTGTTGAAGGAGAAAGGCCATCTCCCTGCCCTTCTTCTGCCTTCATGCCCAGTTTTGATGTGTTTTCTGTTTTTCTGTTTTGTTTTGTTTTTCTACATTTTTTTCAGTTTGGGGTTTGTTTTTGTTCTTGTTTAGTTTTTGGGAACTGGGTCTTCTTATGTAGCCCAGGTTGGCGTTGAAAATGCAATTCCCCTATCTCTGTTTCTGTCTCTGCCTCCTGAGTGCTGGGACCACAGGTGAGCAGCCACTATGTTGGCAGCGCGAGGCTCCAACGCTTCTTTCTCCCATAAACTAGACAGGAACTTCTTCCTAAGCATCCTTTTTTCGGTCTCTACCTAGGAGTTTCTTCCCTTTGCCGGAGGCTTCCTTGCAATACTTAGCAACTTTCAGGCCATTCTTGCCTAAGAGACAGTCCCACCCATGAGAAGCTGGGGAAGCCAGTGGCCTGGGGGTGTTGTGTGGTTCAAAAGCCACCTTTATCTCAGTGAAAACAGCTCCCGAACACCTCGGCTCTCTGCAGATGGGTAAATAATCCACATATATTATTGCCATCGTAAAATCATTTGGTAGACCTCGCCTGAACTATAAGAAGCTGGGATCTGGGGTTTAGCACTTTGGCATTTGGAAAGCAGATAACATTCCTGACGACCTGGCAGCTTCTTTCTGTAACTTTGTGGTAAAGCTGTTGGAAAGGACTTGAAGCTTGATTGGTAGAAATAAGAATATAACTGGGAGGAATACATTAATTGGCTCCATACAGCCTGTATTTTAATGTGTTTTAAAATTGCAATTTTTTCCCATTTGTATGAAGAGTAAACACACAAACGATTCAAGAATGGCCTACATCTCTGTTTGATGTCTGGTGTATAAACCTGTGTTGTGTTTCTAGCACAAGTTGACCTATCTTCTGAATGAATGAAATATAAACCATGTAAGTCACTGAATAGACAGTTCATGCAATTAATGCATGACTCCCTCAAATCTTTTCAAGCTCTGTGTCATCATGCTAGCCTCTGAGGCACTATGAGGAACAGTCTTGGTTGTATCTTAGCAGTTCTTTGCCTGTGTATCTGTTTTCTCCTATACCATTATGTGATTCACAAACTGTACAGACATACACTTGGTTAAGGATATGCCAAAGGTAATTGGCTAATCAACAAATGTGGCCTCAGTCTTGTATACACAAAATTCAATTTAACAATTAAACTATATAAAGGAAGAGAAAAAATAATAACATTTAACCAAGGTTGTTTATCCAATATTACCTAAATGTGGAAAAAGTAGTCTGAACTCATAGATGTTATAGAGGGTTGTGAATTAATGGTACTCCAGTGAAAGACAATTGGACAATGTCCTTTGCACTGTGATGAGCACAACTTATGAATTACTCTTCCAGAAAATTCTCCAATAGACACATCATGTATGCATGCCTACAAAACATTGCACAAGGCTATTGTTGATTGGGGGGGGGACAAAACAAGCACAATGTCACCAATAGAGGATTGGTTTAATCCGTTGTGGTATCAAAATACAAAGCAATGCCTTGCAACCATTTTAAAGGTTATATTTATTAATTTGTGAGTGTGTGTGTGTGTGTGTGTGTGTGTATGCCCGTGCAGAGTATAACTTGTGAGGGTCAATTCTCTTCTTCTACCACTTGAGCACCAGAGATCAAACTCGGATCAGCAGGCTTGGTGATAAGCACTTTTTCCCTCTGAGCGATTTCACCAGTCCCCCATGCAGCCATTTTTAAAAAATGAAAGCTATCCAGATGAAATTATCTGACTGTATATTAAATAGTGAATGAAAACAAAATAAAACACAAATTAGATACATATTACATTAAGTAATACAATAGTATTTCATCTTTTTGAATATTTATGTATATTTTTACTAATTATTCCTCAATAAAACCAAGTCTGCTTTGTTAAAAGTAGATAGGATATAGTGTAGAAAAAAAAGTATTACAACATACCCTCGTTTAAATAACAAAATAACCACCACCTGCTATGCAAAGCAACGTGTTGAGGAGAGCTAGTATTTCTCTTTGATACAGAACCCTGTGGCAATTCCAAGTTTATTTCAAGCCTGTCTCTCAGTAAAATGCTAAACGTCCATATTTGCCTTTTCTTAACATATTCTTAACACACTTCAAGATAATATCAGTTGGCTTTGTTTTGAAGTTTTTGTCTCTGAACAGCATTCAAATACTGATACCAATGACATGTGGATTCTACAACAAACTCACTGTGGTTGTCCCCATCATTTAAAACCATTTTTAAAACATTCTCCTAGTATATAGTCATTGTACTCGACTCTGTGTTACATATGGACATTTCCCTACAAGTATATATGGATTAATTCACTTAATATGAGCATGTGCGATTTTACCTATTTTCCTGCAATTGGCATAACTCCTTCTTCTTTAGAGATAAAAATTTCTATTGTGTACATATGCCACATTTTCTTTTTCCCTTTCTCAGTTGTGGGATTGCTAAATTAGTTATGTAATTGGTGGGAACAATGCCTTGATAAACATGGATGTATAAGTCATCTCTGCGATGTATTGATCTGGGGTCCTTTGGGTAAATACCCAGGAGCCATATCACTGGATCATATGGTAGATCTATTTTTAGTCTTTTTATAAACCATATTGATTTCCATAGTGGCTGGATTGGTTTGCATCCCCACCAGTAATGAGTTCCCTTTAGTCCACATCTTCACCAACATTTGTTGTTATTTGTTTTCTTAATGACTGCCATTCTGACCAGAGTAAGATGGACTCTCAAAGTAGCTTCATCACCTCTAGGGTCAAGGACCCACACAGCCATTACAGCAGTTCAGTTATCACACCATCATCTGAAGACTGAGGTTGCTCTGCAATGGGGCTTATCTTTGCTATGCAGTGCGTACGTGTGTGCACATGTGTGTAGTTGGCTCTCTTGTACATGTATGTAGGTTTCCCCAAAGCTCAGCCTCTTAAGAAGTCAAACTACCCTGCTTCTAACTGCTGTGTTTGCCAAGAGTGGAGCCAGGTCAAGAGGCTTCGGTCCTGCTCTGAGTTCTGCTATAGCTCCCTCTGCGACGCCAAGGCTCCCTGCTCACTTGTGAAAGTAGGCCAATCTCTCAATACATTCTTAGTTGTCCTTCTGCGGACTGAGAGTCCCCAAAGCAAAAATTCTATTAGGCTGTGAGTCTTTCATAGTTAAAACAGTATCTAGCACATAGCAGACACTCAGTAAGCACAAGAGTAAACAACAGTCTGAGTTTTCTAATTGCAAAGTACCATGAGTCCACAGAACCGTAATCTAGACAGCAAAATGGACTCCAGGTAGCATTAGCTTGCATCTCATTCTTCTCTACCTACCCAAGACACATCAGCAAGAGCATTTCTCTGGGTGTAAATAGAACATTACAGGGAGATGACTTGAAATTTCCCTGATTTCCCTCTTCTCCAGCAGTATTGATGGTCTGAGTGAAGAAGAAACTGAAGGCACTGAAGTACCATGATGTGCTGGCTTTACCTGAGCAGGATGTTCCTGTCGACCACACCCGACCATATTGAGGAACTGGTCACTACCAGCATTGTCTCCATGGCCTCTACCTCAGTTCCCTTCTGACAGACAAGCTGAAGAAAGGCCATTTATCATCAATGTCTGATGCTTCAGCTATACCTGCAAGTCCAACATTCTGTCTAGGTGAAGTAGTTGGTTTTCATGTGTGTCAGAGTTCTTGTCTGCTTACAGCAAACCCTGGGCAACAGAAACAGATGAGGAACTGATGATTTCTGGTACCAGAGGAGCATGCCATAGCTGGGTTCACCCCCATGGCTGTGAGAAGCCTTTACCTCTAGGGACTCCAGCACCAGGATTAAATTTCACACATCCCTTTATCTATTTTTTTTTTTTTTTTTTACTCACCAAATCAAGAATTCAAGTGTCAGACAAGAGCATTTGATTAACTAGTCCTAGCTGTTAGGGACTGAGAGACCAATATCTGCCGCCCTGTGTTCCATGGGAACATCAGGACTCACATAGTTGGGGAGCTTTGCACATGTATTCTGCTACAGAAAAAAAAAAAAAAAAAAACAGTCAGGCACCTGCTGCATCACAGCTCGGCAGAGCAGCATCTGAGCGCTTTGATGAAGTACCGCTTCTTTTAAAATGAGTAAGTCCCAGTCTCTCATACATCCAACGGGGGAAGATTTCAGATTCATGTACATTAGTTTGTTAGGAATTCTTATGTAAAAGCTGTAAAAATTACCAACCAAATGAATATTTGTCTGGTAATTATTACAAATGGATATTTAAAATTTAAATATCCATGATGTTTTAGAGGCTATGGTTGAACACAGCATGCTACTGGCACTTTGCAAAATTCCTGTTGACAGCACAGATGAATCCAGAGAACTCAAGTCTTACCAGCTTCCTCCCACCTCGAAAGAAAGTGTAAGACAACTCTACTCTTGGCTCCCTCTTAGCCCAGTAGTTACTATGAAGCTGCTGAGATCCAGTTCTGGACCTGACAGGGCACCTCTGTGATGGAGCCAGCACAGCTTCTGGCTTAAGGGAGGCTGAAGGCTGAAGAGCATCCACACAAAGAGAGAACGTCTCATGTTCAATAATGAAGCTCCCCGGGCTATAAGCAGAAATGACCCAGCAACAATGCTGACTCAAAAGGACAAGGTAGGGGAGTAAAGTCAGGGAAGGGAAGGCTGTTTTCTCATTCCAAAAACAGTATCAGGAGCTCCACTGACAGAAATTATACTAATTTTGACACTGAGTGTTGGTACTGCTCTTTCATAGTCAACAGAACCTTTGAACAAATGAGGGGGCTGCTTCCATACAGACAAAGCAACTCCGGAGCGGACACCAGCTGAGTGTCCCCTAATCCAATTCAGTTCTGATGCCGATGCGGGAAACCTGGAGACAGCATTCAATCCCACAGGTTAAGGCCTCAGCCCACAAGCCTGCCACGCTGCAGACACCAGTCACGATCAGTACAATCTTTACATCTAACCCACTGGCTATGGATGGAGGAGTTTGACTAATGTGATGGTCAATCTGATTGTGAACTTGACAGGACCTAGCATTATCTAGGAGACAAGCCTCTGGACATGTCCGTGAGAGAGTTTCTAGATTAAGTTAACGCAAGTGGTAAAACCCACCCTAAGCGCGGGCAACACCATTCCATGAGCTATGATTCCAGACTACATAAAGACAACCCCCACTGGATAGTAGCATCATCCATTGCTTCTTCCCCAGGTGTGAGCAGCTGCCATGACAGTCCTGCCATGACAAATTACCCTTAAGCCGTGAGCCCAGATACACCCTTCTTCCTGAAGTTGCTTCTGTCGGGTATGTTGTTGCAGCAATGAGAAGAGTAACTAATACAAGCAATTTGCTAGAATAGTTGGGAGCGTTCAGGAAACAATGAGAACTTTTCATAAAGACTTTACAAAGCTGCAGGTGAACAGCCAGATGGAAGAAGAATAGAGGGTAAAGGGAGCAGCCCAGAGCTTCCACGAACCTCCCTGTGCTCTGCCACCAAGCGGCTGGCTCACTAAATGAAATCCTCTCGTTCTGTAGAGGCTTTATGATTATACTGATGTGATTGATTGCATCATTGGCTATTGGTAATCTTTTGGCCCTTCTTCCTTCCCTGGAAGTTGGAAATAGAGCCACAAATCCCAATTCTGATCATGACTTGGTCTTCCTAGTGACCAGTCTCCATCTACAAGGTACCTGGGACCCCTCTCAGGCCCCAGTCTACTCATTAGCAAACAAAAGGCATTCTGATCACTATAGAGATCCCAAGGTTGGAGATGCTTTTCAGGAAGTCCAGTTAGAACAATGACATGCTCTGCGATATCACACAGATATACCTGCAAACGTACATAAAAATACACTCACAGAGACGCTCTGTTGAGTGTTGCTGCAATCAATAAACATTCAATGAAAGGAGTTGCCAATTACTGACCAATGGCATCATTCAATATATTACTATATGTTCATATTGGGAAGGGTTACAAAAATAGAGTTAGTGTGTGGAGTTACAACAGTGCTTTCGATACATAAGTGTGGAGACAGCAAAGTGGTAGAAGAACGTGACTCCATTTGTCTTGGTGGTTTTGTTTTCTTTTTAAAGTCAGGTCTTCATATATCGCCTAGGCTGGCCTTAAACTAGAGCTCCCCTGTGTCTGCCTCCTGAGTGTGGGACCAGGCACTTGCCACCACAAGTTTCCGTTTGAATTTTTGAAGAGACCTTACAAACAGGCAGGCTACTGATGATAGACAGATAGATAGGAAGAATACTAAGAAATAGAATACCAAGAAAGAAACAAAAATTGTGGAAAAGGAGTTTAAAATGCCATAAAGTAAAATTAAAGGAGTAAATTTGTCTCCTAACAGAAAAGAACGAGAAATAATAAATTTTCCTCAGTAAGGTTGCCTCCATGGAGCTAGGAAAACTGTCTGAAGTTCCAAAGTGATGTCACTGCTCTGAATGTCCCCTAGAGCCTGGCCTCTGGTCAGCTGTGATGAGCATTTGCCCTGATTTCAGCCCAGTTACAGAAGTAACCGAAGTAACCCGGAGTCGGACAGAAACACCTTAG
The DNA here is from genome assembly GCA_026225945.1 of Cricetomys ansorgei. NCBI lineage: Eukaryota > Metazoa > Chordata > Mammalia > Rodentia > Nesomyidae > Cricetomys > Cricetomys ansorgei. The sequence goes on along the minus strand of JAMJFZ010000713.1, from coordinate 6,609,850 downwards.
GGTCTCGTACAATAGCCGGGATCAGCAGGCAGCACCTCAGATGTAGAGATGCCCACTTCCTCCAATGAAAATCAGGGGTCCTTAAAAGCAGGGACTACAGTGGGGCAGACTAGTGCGGTCCTGCGATGACGGCAGCCGTTCATGGTGGTTATTAAGCCAGCAGTTGCTCATTGAAGAGGAAAGAATGATCCAATAATACTAATGCCCCCAGGTAACTTATTCTTGCCCTGGTTTCCAGTAAGCAACTGAAGCTTAGATGACAAGGAGGGTGTGAGACAGACCACCAGTTGATAGAAGGGTATCAACAAAAGAGCTCTTCCCACCTTCCCACCCACATAGGAAATTCTGCCCATACCAGAGCCCGTGGAAGAGCTGCGTCAGCAAAATCCGGTCTACACAATTCTCCTTCCCCGACCCTGGGGTGCTACTCCATGTCACCCTGTCCCTGGATCACCAGTTCCCACTTTCCCAAAGCTTCCTTTGTTTCCTCCTTGAGTTCCAAAGAGCTCAGTCCAGCGTGTTTGGTGTGGAAAGGTAAGCGGTTAAGCCCCGCCTCTCCTGCCTATAGCTCGGTGTCAGTGTTGGAGATTCAAACGCTGGTTTTGTCTTACTGCGGGGGAAACTCCCAATGCTGTCTGGGTGGGAGTTCACACTCAGCACCCCCTGAAGCAAGGGTGGCTGGAGATGTCCAAGATGCCCCAAGGCAGTAGGCGGTTCAAGCCTGGTCAACATTCTGGCTAGGAGCAGTGACCATCAAGTCTTCGGCTGTAGATTCACAACCCCTTCATCCTCTGCTCCACTCAGCTGCGTCGCTGGCAATCTTCCAGAGTAATGCCCATCACCTCCAAGGTGAGAAGGCCCGATCCAACTCCGTCCTCAAGACCCCTCGTCCACATTTGTCCTGTGGCTTCTCTTCTATGTCACAAAGGGTCTCTTCACAAAGCCCTGTAGAAGGTCCCACTGTGGGGTTTCTTGAGGCACCTAAAGGGCAGGTTCCTTTGGGCTGTCCCCCAAACCTGGTCAGGTTGATCATGCCTTTTGAGGCCCAGGGCTCGGTACCTAGGGTCCAGGCTTCAGCCCGAAGCACCAGCGCCCCAATCCCTGGCTGGCCAGAAGTGGTCAGGGAACACAGGGGTCGTCAGGCCGGGTGCCGCTGCGTCCCATCCCCCACGCACGCACAAACGCAGGGTCGCCCGAACTCTGTGCCCCGCAGCGTTCGATCTCAGGACAGAGACACCCTGGGCCAGGGTCCCCTTGGCTCGGCGCGCTGCGCTGTAGCAGCGCACGCCTCCCGCCTCCCGCCTCCCGCCTCGCCTCGTGGCCGCGCAGGGTAGGTAGCTGGGGAGACCGGAAGGATGGCGAGGAAGTCGGAGAGGGTTTCCTGAGATGAGAGATTACTTCCGTCCGCGCGCCGGCCTCTCTCTGGAGCCGGCTGGCTGGGGCACGGGGAGCGGGGTGCGCGGGGCTCCGCCGCGCCTTGCCACCTGCAGCGCCCGGGCAGGCCTCGGGGCCCTGCGGCAGCGGCTCACCCCGGCCATCCTTGCAGGTGGGAGTCGAGAGCATCTCCAAGCGCCCAAGCCATGGTGGCCAAACAGCGGATCCGGATGGCTAACGAGAAGCACAGCAAAAACATCACCCAGAGGGGAAACGTAGCCAAAACCCTGGTAAGGCGGGGGCGGCGCCGGCCGGGCCGAGCTGGCAGGACCTGCGGGGCGGAGCGGGGCGGAGCGGGCGGCCCGCGGGCTCGATGCCAGTCCTCCCGGCCCCTCCTCCGGGGTCCCGCAGACTGGGGGACCCGGCCGGGCTCTGGGGGCGCATACTGCTTTGCTTTCTCATGGGCGGAGAGGGCTCTGGTTGGTGGAGCCTCCCCAGGAGAGAATGGGCCATCGCCCTTGGAAAAGGCTTACATCTGCATCATAGGGGCCAGAGAAGTCAAATGGGCTGGGAGCCTAGTGAGTGAATGTGATGAATGAATGAATGAATGAATGAACGAACGGGTGAACGAATGATAGAATGGCACTTATTCCCAGAGTCCAGACTCCGCCCCTGGACTCTCCCCACCCCCATGATAAGGTGTGTGTGTGTGTGTGTGTGAGAGAGTGAGTGAGAGACAGAGAGAGACAGAGACAGAGAGACAGAGACAGAGAGAGAGGTGATCTGTCTCGTCTCCCTGTATATATTGAAAGGGCTTAAAAGTAGGGCATGGGATTCCGACCCACATTTTTCTCCATCCTCTTCTTTCTCTTTTGCAAAATGAGGCCTTCAGCCGCCACTGCGTTAAGCTTAAGTGCAACATTACTGCCTATCGTTCATCCTGTGGGATTCAGGCTCGTTATAGCGCTATAGCTGTAGAGACCAGCTTATTGCTAGGATTCTTTGCTCCCAGAACTGTGGATGAAATCTTTACCGTTGGAAATTTAAGTAAACTGTGTATCTTAGATGCAGAGGTTTCCTTCAGTAACCCAGGTTGTCTGCTACAGGAATGTCAGGCCTGTGACTTTGATCCGTCAGAGCTTTAGTGGGTTGCGTCGTTGCGAAGAGCTGATTTGCAAAGGCGCCTGGAATCTATTATCCCATAAGATTAAGGGGAAGTCCAGCCGAAGCTTGGGGTTTGTCTGGAAACGCAGACTTGATGAGGCAATGCCTTTTAGCCAAAGAAATTATGTTGGTTTGATTAACTGAGGGAAAAGCTGGGTGTGTAGTCATCACACCGGAATTCTTGCAAAACCAAGCAGAATTGTGGCAGAGAAAGCATGGCGTCAAACTCCACTCCGAGCTGTATACACAGATCCAGGCTGAAGTAACCCTTACAATTCTCTCTCTGGGGAATTAGAGCATTTAGCTGTGATTAGAGGGATCAAAATGCCAAGACACCATCGAATGGGAACCATATTTTTACAGAAATCTGTTTCTTTTATATGTTTTTTTTTACTGGGTGGGGGCAGGGAGCCACTGCCCAAGTTAACACCTTTAATTGATATGCAAGATTTGATGTTCCTAGGAGATCAATCATTCCTTCTCAAGGTGTCAGGCATACTTGCTGACATAGTAAAAATATGTAGATGCAGTTCTTTCTAATGAACTGAGGAGAGTTCAGATGGTAATTGATCTCAATTGACAGCTTATGTGAAGGCCAAAGTAACAACACAGAACTAATGTGCAGGGCTGTTTTCTCCATCAACCTCTGTAGACCTAGGTGTCTGTCACCTCTAACTTTGCAAGACCAAGAGAAAATGTGGGGAACCTAAAACAAAACAGTCATTGGCTCCAAATTAAGAAAAGAAGAATGGGAAAACACTATGTAGTAGATATAACTAGTCCTCTGCGATTCAACTCAACTTTCCCCTGCTACATTTAAATTATATTTAATGTATGGTATAAGTGCATTTAACAGGTTCTGCTATACCGTGGACGGCCCTTTTCAATAGTGCCTGGCGCCTATGAGGAGTTGTAATTGGCCAGACTAAATTTGTAATGAAAGGTTTGGAAGCCCCAGAAAACATTTGTTCTCAGTTGTTTCGAAGGGTCTTTTGGTTAGCTGTATTGTAAGTGGATCCGAATCCAAACAAGAGAATTTCTCTCTGTAAACCCTGAATCTTGTTTTTCTAATTACAAGTCATACATGGTTATACTTTGATAGAAGTAACTCAGAAAAGACAAAAAATTCTGGATAGACTTCAGTAAATAGGAGCATATTTGCAAGTTCCAATTGAGAAGTCAAGCTCTTTGTTCAGAAGTAAACCTTGGTCACTGTACACAGATGCTTCCACCTTTCATGATTAGCCAATGGCTTTGGGGTAAATCAATGTTTTCTTCCCAGATAGCAAACTGATACAAGGAACAGACATGGAACAAATGTTTGGGGGTTGGACCATAGGAACCCCTCCATAGTGAAAGGGGGATTTAAATTGCAGAGTTCTGATACCTGGCAGGGATCTTATCACAGAAAAAGACAGTCCTTCACATGTTGGGCCTCCTGCTTGAGGTGAGCCTTGTTCTAACAGAATCACTGTAGAACCATCCTCCCCACCCCACCCCCATCTTTTGCCGCAGTAGAATGGGGCTTATGTGAATTGTCCCATTGGGGTTGTACTGGCATCCTTTCCCCCCAAAAATTCAAACTCTCCGAAGGGGATGTGCTGGTGTTATGATCAACCATTTGTTCCCGAGCTCTGAAAGTCCACAGCTAATTTCCAGTCACTGGGGAATGCCTTCCAAAAGGGTTTTTGTGTTATATACTCCAGACTACAGGATGATGATTTGTGTTTAATGGTAGGTATAAAATAAAGGATTCCATTTGGCATCCTTAGTAGCCCAGTGATTCATATAAAGGCTCCAGGATTCACTTGTCGATTTTGCTGGAAATAGAGCAAAGATCTTGTTAGAATGTGCCGTGAGTTGCAACAGTGGCAACACAATTGGTTTCTGAGGGAAACTAGGACAGTAGAGTTCTAGAAGAGGGGAGGGAAGGGTAGATGCCACACTCTTCTTCGAGTGGCTCTGTCTAAAATCTCTGTTGTTTACTTGATCTGAGCTTGACCTAGTCTTATGTACTAAGAAGTGGCATGGTAAAGTTACATTGTGCAATTCTTAAGATTTATTTGCCTCTTTTCTGGTCAAGAGCAACAACCTGTTATATTATGACTTCCCCCACCCCCACCCCCAGCATACACTGGTGCTGGTAAAGGCCAGAATGAATGGCTTTAATCTTTAGTCAAACTTGTCTCAAACTGGTCTCTACTTCAATATCTAGTAAGTGAAATACAGGGATGACCCACCAAATACCACCAGTTATTAAGTATTACTAAAAAGATGGCTGAGCCTGTGACTTGGTGGGAAGACTGCCTAGCATGCGGGCAGCCCTAGGTTTGATCCTTGGCACCACATAAAACTGGGAAGAGCGGTGCACAGCTGTAACCCCAACACCTGGAAGATGGAAGGGGAGAAAAAGAAGGTTGGATCATCACTGTTTTCATAAGTTGAGCATGTCAGATCATCTGTGGTTACACTTCAAGTTCAAGACCAGCCTGGACTAGAAGAAAGCCTGTGTCAAAAATATAGATAGATAGATGATAGATAGATTAGATAGATAGATAGATAGATAGATAGATAGATAGATGATAGATAGATAGATAGATAGATAGATAGATTAATAAATAAATGGACGATACTCTTTGTAGACTCACATTTTACCTGACCTATGAAATCGCATTTAATGAAACACGCACTCTCATTCATTCTTTAACGAACATTTAATATCTTCTTTATTTCAGTCTGTGCCAGACTTTGCTATACATCGATGCCTCAAAGAAACTCATTGCCAGCCCTAGTGGGTCTGTAGTATAGTGGAGGGATTAAGATTAAGCATGTTCCTCCAGCAGTCAGTAATTCTAAAGTATAAAAAAGTGTCAAGGAAAAACGTATACAGTCATACAAAGGACAAACGAACCCAAGTAAGGTAGAGAAGGAAGGCTAAAAATGTAATAGGTGAGATAAGACCAACTAACTGTAGCTTCATCTATAATGAATTTTTTTTTTTTTTCGGTACTAGAGACTAAGACCAGGGCCTTGTACATGTTAGGCAAATGCTCTACCACTCAGCTATGCAATGAAACAGCTTGTCCTGCGTGGCCCACGCTGGCCTTGTGCTGTGTGACCCAGGCCACATTCAAACTCACAGTCAAACTGCCTTCGCACCTAAGTGCTGAGCTCTTAGGCATGTGCCGCCATGCCTGGTAAATGGGGACGGTTATTAAACATGGAATGGTAGTTATCAATAAATACAGCGTGTTCTGTAGTTTTAGTACAGTGAACTTTCCAGGAAAGCAAATCGAAGAAAGAGTGTACTATTTTGTTCAAAACTTTACTAAAACTTACTCAGCGTGTCAGAAAATTATATCCTCAGCCACAGTACCGTTCATTTTCTTTGGAAACACTCAGAGGAGGCACTTTCTAAACGTGCAGCTATCAGTCTGCATAGACATGAACACATTACAGCCCGTGCTTCATAGTGTTGAGTGTGTATGCAAATGTCTGCAGTCTTTAATTGGAACCCCCAGCTTGAGCTTGTTATTTGCTCCACAAGTAAACGTTTGCAGGTTGTCCTTCCTACCGATGTGCTCCTCTGCATGTTCGTTAGCTTATACTGAATGCAGCCTATTTTTTTGCTCAAGTTATTGAGGAAGCAACCTCATTTTTGCTCCTCCCCCCATTTCTTTTTGTCCTTTTTGTTTGATAAGTCACTGTTTTTTCTGCTGTCTTCCCTAAAGCCTAAGTGTGTTCTGTTCACTTACTTGGTCTCAAGGAGCATCTGCACACAGGCCTAGCGGAGGGGTAATCTTAGTATACCCTTGCTCTTGTTTCAATAAGAGCATCAGAGATGCCAGGCTCCTTGCAGACTCGACTGTCGTGCTTGCCCGTGTGTGGACGCTTCTCTGAGGTGCAAGCATTGTTGAGGCTCACGAGCTTTATTAGAACATGTTGCTTCCCTCTCATCCATGCCCCCAGAATGCTGCGATACTTCTGTAGTTACAAAGATTTCTGTTGCATGAACGTCCTCCGTGTTTAATGTATTGGTGGTTTGGGGGAAATGTGTGAGCTCTCTGGTCCTACTGGGAACACACAGACACAAGAACGAAAGAATCTAGTCATGGAAGATACCCAAGCTTGATAATGAATTGAATCCCATCTCTTACTCATTAGCAAACTTTGAACCTCAGGGTCTCAGCTACAAGATAGGGATAACAATCCTTGCACTGAACCATTTGGGCTGAGGGTAACAGACACGGACTGCCTTGCTTTCAACAGATGGGCACAATTAAAATCACATGTGTGTTTATATATTCATACCTCATTCACCCCTACAGTATTTTAAGCCACCAAATTCATTAATATTAATGAAGTAATGGATGATATGTCTTACAGAATTTATCCCAATCTTTCATAATTGACTTAACTCAGCCACATATGTATCCACTAAGAGTTGCAACCACGTCTGTGTCATTCATACACAGTAGGGTGCTCAGCACACCCAATACAGAGCACCCCGTAATTGTTTTACAGAATCAACGAACCTAACCTTAATTTTTCTCTTCCCATACAGAGGCCACAAGAAGAGAAATATCCTGTTGGGCCATGGCTGTTGGCACTGTTTGTTTTTGTTGTCTGTGGCTCAGGTATGGTATTTCACTGAATTATAGCCACTGTCCTTGAAAAAACATGTTTTGTCTACAACCTAAATATACAAAAAACTATTGATTTGGGGTTGAAGTTCATTGCTGCCTTGAACCTTAATCTCAGTGGGTCTTTATTTAATTTCTATTCCAAAGATGATGAGAGAGTTGATACACTATCAAATCATAGTCATAAAATGATTACAAGAAATTAAATGTTATATATGCTGCGAAGTTCAGTCGCGTTGTTCTGTGCACACACAGCCTAAATAGAGCATTTGGAACAGAAAGTAGAATACCGGTCTGCTCAAGATAAATCCACATTCCAAAGACAGGGAGAGGCCTTCCACCTTAGAATGTTCCAGAGGGAGCTCAAACAGAACAGAGCCTTTGACCTAAGCCATAGATACGGGTCTCTTGATACTTTAGGGTGGTGTGTTTAAAGAGCCGTGCTTAAACACATGCACATACACACACACAATTATGCACCTGGGACACGAGCATAAGAAAAAGCATGCAATTCTGTTTAAATGCTGTTAGTGGCACCTGGCCTGGGCTCCTGGTGCCCACGTACTATGTTTCTGCAATACTGGTAAGTAGATATTCTTCTAAATGCAGGGACTTATCTCGGTGTGGCTGAGAACAGGTCACACAAGAAGCCTGTGTTTTCCTGTGCATGCTTAGGCCTCCCACCAAGACACACTTCTGCTCCAGTATCAAGAGAAGTCCATCATTACGGAGAGGTTGCTTTCCCAAGGGAACAGAAGCTCTTAGGGGAGAGAATATCTGAAGCACTTGGGGAATAGCATTGATGTTTCAAAAAGACGATGTTTCAAGAAGAGAAAATTATCTACTCAAAAAATGAAAACTCCCAACCCTTGTCAGATGTTCTTTAGAAAAGCTACCCATTGTGTGAGTATCCTCACCACTAATTTGAATGCATTCACCCAATCCCTGAATGTTTCTAAGAATGGGGTGCCTACTTCACAAAGAAGCAAAAAGCCTATTCCTGGCAGGTGGCATGGTGCATGTCTGTAACGCCAGTTCTGGGGTAGCTAAGGCAGGAGGATCATCAGTTTGAGGCAGGCCAGCTTTGGGCTACACAGAAAGCTCTAAGCCAACCTTGGCTGCACAGCAAGACCCTGTCTCATAAACAAGAACAACAACAACAAACTCTCTATTCCCACTCTTTTTGAACTCCCTTGGCTGGCTCGGAAAGATGTGCATTCTCTGCCTCTGGTATCATGGCCTGAGTTTGCAGTTTAACCCTCATGCCTTTCAGTGTGGCCCTCATCAGCCATCAGGTCCCATCCATTCTTTGTTCACATTAGTCCCTGCTGGCCTCAAAGATGAGTCTGTGTACCTCTTTACCCCCAGAGAGCCCCCTGTACCCCAACATGCATAGTTTCGTTTTACTCTGGTCCTCATCATCCTTTCCAGTCGACTCATTTCCTCACTTTTTGTCTGTTTCTTCCCACAAGAATGCTCAAGGGAGGCAGTGTTTCTTTCCCACTGAGTTTGTAGATTCTGCTCCGTACTGGACACAAAGCAAGTATCGAGGGGAAACATAGAAACACTGTACACAATTTCAAGAGCTATGGTCCATTAATGCAGCACTTCGCTTGGTGTGTGTATATTCACCCGGAATTCACGGGCCTCTGATCTGCCTCTGATTTTTTTTTTAACCTACAAATGAAATAAACCTTTGTCTTTAGCACACCAGCCTACATGATAAAGTTATCTGTGCTCTTAGGCTTTATGACCAGTATATAGACAGGTGTATCTTGAACCTTGAACTTTAAAGATAATTATCCTCGTCCAGCTTTATGACACCTGAACGTATATTGTACCTCCAAGTCACTGATGAAAGGTCTAGACTTGAAGAAAGCTGTGGAACTCAGCGAGACAGCCTCCTCCTTCACCTTGACTTTGAACCTCTGTACCGTATATGCCTGGCACTATGCTGGACTTTCAAATGCAGACAGGAATCTGAGGCACTTGGGAAGTCAAGGAGGGGAGCCAGTGCAGCCCAGGAGATGGTACCCCAGATTGACCACATTAGCTCAGCAATAAAGGCCTTCCACATTGCATGGGGTTGGGGAGGAACCTTCTTGCTGACGTCGGAAGTGAGCATTCAGACTGATGGGGTGGAAAAAGTGACTCCACAAGAGGCAGCAGGATGCGCCATGAGTAAGGAAGCCCACAAGCCCAGTGGCAGGAGCCCAGGTCCCTGTTGTCCAGGTGCTAAGTGGATACACAGTTAATGCATGTTTCTTTTCTAGCACCAAGATTTGTAGCAAGGACATCGTAGCCCTCCAGCATAGTCTGTCTGGGAACAAGCCAGTAGAACCACCTGGCCTGGCTTCTTTTTCTCCATATCCCTGAATAAATACCACATGTCTATGATTCTCCTAGAGTTCAGTCATTTCTCGGGGACCAGGACTGTGGCCTATGCAGGCTTGGTTACTTGGTTAGTCAGGTCCCTGGGATGTGGACCTGTAAGGCAGTCCCGGAGGACAGGCCATTTACTGTACCCATCCATCTCCCTGCAACACCCTCCCACACTCTTTTTTTTTCTTTTTGGGGGGTGTTGAAGATAAAACCCAAGGCCTCCTTCATGCTAGACATTCCCCACTGTGTTGCACACCCCGCCGTTCCACAGTTCCACAGCCCCTCATTCAGTCTCTCTAGCGGCTAGAGCCTAGATTGCTTCTCCAGACAGGTGAGCTATGGGGGCCTCGATGCCTTTCTTTTTCTGTCTCCTCTTACTGCGCTGCCATCGTTCTAAGCAGTGGGCCTCGTCTCTTTCCAAGTTACAACTAAAAGTAGCCTGCGTGTCACCCCACCCACCCCACCCCACCCCCGCCCACCACTTCTCCTTTTAACAGCTGTAGTATTGTTTTTATACACCTCGCTGTTCCCACAGAACTGTGTCGCTTTCCTTCCATCTTTGTACATGTTCTTTTCTAAACAGAACATGTCATAAAAAAAAATAATAATAATAAAAATAAAAACACGATCAGTCCTTCAGATCAGTCCCGGTTGCTAGCTCTCCATTAGTCACCTCATCTTGCAGAACCTTTCCAGCTCTTGACTTTCTCCCCCTTTAGGGGTCACAGGCTACGAGCTCCTACCGCTCTTTTCTCTCTGGGAGGATGTGATCTTTGTCAACTCTAGCCCGTGTATGGGTCCTCTCCTTTAGTGATGAGCCTTCCTCTGAGCACTAGGATGCTACAAGCCCTCATTGGGAGCATCTGCCCAGTGTTTCGGTGTTCAAATCCGGGATGGGGAAGATGTCCTCCTCCCCATGTCTCGCTGCAATGCAATCAAAAGCATCACACCTTGCTCATGCCGAGCATGCTCATACGAGGTGCACTGGCGCTTCGGGGAGGGGGGTCCCACGGCTCTGCACAGTCGTTCCGTCCTGTCCTGTGCTATCTTCTGTGTCTTCTCTGAGCGTGATCTATACCCCCTGGTGTAGGCAAAAATCACACCAAGGTCCCATGATCGGTTACAGAGTTTCTCTTATTTTTGTATTTTCATAGAGACACTGAGGACAAGGTAGCGTCTAATGTGAATGAAGATATTGATTGTCTATCTTCATCTGAAAGTCTCACGACTTTCATTCCCTTATTTTATTAACCTACTTTCCTAGATGATGATTGGCTGAGTGGAGTGTCCTTTTTAGAAATAGTGTCAGAGTGCTGATGGTAAATAAATATTCAGGTCAGGCAAGTCATAAGAAACACGTTTTCTATTTTTTCTCACCATAGTCTCAGAGAGAATTAGGGCTGGCAGGGAGCTAGCGTCTAAACAAATGCTCACTTACTGGACACTCTCACTCCATTATGTGGAAAGGCTGGTTAGCCAGCCTATAAAGGTCCTGTACCGCTTCTCTGCATCCCTCCTGTGGCCTGCCTTCCTTCGGTACATTTGCCCTTTCCGGAGTCTGCACCCAGAGGCTTCAGCACAAACCCACATCCCAGGAAATGCCATCCCCACACTGAGAAGTCAGATGGAGCAGCAGACGTCCTGGAGCCACCTGAGACACCAACATCCGAGTCCCTCCAAACCTGCTCCTGCTTCTTGCCAAGGTGGATGGCTCCAACCTTTAATAACTGCCCTAAAGAAAGGCACGTGCGAAAGTTACGTGAGTGCACCTGCAGAACAAGCAAACCTCCACTTTCCGTGACCCCAAAGATGTCTCACACTAGAGACTTCTAGGCAACCAGTAAGAGGTCTCAGAGAGAAGGAGAGCAAAGACTCTGCCAGGTACCAGTGTTCAAAGCCTGGATTCTCTGGTGGTCAGATGAATGAAACTGGACAAAATAGTGCTCTCTCCGTGCTGTTTTTCTTGTTGAGAAAATGGAGATAAAAGCTGGGAGTGGTGGTACATGCCTATAATTCCAGCACTTACTTAAGAGGCCAAGGCAGGATGATCATGAGTTTGAGAATGGAGCAAGACTCCACTGAGTCTCCATTGACTCTCCATTGAATCAAAGTGGGGGTGGAGAAGAGAGGAGAAATGTGGTCTACCATAGCCTATCTGGATGTTGGATGGCTCTGGGGATCTGGCCCGTTACAAGCCCAGACATCATCCGTCACAGACCCCAGCACCTCATAGGAAATGTCAGTCCAGCTCTGGAATGCTTGGGCTCCCATCACCTCTCCTTCTCCCAGGCTGTGTAGTCAATCTGCAGACCCAGCCAGCCTGGCCTCTCCATTCTCGATCTATCAGGAAGCCATCAGCCTGCTTGCCTGCCTGCCTTTCGCCTCTGAGGATGAATGAGAGCTTTCTCAAGGTTAACACTGTTTCCCCATAAAATAAAACATAGCTCCATCCCCACCCAAGAGGAAGGAAACACCACCATGCGGACCAACCTCAGAGAATAGTGGTTTATACTTCAAATTGAGCATAAAAAAACACGGTGTTTCATTTCCTTAAAGCAATGCTAATACACTCCGTTTTGTGTAGTTTTCCTTGTGAAATTCAAAACAAGTAGGAATCATGTATTCTTTTTGAGACTACTATTGCCCGACAGGGACATTTCTGGACCTTTTCTTGCTTCATTACATTTTGTTTAATTTAGTAGCCAGTTTTATTTTTATTACTATTATATAGACTGTGTCTGAAATGTAAAAAACTTCTTTCTCAATCAAATACCTGCTCTTAGCCTGGGATTTGGAAGAGCTTGAGTCTGCTGATCTGGCTGGATTTGTTTCTCTCTATTTAATCTCTTCAGAACCAGACCCACATTGAAGCCTAAGGAATTCAAGTGCCCTGCAGAGATTGTACCCCATTTTGTCCCGCTTTTTATCTTCTGTTTCTCCAGGCAATGGGGCCTCCTGGCAGATAAGCATCTCCTGGAACAGTCCGGCTTGGGTATCAAAATCACCCCTTCTGGAGAATGCTTCACAGCGTCTGAGGACTGCTTGGTTTTATCTCAAGACTTGGGAGACAAGCATCCTCAGGAATGTCTGTGACTGTTCCCTGCAGAGATACTGTCACACAAATACTCCAGCTGCTATCTCCTGGAGCCTCTAGCAGAAATGCAGACTTAATGCTATTCCCCAGACCACTGATGGATCTCATTGTGACTGTGCCTCAGACTATAATTCCTAGATTCCTCATCTCTTCCTCCTCTTCCTCTTTAGTTGGAGTCTTTATTTTGTGTTGCTGGGGACTGAGCCAAGGCCTCTACAGATGCTTAGGGAAAACACTCTCCTGTTACTACATTCCCACCCCTCAGCTCTTCTTCAAAACTTAAAAAAGATTCTTAGGCAGTAGGTAGCAATTGATTAATGATGCCTGCCATGAACATGCTGTGGTTACTGGAGCCAAATCCTCACCTTTGTTATCCCCGGATTAAACTTTTTATGGTATTCACAGAACTGTGTTCAATGCTTTCCTCTTTGACCAGATGCCTCCTCAATATTCGGTCTTTTCTTAATATGCTCTCTGGACAATGTTTTAATTTAGAATTAGCGTGGGCATGTGTCTGGTGGTCTTACTGTGCTATTTACCTCTCCTGAGCCCAGGATGTGGCACAGTACTGAACCAAGAGCAGTAATCCCAGGTGCTGTCTTTGTGGTGAATATAAATCCTGTTCCATCCCCAGTTAGACTTCAGCTGGGATCAGTGAAGCCATTTCATCTCCAGCATCCTTTGCTTCTCTGCCAGAACCTCTTAAATGGCAGCCACACCCCAGTCCCTTCCCAGGCTATTTCTCCCTCGTGTAGTCCTTATTTCAGTGTTATTTCTCCTCTCTGGCAAACCTTAATATTCATTTCCTAATTTGAAATTGAGGGTTGTAAGGGTTCCCAGAGCCTGGGCATTCTTGAGCTTCTCCATCAAAGGGAACTTGTAGAGGGTAGGATTAACTAATGAGTACTACTTCCTCCATAATCTTCAATATTGTATAAACTTGCCAGTGCATGTGCATTTTATAATCAGAATGATTTCTGAGAACAAAACCCGGGATGAATGCTTTACAGCCCTTTTTCCTTTGAAAGGCTGAGAAATTCTGCTAAAAGCTGAATAAAGAGCAACTGTTGTAAATTGAAGTGGTGGTGTGACTGCCACGCGTATTTGTGTGTGTGTGTGTGTGTGTGTGTGTGTTTATATGCATGCATGTTCGTCAATGTGTAGGTTTCTATATGTTTGTAATACATGTAAGTTCTGTGCTTCTGTGCTTGTGTATGTATGTGCTTGTATGTAGATAGATGTGTTGATATGTAGGTATCCATATGCGTGTATTTATATGTACATGTGTATGTTTCGGTATCCATGTGTTTACATGTGTATATGTTTGTTGATGTGTAGATTTATATATGTGTGTGTGAGTGTTTGTGGATTTCTATGTTTGTGTCTATATATGTGATTGTGTGTCCGTGTGTATATTTTCTATATGGGGCTTTTTATATGTGTGCTTTTGTATATGTTTAGGTTTGTACGTGTTTGTGAATAGTGTAGTCATCTGTGTTTTGTGTGTGCCTGTGTGTGAATATGTATATGTATACTGCATCAGTGTGTGTACGCCTGTGTGTGCCTATGTATCTGTGTCTCTATCTGTCTATGTATCTTTGTGTGTGTGTGTGTGTGTGTGTGTGTGTGTTTGGAAGTATCTATGTGTTGTGTGTGTAGGCCTATTGCCCTGTGTTACTAGATAGTCTGCTGCTGTAGAAAGCAGCAGAAAGGTCTGTCCTTTTGCTACAGAGTTAAAGCCTGTGAGCACAGAGCCTGCTCTGTTTATTTGGCACTGTGCAGCCAGCCAGCCCCCCTATCTCCAGGTGGGGACATCGCTGTTGTCAGTTGACACTGACTTCTGGACTCTCCAGGAACTCTGCCTGCTGGAGTCGGGGGCGAGGACAGAGATAGCATGTCACAGGCAGGTCCTCTTTCAGGACAGCCTTTTTAGAACTGATGAGAAGTCATTCTCTGGGATGTTCTTGGCAGGGCTCTTCCCCTGTGTCCAGGCTCAAGTGTCAGATAGTCCATCTCCGGCCCGGAGTGAGTGCCCTGGTAGACATCCATTTCAAGTAGGGCCACACCCTGACCTTCTTTTAGCCTGGCCTTTTGTGTTCAGAATGCTGTGTGGAGGGAAAAGACAGCGTTGTGAGTGTCCCAGAGACAGGTAGAAGCACAGAAGACTTCTCCCCTTAGTGTCTGCTGTCCTGTTCTCCCTGTGTGACCATCATGGGGTCATCAGCTTTGTGGTGGCAGGTCTTTGGGCCCAAGGCTCAGACACCAAAATAGGACCTTTTGCAACAGCTAAGAAACTCCTTCGTGAAAGGCCACCTGCGCTCTGAGACCTCCCAGGAACACGAGGAGAAGAAGGTCTGCATTTTGAAGTGTGTTGGTGGCCAGCCACCAAGTGGACAGAGTCAGCTCAGTTGCTAAGAGTTCCAACACCAAACCCAGCCTCTGCTGAAGCCTAGTTCTGCCATCTACTTCCCAACTGGCTGGCCTTGTCCAAGTTACTGCTGTACACTCTAAGCCTCATGTCTCCCATTGTGAAAGAGGATGGGACTGGTTCGAACCCACAGTCCTCATTAGTGCCTCCTGAAGAGTGACATTTAACATACAGAATGCTCAGTGGCAGCATGGGGATGCTTTTATGTTTCTTCTTATTGCAATGATGCATCCGGCCCTTCTTCATATGGCCCCCCTCCCTCCACCACCCCAGTTAGTTTCTGACCAAGACTGTAAATGCTTACATCTTTATGGTAGCCGTCCTTCATGCTGGTGCAGACACGAAGGGTGGGGAATGGATGCTCTGAGCTACCAAACACCTTGGCCCACCTTGACCAGCTGCATCTAAAGGGGAGAGCTGGGGGCAGAGGCAGCCTAATCTCTGCTTCTGGAAGGATCTCATTATGCTTTAGTCCACGTGGTGAGAGCCGGATCTGTTCCTACTATTTCACTTACCATTTCTTCATTGTAAAGCCAGGCTCTGTATTTTCTTTCCTAGCTACACAGCCCCCTATAAGGAGGTGACTACACCCTTTTTCCATACCATTAAAACTCCTGCAAGTAGAGAAAACCAGCTAGAATTTCATATCTAAACATTGAGAGGGCTAGTCCCCAAACCTAGTTCCAAACCCACGTGGTTCCATGGTATACTGGTTAGCACGCTGGACTCGGGGCTCCAAACTCATCTGTTTTCTATTAGCCCACATTCCCTCTCATGTAATTTTCTTAAAAGTGCTACGGAGCGAAAGTCTGCTAAGTTTACGACTTGTGTATGACTGCATTCAAAAAGAGCTCCTGTTAGCGCATCCTCTGGATTCTGCTGTCAGAGAACTGTGTTTTCTGAACACTGCAGATGTCTATCTGCTCCCGGATGGAGAGATCGGTCCTCAGCACAGGCTGCTATCATTGGTTCCTCAGCCCCAGGCTGCTGTTTCATTGGTTCCTCAGCCACAGGCTGCTGTCTCATTGGTTCACCAATGTTCCCACTCCCCTCCCTCTTTCCTGGAAACTTGCTGCAGGTTAGATTTGAATCCACCATGTTCGCAGGTTGACCACATAAATACTGGCCTTTCCTGGAGACTGCCAGAGCATTCTGGAAACTGGCCCCCAGAGGGAGTCACCCCAGAGACCATCG
The DNA here is from genome assembly GCA_026225945.1 of Cricetomys ansorgei. Taxonomy (NCBI): domain Eukaryota; kingdom Metazoa; phylum Chordata; class Mammalia; order Rodentia; family Nesomyidae; genus Cricetomys; species Cricetomys ansorgei. The sequence goes on along the minus strand of JAMJFZ010000713.1, from coordinate 6,593,571 downwards.
TGAGAACTGGACAGCCCCAGAGGACCAAGATGGACAGTCTGGAGGAGACAGCAGCCCTCGGCTCTTACAAGGTGACCGGTGGCACTGCTGTCACGTGCCCCTGTGTAGGGAGGACATCCCAGTCTCTATTAGTGACACCTGCTTTTTGACATATTCTTGCCTTCATGGAACTCTGGCATCTCTCTAGTCGTCCTTCTCTGGAACAGCCAGTAGAAGATGGCGCCTTGCTTGTGTCTTTGTTTCTCTCCCTCCAAAGACTCGTCTTCTGACACTTCTGCTTGTCTTTCAGGGGAACTATGCTCTTCTTTAACCAGCGTTTTCTTAGTATATAAAGTTCAATTTCTGCAGCTTTCTTATCTGCCTAAAGGATATTGAACTGTTCTACCTTCATCTCTTCTTAGCAACTCGCTTGATCTCTCTTATCTTTAAGTCTTTACAATAAAAGTGACTTCGAAGTTGGTGGGTGGTGGTGCATGCCTTTAATCCCAGCACTTGGGAGGCAGAGGCAGGCGGATCTCTGTGAGTTCAAGGCCAGCCTGCTCTACAGAGTGAGTTCCAGGACAGCCAGAGTCACAACAGAGAAACCCTGTCTTGAAAACAAAAACAAAAACAAACAAAAAAATGGTTTCGAGCCTTCTATTGGAGCAGAGCCCCAGCTTCTGCCATTTTCCTATGAAACACACCCCAGAGGTGCATGCATGTTTACAGGGGCTCCAGCCAGGCTGGGTCCATTTCTTAGCTGCCATGAACAGTGAAGCTGTAGCCATAGATAGACATGCACCTCTGGGGCATGTCGACGTCCATGTGCCTGCAACCAATCTGTATTTCCACCAGCACTGAATGGGGGTTTTTCTTCTGCCACATCTGCACCAGCATTTGTTGTCCTGTCTTGTTTTTTTTTCCCTTGACGATAGCCATCTGATTGGAGATTGACTCTCAAAGCAGTTTTGAGTTGCATAACCTAATGACTGAGGATATTGGTCACTTTTTTAACGGCTTACGAACTGTCTATTGGGTTCGTTAGCTGATTTATTGATTGGTGGTATGGTTTTTGTTGCTTTTCGTTTGTTGATTGTTTTGGCATTTAATTTTTCTAGCTTCTGGGTTTCAACACATTCTCGGGAGATGGTGTTATACATGCATGTTTAAGACTGTCTGCTCCAGCGTGTCAAAGACATTTTTTTCCTGAAGAAATACTTTTTGAGTTTATTGAGAAAGTAGGCCATGAGGTATGAGACAGCATGTATTTCAGATAAAAAGAATGACCTAGGATAAAGACTTGTGTCTGAGCCAGGGAGTTTTGGAAATCATGAAGGAGTTTCTGTGAAGGGGAAGAATTTACCAGATGACTCTGGACAGGTGGGCAGGGGCCAGAATCTGCAGGTCATGAAAGTCCTATTGAGAATTTAGCAAGAAGTTGTTTCTGGTTTGCTCTAAATGGAGAGTAACCCCATACTGTATGCTTTTATATAAAGGCTAAGTCTGAAGACCTTGCAGGAAAGGTCTTGAAGAAGAGCCGACTAGAGGAGCAGTTGGAAGTCATTGCAGAGTTCAGGAAAAATGGTGGCAACTTGAACAAGAATGATATCTAGGGGAATGGTGACAAGAATACATACTCCAAGATTCTCACGTAAAGTCCACAGGTCGTAGTCAGTTGGCAGGTCAGGAATGATACATGTCAGTAGGAAGACAGAACCAGTAGGCCCTGTTGAATTTGAGGTGCTTTTTAGCCAACCGAAGTGCAGACAGTAGCTAGATGATGCAAAGTGGATACCTGTTGCTTAGAGAAACCAGAGATGGAGAGTCCCATTGTGAGTGATCACCAGCTGAGGGGCCCTTAACTCTGTGGGACAGGACAGGTCACCTCAGGAGAAAGAATATAACAAGGAGAGGCAAGCCAGTACACCTGTGGGGGAAATTCAGTATGCTCAGTGTGTGATAGAGGAAGACAGCTCCATAAAGAACTATTCGAGGAAAGATCTAAAAGGAAGAAGAAGCGCCAAGTCGCAGGAAGGAAGGGACTCAGGCGAAAGAAGGCTGAGGAACATCCATCACACGATGCAGAGGTCACTTGTGACTTTAGCCAGACATGCTTCAATCGAGAGAGCAAAAGGCAGCATGAGGGGGGTTGAGGAGAGGGGATAGAAGGTAAAGACATGAGGGAAAGGCTACGAAATGTGAAGGCTTTAGAAATGTGAACCCACTACGGGAAGAGAGAAACAACCCAGACATACTGAAGCTTGAGTTGATTGAAAGCGGGAGGGTGACGAACTTGAGCTGTGATGGCCTAAGGTCTCTGAGGGTCAAGATCCCAGACCCAGATGGGCAGGTGCAGAGTCCATTCACTCTGCCAATTCCCGCTGCCGCAGACTTTCCGAAACTTCTGTTTGTGGCCCCACCCAGGACCTGGTGGCTGGCCTGGAATGCCCACCCCCCCCCCCACCCTTTCTTGGCATCTCCCTTCCCTCCCGTCTAGTCTGTCCTCGGCCTCTCTCCTGCAGCCTGCTCAGATGTTTTCTCAGCTTTGTTCACCCACTGTTAAGTTATTAACTTGTCAGGGTCTAGACTCCCTGCTTCCTTTCCCCCTTTGATCTCATTGCTGGCTCCCTTCCTGGTCGCAGCATGGAGAGTCAGCACTTAGAGGGCCGAGGTCACTCTGCAGGTCAGTGCTGGCAGGCACACCGAGCTACAAGCAAAAATAATCGCTGTAAAATGTAGAAAACTTCGTGAAGACATTGATGCAACTGGAAAAGGAATAATAAACATCCCATCTCGCCACGATCTTAGATGTGAACTTAAAATAGATTTCAGCCAGTCATTTCTCCAAGAGGGAGTTGTTCTGTAGACAAATTAAAAAGTAATAAATATTTTGCACACTGATTCGTTTAGGATCAGATAGGATGCATGCTTTTAAAGAAAACTCAAATAGGCAAGTTGTTTCAATATGTGGCTTGCCGATCTAAGGCAGTTCGATCTACAATGCCTCATACTTAACAGCAGTTCTGTAAAGAGAATTAAATGGTTTTATCCTGAACTCTTAAAGGCACAAATTAACTTAATATAAAACGTGATCAGCTAAGACTCAGCCCATTTCCTATTCAGTGACCTATGTCCCACTGATCCTCAGATGAGATTAAGGAAAAGGTAACAATTTTAGTATTAACTACGGGCAGGTAGATTTTTACATATGTCACCGTATGTATTCCTGGGAAATCCATGGCTTTACAAGCAGAGAAAGTAGAGCCCAGAACTGTAATTCCCCAAAGTTATCAGGATGTGAATAGCATGTGAGTGCTACTTTTATGGGCAATCATGGGAAAGCAGTGTTTCCTGTTTTAATAGTAATTCTAAATGCCAACATGATCTCACAAGTGGAAAATTCTGCATTTGACCTCATGTAATGAGTGGGCCACAGACAAAATTCAGGTGCACTAAAAATATTGTATAAAATGACCTTTAGGGGCAAGAGAGATGGCTGAGTGCTTAAGAGATCCTTAGCCCACTTCTCAGCACCCACAGCCGGCTGCTCACACAACCAACCCTAACTACAGTTCCAGGATTCTGACGCCCTCATCTAGCCTCCTAGGGCACCAGCATACACATGGTGCACATACTGATGATCTCACACACACACACAGACTTTTTTTTAGAAAAATTATCTTCAAGTTAAGTGTGCTAGGTATAAATGAAACATACATGAATTTCATATTTAGACTTGAGTCTCATGCCTGTCTTAGTTCATTGTATATACGTAAACAATCTCAATTTAAAAAAAAAAAAAAACTCTGAAACATTTCTGGTCCCATTCTGCTCCATTCCGGTAGGTATGAGGTACATTGCATTTTCAGTATGTGAGGCGCCTTCCCGTACCCTGCATTACTTCATCTTTGTGGCACTGTTACCAATACTTGCTTCCCAGGAGAAGGAATAACCTGGTAGACATCAAGTTATTTGTCTACTCCTGGTGACTGTGATTCAGCCCAGTCCCATCATAATCTAACCTTCTATTCTTTATAAAATCACCTTGCTTGACAAGATTAGGATGATGCTCATTCCAGAACAAATTCTAAGACATGACAGATGGGCATGTACGTGTGCGTCTGTTTGTGACTGAGTATTTAGCTCCTTCATGCCATACTGACTGCTTATTTAATCTCCACTCCTTGACAGGCTTGCTGGGAAGGACAGAAACATTAGGTATTTTTTCGGGTTTATAAGTTCTGGTAGGAAACTTCCTCATCCATCTAGAAGCTTCCAAGTCACGAGCCAGCCAAGGATCCCAAATGAGCCTAGAAAACCTGTGAGCAGAGCCAGAATTGCTGAACCAATGTCCTTCACCCTGTCTATACAATCCTGTCTTTAAGGTCCACAGCAGCAAATAGCAGTTCATGTGAGCACAGGAGCACCAGAGATGCGACCAAAGGGAGCTATAAGGAGATAAAACGATAAGAAACTGGAACAAGAGGCCAGAGGTGCAGGCGGTCACACACTGTGTCCCCCATAATAGTACCGTAGCAAAGAATATCCGGCTATTGTTTTCAGTTGTTGGGTGTATGCTCACTGGATATTCATGAAGAGATACTGTTATGTCATGATTGGGTTTTCCGGTTCAGGAAGATGATGATGTATACGTACAATGTTTCTATAGAAACCCCCCACCCCCACCCTTGGCAGAACAAAAATATGCCCTGACACTTTATTTACCTTAAAATCCAGCCATCTAAGATTCCCAGGGCCCCCTGTGACATTTCTCTTTGTCTCTAAGCACAGTTCCTGCACACATACCACAAAGTTGAACGTCCCTAATGCAAAATCCCGAGATCTGAAATTCTCTAAAATCTCAGGGTTTTGATGTTGACGTGATACTGTAAGTGGAAAATTCAACACCATGAAGCTTCGTTTCATGCACAAAATTAGTAAAAATGATGCCTTCAGGCTATAAAGTGTATACAAGATATAAATAAATGAATTTCATGTTGAGCCTTGGGGCCCCTTCCTAAGAAATCGTACTGTGTATATGCAAATATTCCAAGATCCAAAAGGGGACCCTGCAGTTTTCCAACACTCAAGCATTCAGATCGGAGCTATTCAGCCTCCAGATGCCCCCTCCCCTGAGGTGAGGTAACCCCAAATGACTCGCTTCCTGGGGGTGCCTGAGGGTCCAGCTTTGTAGTGGTCCCTTAGGAAGCAAAGTTCCGGGGTATTCTCTAGGATGACTTTGTGCAGAGAAGGGCTGAGACTCTTGACAGTGCCATGCTTTTCTTGTTTTTATACAGTGATCAAGAGGATGCCCAGCCTCCCTCTAGAAAATATAATAAATAAAAAATTAATTATAATATTCCGGTACCTGCAGTTGCTTTTCTGATCATCTTTATCCTCCCCAGCATCGAGAGCCATCTATTGCTGGAAAAGATGTTTTAAAAAACAAAAACAAAAGAATGCCTTCTCTCTCTCTCTCTTCCCTCCCCCCCTCCCCCCACGACCTCCTTTTCCCTGAAAGCCAATAGCTAGAACCAGGCTAGGCATTACTTAACCAGTTCTCTCCAAATATGCCAGGTGCCCAGGAGCTCTCTCTGGGTTTCAGACCTTCACACATACCACCAGCCCAGATTTTAAAGGTGGAACCAAAACTAGTCATTGTTGCCCACAATGAGAGACAGCGGGCTTCAGAGTCACAAGGTAGCTGAAAGACAGATGTGCCCGAGGTCATGGGCAGCAGAGGCCAGCCTTGTGCGACTGCTCTGAACACCTGGCTGCCTTCCCCCACAGAACTGCTTATTTCACAGGTCAAGGCAGACTCACTGACCTGCTTAATGCATGCAGTTTCTGCACGAAGGCCCACATCTCTCTCCCAGCAACCCCAGAGCATAGATGGGGAAGGAGGCCAAGGCTATCTTCCATGCCTCAGGGATTTCTGGCTGCAGCTCCTGTTAGAATTAGCAGAAGTTATCTATTAATCCCAGAGGCATCCATCAACAGCCAGAGTCAGGCTGTCTTTTTTGAAAGAAATTCACTGACCCCTCCTTAACATAACCCTTGTTAGAAGTATCTAATCAGCTCCGAGGCAGTCAGCCAGCAAGGGGCAGGGGCAGCAGAAGCAAGGTGCTGGGTGGACTGGGTTTTCAGCATTAGGCTGTCTGGTATCTGAGCTGTCTGTTTTCTTTCCCCTCCCAGCTATCTTCCAGATCATACAGAGCATAAGGATGGGCATGTGAGAAGGCGGGGTTGTTGGATGCTGCCGCCCTCCTGCTGGCGGGACCACGGAGGCCTTCAGCGGGTCCATAGGAAGCAAAGAGCCACGGGCCCCCTGTTGTTCCCTCTCTCTCCAAGGTGGAGGCCACACCAAATTGCTTTCTCACAGGACATCTCCGCGCATCTGTGTCCTCCAGTGGAAAGGACTCTGCTCTTCTCTTGGCTGATTGGGCGCCACGTGGGGGGTCAGCAGCAGTTCTCTCTGTCTGGTTTCCCCCGGGTTTCACTGTGGTGTGCTTTGGCCCTCTGAGTGACCGCCCACTTACATCCTGCCAATACAATCTAGTCTCTGTCAGGAATTGGTTTTACAAATAAATGTCTTCATTCAACCTTAATACCGTGTGTGAGTTACAGGGCAGAAAGTAAACAGCAGAAGAGTTCAAGAGGAAGCGGGGCGGGTGAGAACCCCGGTTATGCAATGGGGAACCAGAGCTGGGTTTACTAGGTCCCCACCCTGACTCCCAACAGCATTGCCTGAAAGCAATTGTGGGCAGCTCTGATGGTCTTGCTTTTGTAACTCACTTGACTTGTTTTAAAAAGCGTGTTGAATGTATGTGTGTGTGTATGAGTGTGGATATGTATTTATCTCATGTTTGGATTTTGTTGTTCTTTTCTTTCTTCGATCCTGAAAAGGCGCCTATAATGTGTGTTACAGTCTGATTAGCCCTTATCACCCTGTGGTCTGCCTGGGAGCAGCACAGACCAGATGTCTCAGGCCTCCTGGTGAAAACCCCAGGGCCCAGCAGCTGACTCCAGAGCCCTGAAGACTGCAAAATTGTCTAAAGCGCTCTGGGTGGGCAGCAGACCCTTCTCTCCATCCCAGCTTTCCCACAGTTTCTTAAGGCACAGTGTCACAGAAGGGAGTTACAGGAACAGCCCCAGAGATCTCAGGTAGGATTTAGGATAGCTACATGAAACTTTAAGCATGCCTGTAGTTATTTAATTCTATCTTTGTATTGGTGTTCTTTTCCTTTCCTTTTTTTTTTCCCTTTTAACATTATGAGAACTTTAAAAGGGGAAGTGTCAGGAGTGGTTAGGGCCTCATTAGATTAAGTGGCACCTTTCAGATTATGACGTTTTGATCACAAGTCCACCTGGACCTTTGGTGATGTTCTTGAAGGCTATCATCCCACATTCAGAGTGCCCAAAAGACCCCTCTCCCTGCCATCCTCCTTCCTACCCCACCAAAAAGGGGGCACAACTTTCCCCAAATCAGCACCCCCAAGGTGCCATAATGTACTATGGCCAACAGCCCAGCCGCCCACCAAGAGATAGAAGGTAACTCCATGTCCTGGGCTGTCCTGCCCAATAATCCCCCACCCCCTTTGACTGCCTTCATATGTTTTTGTCTTTCTCCCTAGTGCCTTGATTACCACACACCAGTGAAGTCCATTACTAGGTCAGGGTATCATGGCTCAGACTTAATGCGGACTTTCCCATATCGGCACCAGAGGAGATTGATTATTTTCGTTTCAAAGGGAGCTGACCTCTGCAAAGGTCAGCGCCAGAGAGACCCAGCTCAACTCCAGGTGACAAAGATGGTGGGCTGATCAGCTACCATCCATAAAACCACCCTGATTGATTTCTCCCCCGGCGATGCAAATCACCCACCAGTTGGTTTACTATTAGTTTCTGGGTGCCCCACCCCCACCCCGGAAGTGTTTGTACGTAACAGTAACTCTTGTGAGCGATTCCACCAGTCCTCTGCAGAGACAAGAGCTGCCACAACAGCGTATCATTGCTGTCCCACACTGCACAGCAGAGGATACAGTCACATGACACCTAGTAAGAACTAATCAGCAGCCCAGTGGGCAGCAACCCTATTTCCCATGTTTTGTGAACAGTGCATACTCTCATCTCACGTAGTGCACGCCGATTTTTTTTTCCTACACTGTTTAACTTCTTAAAGGCCAGTTGCATCTTTTACGATTGGTTTTAGAGTTCATAAATGAGTTTAGTCCACTTCTTTAGAAACTTTGGACTCCATGGGAAACTGAAGCCCTTGGATGGGAGACAGGTAAACTGGACTCTGTGGGCAGGGAACTGGAGTCCTACTTTGCAGCAAAGCCTGATAAGCATCTAAAGGTAGCATGTCCGTCTCACGGTCCATACTGCTGACACCTAACAGACAGCTTCTCTGGGGGCTTAAGGCACATTATCAGACAGTGCCAAGAAAGTAGGAGGCATGTGGCCCCAACACCACCTTAAACCTGCTTAAAAACACGGGCATAAAACAACTCAGAGGACGGTGGAGAAGAGGCCACTGTGGTGTTTTTGGGTTTTTTGGTTTTTTTGGGTTTTTCGTGACTAGAAAGAGCATACAGACCTTTTATGAACAAGGGAACCAGTTTTCATTTCACTATTAAGACAACCAGCTCTATCGCAGCAGCGAGGGAAGTCTGTTGGCCCTGCGTGCTCACGTTGACGTCTCTGTCACAGGAGGTCCCTGCAGGCTGGAGAGGGCTTTCCCCCAAGGAGCGGCTTAGTATCCAGGTGCTGCTGCTGCTGTAGCAACAGATGTCATCCTGGCACAGACTGGAGGCAGAGAGCAGCAGATCTTGCCTGGACATACAAGTGGCTCCTCACGTCTAGTCACCAACAGGACCCAACTAGTCACATGACCCAATCACTCACGCAAGGAAGTCTGGCAACATTAAAGTACACGTGATTATTTGGTGGGCTCTGCTTCTGGAAACGCCCCCTCACGGTACTCTCTGCATGCTGAGTGACTAGAGGGGTCATTCTATGGAGGTCAGCTTCCTAGCCACACCTTACCTTGTGTACTCAATCTCACTAACGAGCCTTTGGCTTCCAGGGCTGCACCCTCCTGTACAGCTCTCAGAGGGGATTGCAGGATTACCGTGTGCCCCTGGAAGGGGACTGTGTCATTCATCACCCAAGCCAGGACTCTCTTAAGCACACAGGCAAAACATGAGTGTCACTAGTAATTCTAATGAAACACTAAAATGAGTAACCTGGGGCTGCCCGGCTACACCAGGCTGCACCCTCAGTCCTGTTGCGGCAAATGTGTAAATCTCCATCTTGGGGCTTTGGGCTGAACTAGGTTTGGAAAATGTGCTCGATGTAAAAATAAGTAAGCGGGTATCCAAACTCAAACTGCTAGTTGTTGTAGAACTTTATTTTTACTTATGTATGAAATAATTACTTTATGCACTGTTGGGTGAGGGGTTGGCTAGATCTTGGCTTTTTGTATTGTCTGCAGGTGTTAGATTTATGTGGAGGAGGTTTGATTGCTGATGATCTGCACGTGCTATGGGTAGAACACCCAAGGAGTTCTGAATCAATAAAAACACCTGAGCTCAGATGCTCAGGTTCCACTGTCCAGTATGATTCCTGCCAGGATAGTGGTTCCCTTTGCTGAGGTCTGGCAGAGTTTGCACATGTGAGAACGCCTCGTTGTCATCCTTGGTGAGTGATACACCAGTTAACTACAACAGCCAGTCTTCCCCATCCTGTGACAGAAGAGTGGTTTTCTTTTGCATTTCTCCCTGCTCCACCCAAGAAAGAAAACAGTGCCTAAAGTTGAGTAAATATCCACGAAACATATGAAGAAACAAATGAATAGCCCTTTGGTGAGTACATAGTACTGGCAAAGGCTCAAGCCATAGAAGGCAGAACAGAATCACAGAACTAGCCCACAACTGGAAGTTTAGGTCTGGAGTTCTTGCCGGTCACTTGGCTTTCTGGACTTCAATGTGCTCGTGAGTGTTTAAAGATGCCCTGCCTTTCTCAGGGCCGTGGCGGGAAGCAAATGATGCAATATACGTCATATTGCTTTTTAAAATACTATGCAAATTATATCCATAGGTATCTACCTATAATTGCATGTATAATCAGTTGACATACCTATAATAATCTCAAAATAATTGCTACTCAAGATAGTCTCAATGGGCCTGTGCAGGGAAACTTCTGCTTCGCATCCAACATCCTGTCCAGTCTTAGGACATGCTCTTAGCAGCATGGGAGTTCAGAATGGAGAGAGTCGGTGGGTCAGCACCCTGGCCCATCTCATAGTGAAAAGGTTCATATGCACGCCCGACTGCCAGTCCTCTGCTGTCATGTGTCGCTGTTCTTTGCATTAGTCTGTGAATGTGGAACTGAGGCAAGTCTCAAGAAGACCAAGGCGTCTGTGAAGTTACTCACAGCCATCTTGATTATGATTATGCGGGGCTGTCTGCGAGCCTCCTAATTCAGTGCTCCCGAGGGAACACAGCGAGTACTAAGCTCACACCGCGATGGAAACTGAAAACAGATGAGGGAGGAGTAGAGAAGGAGGGGAAGATGGGTGCTGTGGTGGAGTGAAAGAAAGGTTCAGGGATGTAGTTAGTGTTGTGTCGTACTGTAGAAGTGTGAGCTGAGCAGGTGTTACGTGTCCATGCACACACGTACACGCACGTGTGTCAGGGGAGTAACCAGCAAGGTAATGTGTGTTAGTGAGCATCACTTTCACTTTTTCCTGCCTCAAAAAACGTGTGTGTGTGTCTCTGTATGTATGTGTGCATGTGTGTGTATGTGTATGTGTGTGTGTGTGTTGTGTATGTATGTGTGTGTATGTGTGTTGTGTGTGTATGTGTGTTGTGTGTGTATGTGTGTTGTGTGTATATGTGTGTGTATGTGTGTATGTGTGTGTATGTGTGTTGTGTGTGTATGTGTGTGTGTGTCTCTGTATGTATGTGTGCATGTGTGTGTATGTGTGTGTGTTGTGTGTGTATGTGTGTTGTGTGTGTTGTGTGTGTATGTGTGTGTGTGTGTCTCTGTATGTATGTGTGCATGTGTGCATGTGTGTGTGTGTTGTGTGTGTATGTGTGTGTGTGTGTGTGTGTGTGTATGTGTGTTGTGTGTGTATGTGTGTGTATGTGTGTGTGTGTGTCTCTGTATGTATGTGTGCATGTGTGTGTGTGTGTGTGTGTGTGTGTGTGTGTGTGTATGTGTGTTGTGTGTGTATGTGTGTTGTGTGTGTGTGTGTGTGTTGTGTGTGTATGTGTGTTGTGTGTATGTGTGTGTATGTGCGTGCACGTGTGTGTATATGTGTGTATGTGAGTGTGTGTATGTGTGTGCATGTATGTGTGTGTATATGTGTGCATGTGTGTGTATGTGTGTGTATGTGTGTTGTGTGTGTATGTGGGTATGTGTGTTGGGTGTATGTGTGTGTATGTGTATGTATGTGTGTGTATGTGTGTTGTGTGTGTATGTATGTGTATGTGTGTATATGTGTGTATATATGTGTGTATGTGTGTGTGTATGTGTGTGCATGTGTGTGTGTGTATGTGTGTGCATGTGTGTGCATGTATGTGTGTGTATGTGTGTGCATGTGTGTGCATGTATGTGTGTGTGTATGTGTGTGCATGTATGTGTGGGTGTGTATGTGTGTGCATGTGTGTGTGTGTATGTGTGTGCATGTATGTGTGCATGTATGTGTGTGTATGTCTTCAAAACATTGGTTTTTGAGACATACTCCTTTTTATGTAATGCTGTTCAAAACTGGCAGTGTAGACTAAGGGCCGGAACCTTGCAGCAATCCCCAGCCTCCTCTTCCTCTTCCTCCTCCTCCTTCTATTCGTCTTCCTCTTCCTCTTCCTCTTCTTCTTCCTCCTCCTCTTCCTGCTTCTGCATCCTGCATGCTGAGATTAGTGGAATGGAGCACTACTAATATTTTGTTAACTGTCTTCAGCTGGATGAGGGGTGGATACTGGAGAACAGGTGACAATTGGAGGAAGGAGGTGACAGGTCTGGTGACAGGAGGCGAACAGGGCTGTCAGTGAAAAGACCACACACGGGAAAGGATTCACCCTGTGTGAACAACAGCCCCGCTGCAGCTTCCCAGAGGCAGAAGCAGGTGGGTGAGACAGAGCCCAGGCCCAGGGCTCCTGAAGGCTTCAGGAGCACAGTGGCATCTTTTGTAGCCCAAAAGGATCCTGAATTCCCGTCACGCTGCACTGAACACAAAATATACTGTTTTCCTCTTGAGGGTAGCTGCCAGGGCACACAGTATGACAACCGCCCAGTAAGTGTCCGTGTGGTAGATATATGTCCACAAAATCGACATTTTTCTCTTCCTCCTGGAAGCTTATTTTGGAAAATAGGAGGAAGGGGGGAGGCCCAGCACCGGGGTACACACGGACTCCTGCACACATGCACAGCCCGAGCCCCTGTGTTGAGGCTTCTCTTTCCCGGCAACTGCTGCAAACACACAAGAGTCGGCAAAGAGCAGCACTGCTCTCGTGGATCAGAGCCATGCAGGGCAGAGTCACCAAGCCTGTGTTTCCGAGGTCCCTATCTTCCAAGTCCCAGATGGCCCTGCATCCCCGATGGGGGCTGGGTCCCAGCTCTTGGGACTTCAGGTATCCTCAGTGAAAGCCTTCCTCATCTTCTACCACCACCATCACGTTACTCTCGGAGATGGCAGTTTATTTGTGTTGGAAAAGCTCCTGCTGCTTTCCACACTAGACTCTCCCCTGGGGGCAGAGAGGGGAAAGTCGATGAGGTAATAACCCGGTTTGAGCTTAGCTGCCAGTTTCGGCACAAGGGCACAGAAGGAAGCCAGTGCACAGCCTTCCCATGGCAGCTAGGCATCTGAGAATCAACCAGCTGAAAATAGCCTGCGTATCTCCACAGCGATGACACCATCCTAAGGAGTATGTCCCCAGGGCCCCCCTTAATGCCCGCCTCCACATCACCACCCCCGCCCCACCCACTGCTACTCTGTATCTTACAGGGCTACTTATTTTTGGCTTTCAGATGCAAGCTGTACCCAGGCCGTGACCTTTAACACCACTATCTTCTCAAGCTTATCTACTCTGCACCTGGCAGTTCGAGGCAGCCCTGCGCCGGCCAGGGCCTTCTTCCCAAAGCGCTATGTGATCAAAGAAGCCTGGCTTCTAGCTTCTGCTATTGAAGCAGCACAGCAGGGAGGGACTGCAGCAGATGCCGGAGAGTTACCTGGCATGGCTGTTTGCTTTTTGCTACAAAGGTGTGGGAGAAGTACAGTCAGCGCAGCTGCCATCCACACAAAGGACTGCGGGGTGCTGGGGCCGACCTGTACCACAGCAGTCGTCAGTGTTGGGAATAAGCCATCCAGTTGCCCTCTTGTCTCTATCTAGAAACCAGGCAGGAAAATGGAGTTTGAAACATTAACTTTGAAAAGCCCCTCATCGGCAGTATGGATTGTAAAGCAGCCGAGACGGTGTGACTTCAAGTTCAGGTGGATTCAGAAGGAGACAGACGAAGGGATCCTTGCAGGGTCTGGATCCAAGGGCTGGTCTCTATCCTTTAATCTTGCATCTCTGTAAAGATGTTCTCCTCCTGCTCAAAGGAGGACAAGGCCCAGAAGGGACAGCGGGGAGCTGAGCTGAGAGACCTGCCTGGGGGCGCTGAGCCACAGTGCAGCTTCTGAAGCACGATTTCCCACTGCCCTGTCCCTGTTGCCAGCAGACTCTCTAAGCTCAGTCTTCCTTTTGTCAGATTGAAGGGGCTTCAAAAGCAGAGCTCCTCGCTACCTCCTGCCCCCTCCTTTCTCCCTCTCTGTGTGTGTCTCAATAATAAAACCCACTGACATAACTACTCCTGTGTGCTAGATAGTGTTACCAGCACATCAGATCACTTAGCATCTGAAAACTCTATGGGAGATCCTATCTGCGTCTCTGTATCACAAAGGCCATCCTTTGCCATCTCTGTCTCTACACACACACACACACACACACACACACACAAAACGAGAGCATGAAAACATGCAATCCAGTTCACACCAGTAAGCTGATCCCCTCCTGAGGAGAAGCTGTCTCAGAGTGTCCTCCAGGATGGTGTCCTGAGCTTCAGAGAGGCCTCAGTCCTACCCAAGCCCTGAGCTGCCGAAAGTTTGCAGAAAAGATGGCGGCCAGCTGGTGCTGTCTGTGCACCAGGCATTCCTGGGCCGGGACTGCGTCTCAGCAAGGGTCCATTCTCTCTCTTTCTCTGACCAGGACAGAGACAAGCAGAGAAGAACTAAGAGATAAAGGAAGACACTGCAATTTCTGTCAGCTGGCTTGGTGACAGCAGTGCTCACTTGAGTCAGGGAGCCTGTAATCTGTCCTGGCTGAGCCACTCCTGACCCCTGGATATCTGGCAGGCCATTTATTCCGCGGGTTTCTGTTTTTCCCACGGGGAGATAGATTCGATCTATTTTTATTTAGGAGCAGAATTGCCCTTTCCAACAAAATCTGAGAGGCCCACACTGTGCAGAAATATGTGGCAGCCGGAGGGGAGGGAGCGCACTCTTCCCTGCCCACTCCTTGCCCTTGCCCCCTACAGAGCCCGGTCCAGACCCGCTCATCTCATGAGCCTGGTGTGGACCCTACCTTGTGCCTCACACAGCATCCTGATGGGAAGTGTAGTTGCAGGATCCCTGCGGGCCAAGAACACAGCAGAGGAAAGAGCGACCCACCAGCAGACTAGCACAAATAACCAGAGAGCAGCAAGGAATAGGGACGGTGGACAGAGAACAGGGACCTGAAATCGCTGTCCTGCTTACGGCACCCAAGGAGCTGAGAGAGGGACCTGAAGAGATACTTGTACAGTCGAACTCCAAAGAGCATCAGCCACGGCAGCCAAGAAGCGCGCCCAGAGGGTACAGGAGCTATGATGCAAACAACAACAAAATTCAGCATCTTCATACAGCAGAGCCTTTATTCAGCTTCGGACAGCCTGGAATTTGCTGGAATGTGCTGCAGCATGAATGAGCCGGGAAGACGTCATGCTGGGTAAAATAAGACAGCTTCAACTATCCTAACTCATAGAAACAGAAAGGAGGGTGGAAGGAGGGGCTGGGAGTTCTTTGATAAAGTTTCAGTCTGGGATGGTGAAATCATTCAGGAAGTGGATTGTGATGACAGTTCCATGGCAGTGTAAAGACGCTGTCACAGAGCTAGCCACTTGGACATGGTTCAGACAGCAAACTTTCCTGTGCAGATTTTTACCACAATTAAAAACAATAATTTTGCTGGGCGGTTGTGGTGCATATCTTTAATCCCAGGACTTGGGAGGCAGAGGCAGGAGGATCTCTGTGAGTTCAAGGCCAGCCTGGTCTACAGAGTGAGTTCCAGGACAGCCAGAGTTACAACAAAGAAACACTGTTTCGGGGGAGAGGGAGGAGAACAATAAGTTTAAAAACCAGGCTGTAGCTCAGTGGTAAAGTATACAAGGTCCTCAGTTGCATCCCCATCTCTGAAAAATGATAAAAAATAATTTGCAGGATGTCGCTAGGGATGGGACCTAGCGTTGTGCATTGCTAAGCAATTGTTTTACTATTTGAGCTACATCCCTAGAATTAGTCATTAAAAATCATTGAGACAGCGCTAGAGAGATGGCTCAGTGGTTAAGAGCTCTTGCAGAGGACACAGGTTCAACTCCCAGCACCCACATGGTGGTCTTCAGCTACCTGTAACTCCAGTTCCAGTACCACTTGATGGCTCACAACAGTTCTTAACTCCAGTTCTAGGGGATCTAACACCCTCCTCTGACCTCCACTGACACCAGGTACCCACATGGTGCAAATACATACATGCAGGCAAACACTCGTGAACATAAAATAAATCCTTTCAAAAAATGTAATTAAAATAACCACTGAGTCTAAGTGCCAGAAAACTGCCCACTGTTTGGCATGAGCTGAGGGGAGGTGACAAGGGGCAGCTCAGACCACTACTGTTGAGTCACTGACCTCTGCCTCCCACTCTGGGTGACAGTCACCTCTTCTCCACTTTGGGCTTCTACATGTGACCATCTTCTCACCAGATATACCTTTTATTTCAAATGCACCCCTCTCTCACCTGGAATGCCACCTCCTCCTGAAGCCCCCCATCGTGTGGGTGCACCACTGACTGCACACGCACACGCACACGCACACGTACACTGCCCTGCATGCACCTTTGTGGATTCACATCCACACATGCTTCGTACATCTTCTATGTTTTGATGAGCACCTTGCTCATCTGTTTCTTGTCTGTGTCTCCTGTTAGAACATAAACACAGGGACAGGGCGTCTGCTTTGTCCACCATCCTGCGCTTGTATCTGGCCCTATTGTAAATGGGTAAACAAGTAATCTGTGATAACTGGTAGCTAGATGCCTGATACAGCTTGCCCAGGCTCCCCTTTAGAAACAAAGACTAAATCCCCATCTGGTTATAGCTCTACCTACCTAGGCTTGACTTTTTTCCCATTTCTCTCTCCAGAACCCTGTATGGAAGTGATGTCTGACTGTACACAGTTTATAGATTTGATTCAAAATGGCAGCTAAAAAAGAAAAACACCCGTGGTCGTCTTCTGCTCTTTGACTTAGCTCTGCCACTTAGATATCAGCAGAATGACAGACGGGTGGTGAGACCAAAGAGAAAACTGGAGTTTTTAGGGGACATGTAACTCAGTCATGAACCACACAATTTTGCAGTGGTCAGGCCTGCAAACTGGGATGGAGTTAAAAGTATTGGAGGACTCTTGAGTTGAAAGTGGAGCTTAAGGTCCCCATAGTGCAGGCAGGCTGGCCTGTGTGATCTGCCAGGCAGGCAAGGAACAAAACCAGGCATTGGCAAGTAGGAGCCTCTGTGACAGCAGGGTACAGTGAGCACAACTAGGGATCCCCCAATCCTTCAGGGTTGCTCCAGAGCCCGCTGTACCTGGCCAGCACAGAGACCAATGGTTCCCAGGCACAAACTCTGATGAACAAGAAATCTAAAATCACACATATTAATAATGGCTTTACTTTGTGAGGCCTGAAATTAGACCATTCTTAAATCAGGCTGAACTTTTAAAAAGAAAAGGCCAGCATTGAATAAAACCTTCCATGGAAACCTTAGAATAGCAATCCCATCTGTGGTTGATTATTGCTCGTTTGTTTTGTTTTGTTTTGTTTTGGGCCAAGACACCAACTCTTACGAAATGCATGGCTATTAGGCCGCTACTGATGATGCTGGGATGGGATGATCTCCATGATGGAGGGAATAACAAAGGTCACCACACTGACACTGTCTAAGCTGTCAGTGGAACCGGCCTGTAAGCCATGAAATCATTTTTAACGTACCATAACGAGAAGTAATTGAAAATTGAAATGAAGCAAAATTAAATAGAAAGCATCACAGTGTGTCACACATAGTAAAGACAACCCCTCTTCCCCTAAGCTTCTCAACCATTTGTGTGTATGTGTTCGTCTGTGCATGCCACGCTGCAGTTTGAACTCTGTATCTTACTGTGAGTCTTAGATAAAAAAATTGAAAGTTTCTCTCCTATTTTATTCTTCATATAGTATTTAATTTTCCTACATACCCAGCCAATGTTTGCTCATTCCTTAATTCCCTGCTGTATAAAATACCTGTGGTGTGGAAGGCTCTGAGCTGGGTCCCGGGGTGATAAAGCTAAATAGAAGCCAGCGTTCAGCAAGGGGCATGGCAGAACCAGATGGCACACTGTAATTGTTTAATGTGAAGAGCACAAAGGACAGGGTGAGAGAGCCTAAGGAGACAGAGCCATCCCCAGAGCGTGAAGAGCAGGAAAAGATCAGAGAGGGAAAGTGAAGGACCCCACGTTCAGAACCCGACCTGTGTAGAAAGGCATACCAGAGAGGACTATCACCTCCAGTCCGCCTGGCAGCCAGCAACCAGGAGCCTCCCCAGAAATGGAGAGACAAACAGCTCAGCTCTCAACTCCTTATGAGCCACGGCACCTACGCCCAGCAGGAGCAAATCGGCCCAGTCACGTAGTCTGCATGGGCAGAGGCTGGCGGAGGTGAATATGGATGGCAGGGGTGCTTTGTTGTCAATAAAATCTCTGCCTCCCGGAAACTTACATTGGCTGGAGGTACGCGATCAAACAACCGCAGGAACACGACTTATGTGGGAGGAGAGACATTCCTGGAAGCTTCTGGAAGAAGGAAGGTAGAAGGACTGATTCTTGGGGGATCACAGCCAGGGAAGCTTCTAGGTGGCCTGTCCCCAGCTTTCTCTTCTTAGGAGAGCTGCCTCCCTACTTCCCGTCCTCTGTATTGCCCTGGTAGGCTCTCAGAGCTGTGCCCCGTTCTCCACTGCTGGGTGACCCATGCGAGGATGCCCTGCTCCCTGGTTACAATTTCCAGAGTCCTCCCTGGTCATCTTTCCCTAGTGATGAAAAGTGTTTATTGCCTCCCCATACAGGATACCGACAGAATGCAAAGTTAGAACTATTGGCTCCTGTCTCCCCACTCCCAGCGAGCTCTGTAAACATTCTACCTGAGGGAAACCAGGGACAGAGGAGATTTTCTTCTGGCTGGGATGTGTTTTACATTCTGGGCTACTTGGTATTTGGATCTCTGGTTATCTTTCTGTTACAAGACCTGAGATAACCACCTTGAAGAAAGAAGAGGCCTCTTTATGGCTCAGAGTTTTGGGGTTTCTAATGCACAAGTGATTGGCCCTATTGTTTTGGGTCTGAGGTAAGGTAGTACATTACGATTGGAGTAGGCAGCAGAGCTAAATTGCCCAGTTGATGGTCAGGAGACCAAAAGACTAGATTCTTACAATGTCCCTCAAGGACATAGCTTCAGTGACATAAAGACCTTTCAATAGTCCTCAGTGATTAAAGGTTTCCCACAGTTCCCAATAGCTCACCCTGGGGACCAAGCATCTAATATTTAGGTCTTTGGGAGACACTCAAAGTTGAAACTATATAGCTGGCATTTACTGCATATTGGTCTCCTTCTGAGTAAGTTTGAGCTGAGTCTCTGTTCTAGCTCCCCACGCAGAGGAAAGTGTGGGTGCAGTATGGAGGAGACGAGAAAGTACTTGGCATACTAAGCACCTATTGGATGTGTGGCATCTCTAGAGCCTAAGACACTTGTGAAAGGAGAAAAGTCACTAGGTGATAACAGTGGGCTCTGAATCGATCATGGAAGCTTTGGGCCCGGTGGTAACCATACAGGTATATGTTAAGTATTGTAACAGGGAGTGACACGCATAATGAGCCTCAGAAAGTTTGACCTGAGAGCTAGCTGTGTGAGCAGGGATGGAAGGGAACAAGCCCTGGAGGAAGAGGTGGTACAAAAGCTTGTGGGAGAACCATGGGCACCAGGACTCAACTGGGGATGCCAAGGGCATCGTGGTACAGTGCCTGGATCTAAGAGACTTTGAGCGAAGAGTCTAGGATGAGCGTCTAGGTCTAGTTTAGGAGACAAGGTGCATGGGACATGAAGAGGCTCTCATCCTCCCGGGGAACTCTCCTCCAAAAGAATATTAGTTCCTCCACTCCTGTAAGAAGATATGGGGCCCACAACAGAACTCCATCTGGAGCCAGCCCAAGAGAAGGCTCCACGATAAACTTTTATGAATGTAGCCGGTAGGCTCTAAGGACTTCTGAAACAATCAGGTCACAATCATGACTCATGTGGAATGCAATTATTCCTCATCTCTGTGGGGATTGGTTCCAGGAACCCCTGCTCCTGTGGATACCAGAGTTCATAACTGCTCAAGTCTCTTACATGAAATGGCTTAGTGTTTTTATGTGATTTATTCTCATTGTCTTGTATATGCTAAAGGATCTCTAGACTACTTATACTCAACACAATGAAAATACTATACAGTTGTACTTTATTGTTTACGGGATACCGACAGTGGAGGGGGGAGATTATACATGTTCAGTATGAATGCGATATTTTATCCAAATACTTTCTATTTCCAGTTGTTTGAGTCTGTGGACGAGGAAGCCATAGCTCTGGAGGGCTGGATTGCACTATAAATCTCTTTTACATAGGCTCTGAATTACCTTTTAATGGGCTTGTAAATGTTTTCACAAGTGAATAACTCTTTTTAGACGACCTGCAATTCGGGCTTCATGAAACTTGCCATAACTTCCTAAATCCAAGAATAGTGGTCTTCCAATCCTTTGAATTCAAGCAAGTAGATGACAAAGATTCCAAGGAAGATGGAGGAAAAGAACATGATCATTCCGATGGGGGCGGGGGGTTGGGGAGAAGAGCGATGGGGAGCGGGAGAGAGACTCGTAATAACAATCACTACTTGTAGCCGGACGGTGGTGGTACACATCTTTAATCCCAGCACTCGGGAGGCAGAGGCAGGCAGATCTCTGTGAGTTCAAGGACAGCCTGGTCTACAGAGTTCCAGGACAGCCAGAGTTACAACTGAGAAATCCTGTCTCAGAAAACCAACCAAACAAACAAACAATATTCTACTTGTGGTATGTTTGTGAGGGTTACCATGATTTCCCAACTGCTTAGCCTAAGCCACACAAATGTCACAGCTTAGCATCTCTGAACTGTCACCACGTAACCTTCTTCTTGCCGGTTATCTATGGGTGACTCAGGACTAGTCACTAGCCCGGCAGCTTTGTGACCTTTCCCACAGAATAAGTCCCCTGAATCTGGAGGTTTGTTCTACACTCTGCTTTCTCTCTCTCATTGTTCAACTTGAGTTTACCTCCAATGGTATCACTAGTTTTTGTTGGCCTGCCTCACACGACGTGGTAATAGACAGCATCCCCTCACACACCTTTGGCAAATTTTCAATGACTAATCTTGAACTCACTGTTTCTCCCATCCCCCTCTCTAGTAAATCCCCCCCCCCCACCTTCTACACCTCCAGAGCTTCTCTTTAGTGAGTCCTGCCTCGCCAGCCACCTCTTTGGTTTCTTTTGGGTCACCACTTACTCAATCCAACTGATCAGACTGTTACTGTGTGGCAAGTCCTCTACAGAGATGCACGGGGAAGCCTGACAGATCTGTAGACGGCAAACTCACAGATCCGTTCATTCGACCCTGTCTTTATGGGGAGGGGCTCTTCTATGTCAACCATTCTGGGTGGAAGGGAGCAGAGCTGGGAGCTGGAGAGATGGGGCTACAGTTTCAATGGAGGGGAACCATACAAGGTGCTTCTACAGATCAGTGCTAGTCAGCCGCCCCCAACCCCCATCCCTACCACCCAGACCACAGGAAGCTCCCTAAGGAAGAGGTTGGGTAAGCTGAGCTCAGGGTGAGGATTGGGAGAGCAGATAAGCAGTTGGTCCAGGGGGAGAGACCTTTTATCCAATTCCCCATGCTGTAGAGTATGAGTGCCTATGTGAGGTTCTTTGGGGAGAGAAGCCAGTGAGGATGAAAGAGTTTGCGTTGTAAGAGCAATAGACAACTTTAAGTTGACAACTTTAAGCCAGAAGTTAGCATCGAACAGATCTTATTTCCTTCTCTCCCTGGCTACTTGGGAGCCACGGGGCTAGCAGCCATCATGGGCCTGGGTATGTGCTCAGGAGACTCATGTACCGTTCCTTCATCATTCCATCCTCTTGTCCCAACGTCCTGATTTAGTGACTCATGCTAGGCTCTAGGTAGTTCTGTGAGCCTGGATACAAATAAACGTATAAGCTACATTGGTATCCTTATTCTCACAAACCCCAAGACACACATTCAGATCCCTGTTTTGTGAAGGAAACCAAGGCTTACAGAAATCCAATAACTTGCCTTAGAATCATCTCATCCGTTATTGAAAGTTGTTCAATGTCTCTCTTCCCCGATATATTGTCAACACGATAATAGAGACTAGAGCAGTTGTTCATTGTGGTCACAGAGCTGGACTGTCCCATGAACTCTCAGAATCAGTCAGGAACAGAGCACAGGCTCCCAACTCCTGGGCAGAGCACCTGTCCACCCACTGTCCCCAACCCTGGCTGCTTCAGCTCTGGGACTGGCGTGGGTAAAGCCTCTTCAGCTTGCATACAGACATCCCTTAAAATCAGACCCATCGTTGCTCTCTCAAGGCCAACCAAGTATTTGGAAACAGGCTTGTGTTCAGTTGTTTTTGAACTAGACCTTTAGGAGTGGGAGAAACCAGAGTTTGATTGCAATCTGGACAAAGACTCACGTTACAGAGAACTTAACTCCAGGCTCAGAGGGAGCTGGTGGCTCTTCAAGGTCACACAGCTGATTACCAGCAGCATTCCCAGTCTGCAGTGGTTGCTGCATGGCTTAGAAACAAACCATGTGGTGTTTAGAGTGTAACTTTGTTCACATAAAAACACAAAGAGTACGCTTAATTTGGCTTGCTCCTAAAACTAAGCTATTTAATACATTTAGATAGAAGAAGTGAGAAATTTATTTATTTATTTATTTATTTATTTATTTATTTATTTAGGTTTTTCAAGACAGGGTTTCTCTGTTGTAACTCCCGCTGTCCTGCAACTCACTCTGTAGATCAGGCTGGCCTCGAACTCAGAGAGATTTGCCTACCTCTGCCTCCTGCTCGAGTACTGGGATTAAAGGCACGCACTACCACTACACTGCCTGGCATGAATTTATTTTTAGGAGATTTTGAACTGTAGTCTTAATCCAGTTTCATTCAATAGAAAACTGAGAGAACATTTTTATTTATTTACTTAATTTAAAATTGTTATTATTATTATTGTTGTTGTTGTTATTATTATTGTTTAGAAACAGGGTTTCTTGTAGCCCAGCCTGGCCTCAAACTTGCTGCGTATCTGAGAATGACCTTGAACTTCTGATCCTCCTGTCTCCACCTCTCTTCCCAAAGCTGGGATTATAGTTCTGTCTTATGTGGTTCTGGGGATCAAACCCGGGCTTCATACATGCTAAGCGAACACTCTACAACTGACTACATCCCGGCCCCTGAAAACATTCTTAGTGGCTCAGGTTCCCAGCTTTCCCAGGCCTCTTCCTGCTCAGGCTCACTCTCCTGGTGGACCATGCCATCCATCAAAACTTTCAACTATGAAGAGTTCCAGTCAACAGCTAACCTGCCTTGGCCCTCACTGCAAGCTTAAGCCATCTACCCTTTTACAGAGGAGGAACTGAGGAATAAGGAAGGAAACCGAATCGCCCAGAGTTATAGGAACTGGCACAGGAATGGCCCCGTCGCCTGACCTGGCTCGTTTGAGTCCCCTTCACCAGAACAGTAGTCTGTGAAGCTCAGCTCTGGCTCAGAATCATTCTGCCCTCTGTCCTGAGCCCCAAACCCCAATCCCAGTGTCCACTGGGCTTCTGGAGGGATTTCCCATAACCAGCTCAAACCCAAGTCTCCTTCTCACCCCTGCATGCTCAGGTTGCCTGATATACACAGTCACCATTGGGCACTCTTTCCTAGCTTACCCTCACACCCTACCTACGCACATCATCCCTCAACTCTCAGGGCCACTCCTTCCGTCCAGACGCACCACAGCCATGCGTGGCCGGTTTCCCCACTCTCTGTGCGACAGTGTCAAGTGTGCTTTTCTGCTAAGCCCCTTGTCTTCACCCTACCTGGCCCACCATATCAACACAGGACTTCTGAAAGTGAGTCTGAAAACCTGCCCCCTGCCTATATCTGTCTTGGTGGCCCCCAGAGCCTGCTGCCTGCCCTGAAGAGATCAGTTTTGGCCACAAGACCCTGTCCCCCAACCCAGCAGAGCTGTTTTACAGGGCTCTGCTTCTACACTCATCCTTCTACTCGGAGCCCCGCCCGCCCTCCCTCAGTCCAGCTGCTGTGACCTTCTTGGCTCCAGTACTCCCGCTGCATTCCACCACACTTACGGTTGTTTGCTTTCCTGTCTTCTCCCAGGCAGCAGAAGCTATCTGATGGTAGTCAGAGTGACATGGGCTATAGAGTAGTTACAGAAAGAAGGGCTGTGTGTGTGTGTGTGTGTGTGTGCGTGTGTATGTGGGGGGGTGGTATATGTGTATATATGTGTGTGTACAGTGTGTGTGTGGTGTATGTGTATGTGTGTATGTAGTGTGTGTATATGTGTGTGTGTATGTGTATATTTGTGTGTATATGTATGTGGGTGTGTATGTGTGTGTGTGGTACATGTTTGTGTGTGTGTGTAGTATGTGTGTGCATGTGTATGTGTATATGTGTGTATATATGTGTGTGTGGTGTATGTCTGTGTGTGTGTGTGTGTGTGTGTGTGTGTGTGTGTGTGTGTATGCACATGTGCATGAAGGCACATTCATATATATATGGAGGCCAGAGTTCAACTTCAGGTGTTGTTCCTCAGAAGCTTGTTTTTTAAGACTAGGTCACTCCCTGGGATCTGGGGCTCACTAATTCAGCCAGGCTGGCTGGCCTTGGGGGGTCCCCTGTGCTGCCTCCCCAGTGCTGGGATTACAGGTGTGCACCACCATGCCCAGCTTTTGAGATGATGCTGGGGATTGAACTCAGATCATTGTGCTTGCTTGGCTCTTTACCATCTGGGCCACCTTTCCAGCCCCCATAGGAACTCTTCAGATATAGGTGGAGGGGGAAGAAACAAATGGCATGGTGGTTCATTTCATGTGGTCACTTAGCTGGGCTAACAGATGTCTAGGGAGCTGATGAAATGTTGTTCCTGGGTATGTCTCTGGGGATGTTTCTGGAAAGAGCTCAGCATTTGAACGGATAAATCAGATGGCACCATCCAATCCACTGAGGGTCTGAATAGAACAAAGAGAGTGAAAGGAAGTGTTTGCTCTGTCCTTAAGGTGCACATCTACCTTCTCTCACCCCTAGACACTGGTGCATGTGGTTCTCAGGCCTGGAGACACACTGGAAATTAACCAATCAACTTTCCTTGTTCTCCAGATAGAAGATGGAGGAGAATCCTGGCATCCCTAATTGTGTGACCATTATAAACCACTTCTTAGAGATCTGTGATCTCCTATTGGATCTGTTTCTACAAACAATCTTAATACGGGAATACAACCCTGGTGATGTTCCATACACACCAGCCCAGTTTACTCCTGCAGCCCGTGGTCCTGCCTGGCCACTTGCAGTCCCCTTACTGTGCCCGTGACAATCGTTCTGTAGCCCTTCATCTCCTGGCACCAGCCCAGGGCAGCATCCACTGAGGCATGGGTCCGTCCCTTCACTGTCCATCCACTTCACCTAAGGACCTCTCTTAACCATACTGATGAAAACAGTTGCTATCTACCTTTTGATGATAATGGGGCAGAGGAGCCTTAAGGGTCCAAGAGGGAGTCACAAACCATTTACTGTTTATGCTTATGGTGCAAGCAATCTCTGGAAGCATTTCTTTCTTTCTTCCTTTCTTTCTTCCTTCCTTCCTTCCTTCCTTCCTTTCTTTCTTTCTTTCTTTCTTTCTTTCTTTCTTTCTTTCTTTCTTTCTTTCTTTCTTTCTTTCTCTCTCTCTCTCTCCCTCCCTTTCTTCCTTCCTTTCTTTCTTTTTCTCTCTTTCTCTCCCTCCCTTTCGTCCTTCCTTCTTTTCCTTCCTTCCTTCTTTCTTTCTTTGTAAGGCCAAATCACCACATCAGGAATTCCAGCCATCTGACTTCAGCAGGTCAGCAGACTCCAGAAGGCTAAGTCTTATCAGAGGTGCCCCAACTCCCTTGTGCTATTTGACTGGAGTTGTCTGGATCCTGCTGACAAACACTGCAAAGCCTGCCACCCTCGCCTCTCCTGAGAGTGAAGGAAGGTGTCTTAGTCAGTGTTCTATTGCTGTAAAGAGACACCATGACCACAGTAACTCTTCAAAAAGAAAGCATTTAATTGGGGGCTGGCTTAGTTCAGAGGCTTAGTCCATATTACCATGGTGGGAAGCATGGTGACAAGCAGGCAGATGTGGTGCTGGAGAAGCAGCTGAGAGTTCAATATCCAGATCTGCACTTGGGCAGCAGGAGGGGAGAGACACTGGCCTGGCTTGGGCTTTTGAAATCCCAAAGCCCACCCCAATGACACACCTTCTCCAACAAGGCCACACCTTCTAATCCTTCTTAAGTAGTGCCACTCCCTAATGACAAAGCATGCAAATGTATGAGCCAATGGGGGACATTTTTATCCAAACCACCATGGGAGTAGGGGAAGGGAGATCTCTGCAATGGGAAGGGCCCCAAGAAAGATCTAGTGGTCTGTAAGCCAAGAGCAGGTCCTCATTCATGACCACCTCCCAGCCACAGTGGAAGCCTGGGATGAGTGTTCCTAGCAAACAGAGTGGTGGTGCTCTGCATGGACCCAGTTGAACAACCAGGCTTGTTGCTGTCAATCAAGGAAGAATCTCCAGGGAAGGATATTGGGACCTTATCATGCCCAGACAACTCTTTTCCTCGCAGCACCTTCTGTTCTCTTTTCCTGTCTCTCCACTCCCCATCCTCCTCCCCCACCCCATCCCACCCTCGAAGTTCTCTCTCCCTTCCCTTCAGGTCTCTTCTTCATTTCCCTCTCCTCTTCTCTTCCTTCCTTTCCACCTCCCCTCCCTTTCCTTTTCATCCCTCCTGTCTTGTCTTTCTTTTTATTATTTTATTTTTGCAACTTGCCCTCATTGATCTCATACGTACATAGCAGACAGGTGACAGAGGTGATGGGAACTTGGACTCATGGGAAAATTACCCTTTCTAAAATAAAAGTGGCGGGCCTTCCCTCTTTCAGACACAAGCTTATTGCCCCTGTCCTTGGAAACCAATCTAGATGGCTGTGTCACACAATGCATGCTCCCTGCAGGACCTTCAGAGGAGCTGGCGATGACACTACTGGCGATCCCTGTGCAGAGGGGTCTAGGGTTCACAGTGTAAGTGCCGTGAGCAATGGTCCAGTTTTCTGATTTGCTCTGGTGCTCTGGTATTCTTTTGGACCTCGGTAGCGTTTAGTTTGATAGATTTTGCAATTATATTGTGAGTGACCTCTTTGGTTTTGTTTATTATTGATGTTTTTTACTTTATTGTTGTTTAAACACACACACGCACATGCACACGCACACACACACACACACACGGAGCTTGGGAGAGAGCTCAGCCAGTGCAACCACGAAGACCTGAATTTAATGCCTAGAACCCAGAAGAAAAAGCCAGGGATTGTGCATACTTAGACTCCTACCACTGGAGAGGAGACAGAAGATCTCTAGGAATATCTGGCCTAGCTTCATCAGTGAGCATCAGGTTCAATGAGAGACCCTGTCTCAAAAGTAAAGATGGGCAGCTACTAAGGTGGATACTGAGGTTGACCTCTCTGGTCATCAAACCCCTATGCACACACGCGTATGTGCATGTACACATGTACACACACACACACACACACACACACACACACACACAATTACCAATAAGCATCTGGGGCACAGATATTTAAGATAAACACAATTATTTTCTCCAGAAGACCTTTCACCATGCAGAGATGTAACACTTTGGGTCTATACTGTTGACCTTTCCTGCAGAGATTCTGTGCCCCCTGCAGAAACACAGATCTCTCACACTTGTTCATTAACGCTAGTTGGATTGTACCTTTTGCTCATCCCCAATTCAACTGCACAGCCTAGAAGACAGCCGGCAAGGAGGCAAACGCCTTCAGCTAGCTAATGGTAGACCAAAGTGTTCATGAAGTTGTCTCACTGAGTTCTTGCCGGTGAAGGAAATTCAGAGTCGAGACCTGTCGTGGAAGTTTATTTTTAGTTGTGTTTAAAAAAATTGCTTTTGTGCATTGTTGGAAAAAGGGATGCAAAGGCTTTGGCTTTTTGTATTGTCTGCAGGTGATGGATTTCTGTGGGTGTTGTTTAATTGCTAATGATCTGCGTGTGCTATCAGTAGACTACCCAAGGAGTTATGGAAGAATAAATACACATGAGCTCAGACGCTCCGAGGTTCCACTGTCAATTGAGTATGGCGCTAGTCATGATGGTGTTCCCTCTACTCAGGTCTGGCATAGTTTGCACGTATGAGAACGACTCCTTGTCTTCTTTGGTGAGTCCCTGCAGCAGTGAACTACTACAGAGACCTGCTTAAATCTCCAAGTCACATGGCTACCCAACCTGTCAGAGCTTCTGAACCCAGTGATTTTTCTGGAGGCAAATCCCACATGGCCACAAGCTGCAGGGACCAGATCCTCTCTGCACAGATCTCCTCTGCATCTGAGGGCCAGCTTCCCAAGGACCTGCCTGCCATGCTTCCCGTTGCTGGCTCACGAGGGCCCCATTTCAAGTGTGTCTCCTCCTCAAGACCACCTGTGACCTTCAAAATGACAGCTGCTAAGGGTGCTGAGGAATGGCCAGACAGAAGCTAATCATCAACTCTGGAACTCAGTGGCTGAATCAATGTGCTTGGGGGAAAGGTTTTTTTTTTGGTTTCATTCATCTTTGCCAGTGTCTTCAGTAGTGTACACCACAACAGCCACAGCACCAGTAGTCTCTGGTAGCAACCTAGCTATTTTCAGATCTGTTACAGTTGTGTCAGGTGGTTGAAAATGTCATTAAACCCATTACTGCTTCAAAATTACAGTCATCATTGAAACCTGCTCCTGGACCTTGTTATTTAGTGTGTTAATAAACAAGCATTGCTGGAACCATAGAGTTCTTATTTCTTTAAAAAAATATTTTGCTAATTGTATTTCAAAATTTTGGTCCTGTACATCTCGTTTTATCTTAAAAACTTGAAGAAGGGTTCTGTGGGGTTCACAGATGGGATTCAAAAAAAGACTAAGAGCCTTGGCTAAGAAACCTAAGTTTGGGGTTTTGTGTACGGAGGATTTCCATTTTAGATTCCCAGAATTTAAAAAGGAAAAAGAAAAAAGAAAAAGGCTTAGTAGTGGTCTTTTGAATATTTTATTTCCCTTTTCCAGTCATCCATCCATCCATTGATTCAACCAACTCTTTGTAGCTATCCACAAGCTGCCAGACAGAGGTGGCACACCAAGGCTACCCATCCTAAGACAGTCGCTGACTCTGTCAGAGGAGAGGAGAGGGTCTCAGTTCTGAAAAATCAGAGAAAACTCAAATTCAGCTAGCTGCTCATTGCTTTGAAATCCACGGGCATGCTTTCCCTGAGGAATAAATCCTATAATTTACGGTTCCCCCACTAGAGTTCTCATCAGTCTGTGTCTCCCAACCCATTCTGTCAAAATCCTCTGTATCCCTCACCATCCTGATGCCCTTCCCAGAGGGAGTTAATCCCTTCCTCCCTTCCTCCTCCCTTCCTCCCTCCCCTGCTCCCACACTCTCCCCTGCAAATTTTTACCCTGTCACTTTTAATTTTCATTATTCACAGGAGTCTGACTTGCCTCTGGGATCCTGGGCCTTCTGGGTTGTGTGGTGGAGAGGAACACCCCACCCCCACCCCATCCCAGAACCTAGCTCATCCGCTCAGACCTGCTTCCTCCATTTCTTAGCAAACATTTCCTTCTCCACGGACAGATTTGCAGCTCCCAGGAGCAAAATGGTACTCCTTCTCCAAGACCTCTCCCTTGAGTTTCTGCCTATGTTTCCCATCCACGGGAACGTGATTCCAAGACCGTGCTCTCTCGCTCTCTCTCTCCCAAGCCTTGGCCCCACAGAACGTTCCCTTTTCAGACCAACTCTATCAAATCCCTCCAGCTCTGTAGCAGCCACCCCACCCCCACCCCGCCCTGCCACGGAAATGTCCGCTTCTGCTTAGTTCCTTCCGTCATCTTTGCACTCGGTTCAAGTGACCTTCTTTCGGAAGCTTTCTGTGATTCTCAACATCCGACATCCAGGCACGAGCGACCCCATCTCTCCCTCATGTCCTACTGCCTCCTATAACTCACCCCAACAGCTACCTCATGTCATTAACTGGAAGTTGTGTAAAGGCAGGTACCAAGCCATATCCGTATTTGTGGCCCAAGTACCTAAACAGCTATCCTGAGCTAAAAGAAGACAGTGGAGGAACGAGCAAACGAATGAGTGTCTCTCCTCACTCCCCAGAGCTTCTTTTTAATCAGTTCTGGTTCAGGGTTAGCTTGGCGCTGACTGTGCTCAAGGAATCATGTGTCAGCGACGCCACACCTCTGAGATGCATTGTCCTTTCTCCGAAGGCGGAGGAAGGGGTGGAGCTCAAGGCCGCTGGGTAGCTCTCCTACTCTTGGCCATGTGATCCTGTCCTGTGACTTTGTGGGTGTCTCTGTCCTAGGCACCCACTCAGCACCAGGCTCCATCTTCTCCCGTGGAGAACTAGGAGAGTTCCTAAATCTACGATGTCCTGCCTGATCCAAGCCCATCCCGTCCTTTGCCTAGCCAGGTGCCAGTCCTAGAGCTCAGTCTCCAGGCCATTAGCTTTGGGAATAGAGGCATCCAGGGGAAGGATTTGCTTTTGCAATCAAAAGCCATTGCCTTTGAGTGTCTCCATCTGTGAATCTTTTGAGTCTCTCCTCTGTTTTCCCCAAGTGTCAGCACCCCCAAAAAAGCCTTGTCCACTGAGCATCAAGGCAGACACCACCTCCCAGTTCACAAAGGACATGCTCAGTTAGGAGGGATCTGTGCACCTGCAAGCCCACGTGTGTTTTCACCCACCTGCATGTCCCCGCTCGCTCTGAGAAGTTGCCGGTTCCCCCTCCGGGTTGTGGTTCCGGTGTCTTCTCGCCCCTCTCAACGGCTATCCGTTTTTGTATCTGTGATTCACAAACGTGCAACGTGTCTTCCACCTGTCCGTCTTTCCCCACTTTCTCTCTAATTGTTTTTCCACTTCTTAGCTGGGTCTGTAACATGCTGATTTCTGCTGTCTCCTCTCACCTCCAGCTCACTGACCACGCCCCTCAGCTAGGTTTTTGCTCTAATGTATCTAAACTCATCACTCAACAGGCTACTCAACAATCTTTGAGGACACTTACTGTAGATCTCTCATGTTCACCCCAGTGCTGGCCACACACCTCTCCTGGACTTTTACAGCGCTTCTGGCTTGCCTCCCTCAGGCATGAAAATTTTTCCTTAGCCCCCTTTGCTGGTCCCTCTTTGCCTCTTCATCCCAGGGTTCCATCCTTAGTCTTCTCCTCTGGGGCTGAACTTATTCTGAGCCCCACATCCTCCCTAAATCTTTGCTACCACCCACAGCCAATCCTCAGAGAACAGGGAAGGACCCCTATTCATTGGAGAACCTGCAGTTTGCAGGCCACAGATAACCAACTGAAACCAGTTTAGAAAGAGCCATATCTAGGGTGGAGATGGAACTTCGTGTCCTACTGGTGACTGAGGGGATGAAATGAGCCACACAGACCCACAGCTCAGTCCAGCTGTCTTTCAGCTGTGTCTCCTGTAGATCTACCTAATGACTCCCACAGAGATGGGGGAAGAGGAGTGGGGAAGGGCACAAAGACAAGATTCGTTCATAGGACCACAGGACCAAGCAGGGTCTCTATGGCCAGGTGCACCCATGCTAACCACGGCCAGTTCTGTTGTCACATGAGGTCTCCCCAGGCAGGAGGGAGAACAAAAGAGCACTGGAGCCAGAAAAGGAGGGTGTGACCCTTCTTCCCCAAACAACTAGCAGAGCAAAGCTTCTTCTCTGGAGCTGTGCCTTCCTTCCTTTACATGCCCACCTCTTAGAAATAATGCTTTCTACATACTTTAGTGTATAGGTTCTTCATATGGAATTAATAATAATAATAATAATAATAATAAATTCCCAATATATTTGACTGGGATTAGGGCTCAAAAGCAGAAGTTTTTAGTTGTTGTTGTTTCTCTGTTTGGTGTTCATAGCACCTTGGGGCCGCCCTAAGCCTGGCATGGTGTGGGTGTTTAATTAGTGCATCAATTTCATGAATGAATAAGTTGTGAATAAGTCGCCAATAGAAACTTATATCCTCCTGCACTGGGTTTTATGTCAAGAATCTATATGGGATTGGGGATACAGATGTTTCATTTATGCTGTGTAGTCTGCTGAGGCCACGTCAGACAGAGCAAGGGGATGTGATTCAACTTTGGGCTTGAGAACCGTCTGAGGCTCTTCAGACCCCGTCATCTACTCTTTTGCTTGGTTCCTTAGAGGACGCAGTTGCAGGGACTCCTGCTGCTCAGGTGATTTCACAGCCTCTTAAAAGCTTGAGGTAGGATCCTGTGCTGTTTACTGGAAGGGATGAGATTCTATGCTAGCTCCAAACTACTTCCATGTGTCCTCTCTTTGGGGCATATACCAAAGAGATGGATAGAAATGCCAGCTCAGGAACAGTTACAGGTCCCCCGATAGGCTCTATTTGGCAAATGTAGCTGCCTGTCTTGGGAAAGTGGTGGCAAAGTGGCCAAGAGTCCCAGATTTTTAGTGTAGGACAAATGTGGTTTGTATCATCTGTATTGTGTCCTTACAACTGAAACTGTGGCAAGTGACTTCTCTCTTCTAGTGTGAAGAATAAAGGACGCTATCTTGAAAATGCATGCCCCACAGTAAGATATGTAATAAGAAATGTAATATATGTAATATATGAATAAGAAATGGACCCCACTTTCCTTTTCCTGGAAGGAGCCTGTGGGTCTCAAGCTGGGACCTGGTTCAGCATCTGTAAAGGATCTGCTCATCTCCAATTGCACAGACCAACGCAAAAAAATAAAATCCAATCATCACGATGAGAAACTATGTTTTCTTCTTCAAGAGACCAACTCATATAAACCATTACATGATCCAGCCACAAAAATATAAGAATCAGCTATTAGGATTGATGGGATTGTTCAGTGGGTAAAGGCCCTCGCTGCCAAGCCTGAGGACTGGAGTTATAACCCCCAGTCCCACATAGAAGGAATCAATTCCCACACTTGTCTTCTGACCCCCACATGTATAAATGACATGCACCCAAACCTTAAAAATATTTTTTAATAAAAAAGAACTAGCTGTTAAGATCACATTTTCAAATGCCTACCTGAACCAGGTATGGTCTGAATGGGTAGTACACAGCAGTGGCTGATGGCGGAGGCAACCACGGGGCCTTGGCAAGTGTGGTGGGCTGTGGTGGCTGAATTGTCAGGCCTGGTCCAAGGTAAACAGTACTCGCGACTTGGCAGCAGCTGGTTACTATCAGAGAGAATTAGACTCAAGACTCTTTCGACTTGGAACAATACCACATATCAGAATGAAAGTCACTAATTCACTTTAAAAAAAACATGTCTGAAAGCCAGATCTGACCAGTGGGATTGAGATGACTCAAGGACCAAACAGGCTGAGTTCTGATTGCAGCAGATGCCCCCCCCCCCCCCCCCCCCCCCCCCCCGCCAACGGAGCTTTTCCCAGGTTAATTATATAGCATGACTGCAGCCAGCCAATTCTCACTGCATAATATTTTTCTAAACTATTAGAAAAATAATCCATCCCTACCACATAGGGAGGCAATCACTTTGGTAACTACACCGAAGATTATTCTTCCCATGTCTTATTTTATGGTTTCTTCTTCAAAGGCAAACTCGATTTATTTTTTAAGGGCAGGGCTCGGTTGGTAGTGCTTGCGGAGTACGCAGAGAGCTCTGGGTGTGACCTTCAACACTGCAATCACCTGGGTGTGGTGACAAATGCCTATCATCTCAACGACTCAGGAGGTAGAGGCTAGAGGCAGAATGATCAGAAGTTCAAGATCATCTTTACCTACTTCACAAGTTTGAAGCCAGTCTGGGTCTACGTGGGGGTGGGGTGGGGTAGGGTGGGGTGAGCAGGTGGGTAAAGTGCCTACTGTGCAAGCCTGAAGGACCTGACTTCAGATCCCACGCATATTGTAACCTTAGCGCTGGGGAAGAGGAGACAGATCCCCGGCACTTGACAGCCAGCCAGTCTAGCCAACTGGTAAGCTCCAGGGCTCAGCGAGAGATCTTCTCTTCTGAGATACGGAGAGGAGTGACAGAAAGAGACAAGCGGTGTTGACCTCTGGCTTCCACATGTACACACATGCATGAGTACTCACGTGCACACATGTACACATATTCAAACATACGCACACCAATCATCTCTTAAATGTATTATGTTTAAATGAATGTATACTCATCTATTTCTGCCATCTGGCTCTGACGTGCTCAATTCCCACTATATAACCCATCATTTCACAATATTTCTTTGTAATCACTTCATGGTTTCCATGTTTGAGTACCAGTTAACAGATTTTTAAAAGACGTATGTCTTAACACTAGGAGTGTGCGCCTTGCTCTTTTATGACAGTAAAGACTTTCAGTTGAGGCTGTTGGGGGCAAGGACTCTGTTCTACTCAGTCATCTGGGGGCCCCAGGTTGATAAGGCTAGCCATTTCCCAACTGGTTTGCCTGGAGGGGAAAGATCACCTTGGGAAGGTCCTATGAATCACACCTGGAAATAACAAGCCAGCACTTCCTCTGCACTGACATCTGCAGAGGTGGATCTGGGTACAATGTCTGCAAAGCTCTCATAGGAAGTGAGAGAAACAACTAGTTGACCCCAGTTGTCAGCAACCATCAAGTTCTGCAGAGCAGGCCTTGAGAAGAGCGCTGTCCTGGCTGGCAGTGGGGATGTGCTCTGTCTGATCCAGGCGATCCCAACCTGCTGACACTGTAACATGGCATTGTCATCTACGAAGTTCATGCTTTGAGTGGTACAAATGAGTTTAAAAATAAAAATCATACGCAAAAGAATCATTTTAAGCAAGTCTACAGTTTTGGCCTGGGCCACATTCATAGCAGCACTTTGGTCCCGGGTTGAACATGTCTGTAGACTCTGATTCTCTCTATGGAGAGAAATCTCTGGCACTCTGTCCCCCAGGCTCCAGGTTCCCACCACTGCAGTTTTCTTCCCCAGGGTCTCCCATGATCTTGTGTAGAACAGTGTTAAGGGGTCTGTGCTTCTGGGAGCTAAACAGCTCTTCAGACAGCCACTTTACACATTCCCAGCTCCTGAGAGTCCAGGGGCCTGAGGGTTGTGGAAAGGTATTGCTGTGACAAGGTTTAAGTCTGGATCGGCTTGTTTGCCTTGACAATCAAACAAAACTAGCAAGCATCTCTCTTATCTGTGTGCAGTCAACTGCGCCAATAAGGGACTTCTGCACGCGCCCGGTTTTCATTCTATTCTTTCCTCTCCCTCACCTGCCTCAGTGGAACAGGAACCATCCAAAGAATTAAAACAGCAGTTCTCAACCTGTGGGTACCAACCCTTTCCGGGGTCAAATGACCCTTTCACAGGGGTCGCCGAAGACCATCTGTGTATCAGGTATTTACATTATGATTCATAACAGTAGCAAAACTACAGTTAGGAAGCAGCAACAAAAGCAATCTTGTGGTTGGGGGTCACCACACGAGAAACTGTGTTGAAGGGTCACAGCGGCAGGAAGGTTGAAAATCACTCATCTGAAACAAAGTCATACTCCAAGAGTCAAACCTTTGCCTGAACCCGACCTTTGCTGGAGAGAGAGAGAATAGGGCTTAACTGGGACCTCATCCACACTGGGTCTTACCGCCTTTAAGGTGGTATCCAGAAGCAACGGGCTGGTCCAATGCTAGACAGCACCCGACTTCTCGTACCATTGATTCCCTCCTTCTACTACAACTCCAACCTGACCCCTCTTCTCTGAGAGGAGGGGTAACATAATGATTTACTTTGCACCATCTGGGGGGCCTCTCAGAGGTGCACACTTTCAAAGCACGTGACTGGCCTTCTGCATTACCACTGACAAGAGTTCTACAGAACGTGTTGCCACTTTACAATGTGGATATCAGCCTCCCAACAGTTTCATCGCCACCAATGACCCACCCGTTGGCAGGACAACATAGTTTAGGGTGTGTGTCAGCAGCCCCTGACTTTAGGGTACTTGTTTCCATGTAAGCTACTGAAGCAGGAGAGTCCAAAGTGCTCAGTGGTGAAAACTTACATCTTCAAGGGCTGAGCTTCCTGGTTTGGAACAGCGGGAGAGGCATGTCACTTTGGTCATGTCACCCAGGCTGAGAAGGGCCTCACCTCCACGGTCACTAGATCTTCCCTACACAGAAGAGAAAGAAAACTAGCGGATCACTGGAAATCATTTTCTTCTGGGCCAATCTGGCAGAATTCAGACCCTTCAAGTGACACCTAACTCCAAGGAAGGTCCAAGAACAGCGAACTCAATGGGATCTAAGGTGGCCATCATGTCCCAGTTCATCTGAGACTTTTCAGCGTTTAGGACTAGAAGTACTACTTCCTGGAAAGACCCTCGCAAACCAGTGTGGCTGGTCACCCTGAAAGCTACCATGGTAGTCCTGCCCCCAAAGTTAACACTGGCACGTATGAAGCACTGGAGACTGCCTTCATTGAAGGATATGCTCTCCCTGGAAATCGTGAGACGTAACCTTGGAGCACACCCCCAGTCACAGTCTTGGTCGTTTGGTCAGCTGGAGAAGATGGTAGGACTTTTTTTTTTTTTAAATTTTGAGCAGTGTCTTGCTATGGATAGCACAGGATGACCTTGAAAGCAAGACCTTCTTGGTTCAGCTGTAACTACAAACATGCACCTACACACCAATTAATAAGAACTCTTAAACTCTGTGAGTGCAAGGCCAGGGCCAGCCTGGTCTACAGAGTGAGTTCTAGTACTGCCAGAGTTACATCACAGAAACCATGTCTCAGGGAAAAAAAAAAAAAAAAAGAAAGCAAACAAACCAACCAAAAACAAAAAAACAAGAACATGCAGAGGGAAAAACAAATAAACAAAAACCAAACACACATACATGTGCGTGACATGACACAGATTGGCAGAGATTGCTGACTGTAATATCTCTGGGGGTTCAATGTACTCAGATTCTCTGAAGAAACTACCACAGCATCTAAGACGCTGTGCCCAGTCTCCATCACGGTTTTTCTCACTTGTTTTGAGCTCAAGTTTAGGCAAACTATGGGTCTTGAAAGAGCTCTCACCCAATCCTTATTTTAGGAATGGGAAAGTGGGTCTGAGGAGTTCCTAACCCCTCTGAAGATCAGATAGCTGGCTTCCACAACACTAGGACCAGAGTGGGACACAATCTGCTCCCCAGTTCAGTTGGTGGGCAGTTAGTTCTTCGTCTTCAGGCTATTTTATCTGAGAGGAAATTTCATTTTCTGCTTGTTTCTAATCTTACTGCCAGTATTACTGTCCAAATGGATCTGAAATGGATGTCTAAATGCGGTCCTATCACAAGGCCCAGTAGCTTCAACTACTTATTTCACACAGCCTAAGGGACAGTAGTGCCAGCATTAAAATTCATTTTCATTTCTAATGATGGTTATAATTAACTTTTATACATTTCTTGAGCAAATTTAAACCTGTGAGCAAATTTAAATCTGGCACGCTGTATTCATCACAAAATAAAAAAGTGAAATTTTGCTTTTAAAGTATGCAAAAAAAAAAAAGTAAGCATGGCTCCTGAATTCTGAACATTGTTAATTTGAAACAGAAAGTAGGCATTCATTAAAATCATGTAAAATCCCTTCTGTCTCTCCTTCACTGTGCAGCAGTCTGTACTGCTGGTGACGTCATGAAACACCCATACATCTCGTTCCGCTTTAGAAATCACCCCTGCTCCATGGGAACGGTGAGTGTGTGATACGATCAATTATGTAACAACGGGCAGGCCAACGCGCCCTCGTCAGGTCTGGAACAAAGTAGCAAAATGTCCTTAATACTACCTTAAATATGTTTAGATAGCATCAATTAAGTATGTTCTGTATTTACAAAGGTGAGGAAAGGGCATGAAAACATATCTTTTGATTTTAATAATAATTATTTCACACATAATTATCAAAATACCAACATTTGGTGGGAGCTTCATATCAGTAGACACGACTAAGGGGCCTGCTTAAAGAAACAAAGATGGAGACTCCAAGTTCTCCACAATTAACATTTAAAAATATAAAAGATGAAATGGCCACTGTCTACAGTTTTTAAGAAACGTGCAATCACCACCTAAGAATTCCTTTAAGTCAGTTATCTCACCTCACAACTACGTCAAAGGCTTTCCCAAGTATTCACCAGTCCCCAGATATCTTTATGGCAACTGCCGCCAGCTTACAGCATGCAGTTCGCTGCTTGACCCTTCCATCTGATAAACTGTGGCCACTGGCCAACCATTCTTCTCAGTGAACCCTGGTGTGTCACGTTCTGTCCCCAAGTCTACTTTAGAGAACCGAGGGATACGGGACTTAGATTAGCCTCAGAGAATGTGCACGCCCCAATTCCCATTAGGCCAAAGGGCTGTTGCTGAGGTCCTGGGGCAGACTACAGAGCTGAGCACAGCCTGTTGCTTCATGGGCCCTGCTTACTCCTGCTTTAGACTTCAATCATCCAGGAGGGATTTAAACATCAGGCCCTACCTACCTCAAGCCCCCCACCCCCACCCCCCAATAACAGAATTACTCTCCCAGAGGCTAGAAACACATCCCGCTTTGGGAAGGATGATCTGATCCAAAGTAACGGAATCCTGGGTGTGGAAATGAACTTGTCACTTCTACCTTTGATCCTGACTGGGAACACACACAGAATCAGGCTCATTCCCTCTCAGTTCAGTAACCACAGATGATTAAGCTCTACATAAACTCTCAGCATTTTCAAAGGGGAACGGAAGATACTTCTTAATCAGTCCACAGGGGTGAAGTGATTTTTCCAAGTCACAAGAGAACGAAGCCCCTCCTTTACTGCCTGCCTAACCAAACAACGAAATGTCAGTAAGCCTTCTTCTCCTCACTTTTATAGTCAAACCACTGGGGTCCCTACTCTGTCCGACCCTGCCTCTCCCTTTTGGACTCTATTAGCCGAACCGCTGTCACTTCATCAGGAACAGTTGAGGGAATGATATGTATTAACACTATATGTGGAAACACTTGTTTATCAACGTTTTATATGCTTTATTGAAAGGTGACAAGTACAACAGTGAAATACAGGGATAACTGTAGAGAACATGCACAGAAACGTATGCATAGAACTACTATACAGGTGATATGCAGAAACCTCTACTGGGAAACCCATTGCCTTAGGGACTGACCATTTCTCCAAGTACTCAAACCAGCTGGAGCGAGACGACATCAGCGAACAGGGGTTTACTTTGCAAGATTCAGCAGCTAGATTTCAGATTACACAAAGTGACTAACTCTGCCAAATTCTTAAAATTTCTTCAGGCGTGGTTTTCGTCACGAAGCAGGTTTTACGTAGCTCTCTCTATCAAAGGACAACCCACACCCCTTCAGACAGCCAATGCAACATCTAAATTTCAATCTGTACAACCTAAACAGTAGTTACGGTCCTCTATTGTACAAAATCATTACACTACATACACAAATATACAATAAGCAAAACAACCTTCATAATACGATAGTCTAGGTCCCAGCTACCTGTCACCATTGTGTCACTAATAGTCTTGTGTCTTTCGATGTTTCAGAAAAGAGGGACAGTACTGTTTTTATAAACTTTGGTGACAGTTGGCGGTTTGTAAAATGACTGCGGCCCCCCACCCCCCTTACTGCAGTCTTGTTTCTGGCCTCTCTTTCAGAGTTCCTTGAAGGGAAGGAGAGGAGAGCACAAAATCCAGGAGCGGCCCACCTTCCGAGCCCCATGCAGGCAAGCCCCAGAGCTCTTGGAAGCAGGGAGGGCGGCTGGGAAGGGTTGAAAAGGCACACAGCTCCTCAGCATCAATTAAACCATTCCTCAGACATTTGCCAAGTTGCACAGGGCGCATCCATGCTCATTCTCTGATTAACCTTTAATTCACTCAACTAGTACATTTCTTCAAGCCAAAAGCATACGAGTGCTTAATACTGGGGGGAGGGGGGAGCGAGAACGGCATGTGTGAGTCTCACGTCTCTCTCTCGCAGACAGCAATGAAATGGGTGACTGTGGAGGCGGTTTCTCGCTAGCACATCTCTTCGGTCTGTTCAGTTCTGACAGCAGCAGCCAGTTCTGCGGAGGCATAGCAGGCTATGCAGTCGATCCGGAGCCCTGGGATGCTGGCTGTGCAGGGGGCTGTGTGGTCCCCTGTGGCTGCGTGGTGGCCGGCGGGGAGCCAGTCTGCAGCTGGGCCTGAAACTGGGCGAGCTGCTCCGGACTGGCCAGTGTCTTCAACAGATTGTTCTCCTGCTCCAGCTGGGAGTTTTTCTCTATTAGTTCTTTGATCTGCTCCTTCAGAACCTCCACTTCCTCTCTAACTGCATACATCAAATGGCTTTTCACCAGATCCTGAAAGGAAGAGGTAAAGAAAGGGTTTAGCTTACAATTTCCTGACCGCCTTTCTTGGGTCTCCCTAACCAATCACACATTCTGCCTCCAAGAGCATTAAAGCACACTTGTGGAAATCTGCGCATAATCACAACTGCACAATACTTAAGTTTAATGTATAAGTAATCAAGCTTTCCAAAGTCTCTAGACTTTCTCTGCAGTCACTAGCCAAGGATGCTACAGTCCAGCTTCCAATTCAAGATGGCAAACCGCACTAGGCTCCCGCTTCCCCGCCCCCAGGCCAGGCACTCCCAGCATAGGGAGCGCCTCCTCCCTCCCTCAGCACCGGCTGCAGCCAGTTCCTACAGAGCGTGTTGCCGCATTTTCTTCCCTCCACCTCCATTCCCCCCCCCCCCCCCGCCCCCAGCGATTAAGCTGACATCACAGAAACCTGGGCAGACGTCGTAGCCAATGGGAGCCCGAGTTATTTATAGCTCTGAATTAAAGGTTCAGAGTTTGCCTAGCAACAGTGGGCAGAGAATCCCGTGAGAAGAGCCACAGGCGCTGCTCCAATAACAAAGAACGACCAAGGCGGAAATAAAAAATAGGAGAAATCCAGACTCTGGCCGAGAAAACAAAACTTTTCTCCCATTCTCCTGCTTTGTGCTGCCGCAGCACCGCGGGAGAGGTTCTGGTATGGTCTTGAGACCCCTTCCCCAGCTCCCCTCAGCGGGGACCCCTTCCAGCTCCCCAGTAAAATCTCTGGGTTCCTAGTAAAGCACACGCAGTAGGAGCTCCCAGGACGAGCCTTGAGCCGAAGGGAAGCTGAGCTAAGTGAAATGGGTCCAGGGCAGGGGCCCTTCTCCCCCAGTGGCAGCCGCCGGGATAAGGGGCTTCTCTCCACGCTGGCAGAAGGAGCTAGCGCTGGCATGTCTGACTGTACGAAGAGCAACCAGCACCATCTGGATTTAGCTAAGGGATGCACTGGTCCTTCCAAGACATCTCGGGTTTTGTGATGTGCCCACGTTGAGTACAAGTAATTTTTAATCAGTACATACCATAGCTTGCTCAATTTTGTTGTCGATAGCTACCACACTTGCACCAGAGCTGGAAGAGAGGATAAAAAAAGAGATCGATAAACGGAATTGATCTTCAACATCCAGGATTCGGACAGATCTCTGAACTCAAATGACGTTACTAGCATTACATTTCGAGTATTTTCTAACACTACAAAATACATCATACTCCAGGAAATACCAGCTACCCTCGAATATCCAGGCATTTTTCTATTTTAGGGAGCCACAAAGGGCTAAATTACATAATGAGAGAAAGCCCGTTCTCGAGCCAGATCTGCGAAAATACGAATCTTCTGATCATTCCAAAAAGCTACATCTATGTCACAGTAGCAGTGGACAAAGGAATTCGCATGGCTATCCTGTACCTGCATCACCGCAAGGATCTCCCAGTCCATTTAGACCAACTCTCCCAGCTGACATTTACCTATTGTCAAGTCTCACAGAAGCGTTTTCGGTTCCCAGCAAAGACGACAAGAAAGAAATTGAAAAATGTCTCAGTTGGTAAACTCCTAGATCCATCGCCACTGGTCTACACCATTGGGATTTCATGCAATTGCAGCCAAAAACACCCTCGTGGAAAAAAAAAAAGAGAGAGAGAGCGGGAGGGAAAGAGGGAAGGAGCAGCGGCAGCCTGGGTCAAACTAGATGAAGCCTCCGAGCTGTCGGCAGCCTGGGGCGTGAAGACGGCGGCGCTGGCTGAAGTACCCCGGCTCCCGCGGCGGCTCGTGCGACCCGGCAGCCGGCTCCTCTCCTCTAGAGGAGGCCGCCCGCCCCAGCGCCACATATAGACGGGGAGGCGCCGCGCTGATTGGTCGCGCCATAGGCCCGCCCCGCGCGCTCCCGGGCTGCGGTCCCGCCCGGCGCCCGCGGCGGCAGGGAGGGGGCAAGGTGGGGGGACGCCGCCGCCTCCTCAGAGGCCCGCGTCAGGGTCTCCCCCTCCCCCAAAGTACCCGGTGCCTCGTGCTTACGTCTAAAGGGAATCAGACCCCGTCTCCCGAGCGGCCGGTCCCCGCGGCGGAGCTGAACCCTGCAAGCTCGCTATTTGCAACCAGACCCCCACCGAGCTACTGGGCATGCCCAGTCCCACGGCTGAGCCTGGGAAAAGCCAGCGTCTGGATTTCAATTATTGGGTTCTTACAAGTTGCAGTAACGGGAGGCTTTAGAGCCTGCGTTATGTGCAAGGGTAATAATCCTGCTGCAGGAATTCGTTTTTAATGCTAATGAATTGAAAGGAATATTACATTTGCTTTTTGAGGTGGGGTGGGGAATAAGTTCACATAAAATTTATGGTTGCGCGTAGAAAACAACATTGCGTTTTCCTTTGCTAGGCAAATAAGAGTCAAAGGAATCCACAAGATGAAATACAGGGAACCTTCCCCATATGTCTCTAGAGTTGTAAGCATTAAAATCTCATCACCCCGACTGTACGAGTAATTATGCATTCTTCCATTTATAGCTAGAAAAGTCAATCCACAGGTCCAACCCCTAACAGGTCTATTTTCAGCTAGTCCCTAAGGCGAAGGGTTTTCGAAGATAGATGGCAATTCCACCAAGACTCAGTATTCTTACATCAGAGGGATTGAAACACTGTCGAGGGCGTTTTCCAAAAAGCATACAATTCCTTATATGTAAGCCTTTGCTCATTTGCAGCGTGTCCAGAACCAGTAAAAATGTAGAGAGAATCTGATGGCGTTTAAAAATAGTTCGGCGGTCAAGAGATTGCTGCAGGCTGGCCACTACACCCTATAGTCCAGCAATCAGGTTTAACTCCATCGAATCATGGTCATCAGATAAGGGTGTAAAGTACCTTAACCCGGGGCAAAATTACCTCTGATAATTTAAGTATCTGTGAAGACGTATCAATTTGGACTATAATTTAATATACTGTAAGTCTAAGGCCAAAAGTTTGATAAGTATCAAGCTTACATGTTATATATAGTTTGCAGTACTTTGAGGAAATTGTAACTTCTACAATACTGCCCTCTAATGGCAAAAGACTATAAACACAGAAAAGAAAAACTACAATCTGCTCGGAACCTCTCTAATCCATAGGAGAGTGGCATTCATCACTAATAATTCCAAAATAAAATTTTACTCTGAAACATAAGTACACACTCTACACTCACATGCAGTGTGAACCCCCTCTCTTCTCTCCCAAGACAAGGCTTCTCCCTCAAGCAACATCCTTTCCTGAAACCGCCATCAGAGTCTTTTTAGACAATCTTTGAAGTGGACCCACAGCTGGCAGGGGCGCATTTGGTTTCACAAACCATCTAAGGCAATTAAACACCAAATGTCTTGAATACAGCACAAGAAGAGAAGAGCACCAAACAATATTCTTTTTACTATGTTTCATGCCAGGCTTTGCTTCTGAATAAAAATGTTAGTGTAATTGTAGTTTATAACGTGAGTTGTTTGAAGGCATCCATTTTCAGTAAAAGGAGCCAATCAGAATAACCTACAAAACAAGCATGGGCCCCATGTCCATGAACGCTAAGTGGGATTATTATTGGTTCTTTGTAGTTTCTATATGTTAAAAGTTAAAATTATAACTACCATGTAATAGAAGTATATCCTTTAAAATATTTTAACTGAACACCAACTCCAGAGGAAAGGGTATTACAGAAAGATGCACCTTAAATGTAAAGGAAGCAAAAACAGATACAAAACCCTCTAAGGCCATATAAAGAAATGAACTTAAGATACCCATCTGGATTTTTAAAAGATCACAGGATTATATTTATTCATGTTGTCCTTGAACATACATAAAAGAGCTAAATGGGTTCTGTTTTCTGTCATTTTAGCTGAATGACTACCTGCTGTATTAGCAACAGAAGCAAATACAAGCAACCAGTCTGCCTAAGCCACATCCCTGGGGGGCATTTGATTCTCCAATACTTTCCATTTTGAATAACTAGCAAGAAGCCTCTCTCTCTTTCTCTCTCTCTCTCTCCCTCTCTCTCTCTCTCTGTGTGTGTGTATACACACTTCTAGAGAACTGGCTGGACCAAAGAACATGAAAATATCGATCTTTTCATATCTCTCATACAAATGTGCTAGATATATAACTTGAAAGT
This sequence comes from Cricetomys ansorgei, assembly GCA_026225945.1. Taxonomy (NCBI): domain Eukaryota; kingdom Metazoa; phylum Chordata; class Mammalia; order Rodentia; family Nesomyidae; genus Cricetomys; species Cricetomys ansorgei. Next base: position 6,549,359 of record JAMJFZ010000713.1, on the reverse strand, counting down.
GAAGGCAAAGGAAATAGAAGAATGGGCTAAAACCTTCGGATCAGAATGTCTGAAAATTTTTCTTAAAGGTCCTTTTATTTGCCAGACAAGTATCTTGAGTCTAATGCCATGTCTGAGACCACCAGAGGCCTGCTGAAATTGTCCAAGGGAAATGCAGCCTGCCCTTCAGGAGAGACTCTCAAAGGCGTGGGCCACACAAGTCAGCTTCAGAAAGCACTGGGAGGAGCAGGCCTCTAAACACAGGAAAAGGCACAGGCATCTGAAACTGCTATTGTGGTCTGCTCACAAGTCTTTGCATGGAGTTCAGTCCAACCACCTCTGGCTGTTGGCATCAAACATGGGGAATGATGAACGGGAAGACAGGCAGGGGCTGTGAGGGGCTAAGGCGATCAGACTTAGCCAACACTGGCTGAAGCAGAGACTCACAGACCTAGAACAACCTCTTTCCCCCATCTCAACTCCTTTTGAAACTCTAGGGACTGCCAAAGAGGCAGATAAGGTATCCACCCTGTAACCTGACCAAACTGCTCTTCTCTAGGTACCCCCCCAAAATCACTTCACTTTCCCAGGTTCCTAGGCAGTAAAAGTAGAATACCAAGTTTAACAAAACCTCAGATTTCATAGCCAAAGACATGATGGACACACACACAGAGACAAAAATACTACTTAGCCATTAAAAAATAAAATCCTATCATTTGCTACAACATAGATGGAAACGCAGGATTTAACTTAAAGAGTCTGGGCAGTCAAAAACAGATGTCGATCTCATCGAGTGCCAGGCCGAAGAGGGGTTACCAAGGCGAGGGTGGTGGGTGGGGAAGAGGGGAATGGAGGGGATGCTGGTGAACGGATATGCAATCTCAGACAGAGACCTGTCGACTAGCATGGCAGCTTCAGCTAACGGGGATCTACTGTACCCTTTAAAGGAGCAGAGAGTGGGTGTTGTGCTCTCATCACAAAACCCAAAGCACGTGAAGTAACACATTTGTTAGTGAGCCACATTAAACTAGCCTGCATTATTTATAGAAATACAAAAATACATGTGAAGCAATGTGAACTATGACTGTGGACAATTTTACCTGTCAATGTAAAGCAGTATTTGAAATAAATAGAAATACATTTAAAATTGGTGGATAAACGATGAATAATGTTTTAGTGTTAGTTGCTCTGCACACTGTGAGAACAAGAAATAATGTCACCAAAAGATGAAAAAGCTGTTAAGTTCAACCTTATTGTGAGTTAGAGGATAAGGCTGAAAAGTCTTCCTAAGTGTAGAATAAAAGGAAACGAGATAGACGAAACGGGCGGAGGCTCAGAGACTGCAAAGCCAGCATGCAGACAGGGATGTGCTCCAAAGACACAGAGCTGCACGGGGGAAACCGCCGGAGAGTCGTCTGAGAACAGTCCCCGAACCTGAAAAGCGCGGGTCTCTGGATGAAATGACATGACCAAGGGCACGCAACAGAAAACAAAACAGAAAACCACCAAAGCCCTTCATCTCAAAACACACGAAGACCGCGAGGATGGAGGGGCAAGCGCAAAAGCTCCCAGTCAGAAAAGTCAAGTTACAAACAGAAAGCGTCCCCGGGGAAACGGGACGGTGGAGACAAAGGTCCTCACCATTCTGAGAGAAAGGGGCTTCATTGTCTGGAGTTCTCACTTTAGTACAAAGTCAGAATAACACTTTTAGATATTTTAGACAATAAGTTTGGAATCAAGAAAAAAGGGTGGGCAGGGGATACCCACAGCCAGAGCCAGAAGTCAGACCCTGGGAAAGGAGATCCGCAGTCCTGAAGGCTGCGAGCTCAGGAATGGCTCCTGCAGCAGCTGCCTGGTGCCTGGGTGGCCTGATGGAGGGAGACTCCAGGAGCCAGAGACTGGGAGAATAAACTAGGTTTACAGGGGCTGGGCAGCTGTTGACAGGTCATGGCAGCTCTCAGGGAACCCATCTACAAATTGGAAGGTACTTCTACACGCCTCCCCCGATCTACATAGCCATTATCTTAGAGACTTTAAAATGAAATTTATTGAGAAGGCGGTAGGAAGAATAATTGTAGGGTGTGACTACCTTAAAAGAGCTCAATTGTATCTCTATCACAGCTTGAGCATATATACTTAAAATCGAAAACTAAAAAATAAAGAAATGTCACAGAGAAATACAGAAGTAAAGTAAGAAAATAAACGAACATTAGAAGTAGCTGCACCTGAGAAACAGATATGAGGTGGAGAGGAGGAAATGCTAACTGTTTTCCCAGTCCCTCTATCATTCTTTGGGTATACAAACTGCCTAGATTAAGAAAATGTCTTAAAGTAAAAGGGAGGGATACCAACACAGGCAAACTGACTACCTACAACAGCATCTATGAAAACTACCCATGCCTTGAGACAGCCATGGCCAAAGAGCAGAACAACAGTAAAAAAAACAAGGAAAGAAAAAAAAAAAAAAACCACAGGGGTCAACTGCGGAGAGTCACAGAGCCTGGGAGAAAGAAGCCTGAGTCTGGAGAAGCAAATGTTCAGAAGGACACTGCCGAAAGTGTGTGCGTGTGCGTGTGCGTGTGTGTAGTGGGCATTAGCGAGAGGGAGAAGGGGGGTGTGTGTGTAGTGGGCATTAGCAGGAGGTAGAAGAGGTGTGTGTGTCTGTGTGTGTGTGCGCACGCACGCATGAAGAGGGTGTGTGCATATGTGTGCATAGAGAAGGCATCAGTCCTGCACCGAGCAGGACTCTGTTACTATGGAAAGCTGTCTAAAAGCAAGCCTTGAACAACTACTCTTCAATGTGAGCTACTCATCACTCCCAGCACTGGATAAAAAGCAGCAGATACACAAACAGGAAGACAGGACTCACGATTACAAGAAAAATACGTAAAGATCTCCATCATGTGACAAGAGTGACAGAATCCGTAGAGAAGGATACTGCATCAAGGGACGGTAAGCCACGCTTCATATGTTCAGAGGGAAGGTAAAGGAATTTGCATACTGAAGACAGGGGCAAGAAACAATGAAAACTCAGCTGACGTTAAAATGAAAACTACTATATTCGAGAAGGAAAATGTACTAGATGGGACGATAGCAGCTGGTATGTGGCAGAAAGGTTAGTGCTGCATGAGCAATAGACACTATTCAAAATGAATCATGGAGAAAAAACTCAGGATAAAAAGAAAGGAGGAGTCCAGCGTTGGGGGACAATTTCAGGAACAGATCCCTAAAAAATAGGTCAAGAAGGAGAACTATTTTAGGAAACAATGGCAGCTTTCCCCAAACGTTATTACAATAACCCACTGGTCTAAGAATCTACACAAACCCCAAGGCAAGGAAACCCTGCCAGTACCCAGAAAGAGGTGCCTAAACCCAGTCACAGAGAGTATCTTAGAAACAGCCACAGAGAGCAAACTCTGTCACAGACAGTGGGACAGCAGTTCCCAGCTAGCCTTCTACTTGGAAACAACGCCAGGCAGGAGACAGTTCCACCAATAAATATAAGGTTATGAAAGAAAAGGTCAAAAATAGATCAACATATAATGGGAAGTTGATTTTCCACACGAATGTAAGAATTCTATTAAGGAACAGTAACTTTCCAACAAATGCTCCTGAGGTCCTGGGTCAATTGGATAAAGTCAAAATTAGAGAGTAGAAAAAGAGAAAAAAAAACCTACCTTGAACTATCCTTCATACACATGAAATATTAACTACAAATAAATCATAGAGTAAATATAAAACCCGGAACTAGAAAACCTCTATAACAAAACCCAAAAGGAATCGTGTGCTCCTTGGGTTAGCAAACACGTCTTAGACATGGCCCTAAAATCACATTCCATGAAGGAAAAAGAAAGTTGACAATTGGGCTGCTGTTGAAATGTAGAGTTTGTGCTTTGAAGTCAACACTACAAGAATACTGGAAGCAACATCAAGGTAACAGGTGTTAAGAACTCAGAACTCAACAGCCAATTAAAAAAAACGCACAAGCACTGAATACACACACACACACACACACACACACACACACACACACACACATACACACACACACACATACACACCTTACTGACTTTGACCTGAAAACACCAGCACCGACAGTCAGGCAGGGCAAAGGACCACTCACTTATTGGCAGTGGGAATACGTATTGGCACAATTGCTTTTCAACAGTTAGGCACACACTTTCCTGATCAAGTTATGAATTCAAATCTGTATGTGGATATTCAGGGTGATTTCCATCATAAGCACCATCAAGTGTCACTAAACTGGAAACCAGATAACCACGTGCCAGCTAGTCTGATGGGGCTCTACCATGTAGCAGTATAGAGAAATAAACTGTTACTAACAGCATGAACGAATCTCAAAGATAACACAGTAAGTGGAAGAAGCCAAATGCAGAAGGCTGCAAAGCACATCGTCTCATTTATATGGCACCATAGGAAAGGCAGAACATCATGGACAGAAGACAGCGCCAACGCTACCTGAGCTTTGAGGCAAGGAAGGGAACACAGACTCCATCCAGAGGACCGCTGCAGTGGGAGCTCCCCTCAAAGTCTTTAGGAAATATGATTCAAAGGGTTAACTTCTCATCTTCATGAGAATAATCATTCCGAAGCCAAATTTCTTCATAAATACCACTTCTGCTAGATGGTGGTAGATTATGAAGATCAGGAGCCATAGACGAAAATGGCACCCCAGATTTAGAAGTTAAATGACATTCCGTAAGAAACATCTGAAGTGAAAAGTTGTCCTGATTATGGTTCTATTTCAAGAATTTCATGCACATCTCCTATCGCAAATGAACAGCATTTCTGCTTTACTTTTATACAGCCACGGCAGTAGACGATCTGAGCTCCTCTTACACCTAAAAATAGTCACCTCCATCTAACATCTCCTGATAAACTCGGGGGATAACGGTGGTAAGCAGCACAGATGAGACAGAGGGACCAAATGGTCTATTTTCCTATGTGCACAGAATCAGCAGGGGCCATTCCAGTCAGTCCCTTGGCAACCTTGAATCACACATCTTCCTTTACAAAGGTGAATGGTACTCGGCCACTGAAGGTCTAGCGCAGAGACTCCGTGCGCTGGAAAAGGCAACGCTGTGCCGCCTTGTGTGTTCAGTGAACTCTTCTGCTTTGACAGGACACACGTCTGCATGATGGCCCCTCTGGACCCAGGCTGTGGAGCTTCACTTGGGGGTTTCCTCTGACTCTGTGAACTAGTCACAATTTTAGAGAGAAAACAGGCTTCGGGTGATCGTTTTGTTTTGATAGCCTTATTTTGTAGGTTTAGAAATGGAGGCCAAAGAGACTGTGTCCAGGACTTACCCACGCAATTGGAGGCTGGACAACAGAAACAGCTTCTCAGTATATCATGTATTAGAACCATAGACCAGAAATTCCAGAACCATCTGAAGCAATGGCTATGAAAGTACGCATGGTAAAGAGGTCAGAAGATGGAGGACCGCTGTCCAGCTCAGTGGAACCTTAGGAGCCATCTAAAACCACCCTCTTCACAGGTGAAGAAGGCACCTGGGATCCGGAAACCTACACCAGATCCTAAATGTGGCACCAGGGCCTACGGTCTGGTGCGGGGCACCTAGGTCTAGTCTGGAGTGGAGACTGACCCTCTCTAGCCTCCTGCTGGCACGCAGGGAAGGCTAATCAGACACTTGGGTCAGTCCCAGAGGCAGCGGGCTCTGCAGTCTGTGAAGGGACTCTCCAGACAAAGGGACAAAGTTCTGGCAGTGAGCAAGGCTCACCCCAGCTGCAGGCAGGCACACTTATGGTGCAGACATGCCCAAGGACGATGCTCAAATGGAGGTCCATAAGCCCTACAAGTTCTTCAGAGAGCCCTTGGGAACTACGAGAAGGGCCTTAGGGAATTTAAGGACCAAAAGGAACGATACTCTGTAAATGAGGAAGGCAGGCTATGTCCCTAAGGTGCATGGCCAGGAGTAATGGAAGAATGGGCTTAGTCACATGTCCTTAAGACAAGCCTTATGGTACCCCAGTACTCCTGTGGGTCCTGATGCTCAGCAGCATCCCCTCAACCTCCTTACCCATCCATCATCTGTGTGCAACTGTGACGATCCAATAAGGGAAAGGAGACAATGGGACAAAGGGAGTAAAGAACTGAGTGGCCTTGGCCAATGAAGAGGGAGGTCACTTTCTACTGGCAGGGTGACTCAGCAGTAAAGGCAAACTTACCACCAGACTATGCAAGCTGACAGTGAGTTCGATACCCCCAGACCCATGTGAGGATGACAGGAGGGAACTGACCCTACAAAGGTGACCTCTGACCTCCACACATGCACTGTGGCATAGGTACCCCTCAGCCTCTCATCCCCCCCACACACACATACCCCACATACCCAAATATCACATTCACACACACACATTCAAATGTCACATTCACACACACATTCACACACACTCACACACACAATTTTAAAAATGAAATTTGCTTATTTTTTTTTTAAAAGACTGATATAATACTTTTGGACTAGAAGGATACAAACTAGAATCTTTATAAGTTCTCTTTGGACATTCTCTCATTCATTTACTCATCCTTATCTAACAAGAACTGTGAAAGGCCAGGAATTGAAGTTCAGAAGTCAGAGTCCCTGCTTTCGGTGGCCCCAGGGCATGGGTGGGAGGGTACACGTTATCTGCTATAACAGGATATACGTACAGGATGACGTAAGGGGTGCTTGAGAGGAGAAGATCCCCTCTGGACCTTGAAAAACAAGACGTTTACATGGTCCAAGGGGTGGACGTTTGTGAAGGGGAATGGCCAGACAAACGCCTGGGTCATGAAGCAGCCATGCCAAGTCTAGATGCCATTCGGGAGCTGAGTGGCTGCACAGTAGAAGACGGAGGTTGTGGAGGGAGGCGCAGAGAGAAGTAGCAAAGGGGGAAAGGGTTGAAACAGGCTGGGGCTTGGCAGGTTAGGGGAAGACTGGGACGCCTGGCAGCCGGGGACACAATGGGATGTGTATGTCAGTGAGGTCACTGACGACGTACAAGACCCCAGGAGACAGAGGAGGGGTGAAGGAGGGAAATCCCGAGGGAGGGGAGGTATAAGGTGATGGCTAGAGGCAAGGCAGGCAGGATGATGCTCAGCTATTAGGGTTACGGGAACGTGTGGAAAGTGATGCCAACCAAACGTGCTGCAGCTCGTGAGAGAAACTGGGCCTGGGAAACGAAGGCCATTGGTTGGGCACGGCAGCCCATAGGAAATACGGTCCGGGACTTAGGAGTGAGTGTGCCTAAGAAAAATGTTTGAGGTTGCGAGATGGCAAACATATCCATGAGAGTGGGTGAAATTACCTCAGGGCTGTACGCGGGAGACAGAGTGGAGCCAGGGTCACATGCCATGAGCGTGGCCATTTGGCAGAGACTCCTGAGCTTTCTGTGGGTCAAGAAGAGAGAGAGAAGGTTGCTAGGCTTAAGCCGTTTGTCAAGATCCTTGCCTAGGGGAGTAGCCTCTTGAATGAGGAGACTAAATTGCAGAGATGACCTGACAGGAGGGCAAGGAAGAGATAAGTCAAATTTGCAATGCCAAGTGTCCTAGGTGTCCTCCAGGGAACCACCAAATGTGTCCTGCGAGAGACCCCCTAAAGAGTGAGCGGCAGACGAGAGCATGGCCATCAGCACTGCAGAGAACACAGTGACACAGCACAAGACTTCTCTGCTCTTCCAGCCCACAGGCTAGCTTGTAAGAGGGAGAGATAGATATTCAGGAGCCAGACAAGGCCCAGCTCCAGGGACCAGGATCTGAACCCTTCTCCTCCACGGGGAGAGCGGGCAGCAGGAGCGCTTCCCAGCAGGCATGTCACAACGGAAAGAACCGAGTTGTTGCTTTTTGAAACCACTAATTGACGATTAAAATGGCCAAGACGACGCATCGGGAAGTGATGGAAACGGTTTGACAGGCTGGTAAAGAAGCCTGGCACCATTGTGGAAGGGGCCATTCATGGGGCACAATTAGCGGGCAGTTATAGAAGAAGTCACACCGTGAGATGTTTTTCTCTCCGGTGAGCTGAGACGCAAACACCTCTGGAGGTGACACAGAGTGCAGCAGACACCGCAGGCTGAGTTACCTGGCTGGAGACGGCAGAGAAGCACTCTGGGAGCTGGGCGGAGCCTACCCTTGATGGGAGAGCTAGATCACCAAGGGCTTCCTGGGAAGAACTTCACTGCTAGAAGAGGCCATGTCAACAGGCAGGGGGCAGACGAGTCCTCCTGTCTCTGTCCCAAATGTCATGACACAAGCCCAGCCTGTGTTGGTCCAGAAAAGAGCCATAGTGGTTCACTTACTATGTAGGCTTGCCAAGAATTGACAGGGAGGCATATTTTATAACTGCAAAGCCTGCCAGACCTCAGCAGAGGGAACCAGCATCATGGCCAGTGCCATACTCACAGTGGAGCCCGACAGTCTCAGCTCAGGTCTTTTTATTGAGCCAGAACTCCTCAGGTGCAGACCATTAGCAATCAAACTCCCCCACAGAAATCCAACACCTGCAGACAGCATAAAATGCCAAGGCCTATGCATCCCTTTCTCCAACAGTGCACAAAAACATTATTTTTTTTAAACACAACTAAAAATAAACTTCCACAACTGTTGTGGGACTGTTTTCGCTATGGATAATATTCCTGTGTGCTGTAGCATGTAAAGGATCTCTGCCCACTTGTTTACACCTCTGTTCTAAGACAAGAGGGTCGGTGTGGAAACAGGAAGAAAAGCACCTGGGGGAGCAGGGGCGGAGCAAGGAGGGAGCAGGGAGGAGGCAGTGAGGAGGGTTAGGAGGGAGAACCAAGAGGAGAGCCCGGGTGAGGAGGCCATGGAGTGAGCCCTCTGCCTAAGCCGCCCCGGTATTGAATCCCTGAGATTTGTAATAGTTTGTGATTAATATATCGACAATGTTTTAATAAACAGTTTTGTAAAAAAAAAAATCAACCATGGACATTTACCAACACACAACAGTGCACAAATATGAAACTAAGAAATCACGCGCTGCTGCAAGTGTCCTGGGGATCAAAATAAGCCCGTTTAAGTAACCAACAGTATCAGAAAAGCTATACAAGCAAACAGACTGAAGCAGCCTGGCTCTACAGCCAAGGGGAGGGGTTCCCAAAACAGTGGGTGCTGATGATCAGAATATCTGCTGCATAACCATACCCCCAAAATGCTGAAACTTCTTAGTAGACTCATTCTACACACATTACCTCATCGAATCCTCACACCTCCAGAGGAACCATTATCATCCAATTGGAACAAAACGGGCAGAACTCTGTGCTGACGGACCTCACATTGCACTGGTCAACGGGTACAAACATGGTGTGTGGCACAGTGGTAAGAACAGAGGGGACAAAGGATGGACCGAGACGAGCGAGGTCAGAGAGGAAGAACTCCCTGAGAAGTGAGTTTGGGGCGTTCCCCAAAGGAATGAGTCTACCGTAGAAGACTTCCCACAGAACAGCCAAGGACACACACCTCTGATACTCAGGGATCCCACAACAAAGCCAGGCCAGTGCAAAGCACCATGGAAATGTTCAGTAACCAACGTGTGGTACAAACGATCTCTCTTGCTCTTTGATCTGGATATTCTGAGGAATGGCTCTTCTCCGAGTACAGGAACGTGCGGCTCACATCCCTGTGGTGCACCCTGTCAGAAGCCTGTGCGCACTCACTAGCAATGGGTAGTACAGACCTCCTCATGGTCTAAGGTAGCTTCTGAGAGAATCATTTCATACTACTCACCTTCCAAAAAACATCTTCCTGTCCGTAGGTACAAGTAAGTAATGTTTCCCAGTCATACAACTAGCTGTCTCAAAGTTTATACACTAGCCGCATGAAGGTAGTTTTTTTGAGTCTTGGCTTAGATAATTTCATGAAGCCATGAGACTCCTAGCAGGCATTCACATGTTTAGAGAGCTGTTAAAAACTACTTCTGAGCTGGGCAGCGGTGGCGCACACCTTTAATCCCAGTAATGGGGAGGCAGAGGCAGGCGGATCTCTGTGAGTTCGACGCCAGCCTGGTCTACAGAGTGAGTTCCAGGACAGCCAGAGTTACAGCAGAGAAACCCTGTCTCAAAAAAAAAAAAAAAAACAAATAAATATAAACTACTTCTGACCAAGGGTGGTAGACTAAACACATTTATCTGCTTCCACCTATACACCATGAAAGAGAAAAAGAACCTACACAAAGACAGAAGAAATGTGGTAAAAGTATCAATTTCATCAGTTTTCAAATTTGAAGAAGAAGGTAACTCATCAAATTGAAGCCTATGCAAGCAGTAAGGAGTCAGAAGACGGCCAACAGGCACTGGTGAGCCCAATGTTTAGAACCCATATACTCCTGCAAGTGCAAGGGACAGCCGAGACGAGTGTACACACAACACAGAAGTCCACTCTTACACAAGTAACACCTGCAGCAGCCCACGACCCTCTAGCATAAGCAGTATCCAGTGACAAGTCCCCTGGAGGAAACAAAGAGACTTCTGAAGTTTTGAAAGACAACACAGATTAAACAAGGAGGAGATAAGAATGGTCAGAATGGGAAGAGCCGGACTTTGAAAAGCTCACTGTGAGCATTCACAAAATTAATGAGAAGTTGAAGAAACATCTCAGAAACTAGAACAAAACAAAGGGTTCTAGAAACCCTTTGAAAAAGGGAAATAGAAAAAGGGAATAGAAAAGAAGAGCTATTTAGAAGAGCTAACATCTTCATCAGAGAAGTGTCAGAAGCACAGCAGAATGTGGAGAGGTTAAGTGTCATAAAATAATTTGTGGAATTTTCTAAAACTACAGATGAGGTTTTAAAAAATGAACCTGGCTTATCCATACAGCATGGATATAACATATGTGTGACGGCTTGAATGAAAATGGCCCCCACAGATTCACGAAGGAGTGGCACTATTAGGAGGAGTGGCCTTGTTGGAGAAAGTATGTCACTGGGGCTGGGCTTTGAGGTTTCAGATGCTCAAGCAGGCCCAGAGTCACTCTCTCTTCCTGCTGCCTGCAGATCCAGATTCAGAACTCTGGGCTCCCTCTCCAGCACCATGTCTGCCTGCCGCCATGCCTCCCACCATGCCGAAAATGGACTAAACTTTTGAACTGTAAGCCAGCCCTAATTGAGTTGTCATGGTCACGGCGTCTCTTCACAGCAATAGAAATCTTAAGACAGTATGTTTCACATATGGTGTGCATTTCAGTAGGAAGAAACCCAAGAATGCAAGAAGCAGCATCAGCTGCACCACACCACCAAAAGATACCTTGGTCCACATTTGTTATCTCACAAAGACATATTTTTCACTCATCTACAAATGTTAATATATGTGCGTCCGTGTGTGCATGTGTGTGTGTGTGCGCGCGCGTGCGCAATTCAACACCCTAAAACTGGCTAGTTTCCCTGCTTTAACATCATACAATGAAGGCAAAGGAAAACTTAAGTACTGAGAAGCCAGCGATGAGAGCATGATATATCTCCCTTAGAAGAGGCAGAAAAGAATCCATGTCTATGCCTTGTGCACCACCAGTAGTGTGTACACACACACACACACACACACACACACACACACACACACACGGCAGGGGGACCTGTCTGTTGTGAGCACAGCGTCAAGTGATACAGCATTATTACGGACAGTGACTAAGAATGAGAAGAACTGGGAAGACGTGTAGAGTGGCTGACAAGCAGAGGGCAGTGAATGAAGGCATTAATCAGAAAGAGCCTTTTCCATAATCAGAGAAAGCATTATCTACATAAAGACTGGAAATTGCCAGATCGTCATTCTTTTCAAGCTAGTGGTAGCTGATTAGTAGTTTCAAACATCTCTTCAATTTTCAGAGCCTTCAGCCACAGGTAAAATAGAGATGAGAAAACAGCCAGAGAATTCCCACCAGTGATACACAAGTTAACCGAGGAAGGCAGCTACATGTTAGACCAAAATTTCAATTTTAATGAAATAGATACCTATTATAATTATAATACCTAATATAATATAAATAGATACCTAATTATATAATATATACCTATAATTATATAAAATACATACCTATGTATGTATTTTATGTAATCCCAAGAAACAAGCCTACTGACACTTTTATATTATTTGACTTAGAAAACTAACTTTCAATGTCTATTTACAGCAGAACAAAAAAAGTTCTAGACTTTGCTTTCATTTTCCAAGCAAACCAATGAAGTCTCCTGTAGTGTCTCAGTCACTGTACCCAATCTGATCCTCTGTTTCTCACTGAGAAGAAAGCAGAAGTCACTCACGCTCTTCTAACAGCCCAGTTCTACATGGCCTCCAGAGGTAAGATGAAGCAACATTAACTTCTCCACTTTGACCTCAAAGTATCACCTCCGGACGGATTCTAAAAGCACCGTGATCTCATTATTTTAGACATTTAAGTCCAGATGCAATTAAAACATGTCCTGCTCAATGCTAATTCTATTTGTGTGTGTGTGTGTGTGTGAGCATGCGCGCATGCACACTCGTGCATGTATCTCCAACATTATAGCATGTGTATGGAGGTCAAAGAGCAATCTGTAAACGTGGGTTCTCTCTTCCACTCTATGGGTCCAGAGATCAAGAGCACATTTATCTTCAGGTTTGGCAGCAAGCCCCTACCTGCTGCACTGCCTGTGGACAATACTGATTGTTTTAAAAACACAATTTCATGTACGCTCAGATTTGGGGCTCTGGAGTTAGACCCTAATTTAAGTTTCCCCAAATCATTTCTTATGTAAAATGGGGATACTGTATTTTTTTAATTTTCCTCTGACAATTAAAAGAGATGACATAAGAATCTGGCATTTTCCATAGGAATTCCAGTTACGACCGAGTTCTCAGCTTCTGGGTTCAGTGGTACTTGGGGTTATTGAAGAGACCTATACATTTCTCCACATGCTTTTAAAAGTAGAAAGTTTCCTAAGAGCGCTTAATACATAAAATTATTAGAGGTTACCATGCCCCACCACCATTTTTTCTTTTGTAACATTCATCTTTATACAATTTGTTCCCCTTTCTGAACATCAAATCATCGCCAAACCAGCCGGCTCACCTCAGTGCTCAGAAGAGGGAGGCTGAGGCTGGCTTCGGCTGTAGTTAGGAGTCTCTTACTATTTTTATCTTAAAGCTCAAAGAGAACACCCTCATTTCACACTTGTCTGATGCCCTAAGCTACGCTGCAGACCTCTGGGCTTCCGTCAGGGCTGCATGGCCTCTGAGCCCTCTCCTGAAGGGACATGCCCTTCCAGGTTTTTTCCTCCAGCGATGGAAAGATAACGGACCTTCTGCCCAGAATAGAGCACTCGGGAGTCTTTCTCCCCTGTGTGCCTTCTTTCCACTACAATTTATGTGCAATATCCACACAAATACCAATTTCACAAACATCTGTGACTGGCATTAGTTTCTGGGGTTGAAAAGCGAAACAGCCTTACCCTAAAAGGCTTTAAAACCAGAAAGCATTAGTAGAAATTTATAAGCATTTTAGCCTATTTCTTAACTGCAAAAGAACCATGATTTTACAGAGCAACATTTTAGAAATACACCAGGCTATAGAAATCAAGACTGCAAACCACACCACAATGGACTCAATTAGTCTCTCTTAGACAGGCAGACAGACTGTCCGACAAATATATAAAGCACTAAAGATCTGATTCTAAAAAGCCTCCTGAGCTCTCTGCTGAGGTAATTTTATAGCAGATGTTCAAGATACATACCGGCCCATTGGTTAAATGGTCTGAAGAGTTCACTGTTTGGATCTACAAGGTAAACCTGAAATCCATCCAGGTATTTGTAAGTACTGAATACAGGATCTATTTCCCTGTCAAAATGAGCACATAAAATTTAGAGGACCAGCAAAGAGCACACACACCTCACAAACACACACACACACACACTCACTCACAACCCCCAAAACCTAAAGAGAAGAAAATAAGGGGAAAAATACAATATGAGATCCATAAAGTTGGTGAATATTCTTAGAAACTATTTTTTTTTTTTTAAATCTGTTTATCTGGGAAAAGCAAAATGTTGCAAGCTAATGCCTAATTTTAACCAAAATTTTAGATGCACTAAGAACCTGAAAATTAAAAAATCTGTATCAGAGCTCACTTACTCAGACACAGTAGCACACACCTGTAACTTCAGTACTCAGGAGGCCGACACAGAAGATTGTTACCAAAAGTTGAGACCAGGCTGGGCAACACAGTAAGGCCCTAGAGTGTGAGTGTGAGTGTGTGTGTGTGTGTGTGTGTGTGTGTGTGTGTGAGAGAGAGAGAGAGAGAGAGAGAGAAAGAGAGAGAGAGAGAAAGAAAGGGAGGGAGAGAGAGGGAGGGAGAGAGAGGAAGTGAGAGAGTACACTTAGTTTTAGTCCTCCCTCATTTGAGTTCCTCTGAACCCTAATTGTAAAGCAAAACTAAAGCTGATCATACAGAAAATACGGTATTCGCTCTGCCATCCAGGCAGGACTGTAGAAGAGCAGCCCCAGCGGAGCTGCAATTCTGTGACTGGCTGCACCAGGCTCTGAATTAGAAGTGGAAGCCACCAAGCATCCGCAAGTAGCCTGCACACTTGTGCACACCTGTTTTTGCCCTGACCCAGCTCCAAGCCATCACTGCTGAATCTCATTACGAGGAGTGGTATTCAACAGCTGTTTTAATGCATGGCTTTTGATTAGAGGATTTCGGGAATTTTGTATGACCATATACCTGGGGCCACATAAAAATCTCTCTGGGGTTGGGGGCTGAAAGTGGAAGGGGTTTTAGAAGCCCTGCCTGGGGCTTTCCCTTCACAACACAAGCCAGAGCAGCACGCAGCACCAGCTGTACACTGTATCCACCAAACCTGAAAGCAAGCGCTGCCACCCAGAGTCCCTGCCAGGTTTCACGGCCACCTCCCCAACCTCGTCCCAGACTGGAGCCTCACTTCCCTCTACTCTCCCAGGGCCACCTGCCACGTCTGTGCTGCTACAATGCCACTGGCATTTCGTTCTACCCTTTTGTGTCTTTTCAATATCTGCCATCAGAGCTGGTACCGGCTTTCCGTGTGCCCGGTGCTCTGGTTGCAAAGCTGCTGTTTCCCAGGGTTGAGCTCCTCTCAGTTTTATGCCTCCGCTGTCTCATTTCTATAGGGTGAACGTCGAGAGATGCAGATCTCATCCACTGTGGGGGCAGCATACCCAACAGACTCCAGCACAAAGACAGGGATGCAGAGAGCAAACCCCTGCCAACCAGGTAGGTTAAAGTGAGCTTTCTCCTTACCTTGAAGACTTTGTCATGACCTCCCTCCTCACCCACCCAGAAGACCTTGGCAGGCAAGGAAGTTTTCGAGGAAGTTAACCCAGCGACGCAGTCTTCTGTCTAAGGAGTCTGCATGGAGAGGACTACAGTAGGGATTAGGCCGAGGTTCTCAACCTTGGCTGAACGCCGGAATCAAGCAGGAAGCTTTTAAATAGCACAGATGCTCAAGCCTGTCCCTCAAGAGATTCCAATTTCAGTGATTTGGGCGGGGGTCGGTTTCCCAGGTGACTTCAATGTGAAGCTGGGCCAAACAGGCTCCAGCGGCAGCTCCTTGGCAGAGGAGGGGTAGAGAAGCCTGATTCAAAAGGTAAGCCATTCCTAGTGAAGAGACAGTAGTCCTATTCACAGGACAAGCCCACAGCTCTGAAAAGCAGAAGGGCCGTTCGGCCCGCAGCTCTCCAAACCTCAAGCCCTGTTCCAGCATTGGTGAGACGTGTCTCCTCTGGGGGGCAAGTCAGCAGTTGGCAGAAGTCCCATTTTGCTACTCAGAGGGCTGTGGCTAGACCCATCTTGAGAGGCAACAGATAATGAAGCCTCCCTGGGGTCCAAGAACAAGAAGAATCACAAGTCAGGGACCCTGAATTCAAGCCCCACAGCCACAGTGGGAGAGACAGCCTGGGGAGGCAGCTGCGGGAGTGGGCAGGACTGACATTGCCATACTGAAGGCAGAGGCCTGGCCCAGCCGGTGAAGTGTCCAGGGAACGGGGGCCCCACCCTCTTTGGATGAGAGCAGAACTTATCAACTGAGCACAACACTGAGTTGGACAGTCCTGGGCCTAGGGTCATCAACCCGTGGGTTGATGTGGGTAGATCAACCTGTGAAGCCACTCACTGCTGCAGAGTCTGAGAACTGAGGCTCCAGTGGAATACCCAGCATGCACAGCCGTATTCCCCCAGCAGGGTGGTTAGGGCTAAACAAGACTCTCAAGACTTACAGAGGCAGGTCTGTGCGCAGATCTCGGTGCACTGCCTGTCTCCTCTCCCATTCCCTTCACTCTGGGGAGACACCTCTCACAGTTACAACAACTAGCCACAGCGGGAGTAGGAACTGGGGTATCCCACCCCTGAGAGAACCTGCCCATCCACACACGACAAAGTGAAGGGCGACTGGCAAAGGAGGAAAGCTTCAAAAATGAAGGCAGTTCTGGTGGATATTACACGCACAATACAAGGCTCTGCACCAGCATGATTCAGGAAAGAAAAGTCCTTAAGTTCACCTGAACCTCTTCCCCACTGAAGGACTCCAGTCCCCAAAGCTGCTGGCTCCATCCCCACACCAATTACACAGTACTTTTAGTTTATCGGTTCTGTTACAAAACCTTTGCTTTTGTATTCTCCTTCATGCACTTATCTAATTTTGTTTCTGCATCTCTTCACTATCAGGCAATCTTATTTTTCTAAGCTGTTTATCTTTCCCCCTTTACAAGGTTCTTCTTTTATCTCCCTTTTTAAAAATTATTTATTTCATGTGCATTGGTATTTTGCCTGCATGTATGTCTGTGTGAAGATATCAGATCCCCTGAAATCAGGGTTACAGGTAGTTATTATCTGCCATGTAAGTGCTGGGAATTGAACCCTGGTCCTCTGGAAGAGCAGTCCGTGCCCTTACCCACTGAGTCATCTCTCCAGCCCGACTCTCCCCTCTTTTGTATTACCTTACTTCCCTCCTTCCCCTCTCCTGTCCCCTTTCTTCACTTCTTTCTTACTCATAGGCATCATCTCGACATTTTTACCTTCACAGCACCAACTATATTGGTTCTGTGGTTTTCTGCTCTATAGCCATTGGTAATAGCTAGCGGGTTGTAATCAATCCTAAGTTCATTCTGCATCTTGCTCAGTTTGGTGTTGTGAAAGCAGTCTGTTGGCTTCTCTCTGAGGTACCCTCAAGAGTGATCTGATCACAGGAAGAGACCCAAATAACACTGCAAGCCATCCACAACAACAGATGTACAAACCACAGAACAGAAACCTACACAGCACAAAAAAGCACAGAAATGTGACTCCTCGAAGGTCGCCAACTACTGAATCCAAAGAAACAGAAACGGGTAAAATGTAGGAGGATGAAGATTTCACTAGTTTATTTGTAAAAATGCCACTCCCCCAACCCCATCTTACAAATGAGAGGAAAAATCAGCGATTGGTGGGAAAAACAAAACAAACAAACAAACAGAAAACAGCAACATGGAACACAAATGCAGCCAAGAAGCTAGGATTTTAAAGGACAAAGAAAGAAATCGTGGAATGAAAAACTTAGTGAATAAATAAAAGCCAACTGATCGACCAGTAGAAAAATACAAGAATCAGTAAATACGTCATTTATACACCACTAATGGAGAGAGGTATGATCACAGATTCCAGAACCTCTGTGATAACATCAGGAGAACCAGCCCAGGAGTCCACGGCACAGAACGAGAAGCTGGGAGAAAAGCTAAAGGCACAGAAAGCCCGTCCACTAAAATCACAAGCACTTCTGAGATCTGCAAAAAGGAACAGGCATCCGAGCTCCAGAAGAATTTAGAATCCCAAAGACGCAGAACCAAAATGAGCCTCTTCACCACATGCCGGCCCAGACACGAAAAGCAAGCACACAACTAAGAAATGGTAATGAAAGCCACTAAGAAAAAAAACAAAAAACCTCACTTGGGAAAGCAAACACATCAAGATATCATCAGGCTTCTCAATAGAAACTTAAACTCAGAAAAGCATGGAGCTCAAGTTCTGAGAGTTAATAATTTTCTGGTAAAACTGTTATATCCAGAAAAGTTATCTTTAAAACTGATGGAGTATTAAGGTCATTCCAAGGCAAGCAGAAACTAAGGCAGTTCAAGACCACCAAGCCAGCACTGCGGAAGACAAGGAATATTATAGAAAGAGGAGGAAGAAAGACGTGTGTGTGTCACATGCATGTGAGTCTGCAGATAAACACGCGTGCACCTGTACATGCAAAGACAAGGGCAGGGAGGGGAGCATCTTCCAGCTACTTTCATATTACTGCTTTGAACTAGGTCTCCCAGTGAACCGGAAGATCACCATTTTGGCTGGGGTGGCTAGCCAGGGAGCTCTCAGGAAAGAGAGAAAAGACCTACATTAATAAAAGTAGAGATAAAATTCCAAAAGATTCAAATGGAATGCTGATGATCATTAGTGTTTTGTAAAGTTAATTTTAAAAAGACCTGGAAAATCTAGAAAGAAATGAATTCTTAGATAAATATAGCCCACCAAAAAATAAATCCAGAGAAAAATCAATGAGTTAAACAGATCCATAACAAGTGAAGATACTGAAATATTAAGTCTCCCAAAAAACGACAGTCCAGGACTGGATAGACTCACTTCTGAATTCTATCAAACTTAATAAACTGAGAGCTAACTGTGATACTCCTCAAACAGTTCCATAGCATAGGAGGGAAAAAGCACCACCAGCCAGATTCTATGAAGCCATCACTATTCTTCCATCAAAATTAGATAAGAACATGCACACGCACGTGCACATGCACACACACACACACACACACACACACACACACACAAAACCTATATACCAATAATCCTGATGAACAATGACACACAAAAAACTCATTAAGTATCGGTAAACCAATTTCAAGTGAACAGTAAGATCACATATACCATGACCAGGGTGGTTTCATTATAAGGAGGAAAGATCAATATATGCAAATCAATGAAGGAATCACATTACATCATATTAACAGACTCACGGACAGAAATCTCAGGATAATTTCAATGGCTCCAGAAGAGACCTTTGACAAAGGTCTCATGATAAAAAGCCCTGAAGAATTAGGAACGCTCGGAACACAATCAAAGCTATACAAGAAAAACCTACAGCTAATATTATACTTAAGAGGAAAAGCTCAAACTACTTCCTCTAAAATGAGGAACAAGAAAAGTGTATTCAAGCTCCCTGTGATGGCTATTCTCCGTTGTCAACTTGACCACACCTGGAATTAACTAAAGCCCAAAAATGGCTGGACACACCTGTGAGGGATCCTTCCTTCCTTCCTTGTTTTGTTTTTGCTTGATTAATTGGATCATTTGAAGTGGGACGATCCAGTTGTAATCCAGATCTTTTGAGGTAGGAAGACCCACCTCTAATCTGGGCCACACCTTCTGCTGGAAGCTTATGTAAAGGACATGGAAGAGAGAAACTCTCTCCTTCTGCCTGCTTCTTCCTGCCTTCTCTAGCAAGTCCATTCTTTCACTGGCATAAGAGACTGCTTCTTCCAGATCCCCGCATAGACTGAAGACGAGCTCAGACATCCAGCCGTGTGAACTGAACTACTGCTGGATTCTTGGACCTTCTGTACATAGGCAGCCACTGTTGGATTAGCTGGACCACGGCCAGTAAGCCATTCTAATAAATACCCTTCCTATATCTATAGAGAGATCTATTCTATGAGTTCTGTTACTCTAGAGAGCCCTGACTAATATACTCGCCATTCTTATTAAATATAGTACTCAAAGCTGTCAGGTCTCAAAGAAACCCAGAACAAAGGGCTAACTGAGGTGCCTATTAACATATCAGAGCGATGCTGCCCAGCTCTCCCAGCATCACACAGTGTGGCTCTCCCAGCATTTCTCGCCATGCCCTCTACTCTAAACCTCTCCCTCACAGGGGCTGGGCTTCTGCTTCCCTCCCCAGCTTCTGATCCCTACATAACTCAGTCATTTTGGCTATGTGCTCTTTTGGTCCTCCCCTCCCCCCTCCATCTCTCTCTCTTTCCCCCACCCCTCTCTCCCTCTCCCTCTACCACTTCCCTCCTCTCATGGCCCAGTTCAGTCTACTGGCCATGTTCAGTCTGGATTTCTCCAGATGCCTCTGGCTGTTTTCTCCCTCATACCTACAATAAAGTACAATAAAGTCCTTTTCCTCAACCATACCCAGGGGCAACCATGTCTTCATTTTTCATTCAAAAGCCTTAGAGGGAGTGGTTAAGGCAAGAGAAAGAAATGAGTACAAATAGGAAAGGAAGGAGTCAAATGATCCCCATCTGTTGATGACATCTCCCATTACCCCTAAGGAATCCTTAAATCAAGAAAACTCTAGATTTGATGGTCTCAGCAAAGTGCAGGATACAAAATCGACCCAGACAAACCAGCATCTTCTCCTACATCACAGTAACAAATTTGCTGAGAAAGAACGAGAATGCATTCCACTTAAAATATCTTAAGACACATTTCTTGGTATGCTAACTAAAAAACAGTAATAAAATAATACTATACATCACCTAGGAATTAACCTAACCTCACCTAAGGAGGTGAAAGATCTAACCGATACAATCTTTAAAGTGCTGAACAGAAATGAACAGGACTGAACAGGAGTATACTAAAGGGTGGGAGGACCCCACATACTCATGGATCAGCAGAATTAATGCTGTGACAAGGACCGACTGTATACAGAAAGGGGTCAACAGAGCCCATACAATTCTACCACAATGTCACTAACATTCTCGACAAAGCCCGACGAAAACTTCATATGGAAATGTAAAACAGCCAGATCTAGAGAGAACAGTGCAAGAGACATCACACTACTCATTCTCAAATGCTACTACAGAGTTATAGTAACAAAAACGGCCCGGCACCAGCACAGGACAGTCACACAGACCAGCGGAACAGGGCGGGGCGCAGAAACAACAACCAACTAATTTTTGACAAAGTTGTCAAAAGCATATATTAGAGGAAAAGAGTTTTTAACAGAAGATTTTAGGGGAAATAGGTTATCCACACGTAGAAGAATTGAACGGAACCCTATCTCTCACCCTGTGCAAAAGTTCAATTCAAAATTGATAAATGCCTTCAGGGTATGACTTGAAACTCTGAGTCTGTTAGACAAGAATCCAGGGAACGGACTTCAGGGAGCAAGGATAGGTAAGGACTTGCTAAAAAGAATTCAGTTAGTACAGAAAACAATCCCAAGTTTGTTCAGTGGAATTGTATGAAATTAAAAGATTTTTACACAGCAAAGGAAACAACCACAAGACTGGATATTGCTTAAGTTTTCTGTTCCTGACCACCCCCAAAAAAGAAAGAAATTTTACTTAACATTTTTTTTCTTACTCTCAAGTGGCAAGTCTTGCCACCACACTAACGAGGCTTCTAGAGCAATGCAGCCATATCACGCATGCTCCCCAGGCCGATGCAGGGAAGTCCCTGTGTATTCTGGCAGCCTGGTTTTCTGCAAGCCCTGCAGTGACTGTGGGCCACCCACAGAACAATCCTCTTGTCTGAAGCCTGGGCCCACAGTCTATAATGAGCTGCCCCCAGCTCAAAATTTTTTTTTAATCAAGGCACTCAACAACAATGCATTTTAGCGAAAACTTCCTTCATAAAAACAAGAGGTAAGTAGATCTTAAGCTCTATTTACGATGAGAATAATACTTTGGTTATAGACTAATTTGTTGAGTCCTTTTAATAGAATTCTAGCTATTTTAAAAAGTAAATGTTCAGATTTCCTGCTCTATCAGATGAGGTACATCTTCAGATGACATGTTCTTAAGAAAGGCCATGCTCCTGCATCGATCTTGGAGTTAGCGTCGGAGTGTACAGTTACATAAAATTCTGCCCTAAGGCCTTGAGATTCTAGGCTGAGTCTTAAAGGGTTAGTATATTATATAATCTGCTAAACCAGTGGGCCAATTACTTAAAAGCATACAATCCTGAGCCAAAAGGAAAGTGTATACATTCTATAGGTACAAGATAAGAAAGTTTTATCTGTTATTTACCATCCCTAAATACCTATCTTCCATCCCTACATATCTAGCCACTATATCTACATGTATCTACCATAAGGTTAAAGATGCCCTGCTCCTGGGGAGAGCTGAGAAGAAAGACTCAAATATCCATGGTCTGGTGCCCAGTTCATGTAAAGCTTAGCTCTTCAGCGATGGCCAGGGGCTTCTTAGGCATGCTTGTGAAAACTGTCCATTACCCAAGGAGGGGCAGTACAGCACCAGGAAAAACTCTCCGGTGACCTGATGCCTACTGTAGCCATAATGTAAAATCCATACCAGAGCCAAAGTGTTCGGACATTTCAGAGACCCAGAAAAGCATGGCATCACCTACTTTAGCTGTTGGTTCTCTCAACACTCACGTGAAATCACACTCACGTGTTCTTAAACTTTGTTCAGTGAATTCTATACATTACATTTTTAAAAGACTGGAAAAAGCATGCACTCAACTAATTTGTGAAAACAAAGTCAGAAGACAACTTGGCTATCATAACAGACTTGCGCTGCCGACCTGGCATGTGAGAGCAAAGGATCAGTGAACACTAGTATGAAAATGAAAATTCCAGGGCGCAGTCCAAGAGACAGAAGACTTCCTCAGTGCCGTGTTACCAGAAGCACAAACGACTCTGAACAGCTGACGGCTGGATAGGCAAAGTCAGGACCTGCCACGCCTTGCAATCAACATCATCTCTCATCTCCTCCATCTGAACCAGGTACCGTTCAGAGGCTCAAGGGTTGCTGGAAAGATCCCTCAAGGCTGCTTTAGACCAGACCTCACAACTACAGGATGCTTCTCTGCAGACCGCCATGTGCCACTTCACCATGGTGGTCTGGGACAAAGAAACCTTAAGACTTCATAGTGCTCTCGCCCTCAAACAACCCATATCAGAAAACCCTTGTGAGAAGGCAGGGTTGGCCTGCAACAGTGTATTTTTAAGTTTGCAGAAAGCAGTCACATTCTATGACACCAGAGTCCAGTACTTTACTGGGTCCATTTCACCAGTAATACGGAAAAACAAAATACAGAGAAACAAAAAGCAAGCTGGTGTCAGGTAGCATTTAAAAGCAAAGGTCCAGTCCCTTGCCAGGGCTTCTTTGGTCCTTCCATCCCACCCTTATCTACTACCCCATCTTAGTTAGTCCTTAGTCTGTCTAGTCTGTACCACCCAGAGGGGTCATGGGTAACATGGGTAAGCTACGGTGAACTGCTAACGACACCAGGAAAGCATGAAATGTAGTTTTGAAATCATTCCATCCTAAAAGTTAAAATTTGAAGTTCTGGTATATAAAATATTTAACTTTCAACCACATAAGGTAACTTGCTGTGCACTAAAGCAAAGGGTATTTACAAGCATACAACCCTGCCACCTTGTGGAACGCATTCAAAATTACAACTCCTGAGCTAATTTTTTTTTTTAAATACTAAAAAACATTAATCAAGATAACATTTGTTTTGAAACATTAAATATTAATGTTGGGGGTCACTAACATTCATTACATTTATTGTTATTAATGTTTTATTTAATGAAATCATTTGGGGTCAGCTAAAACTTCCTTTAAACAGAAACAGAAACAGGACTGCAGAACGTGGCCTCCAATGAATTTGGCGTCTTGTCCTCTCTGACAAACAGCCACTGCCTGCGACTAATAAATAAAACCACAATTTCACCGTCCATGACAGCACCACTGGACCAACTTTAAACTATGAAGGAGAATTCCTATAGGCTCTTTACTATTTTGTAACTGGATTGTAATTAGCCCAAACTCTCCAAAGAATCTATTCATGACTTCTTGAGATCAAACTGTCATAGAAGGGTTGGATCTAAAGTAATGAATAGAGATACAGAACTACTGACATTTTCAGAGTACGCTGAGGGTCAGCAGTGGCTCCTGTGAGGACATAAGCCACAAGTCACAGAAGTGTATGAGGCCGCCATGACATCAAACCACATGAACTGCAGGTCAAGTGGCTGCACGTGGCTCAGTAAGATCGCAAGCGCTTCCACGCCTCTGTCCCACGTCCTTTCCCGGCTCCCGGCGTGTCTGCCTTGGGGCGGAGGTAGCCTTTCCATCCTAAACAACCCTTAGGACAGAGCCATAGTGCTTCCTGTTTCCAAGGGTTTAGTTCCCAAACCTGGCAGGATGGGCAGCTGTAGAAATAAAAATGGAGTATCTGTTCCAAGTGTTTTTGAAAAGATAAGGAATCTTTTGGCTAATTTTTTTCCTTTTCTGTTAAAGACCATTCTCAAGTGTTTTTCTTCGCTGTTTCCTTCTTCACCACAAGACTTGTAGAAGTGAAGAGAGATCACTGCATCTTTCTGCTCTACGGTCTGAAGGCAGCTCTTTAACAAAAGAGTCAGCGTGGCTCACCCCGCCGCAGGTGCAGACCCTCAGACCTGAGAGCTAACCTCACGTTAACCTCAGGGTTAAGCTCCATTACCCTCCAAAGCTTCCACCTGGGCTTCCGACTGCCTTGACTTAAAAAAAAAAAACCTCAGCTTTTCTAAAGTTTCTCCATCCCTAAAACAAGATTCACATCCTGATGGAAAAGCATTTTACTCGTTCATTACTCTGAGATTTAAAACAACCAAAGAAGGAAAGTTTTCAGTTTTAAACACAGGTATGTGCACATCGTCCGTGACGCCACACATCTGGAATGTACTGACAGAAAACAGCAGGGATTGTGTGTGTCATAACCGCACACACCTGACACATACATAAAGGCTAGCTTTTTTATCCTTCATCCAATGTCTTAAGTAGACATTTGCTGAAGACTTTTAGTATTTCTTGTATATTCCAAATGTCTCACTAAATAAAATCCCATTAAGCCTGTCATGAACATAAGTTACTTTAAAAACTTAGTCTAAATCACTTGCTAAATAAGTTACCAAACATACTTTATATATACAACAGAGCACAAAAGTGTGGAGACGTCACAGCACCAGCGAGAGGACGCAGTGGGCAAAGGCACTTGCCACCAGGCCTCACAACTTGAGCCCTACTCCCGAAACCACGCGGCAGGAAGAGGGAACCGCCTCCGTCATCTTCCGACCTCCAGGTGCCAGCTATGGCCCCCACGGTAAATAAATAAAAATCATCACTGCCAGGTTTTAAGTCTTAAGCCCCAGTTGTATATTAAAAATTATAAGTAAAATCTAAATTACTTTAACGATATCTAACAAAACAACATTTTCGTCATATCTATTAATGTTACTAAGCAGAAATTTTCTCAATGGCAACTTCAGATGTGATAGGTATCTTTTGTTTGTTTATTTGTTTTTGTTTTTCGAGACAGGGTTTCTCTGTGTAGCTCTGGCTGTCCCGGAACTCACTCTGTAGACCAGGCTGTCCTGGAACTCACAGAGACCCGCCTGCCTCTGCCTCCCCATTGCTGGGATTAAAGGCGTGTGCCACCACCGCACGGCATATCTTTTACTCAAACTGACTCTTTTTAGTTGCTAAAACAAAGTGTACTAAGTGCTAAGACATTCTGTTGTTGCTGTTGTTAAGACAAGGTCTCACACACAGTCCAGGCTGTCCTTGAACTCACTACATAGCTGAAGACGATGACCCTAAACTCCTGATTCCCTTGCTTCAACCTCCTGACTGTAGGGATGACAGCCACCATCTATCCTGATGAATTCTTAAGTCTGAAGAATTAAGATAAACTACTTTGGAGTGTTTTAAATTTGTTTAGAAGTACAGAATCGGATATGTATGCCTGTCAACATTCAAATCTGTTTTAGTGGTAGATGTGCACTGTTTCTTAGCGTACAGCCAGCCCCTTGGCATATAACTCAGGAGCCTGGCTACATGAGCCTCCACTTTCTAGCAGATACCCAAATCACAGGGTACTCTAGCCCCTCATATAAAATGGTACTGGATATGCACATACTCGGTATGTGGCCTCCCATATATGCGTCAGAGACTGTAGAGCACCTAGGACACTGAAACGATACGGAAACAGCTGGAGACGGTACTACTTAGGGAATAATGGTAAGAAAAACACCTGCGCCTGCAGCCCTGACACTAACTGCTTCCTCCGACACCTCTGATGGGACCTTGGTTGAATCCAAAGAACTCGCAGATACCAGAAGGGCGCCTGTTATGTATGTAATTCTCAAGTCATCAAACTAAAAACCAGCTACCTCTGAAAGTAGTCACAAAAATATTAAACATTTCTAAATAACTGTACAAGCCTGTTAAGGCAGCTCTTTCTGTGCTGGAGAAATGGCTCAGTGGTTAAGAGCACTGGCTGCTCTTCCAGAGGTTTTGAGTTCAATTCCCAGCACCCACATGGTGGCTCCCAACCATCTGTAGACAGAACACTCATACATAAATAAATAAGATCTTTTTAAAAAAAAGAGTAAAATGAATAAAAAAGCATCTATTTCTAAATATGCTAAGAATAGCTAACATCATTTTTCAAATATGGATAAATTAAACTAATATTTTCTGACAAAGAAACGGCTCAGTATAAAACTCCTATGTAAATTCAGAACTTGTGTATAAAATGCTCAAAAAATGTTAATAAAGGAAAGAAAAAACAATCATTTACAGTGTTGATTCAGAATGGTCTCAACTGGGGTATCAAATTTAAGAGCTAACTGTGCTGTTCAATTTATTTTTCTATTATTATTTTTTTTAAAGATAGGGTCTCACACCCAGTGTGATGGCACACAGCTTTAGACAAGGCAGGAGGGAGGCAGAGGCAGGTGGATTTCTGTACGTTTGAGGCCAGCCTGGCCTGCATAGCAAGGAGAGCTACACAATGACAGATCCTGTTAATGAAACAAGAAGGGAGGGAGGAAGGGAAGGGGGAGGGAAGAAGGTATGGAGGGAGAGGAAGGGGGAGGGAGGAAGGGAGGAAGAAAGGGAGGGAGGGAGGGAAGGAGGAAGAAAGGGAGGGAGGGAGGGAGGAAGGTCCTTAATCCGCAACACTGGCTGCAACACTGGCTGGCTGGGAACTCCATGTAGGGCAGGACGGCCCCAATCCCCCTATCCCTCTGCCCCTGCTTTCAAGGTGTTGGAATCACTCACTGGCCTGTGCCATCATGGCAAACTTTTAAAAAGCATCTCACACAATTCATGTGTCAACTGGAGCAAAAGACTCCTCCTGTCACATAATCCTCCAGCTAACTTAAAAGTCACTCTTAAGACTTCCTAACCAGGAAACATGAAACAAAATGGCTGAACCGGACTTAATGCCAACCTCCAAGATGGGCAGGAGAAGCCAACTGCCTTTCCAGGTAAAAGTCAGTGTGGGGGAGGGGGAGAGCCAACTCCTCCCTTATTAGGGCCATGGTTAGTACTCACGGTGGGTTTATCACGAGATCACAGTGAAGGTTTCATGTGCAGACACAATGGTGGCCGACCTCCAAGCCTGCCTCTCCCCCACTCCCCCCACCCAGGCCCAACTGACACTCCTGGGGGGCCAACAAGTGCTCCAGAGAAAAGTTCTCAAGTTCCACCTGTCCCTCAAGGCAGTTTCTACTTAAAGGGGAAGCGACCTAATTTATTAATGATGACTCGTTACTGCAGAAAGAATAAAAGTGCCAGGACACACGATGCGGGCGCGGTATATTTCAAGGGCTCAAAGGGGATGTAGTGGATTGTTACGTGGCTTTCCGAAGATAACCGTTAGGACCTCTGTTGACTACATCTACCTAGCCCGTGACCTTGGTGCGGTCAGTGGGAGTTTCCCCAGGCTTTGAAGCGTGTTTGTAGATGAGCAGAAACCTAGTAATAAAATAACAAATGGGCTTCAGAGTGGAGTGAAGATTTGAGGAAGAGAAAGGAGAACAGGAAAGGAGGGAGGAAGGGAGGGGGAGGGAAGGAGGGCTGAGGGGAGAAAGGAGCAAAGGGAAGGAAGGAGGGAGAAGGGAAGGAGGGCGGAGCAGAAGAGAAGGGAGGGGGAAAGAGGGAGGAATGGGAGGCAGGAGGGAAGAGGGACCCAGTGCCCCAAACTAGCAGGTGTTGGCAACCACCACCAAAGCACAGATGATCCAATCACTGAAAACTGTATACCTGAGGACACCATGTTCACGTGTGGGGACACTGTGTATATGTGTGGGAGCTCTCCATTTTGGGTAACCTGGCTAGACAGCAAGCCCCAGAATCTGGCTGTCTCCATCCCCCACACACCCCACTTCCCACCCCTGATACCAAGGTTACAGATCAGTGCTGCCTGCCTCTGCAGCCTCCCAGCTTTTCCTGGTTGCTGGGAAGCTGAGCTTGTAAGAAGCAGAAACTGGTCAAACTGCCTGGAAGAGGTTTAGACCAACTGAGGCACCTGGAAAGGACACTCTCCACCAACCTGTTGAGCTGCCTGCAGGCTGTGCACTGTGCTCCGGGTTCCCAGCTTTGGGAGTCTGGGGGTAGGCTCTAGTGATGCAGCTGTCTCTGAGACATTTCTGCTCCAGGAAGTAACCCCTCACCCATATTCTTATAAGTAACCCCAATAAAGCTCATTGGTTCACAGAGTTCAATCTGGGAGGTATCTAGGAAAAGTTTTGTCACACAACCAAAAATAAAGCTCTCAAACAGAGGCATCAAATTAGCGACTGTATATGAACAGGGCTCCTGGATTGCTAAGAAAACTGAGCAAGAAGACAGGACAATGCCAGGCATGGTAGCACTCCATGCTCTCAGCACCTTGGAGGTTAAAGCTGGAAGACAATGAATTTTGGGCCACATAGTAAGACTTTGCCCCTCCCTACCCCACTCCCTAAAAAAGGAGAAAAGAAAAAAAAAAAAGAAAGCAAATGATCTAAGGCTGTGGTTCTCAACTTCCCAATGCTGCAGCCCTTTAATACAGCTCCTCGGGTTGTAGTGACCCCCAGCCATAAATAATTTTGTCGCTATTTCATAACTGTAATTTTGCTACTGCTATAAATCATTTGTAAATATCTGATGTGCAGCTGGTCTTAGATGAGCGGTTCTCAATCTGTGTGTTGCGACCCCTTTTGGGGTTGTATGACCCTTTCGCAGGGGTCGCCTAAGGAGTCACCCACTGCTAATTCGACTGAGGAGGAAGGAAACAACAGTGCCCAAGACTGAAGGGAGGTGGCCAGAGACCAGGAGAAGCAGGAGAAAGCCATAACGCCAAGGGAGGGGACCAGCAGGAAGCGGGAGGCAAGGACAGCAGAGGAATATGAAGGAATGGCTGGTGAGAACAGATGCCTGGGGAGGCAACGGGGCTACTCGGTAGCACACGGTGCACCACAGCACAGAAGATAATGGATGGCGAGAGGCGACGCCATCTTATGAAGTGAGGCCCCAGAGGACGCAGGAGGGAATCGCCTACACAGTCCACCTGTGATACATTTTCAGCCCTGAGCATTCACTCAGCTCAGGAAGGACCCTGGGCACCCATCTCTCACCTTCGCACTCTGGTGCCCTCTCACAACCTCGGTCTATAAGGCTGGTAGGTAACAGGAAATCAATGGACAGGTCTAATAATCTATAGGTAGGTTTATATTACTTATATGTTGGATGCCATATGGCCACACTGCCAAAAAATGTGCAGTAAGGGTGACAGGGGACGTGAGAGGAGGGTCCAGGGTCAAAAGCACCCTTTCTCTGGGCCCTCTCCGAACGCGTCTGTGTTGTTACTCTGTATTACTTAGCGATTACTCGTGTGTACTACTATCTAGATGGTTATGCAAACTAGGAAAAAACAAAACCTGCGGTTTAAATCTTATATCTCAATCACACTCCTTGTCATTGCGAGATTCCTTTGTAATTTCTTTCTCAAACTCTAGCAGACCCTCAAATATAAATGGGGCTTAAAATCTCACCTCAATATAATCAATGGGTAAAGCAAAATTACAGAAATACAGGCTAGTGCATTTAAAGCATGCTATTAAAAGACAGTTAACATTTATGCTGTTAATCTAAGTGCCTGGAATCATGGCTCCATAAGACATTACCAGATTTCATCTTAAAAGAACTCACGAAGTCAAGCTTTAGAGGCTAGTAGCTCACTACGAGACGGACGCCCAACCTAGATTTTCCACTCTGCCAACCCATCTTAAACGACGCTCAGAGACAGACAGTGAACGTTCTGCACATTTATGATCTTAAGGTACATATTTCAGGACAAACACTCTAGGTCTCACGGTAAGAAAGGGATTTGTTACTGCATCAGGATATACTTATTGAAATATTTAATTCACCTTGATATAGAAGAATTAGTACAAATATAAATTATGACAATAAGTTATAGCAGCTAACATTAATTGAGTGCTTACAAAGTTACCACATAGGCTGGGCGTGGTGGCACACACCTGTAATCCCAGGACCAGGGAGGTGGAGGCAGGAGGATCAGGATTCAAGGCCATCCCCTACTACTAGCAAGTTTGTGGCCAGCCCAAGACCCTATCCAAAAATGCAAAAATCTAAAGTGCCAGACACTCAGCTGAGTGCTTTAGATAGACTTTATTTATACTTCGTAGTAATCCTAAGAAGTAGATAATGTGGGAACACGGGTACAAGTATTAATAATGACAATAAATGATAGCAGTTAGTATTGCTATTTTCATTTTCATTTACAAGTGAGAAAACCGAGACTCAGAGAAGTTAAGCTCATGGTCTCAAGGCCACAAATGGCACAACTGGAAAAGCCAATGTTCAAACTTGGGAAGGGGGAGTTGGTTCAGTGGGTAAGGCGCCTGCCATACAAGCCCAGAGACCTGAATTGATACCTGGAAGCCATGATGGGAAGAGAGAATCAACTCCCACAACCTAATATTCCAGACACTCCAATAATAAATGAAATCACTAACACTTAGGGAATCTGACTTTAAAATTTATGCTCATACTTAGCGTAAGATATGAAATTATTTTTATATATCCTTTCTGTTAAGAAATTAAATTCTAAAACAATAAACTAATGACTACAGCTTTGGACACAGCTTTCCCCAGCAACTGCCCATGCACCTGATACTGAGCAGAGCTGGACACCCAGTTAATGACAGGCAGAACTGACACATTCATGTTTCCATAAAAACAGCGGTTCTCAACCTTTCTGATGCTACGACCATTTAATACACGTCCTCGTGTTGTGGTGACCCCCAACCATAAACTGTTTTAGTTGCTACTTCGTAACTCTAATTTTGCTACCGTTATGAATCGTAATGTAAATGTCTGATATGCAGATGGCCTTAGGCGACTCCTGTGAAAGGGCTGTCTGGAGGGGTGGCGACCCACAGACTGAGAACCCTTGATATAGAATGAAATTATAAGATGTGTTAAGAAATACAAGAAACATGGTGTAGCAAAGCCTGACGTTAAAAAGAAAGACTAGAACAGGCTAACAATATTTTACATTATTGTACTGAGATTTGGTTAGCCTGAGAATTTGAGACTGTTTCTATAAACCAAAATATATGAAAGGACTCAGAAATGCTTAAGGTGGGGAGTGGGAAAAGGCAGCTTTGCTGAATTAACTCAAGAAACTCGGAACAGCCTTGCTCAACCCCAGTTTAAATCCAGTCACCTCTGCCATAATGATAAACTGGCGATTTTAAAACAAGAATGCTACGTGGAAAATTAGCAAGATCAGCTAGTTATAAAGCTACCAAGGAAGTTCCTTTGAAGACTATGATGCCGGATCTCCAAACACTGGCCAACCTTGAACAGACCCTGTCATCAGAGCAGCAACTAGACAAAAAGCCCCACAGTAACGTGCCAATTTTGGTGTAAGTCTTCAGAAAAAAAATCCAGATGTATACCAGAAAGTAATTATTCCTACCGAACAGTAGATGGCGCTAACACACCATGTCCTATTAGAATGGCTTAACAATCCTTCTACAACTCATTTTTATGTATACAACCCAGGCTACCTAATTATTCTACGTAAAAGTCCGTAACTTTATTTCTGGTATCATTTTTATTGCCCTGAATACATAGGAATTTTATACACACATTTCAGCTATTTTAAAAAAAACGCATTGCTTTAATACAAAATAAAATTAGGAAATGTTAATAAATATAAGAAATATGCTGCCATAAGGCCTGAATTAAAAAAAAAAAAAAGACTAAAGTATAATGATATCTACGCATAAAAATACCATCTAATGAGGCCATCACTTTTTAACCTAAAATTTAAAATTAAAATATGTATACGGAGTAAAATATAAAGTAAAGAGGCAGTGACACAGGTTAAAGAAAATAAAAGCCAACAGTGTATGATATGAACGCACTGAGGTTCACTTAGCCTCAAATCTGAACATATTTCCACAGTCGATTACAGAAATGCTAAAGTTTTCTTTTAAACTCTAGTGCCTACAATAAGAATTTCATTTCTGAGACTACAGAGAATACAATACTTTTCAAGCAGCAAGCCAAAGAACACAGTCCTTTGTCCCCTTCTCCAACTATCCCCTCCCGAAGGCTTCCAACTCACCAATAATGTCTCCGAATGCAGCGGAGGAAGGCACTTTAACTGGTCGGCCACAGGAGATGTGCCTAAGCACCTATTTCTTATTATGTTAGTCTGCGGTGGGAAATGGGTTTGGGAAGGCAGCTAATGACTGAAATAGGTAAATCTGTAACTAACAATCAAGATAAATAGAAAAATATTGATAGCGTAAGGTAACTACACGCAATTCTAAAGGCTAATCCGATTGCGGGCTGCAAGTGCCGGGCGAGGGGCTTCCGCACATGGGGCATTTAGTCAACAGAGGTCTGTTTGCCAGGGGGGTATCTGACTTGAAATTAGAGAAAATACTCGAGTTTTTGTATCTCGACAGTTACGTACTATGACGACAGTCATTAACTCTCCGACTCAGACCTGTACAACGGAAGGCGGTAGGGAGCTGGGTGCTGGGTGGCTCAGCTCCCTCCGGCTCAGCATCCATTCCTACGCATTCGGGGGAGGTAATACGTACAGGGTGCACAGAAGTAACAGCATAGGCCCGCTTCCGTGAACTTCGATCAAGACAATGGACAGGCTGCCTGTTTGTCATCAAGGAAAACTATGGTACATGTTTTCTGAAAAAAATGAGAGCTGATACCAGCCAATACAATCCAAAAGCCAACCCGCCCCCCCATCCCCAGCTCTGCTTAAACCTTTAGCTCTCAATATTCTCCAATTTTTGTAGAAGCCTTCTGAAACCCCACTAGTTGGTAACCCAACTTAAAATACAGTCTTTTTTCTTAAAGGGGGGGAAGGTCTGACCAGAAGTACCTATGATAGTAAATGCTGTTCCTAGAAGGACATGAATTATTGAAAATCTCAGTGCCAGGCAGGTATTGTCTCCCAGCTTGTTGTTAGATAGGTTCCAGAGGCACCCAAAACAACACAAGATGGTGCCATGCCCTCAGCTACCCTCCACAGCCGGATGGCAGTGCCCTGCAGCTGAGGCACCACCCTGAGGACACAGGGGAATCGATCTTAGCTGCCCGGAAAAGTCTCCTGCTGACTGGCTTTCCCCAGTGCTGGAAGGTGCTACGCAGATTGCTGGGAAGGAAGGGGCATCAGTGTCCTGAAGTCTGCGCTGGACCCTCATGCTAGGAAGATGTATCCAGCGGTGGAACAGTGGGAAGACAGATTATCGGGGTAACCAACTGCTCTCCTGACTTGCTCTGAGGCTTGCTCCACAGGGACTTAACACCTGATACTGTAAATCTGGTCAAAACTAGGGAAGTAACGGAACAGGAAGAATCTATTGATTTTTTTTTTTCCCGAATGGTCACTTTACCAACCTACTCTCCAAATGTTTATGTTTATGTTTATATCCATAGACTGGTGCTGCTCCCAACCTTTGTCAGAGAAGCTTCTTATTGCAGGAGGGAGAGGCTAATGTGGAGACGCATTACTGTTGAAAGTGCCGTTAATAAGCGACTGTGAGTGCTCAGCCACCGAGGGGACACCTGTATCAACACCAGGGATCAGACAGCACCATAGGAGAGGGAGCGGAAAGAATGTAGGGCCCAGAGGACGGGGAAGAGTCCTCCAGACGTATGTGGCTGCTGCATATATGAGCTAGGAGAAGCAGTGGTTACCTGCACAAGATCAAGCTGGTTCAGAAGTCCAGTGCGAAGGGGGAGGGGCTCCCAAGGCCCCACCCCTAGCTGTGGAGCTACTGAGTGAAGGATGCTAAGGGGAGGGGGGAAGAGAGAGTCACTTTTCTCTAGAAGTGTGGTCATTGGTAGATATACCCCATTCTCCAGTGGACGACCCCACACCTACGCACATGTGGATGGCACTAACTGGACTCGGTGGGTTTAAAAAAAACACATGTTAGTTAATTAAAAATTATGAAAGGAAGGCATGAAACTCAAAGATGTGACAGGGGGATCCTGGGGAGACTTGGAGGGAGGTGATGAGGGTGGGTGTGATCTAGAGACATTGATATTATGATCTAGGTACACTGACATACACATATGAAAATTTCAGCCAACTTCCCATATGCAGGAAAGGTGGCCATCCTTAGATGTATAGCCATTCTGTCCTGACAGGACAGCCCCCCACCCCCACCCCATGTGAACATGGAAAAGTGTGAGTCGTTTCAGTCTTTCAGAACACAGCAATTCTGCAGTAACCTACAAATATTCCAGAGACTACTGACTAGTCTTCTTAGTCGAAAACAAACAAAACCTCAAAGCCATACGTAGTAAATATTAGATACCTGGTTACCTGTCCTAAGAGACATTTCAAAAACGCCCTGATGTTTCAGAGAGAATAGCTAATGAGGGTAACTTTCAAAGCCTGAGTCCCCAACTAGAGCTAGGGTGGAACCAGAGAGAGGCATGAAGTGAAATCTTCCTGCTATTTGATACTTGCCACAGAAACATACAAAGCTTCTCATTAAGAAAAATAAACAAACTCAATTAGAAGGCTATGAATTAGAAGGAACAGTAGACAAAGGAAAGGTATAAAAATATAAATAAATAAATAAATAAATATTAAAAATAAAGGAAAGGTATAAATAAAGGTATAAAGGAAAATCTAAACGTTGTATAGTTAAAGCTGATAGTATAAAAGGTATGAACTAAAAGAACATCAGTATAACACAGAGCTCCCCATTTAGAAAAGGGTTTGGTAAAACAGAGTAGGTAAATAATCAAAAAACAAAACAACAACAACAACAAAACAGAATCGATAACAATACAGCAAAAATTTAGAAAGAACCAGGCAAATGGAAAGCAGGTAGGTTCAGGAAGTTCAGACCAATAATCACGTAATGGGCCAAATGCACCAGGGAAGGGATTCAAACTACCACGCCCCACAAAACTCCACTGCACAGCATGTCTAAGAGACAAACCAAACCTTAAGGTCAATGACCTGCTAAACATGGAGAGTGGGAAAAGGTGTCATTGGCCATATTAACCTGGAAAGGTTGCAACGGTCTTATAAAGGCAAACAGGCCCAGGAAAAGGGAATTCCTAGGTAACAAGAGCCAGGGCCCAACAGAGAACACCTAATACCGTGAGAGTCCTAAACTTGTAGGCACTGAGCCGATATAATATACACAGCCAAGCAGAAATGGATTAAATTGGCTCATTGTTGTTAAGGCACTTGGACCGTACTAATTGTAATATTAAAGATTTAACAGGAACCTAAAGCTAGAGTCAATGCACACAGAGAAATCTCAACCTCAAAATTAAAGCACACTCTTCGAAAGCACCTAGCAAACATCTACATGATCTCCTGAGCTAAACCATAAAGCTAAACAAACTTCAAGGAATGAGTTAAAAAAAAAAAAAAAACAAGTTTGGGGGCTGGGGAGACAGCTCAGTGGTTAAGAGCCCTTGCTGCTCTTGCAGAGGACCCGGGTTCAGTTCCCAGCACCCACAAGGTAACTCCTGACTGCCTGTAACTTCAGTTCTGGGGACCCAATACCCCCTTCTAGTCTCCTCGGGCGCCAGGTATGTGCGTACAACACACATACATCTATACAGGCAGAACATGTATACACATAAAATAAATAAATCTTTCTAAAAAAATAAAGGAAATACTTCAAACAACGAGTTTGCAGCCAGGAGTGGTGGCGCATGGTTTTAATCCCAGCTCTAGGGAGGCAGACGCAGTTCCAGAATGACTTTGAGGTCAGTCGGGTCTACACAGCAAGTTCCAGGCCAGCCGGGTCTACACAGAGAAATCAAGTCTCAAAAAAAATTTGCAGACTAACATACAATTAGCGTAGAATTCATTAACAAAATGATTAACATATTGAAAACTACACTTTATATTTCTAAATATTTGTGGGTGAAACCAAATCACAAATACGTGAATTCAAAACATTTAAAGTGAAAATTCAGATTTGTATACAACATAATGGCTTAGAAGATATTCTGTAGCCTTTTAACACATCCTAAGACAGAAAACTTGAAGCCTCCTGGGCTAAATTTTCAACTCTATCTACTAGGAAAGGAACGAAATAAACAGCCTGCGGAGTAAAGGAGTTACTTTACTTAGTAAAGCATTTTCAAAATTGAGACTTTTAAAACAGGATATAATTTTTTCAAGTCGAGTTTGGCTCTTTTGAAAATACTGTTACAAAACAGCAGTTAGCGGAGGTGGAGAGAGAAGGACGTGCGTCAGGGAGAGGCTGAATAAAGTTCTGAGTGGTAGCCAGACAGGAGATGTGGGCTTGCCACAGTGTCTGGACCTAAAGGAAATGAGGAACGTTTGGCGAGAGAGGTATGCTCACCCTGATTTGAACATCACTCAGTGTGCACCACATGCATTGAAACTTCATCTGGTACCACAGAGACATGTATAATTTTATGTGGCAATTTAAAATTTAGAGGCTAGTAAGAAAGGTGAGCGTCCAGAAACATTTTTTTAGTGAAGAAAATAAATATCAAGGAAAATAATTCTATGGAAAGCAAAACACAAACAATCATAAACCTTAGAACACAGAGGGCCCAGTCAGGAAGCTGTATGTCCTTCCCTGCTAAACTGTCAGAGAAAAATGACACTGTTATAAAAACCTTCCAGAGAGTTTAAAAACTTATAAAAACTTATTTTAGCCTACAGCTTATTTTAAGAAGCTAGTAAACCCTTGAAAAAATAATCAGAAAAGCACAGTTTTAGAAAAACATAATCCGGATCCCTTTTATGAACAGTGTCAAAGTCCCATTAAAAAAAAAAAAAAAAAAAAAAAAAAAAAAAAACTTGCTGAGCAGCCATGGCGCACGCCTTTAATCCCAGCACTTGGGGGACAGAGGCAGGCTGATCTCTGTGAGTTCAAGGCCAGCCTGATCTACAGAGTGAGTTCCAGGACAGTCAAAACAAAACAAAAAATCTAAGGGCTAGGCAAGACTGGCTCAGAGGGCAAAGACTTCAATTCCCAGAAAGGGGGTGGGGAGGGGGACGACACACAAACCTGATTCCTGCATGTTGACTTCTGACCTCAACATGTGCACTGAGGTGTGAGTGCTTCATTCTCAACCCTCTCATACAAGAGTAAAATAATAATAACAGTAAAACTAGCAGTAATAAAATGACTGAGCTGAGTTATGGCAACATTACTGGAGTGCCTCTACATTATATTATAAACTCTATACATCTTATCAGATCAACAAAAGACACAGACCACAAAAAGAATGTATCTCCTTGGGAAATAAACTCTGAAAGCCAAGGACGGTGGTAGGTGCCTATAATTCCAGAACTCAGGAGGCTGAGGAGGAGTGCTGTGATTCGAGACCGCCTAGTGAGAACCTGTCTCAAGGAACCAAATCCAGGCTGGTGAGATGGCTGGTGGAGTAGAGGCCCTCCCCACCCAGCCAGACGACCTGGGTCTGATTTCCAGGACCCACATGGTGCAAGGAGAGAGATGACTTCCACTAATTGTTTTCTGAGCTCCACATGTACCCCATGGCACACATGTGCCCACACACACACAAAAGGAAGCAAATCTAATAAATAAAAACAAAAAACAATACAGCAACGCTTGGCAAAGGTGAATTTCAGAAGGATACCATCTACAAAAGAAAGAAGGCGAATGTACTGGAAGATGAGTAAGAGGCATACACAACTTCACTAAACTATATTAAACAGTCAAACTCACAAATCCCAAAACTAATCTGGAAATTCAGTGGCTTTCCATCAAAATTTCAACATGATTTTATGAAGTATCACAAAATTTACATGGGAGGGCCAATCAAGATGGCTCGTGGGTAAAGGTGCTTGCCACAAAACCTGAGTTCGATCCCAAGACTCATATGGTAGAGAGAGAACCGACTACCAAAAATCGTCCTCTGAGCCCCACAAGCCTACTGTGGTATGAGCACACACACACGAATATGTGCACATACACACACACACTAGAACAAACCTTAAAGATTACAGAATTATGAAGATCAGTGGCCCACGTATCAAGGAAAAAGATGTACTCAATGCCCCAGATACAAAAGCTTTTAACAAGCAATAATGTACTGAAAGAACAGAATGAAGAATCAAGCTATGCATATATGGATTTAGTATAAAGTCAGCACTAGACACAGAAGAATGCAGTCTCTTCCCAGGGATGGTGTTGAAACAATCAGCTGTCTATATGGGATAACAGATTATTCGTACTCTCCACTTCACTCCATACTATACATCACACACACACACACACACACACACACACACACACACACACACAGGCCTGAACTCTGAATGTGAAAAGAGAAACTGTCCAGAAGATAACAGAGGCTCAAACAGGACACGAGTGTTAATGATGCAGGAAGTTAGATTCTGTCAAAGCTAGAAGTTTACTTTATGACCAGACACCAGTGGGAGGAGATCCGGTACTGGTGAATGGAGATTTGCAGCACACCCCAGAGCTCGTTTCAGGGACAAAGAACATTGTCACACGTGTGGAGGGGACCAGCCTTTCCCACAAATGGGTTCACGAAAACTCTACGCAGGAGGGAGTAGGAGTGCAGGAAAAATGAGGAATGACAAACGAACAGAATAGTTCGTTCCTTCTATGGGACCCAAAGGAATGACACGCACGATCGCGCTTTAAAATGACATGTGGAACACGCTTTAGAAGTAAAATGCAGGAGGGTTTTTAATGGGGGAAATTAACAGTATATATTTTAAGAAAGGAGAGGTGCAAGAGAGAGACTGACAATGCGCCTTCTCAGTGGAAAAACCACACCAAGAAGAGAAGAAAGGAGAAACCGATAATGTACATTACCAGGGGAAGGGGCCCACACCAGAAGGAGAGAGAATTGCTCTGGCAAGAAGTTTAAAAAGCCAAGTACAATTTTTTGGTATGTAGATGTTGCTCAAGCCTTCAGAGGAACTGGTTTCATATGCGGATGTAGTCACGCCCAGGGGGGAGCCAGGTGTCCTTCCACCTGCGACTTACCTTGTTTGCTATGAAAGAACATTTGACTCAATACTGTTAGCTGAATAATATCTCCATCTGCCTCAAACAGAACAGGGTGCCATGTAGGCAAAGAAGGTTTTTAGCTCTTTGATGCTTATTTATTTCTTCTCTATCTAGGCTCCTTTTACTTCTATCTGTTAAAGGCTTGTCTCTTCCTGGGAGGACCAACACCCATTCCAGGAATAGCCTTTACAATGTCCTATCAATATGAATAGGTAGCTTTACACATGCCAGGACTTAAAAGCCCACAAGATATTTTACAATGACAATTACTTTTGAGTAAAAAATGGCTGCTTCTCCTTCTCAGCTAACACTAGCCAGCTAAGGTATTACTAGGCCATGCAGACATTATGAAAGGCTTTTGTCGCCATTACAGCAAAGGGGAGAAAGGGGCAAAATGGCCGGTAAGCCGAAATTCCCAGCCAGGGTGTCTGGAACCTTGTCAACAGACTTCAACCACACTGCCAGGGTATTGGGGCTCCCAGCAAAAGAACTCCTAAAGCCAGTAAGAAAAAAGATGACCCAATAGTCAATGGGCATTCTGGCATTCTACAAAACACGTGCCAATTCGACACCTGCCTCACCTGTCTGTCTACCTATCATTAGTGGTAGGGAATGCAATTTGAAACCAGAGAAGTGCCGCTAGATCGTCCGCCAACATAGGTAAAAGTAGAAACACTATCAGGACGGTTTATACTTTAATGGCAAATGGAATGGAGCCACCAAACACCTACATACACCTAGTAGATGAAAATAGGCACAACCACTTTAAAACTTGGCAATATCTAGCAAAAAAAAAAAAAAAAAAAAAATGAACACATAAATGTCAACCAACAACCTAAATGACTATCAAGAAAACAAAAAATATCAAAATATAATGCATTCATACAATGTAGTATATAGCTATGAAAATGAACAAACTTAGTATTTATAGATGAAACTCACAAATATTCAGACAGAGAAGGTAAAGAGAGGAGGGTGTGCTGCATAGCATGTAATTTCACGTAAGGTCCGAAGCAGACAATCTATAAGAAATAAGGAAAGGGATTTTGCAGAAGAAACACAGTAGTCAGTATGCATCCGTAAGAAAGCATTTAACCACAAGACCACAAACATCTAACATGCTCTACTTTGACAAAACTGAAGTAGCTGGACGATGCCAGATGTTGGCAAAAGTCACAGTCAGTAGGGCTGTTTAACGCGTTCCTGGTGAGCGGCGAATTATGACAACCTATGGAAATCAACGTGTTGTCGTCCAGCAGAGCTGGGAGTTTGCATCTCCTGCCACCTGCCGCTCCACTCTGCCGTCAACACTGCACAGTCTCAGGTCATAAAAATGCTCGCAGGAGCACTGTTCTCCCAGGAAAGGAAGGACATAGAAAGAAGTCACTCTAAAAGGCCAGCGAGAAAAGAATGGACACCAGTGTAGTCACACGTCTAGGTCTGTGTGTTCAGAGATGGCTGCAGAACATGAGTGAGCAAGCTGTATGGAATCCTGCTCTTAGCTCAAATGCAAGCCAACGTAAGCAGTCCACTGTCTGGGGACAAGCACGGATATGGGGAAGCTCACTTTGGGGTCTCCTTCGTTATGAAACAGAAAGCTCTCCCCACCCAAACAGCAGTAGTTACCCAGGAAACAGACGGCTGTGCTGTCAGAAAGCACTGGAGTTGTAAAGACTATCATATTTCAGCTTCGTCAAGGAGCAGGTTCACAGAGGGTTTTTTTTTCTTTTCTTTGTATTTCAAGTAATTGTTATGTATTTGTTGAGCATAAATCTCAAAACAATTTAAAAACCCTTTAAAACTATAGATATGAGAACTCATATTTCCCCCTGAAAATTTCTCAGCAAGTACGCTGCCCTGGCGGTCAAGCCCGTCACCTGCCCCGTTCTTCCCCTTGTCCATTAAGTTATTTCAAAGGGAAAAAGTCCTCCGAGGGAGGGATATTAGTGAAAATGGCCGAGGAGGAACACCAAATGTGCCTTCCCACCAGAGAAATGTTAGAAAAGAAAAAAATTTAGCCAAAACTACTTTATCATGTACACACACACACACACACACACACACACACACACACACCCCAAACATTTAAGTCTGATCCCCAGAACCCAGGTTAGAAACAACAAAAGCCATGAACAGTGATATGCACCTTTAATTCCAGCTCTGGGGAGACAGAGACTGGCAGACCTGGAGTTGGCCGGCAGAGCCTTACTTGGCCAATTCCACTCCAGTGAGAAACCCTGGCTCAAAAACCAACACAGACAGTGCCTTCACACACACACACACACACACTCACACACACACACACACTCACACAAACATATTCACACACACTCTCACACTTAACTCTCTCTTCTCTCTCTCTCACACACACACACACACACAAACATATTCACACACTCTCACACTTAACTCTCTCTCTTCTCTCTCTCTCTTACACACACACACACACACACACACACACACACACAGAGAAGGAAAATACCCCCCAAACAAGAATTCTATTACTGGCAAGAATCTCCTTCCAAAATGAAAGAATTCGAGACATTCCCACATGGGCAACAGCTGAGGCCAAGTGAGTTCCAAGCTTCACAGCCATGGAATGTTTTGGCCACGACTAAAGCCTTCGGACGTGCGGTGAAGAGTGGTGGCTACGGCACTGTGATGGACCCGAGCGCACAGGCTGCATGGTTTTGAATGGCTTTATGTCATCTAAGTCGAATTTCACATCAGTTTGTAAGAGAAAACACAAAAACAAATTTATGGCCTGAATTTAAAAAAAATATACAAACTACCTTCAGGCTTTTAGTTTTGTTTTGTCGACAATCTAAGCCCCTTCCTACGTCTCTGGCCTCGCCTCCTTTCTTCCTTCCCTTCCCTCCACAATACACAGGATATACTCACACCATTTCAAAAACTTGTGCTAAGGTCCTTGTACTTCCTCTTCCTGGGAGAGCCCTCTCCAATAACACCTCCTAAATACTCGAGTAAACACCCCCTCTTTCACAACCGGTTATTCCTTAGTCTCAATCTTTGTTTCGCTTAAGACAAGGTCTTATAGCCCAGGCTGCCTTTGAACTCATTTTGTAGCTGAGGATGACCTCTTACCTCTCCCTCCCAAGTGCTGGGATTACAGGTGCTCACCGCCATACTGGGTGTATGCAGTACTGGGACTGGACTGAGCTCCAGCTCCCAATTTTTTACTTTCCCAGCATACTTTCCCAGAGGAGCATGGAATGCCTGGTTTGCTTCCCAGGCATGTCTTCTGAGGACAGAAGACATGCCTACCATACTCATGCCACACATCCGTAGGTTGGCAAATGGTCACCACTTAGTCATTCCCTCGGTGAGTCCAACATCATCCAGACTGTGTTCTTTGCCACAAGACCAGTAGGCATAGATACATGCCTGGTCTGTATCTCGGAGAGTTTAACAACTTGCTTGTGTCAAGTTTCTTCTTAGGACTCCATCTTCAGACTAATGAAAACAAGAACTTCTGACTTGACTAATAGTTTCAATACACAAAAGAACAGTTAGTTTCTAAATCCTTCTTATTAAAAGCTAAAGACTTGCTGGGCCGTGGTGGCGCAGACCTTTAATCCCAGCACTCAGGAGGCAGAGGCAGGTGGATCTCTGAGAGTTCGAGGCCAGCCTGGCCTACAGAGTAAGTTCCAGGACAGCCAGAGGTACAAAAGAAAAGCCCTGTCTCGAAAACAAAAAAAAAAACAAAAAAACAAAAAAAACCCCAAAAGCTAAAGATTGGTCTAAGTCAGCAAAGGAAAGCATAAAAACAAATTTATTAAATAAGGCTGCAGTCAAGATAGAACCCCTTAATTAGTTTTAAGGGGAAAATCTAAACTTAAAAAAATATAACTGAGCTGGAGAGATGGCTCAGCGGTTAAGAGCACTGGCTACTCTTCCAGAAGTCCTGAGTTCAATTCCTAGCAACCACATGGTGGCTCACAATCATCTGTAATGGGAGTCTGATGCCCTCTACTGGCATGAAGGTGTACATGCAGATAGAGAATTCTTATACATAAAGAAGTCATACATACGCACACACACACATACTTAAATTGTGTATCTAGTGTGAGAGAGAACTGATACTG
Organism: Cricetomys ansorgei; assembly: GCA_026225945.1. Taxonomy (NCBI): domain Eukaryota; kingdom Metazoa; phylum Chordata; class Mammalia; order Rodentia; family Nesomyidae; genus Cricetomys; species Cricetomys ansorgei. Next base: position 6,505,878 of record JAMJFZ010000713.1, on the reverse strand, counting down.
AAATACATTATCACACTAGATACAAAATTCAGCTTTTTGAGTTAGATGTACAGAACACACACCCCTGCACCCTATGACCTTCCAGTCCCCAGAGCAAACCACCCTGCATTCTTTTGCTCACAAAATCAGCTGGTTTGTTTCAGACAACATTCTGGAAACTTGAATCTTTTAGAATATTTTTTCAAGAAAAGTATTCTGTTTTCTTCCTTTTTCCTGCTGAAAATGCCTGATATATGAAGATGTTTTTAACAGCCTGAACTTCAAGGATACGATGATATTCTGAAACATCTAAACTTGTCAATAGAATATGCTGTGCTAAACTGGCTGCGTGTCTGATGAGTGGGGTTAGTTCTGCTCTAGTTGTCTGAATCCTGTCTGACTCTTCCCGGCTCACAGCATTTGCAGGTCCCAAACCCTCAAGGGGTGAAGTGCAGCTACTGGGCTGCTCTCTGAGAATCGGGGCTGGTCTTCCTTTGGTTATTTCTGCTGAACCTGCAGCTGTCAAGCACACATCTATTTTTCTCAATGCCAGGAATTCTTGTGCTTTGCATACATAATTTATTTGTGTTATGCCTTATGGATTTAGAACCTCACCCCGGCTGCCAGAGAGCTCACGGATAACTCACAGCCTGCTTCTCGTTTTCAGTATGGGTCTGTGATCTCATCCTGGGTTCTATGTGGATTCTTTTAAAATGTTTTTACTTCTCTGCCACAACATACACTTCATATGTAAGCTGCTTTTCCAGAAAACCCTTCTAGAAGATAACCCTTTAAAAATCTCAGTGCACAGTTGACTAAATATTAGCCAGTCTGCTTCTAGGTTCCACATGTTACGGGGCCAGACAGAAGCAAACTTACCCCACAGCTGCCCAGCAGTCCTCGAGTTCACCTCCATACCAACAATTATAGAGTTCTTCCCATCCCCCTTGGGTCATCATACTATAGCTCACTCACTATCAACAGATAACATCTCTATTTGAATTTCAGAGACGATAGGGCCATTAATATAAGCGCCTTGGCCCCAGGCTCCTGCTGTGGGTATGGGAGGGATGAGGATGTGGACCAGAGACCGCAGCATCGAGTACAGCCTACAGCCATGAAACTGACGTGAGACAGTTAACCAGGCAAATGGCAGGCAGGTATGAAGGAGTCTCAGCATGAATTAACAGATGGGACATCACAACGGTCCAGCATCAGTCAACCCGGACTCCTGGAGTTATCACAGCCAAGGTTCTGCACAAAGCGGCCCAGGAGCCGGGACTGGAACTGATGGTTTCCATTTAAGGCAGCATGCTGATTGTGAGCCCTAAAAGATAAGGCGTTAAGCCCAGCACATCTGTCCTCACTGCTGAGTACCCTGGGACTTAGCTGGAACTCTTTAAATCCTTCCCGAGGTCAGACTGGGTCCCAGAAGTTGGGCTAGGGACAGGGTAAGCCACAGATGGAACGGATGAGAGCATCAGTATGGCACAGCCATTGCACTCACGTGGCTGTGGTTATACTCACAAGCCTTGCAAAAGATCGAACCCCTCCACACGTCATCATGAGGCCCCACTCCTACTTGAAGGACTACTGGCCATCGATGGTTGGAGGAGGGGGTGTCATTTTCTTCGTGCGGTAGCCACTGAGAAGCTGTCCTTGCTCCAGTAAGTCACCTCCCACACGTGCGTGGGCCAGAAACACTAATTAAACCCAGTGGGGGACACACACACACACACACACACACACACACACACACACACACACACACCCAAGTCACGAAAGTAGACGGGGCCTTGCTGGGGAAGAAGAGCTTTAGCAGGAAAGGGTGGTAGGCAACAACTAAAATTCATTATAGAAATGTATGAAACTGCCAGACAATTAAAAAGAGAATGCAAACAGAGAAAGAAAATGGGCAAGGCAGTGGTGCACAGGATGCTGGGAATCCCCAGTGCAGGACGGTGCAGCCCACTGCCATACAAACAAACAAACTGAGTACGCATGCTACCTGTGTCAAAGGCAACCGTTTACACGTGCCGTATTACAGCTCTGTGTGGGAGAGTAAGAGATTCAAAAAAGAGCACCATTGTGTGTGGTGTGGACGATACCCTGGGAAATGCTTTTTCCCAAAGCACTACAGAACGAAGCATCTCCCCTCAACTTGCCTTTCTATGCAGCAAAAGATATTTGGGGCATATACACCTTGTGTCACGTTTCATTTCCAGTTGACAGCTCTTATTCGGAAGAAATTTCTGAAGTCTCTCTCCCTCCCACCCCCATTTTCAATAAAGCATTCCACGATTGACTGGAAGACTCTGACGCAGCCTGTGTTCTTACAAGCGTGCTTCTCCCATGTGTGATCTTGCAAACGCTTAGGGCCTTTCTGACTGATGACGTGAGCTGCTAGATTTCCTAGTCCCATTGAGTCTCAAAAGATGGAAAATCCCTTCAGACAGCCTTCATTTTACTTCTCTTACCTGAAAACATCTTTACCTCTGACTCAATTCTCTTCTTCTTCAAGAGTTCAAGAATATCACCTAAAATGGTCAGCCCTGGGACTACGTGGTTTATTACACGTTAACTTATTTAATTCTTAACTTAGGCTCCTCAACAAACCACTACACAGAGAGGACTGAGTGGCTATTTTCTCAGCTCCCAAGGACGGTCCTTACAGAGTGCCACTCCGGACCATAGGACAAAGGTCAATCCATTCATACAGATGCCATACAGATGTTTTCAGTGAACCACAATAAAGAAAGACCAAAGTCACAATCCAGCAAGTAGGTTGTACTATATCCCCATTTGACAGCCAAGAAAACTGAGACAGGAGAAAACTGAGGCAGGAGTTGAGATATCCGACCAAGCACACCTTGCTAGCACACCGTGGAAATTCAGCCCAGCTCTGAAGCCCTGGCTACTGCAGCGGGGCCACTCTGCTACTATGAAACCAATTAGCCATTCCTCCACGCAGGGGCTTCCTGACCTATACTTTAAAAATCTGCTCTTTTCAAATCTTTGTAAATTAACTTCTGTAAATCTGTGTTCACAGGAAAACCACCAAACACGTAAAATAAAGACCGGAGCAGGCTTCCCCTTGGATTCCCATAGCACTGGGCTTACAAAGGGCATTCAGAATTTACTGGACTGATCACTGAACTAGTAACAGTTCTAAGGAAGTGGGAAACAAAGAAAGAGCGCCTAGACAGGCATGGCTCACATTGCACAAGCACTCAGGTGAGCACTTGTGCTAATGTGCACACTGAGCACCCCGGTGGCTTGAGGACAGAGATCTGGACGGACCTTATAACGTGAACACCCTCTATCGATGCTTTTCAAGTTATATAACCGTAACACGTAGGTTGCTAGCTCTGCAGCTTCACTTCTAATGCTCCCGTGCAGATAATCCCAAGATACAGAGAAAAGCAGAGGACAGAAAGACAGAGTCCCTAGAAATCTGTTGGGGCTCGATTTTTGGAATCTATAAACCTAGTTAACATGGCAGAAAAAGAGGAAAATAAATGGTGTCTACAGAAACTACATGAAGCTGTACACAAACACCTTTGAATTTTCACAGTTGTCGTTGATAATAGGTCTGTAAAGCATCCAGATGCCCCCAAGATTTTGTCTGTTTGAGACAAGAAGGGGTGAAGACATGCAATATAAAATCTCTCAGTATTTCCAGCTCTAACGCAGAGAAAACGCAAGCGTTTGCAGCAGAGACATCTTAACTCTAAGACAAAGGTAGCAAAGACAGACGAAATGGAAGTTGGCGAGCCGATGAAGTGGGTCGCAAGTAGCCCATCGCCGCCACGTGACCCTCTCCCTCCCAATACTGGAGCGCTGCTCTGCTGTGAATCCAAGTTTGTGGACTCCCCAATGTATCTACTTTTTATTTCTATTAGAAATGCTTGGGTCACTTCACCATACTTCAATGCTTTAGCACCGTCCTGACAAAATTAGAAATATCGAGTCAGTTCTAACAGAGTTTATATTAATATAAAAAAAACAGTGTTTCAAGTCAACCATGTCAAGCATGCAGATTAATACACTTGGACTTCATATAGGAATCCCAGGCAGGGGAAACAGCGCCCCCTGCCGGTGGTTCCTGCAAGTGCGTCCAAGCAAGTGGAAAAGACCGTACGCACACTGTAACCTGCTATCGTGCAACAGAATAAAGCCAGTTAGGACATTTCATCAGGCTTTTGCTTACTGATGAAAATTCTTCTCCAGTAGACACTAACATTAGTTTTCACCCATCACCTAGTTTTAGAGCTTCCAGAAGTCCTTATTGAAAGTCTTCAGTGAATCAATAAAAAGTAATCTAAAATGAAATGTTTACCCCAATGATGTCTACCATTTCTTCAAAACCATATGCAACTCGAACCCAAACTGACATCACATGTTCATATTTGACGCATTAGAATCATCATTCCCAGGGAGACTTTATCATCAAGGTCAGCAGCAAACCTTGATTCTGGACACCCCTTCTCAAATACTCTAATTGGATGTGTTAGAAAAGCTGGAAGTGTGCATGCAGGAGAGAGCTGGCGACCAGTGTACTCAGAGAAAGTTACACACTGGTGCTGGGCAGTTGCGCTCTGCTTGCAAGCATTTGGAAGGCTGTCTCCAACACAGAAACAGCCATCCTGTTGAGATTCCCAGTTTGGGACATTTCCCAAATATTAAAACTGTGTGTTGTTTTGGCATACGGGGGCTCAATATTCATCATCTTTGTTTGATTTCAGTTAAAATACGTATTTTTTTTAAATGGCATTAGGTTAGTTTTATCCCAACCATATAATTAAACAAGGAAATCATATGCTTTGTGTTAAATTATCCCAGAAAACTTCAGTGACCTTACTTTGACTGAGGAAATCACTCTGTACTGGCTTAAATGACTGTATTTCAAAACACCCTTAGTAGCCATCATTGGATAAATAGGCCTTTTAATAAACCTCAGTTTGATTCAAAGGATACTTCCTGGAGTGTCAACTACATGGAAAGCACCATGCTAGAGTCTATGGGGCTATCCACATTACAGTAAGACACACCTGATCCTGGGGGAGCTTAGGGGCAAATTTTTTCTTGTACACACGAAATAGTGGGAGCAGGAAGATGTCTCAGTCAATATAGTGCTTGCTGGACAAGTGAGAGAGGACCTGAGCTCAGATCTCCAGCACCTACTTAGAAAACCGAGCACAGGGACAGATCCTCTGACCACCACCACCCAGATAAGAGGCTGGCGTGGTGCTGGGAATCTGTGATCCCAGTGACGGATGGGAAGCAGAGACAGAAGGCTCTCCCACCATCAAGTCCCACGCCCAGGCTTAGGATCGTTCTCTGCCTCCACATGCATGAACACAGATGTGCAAGTGCATATACACAAACATACACACATCTGCACACCCACATGTGTAATAAGAGCAAACATTTCTCTACTGCTGAGCACTGTCTTACGTATTTTAAACATGTATTAACTCATTAGTCCTCACAATAGCCCAGAGATAGGTATTGTTACTGCTCCTGACTTAGAAATAAGGAAAGCAAGGTTGGATAAGCAGCTGAAAGGCCCAGCACTGGCAAAAAGTAGGACTAGGGCTTGAAATGCAGATGGCGTGGTATGGATTAAGAGTGGGTGAGAACTTGTTAAAAGTGCAACAAAAATGCACGCCATGTTTTGTAAGGAAGATGACATCTCATTGGGCAGAACCTGCAAGATGGCCCCCAAATGGGAGGCGAGGGCCAGGAGGTGCTTCCTATCAAAACAAAACCACATCTCGGAATGAATGAGCGGATCACAAGACTTCCAAGAAATCTCACTCTCACTCTGGGTGTGCCTCCCGTCTCCTGGTGTGCATACATTCTCCCAGGCCTATCCCTGTCCTCAGAGCACCGTGTAAATCAGCATGACAGATGCTTAGCCCAGGGAACCACCAGGCCCTGGGACAGCACAGAGAGTGCAGAGGCCTGTCCCTGTACCTAGGGAGTCAGCAAATACATGAAGTTGTCACAGTAACACACAGCAAAACGTACGTCAAACACTCTGAGCTCATCTACGTACTTAAGTTACAACAGACTTGGAAAGATTCAAAGTCTGACGTTGATCGAATGGTGCTTGAGGTTAGGAGAAACGGACAAATATGTTCCTTCCTATTTCAGTATTGTAAATGACCCAACTCTCTGTCTTCAGACATACCGTAGGGATGTAGATGTCTTTCTAAACTCACCAAATCACTTATTCAGTTAAGGGTCAGTTACTGTCGCGGGGGTGTGCAAGGAGAGTTGACAACAAGCCTTTGAGATTGACATGAACTGTGTTTAGCCCCGGTTTAACTAGTTAGGTAAGAGAGAGACACTAACAAGCTCGTGGCTGCGGTGTTTCTGTTTGGTAGGCTTTGTTTTTCCAGGGAGTGAAGCTGGCAGTTAACTCCAATCCTGCTGCGGACGGTCACAATGTGGGTTTAGCTAAAAGTGGAAGACAGGTGAATGAAATCAGTATAACCCTGTCACCAGGACAACAGAACTCACTTTCCAATACGTCCCCCAGCTTCTATGATTACTTCTCTGTAATCTTCTCCTACACAGCAGCCAGAAGGATCTTAAACAAAACAAACAAATAAAAAAACAGAGATAGACTCTGTTGCCTCTACTCCTAGCTCCACTAAAGTCCTTCCCAGGTTCCAGCAAGGCACTGGGACACTACCTCTGTGTACGGCTCTCCAGCCTCTGTCCTCTGCAATGCTAGCTCAACCACTGGCCCTTTGCTACACCACCCAGGCCTTCCTTCTGCACCCAGAGCAAGTCCACTTCCTTCCTACAACAAAGCCTTTGTCCCTCCCGGGCTTTCTGCCAGTGTAGAGCCAGAGACAGACACGTAGCCCCCATCCTCTGGTAGGATTCTGAGGAGTGAAGCGTCTCCCCCAAAACCAACAACAAAGCACAGAAAACCCCGTGAGAGCCCACGTCCTAAGCATGAGGAGACAGATGAGCCATCTTGGCAAGACATGCAGGAGTGCGTGGAAAAAGAAAATCAGTAAGTCATGTTCAGTGAACAAAAAGGTCTCTAAACCACTGCAGCAGCTCCAGGCCCAAGATAAACTAAGACACTGGTACTTCCACCTCCAGATAAGCCAGCACTGTTGTCAGAAACAAAATAGGAACAGAAAGAATGGTTTGCTGACACTAAAACCCACCAGATGACACTGGTGATGCCTGAGACGAACCTGCCTGGGATGTTAACAGTTCTCATAACAATGACCCTGTCCACAAGATATATTCATATTCTTCTATCCAGCAGATCCGCTTCCATGAATTCACCTAAGGAATCGGCCCTGACAGCACGTGGAGACGACGCACGAACGTACCGCGCTAGGTATAGGGAAGGAGGGGGAGAGGAAACCAACACTTGGCTAAAGAGAATGCAACTCAAGAGCATCCGTATGTTCTCGTACAGCAAGTAAAGATGTTTCCGAAGAACTTGTGATAACGCAAGGAGGTTTTTTTTTTTTTTTAAGCTGAAACAAACAAATCAAAAAAATCTGCAAAGTTGGATGTGCCAAGCGTACTTCCAAGCATTTCCAACACCACGAACAACATCTTCCGCGGTCTGCCTTTCTACAGCTGAGCTCACGTCACCACCGTGGGGACGGGGTAAGGTGAATTTAACAATCCAGTCCAAGTTGTATTTGGGAGGGGAAAAGGGAAGCTGTGAGCTTTATAAACCATCCGCCTAGCCCTTTTTTTCCCATCAAACTGTTGGTACGCTACGGTTAGAGTTAAATCTGATTTCTAACATCTAACACACAGCTAGCAGAGTAGTTGTCCAATGTGACGATGTACAAACACACACCCACTCACACAGCCAGCTTTCTAAGCAAAAATATACACACAAATGCTTTTTTTAAACAGGCAAGAAACAGCCTGCCAAGTCAAAAATCTTTTGTATGAAGTATAGTTGATTATTATTAAAAGCAAGTGCTGACACCCCTAAGTGCCTTTTTAAAAAGCCTTTTGGGAAAACTAAGATTGCTTCACAACAGACAGGTTTTGATTTAAACACTGAGGACTGATGTGACTGGGTAAAAAGCTTGGAAGGAAATCTGGATAAGGAGGAATGGTCCCGGCCACACCTCTCATCAGCAGCCTCCACCCCTCAGCCTGGGGTTCTACCCCCAGCCTTCCTGGGCAGTCAGGTCTCTTTTCTCTGCTCTAGATAATACCATTGAGATGACAGCTCCAGCCAGGCGGCGGTGGTGCACACCTTTAATCCCAGCACTCGGGAGGCAGAGGCAGGTGGATCTCTGTGAGTTCAAGAGTGGGTTCCAGGACAGCCAGAGTTACAACAGAGAAACCCTGTCTCAAAAAAACAAAACAAACAAACAAACAAAAAAAAACCCAGAAAAGATGACAGCTCCAAAACCAACACCTTGATCTCAGATTCCTACCTCAAACTTGGAGCCCAAACCAACCATCTCTATTCGGATGTTTCAAATTCAGTGCACTCAGAGCGGATTTAGCGTCCCCTCTAGAAACTTTATTCTCCCTGTGTTCCCAATGCCTATGAAACAGAACCACTTCCCACATAGAAAATCAGTCATTCATAACTTAACCCCTTCGCTTCCTCTACATCCATGGATAAGCCTTAGGAATTCACAGCAATCTGAAATCAGTCTCTTTAAACCCTGTCCTAGTTCAGATTGATATCAGCTCTTCCAGGAACCCTGAACCTGCCTGCTAGTTGACCTTGCTTGCAGGCCCAACCCTCATCAGTCCTCCTGGGGAATCGCCTTCTAGAAATCCCCTTCTCAGAAAGGTCTTCCCATTTGTCCAGACTGGGCTAGGTTTAACTGTGACGGTCAGGCAGTATTCCTCTACCTCCCCGTCCTAACACTGACACCGTGTTCTATCCCGGGAAGTGGGCTTCAGCACGGGAAACCCTTTTACTTCCCCTAGGCCTTAGTTAAAATGGCTCACTGGAGAGGATCTAATGTGTGCCTAGCAGTTTGACAGCGCTCGCTCTGTAACCTCAACCGTGAGCATGTTTATGTTTCCAAATGTATATACATGATTTTGTGTCTATCAACTAAAGTCTCACTGCTAGAAATAAATGTTTCCTATGCATTTTTTTTTTTTTTTAGTCAGTGCATGGCAACAAAGAAATGTAGCTTTTTTTTTTAATGAAAGAAATAGGTCTTCACATGTCAAAAACGTAAACTGGCCAGAAGCGAGGCTTGCTTGCTTTCTCATTCTGACTCTGAATTTGTACAAACCATTGGGAACTGTAGCAGCCAACAGAAGACACAATGGGAGACTCAATTCCAGGCTCCATGAGTCAACGATTGCTTGAAGAAGCACAGCAAGGGACCCTCTCACCTCTTCTACCCTCCCCTCTGCCCTGAAGTTTGCTGGAAAAGGCCGCCAGGGAGGAAGAATGGAAATGACAAAGCAAGGAATAACTGTGTAGCTCAATTAAAGATTGGATTGATAGATAAGCTCCCGACAGTGAAACGGGAAATCTGGATGACTCACCAAGAGACTAGAGCAAAAAAGATGGTCAAATCACTCATCAGGCTTGTCACTCTTACTTTCAAAGCATTTGAAGGACATTCTAACTAAAATTCTTTCTGCTGACCTGACTGGCAGGTCTATGGTTAGCTCTCTGGACTGTGAGTACGATCTGATCATGAGGAAAAGCATAAATTATCCACTAAAGGCTATCCAACAACCAGGAGCCATTCACGGAGACAGACGGGGGCGGGGGGATGACAATCGATCTGTATCAAGTCAGTATACCAAGATAAACCCCAAAGGGGCCAAAGATTTACACAGAAAAAGTGAACACGATAATTTCCTTATATCCTTACAAGTAATTTTTCCTGACTCTAAATTCCAATCATGAAAGAAAACATTGATACATTTTACAAAAAAGAAAAAAAAAAATCGAAACTTTTGCATGGCCAACACACACCACCTACCCACTCACCGTAACAACCTTACAGCAGTAAACTGTCAAACAGGGAAAAAACCATTTACTACTCTTCATACCATGTAAAAAGGGCCAATGCCAACAAAAAATCCTGGCAACACGCAAATAAAATATGTGTATGAAAAGAACATTACCACTTACTGAGGACCACGCATGTTAGAACTACCCTACGTACAGTCATTAGATCCAGCGGCACAGCTACTAGACAAATCTAAGAAAACAGATTCGCGTGCATTGCTAGTGCTTGTGTAAATTACAACTCTCATGGAGGGCAGTTTAGCAATGGTAACTCTGCTGGGAATTATAACTTGTGACAACGCATCCGCAGTCAGGGAGCAGCGTGCGCACAGCCACTTACTGTAATACTATGTGTAATAACAAATGAGATGGCCCGAATATGAGAGAGTGGTTACGAACAAACATGGTTCCGTGCAGTACTAACAACCACTATACGACAGGAAGAGCCTGGAGCTGTGCTGGTTCAGGCCTGAGGTTCCAGCATGCAGCAGGCAGAAGCAGGGGCATCATTGCAACTTCCAGGCCAGCCTGCGCTGCACAACAAAAACTAATTAAGAAACTATTTACTTTACTCTGTAAAGGCTGCTGTAAAGGGGCAAAATAATGCCTATGGTATGCTACCATTTGTGTAGATTTTTAAAATGAAGCCCTAAGAATGTAAATTGCTAATTGCTTAAATATGTATAGAAAAAATACGTAAGAACATAGAACAGGGAAACTTAAATGAACAGCAGAAACAGAAATTGAGGCCAATTCTAATAACGTAGAATAAAACCCCATTTCTCAGGGTAGTTTCAAAACACTTTAGCTATATGCAGCGTCCCTGAAGTGGTATGTTACTTGGTCTGCAGAATTTTGGCATTTATATTGCTAAAAAAAAAAAAAAAAAAAAAAAAAAAAAAAGTAAAAGCAAATCCAGTTTCACCGTGAACATCATTTAGCGTGCTGGAGACTCTCAGAGGGCACTAGGAACAGGGTGACACCCACTCCCGTCTCCCCTCTACGCAGAGAGCCAGCCTTCTTTCTAGCTGTCTGACTTTACAAGGTCTCTTAATGTCCAAAGTAAAAGTTCCTGAGGACTTGAATTGGGGCATCTCATAGGCGTGCTATTCACATGGCAGCCAGTTGATGACAAGCCAGAGCATCCCATAAAAAGCACAGCCAGGCCACCTTCACGGTATACTCAGTGGCCGCATCATAAAGATATTCTTCCTTGTCACGAAAACAAAGGTAACGAGTGAAACACTGTTTGATTCCTATCTGTGGAAAACAGTATGTGCAGAGCTACCTTAGAAAAGCATCCCCACCCCATCCAAAATACACTATGGAAAGGTCTGGCCAAGACACGGACAGCGTCTTCTCCTTAAAGCCAGGCCCCCTGCTGCTGCTCTCCTTGTCTGCACTTTTATGTCTTAGACACAGACTATCAATGGGAGCATCTCAGAGCAGAGAACAAAGCACGTCAGCTCAGGCTGAAGCATAAGGAGGGAAAAGGTCGGTAGTCCCCCCCCCCCCCCCCCCCCCCCCCCCGTCTGCAGAGCAGGTTGTCATCCTCCTCTTCCTCGCGCCTCCTCCTGCTCTCTTAGCTCTACCACGCCCCTCATGCTATAGAAAGCAACTGGCAGCTGTCGGATCCAGCACACCCATTCTGACCTAGGATGCAGCATAGCCACGTGTGTGTGCCTACACAAGGGTCTGAAAGATTGCACACGTATGTGTGTATCCAGCTGTCCTGTAGCCTGTTCCATTCACCTGTGTTCAGTAAACCTAGAGTCCAGGGAAATTATGACAACCATTATTACTAAAAAATAGAGAAAATGATCAGTAGACCCAAGCCAGGAAGTTCCAAGAAGCAACAACACAGGGCATTATTTTTTAAACTGGAAAGGTAGGCGGCAGCACCCTTGATCTGTGAAACCCAAGCAGCTTAGCTTCCAGCCTGGTGCCACAAAGGTACCACCGACATGTATGCGCAAAAAAAAAAATTAGAAGTCCAATCAAGCCGAATGTGGTGGCACCACCTGTCATCCAGCACGGAAGAGGTTGAGGCAGGGGAATCTTAAGTTTGAGGCCGGCCTGGGCCAGGAAACGAGGCCAGGACTCAAAGCAAAGCACGCAAGACAAAACAACAACAAAGCTGCACAAAATAACCGGGCCTGTCAAAGCGGAGAAAACTGAGCTTCATGTTAATTCACAAACAGTTCTTCTCATTAGCGATTCTGGGCATCCCTTCAAAAGGACAAAGTTGAAAACAATTCACTTTAATTTTTACTTAGAGAAGCTTAGCTATAGACTTTAACAAAGGATAGCTATGGGTCTCACTTTAAAACTTACCTAATATTATATAATTCAAAAAGAGCAATCTAACCCTGATTTTCTTTTAAATCATGGCATTAAGATGACATTAAAAAGTATGGACTGGTAAGGCTGGAATTTATTTTGAAATGCTAATCACTTTGATTTCAAAGGACCGGATGAGAGAAAAATCCCAAATCTCTAATTATATCCTTACCTGGTTGTCTACAAGAGAACAGTGGCCTACAATAGAGGAATATATTTGGTAGAGCAAGAAAATTCTAGAATTTGGTACTTAAGGTTGGGAGAAACTGACAAATGCTTTCCTTTCTATTTCAGTATTGTGAATGACCCAACTTTATGCTCTTCAGATATACAGAGGGAATATGGACATCTTTCTAAATTTACCAAAGCATTGGCATTGAAGTTCAGTTAACTTCACAGGCATGTTCAAAGATCTCAAAGACAGTGAGCCTCTGAGAGTGACATGTGAACTCTGTTTGCTCAAGTTTGGCTAGTGAGGTAAGAGACAGACCTAACAAGCTCATGCTTCTATTTGGCAAGTTTTGCTTTCCTGTGGAGAAATAAAGACATATATAAATAAAGAAAATAAAGAAAAGAGTAAAAAAATAACGCTGTGCTAGCGATACCCAAACTCGCACTGAACACTTGGTCCACCCCTGCCAGGTCTCCTGTCACTGCACAAGTCTGTCCAAGCTCTTCCCTCAGTGACCTCACCAGGGCACAGAGTCTGCGGTGGCCAGTATCCAGTAACTTGTGATGCGTAAATGTAAAGCTCTCACGTCTCAGTTCTTGGGCACAGACTGAGTTAGGCTGTTAATAAAGGAGCAGCTCTTGAATGCTCTTGCAAGGAATGCCAGGTCAAGATCACTAATGACAGGGCTGAAAATGGAAGAGGAACACATCAGGCCGAGTTCCGAGTTATCCTCATCCGCTGATGAAAGCCACAAGGAGGCAAGCCTTCAAGAATGCCATGTGAAACACACATCTGCGCACTAATGAAATGATACTCAGTTCAAAGCCCTTTTGTCAGATGTGAAGAGCATCACCATCAACAAGACCTAAAGAATGAAACAACATCCAAGCACACAAACTTGTTTACAGCTACGCAATACTCAATGCAGTTTAACATCTTTAAATATTTGCTAAATATTCCTAACACTGTCAAAAGACCTACTGCTTAAATTATTTTTTAAACGTTCTATTGAAACTAAAATGCGATCACTCGTCAGTAAACATCAATGGAAGTATTCCAGTAAGTATTGGCAAGTGTGAGACACACGAGGTGGGATATAAACAAGATACAAGGATGTGGCCAGGCAGGCGTGTGGGGTGTGGGGGAGGAGTTAAGGCAGGCTACAGACATGCTGTCTGTATGGAATAAAGGAGAGAGAGAAGTAAGACCTACTTCCTATATAGCTTGGCCTTTGACACTTGCTTCATTGTTTCCAAAATAAAATAAACATTGTGTATATGCAGGTGATGGATAAAAGGTAAGTTTTACTGGAGAAGATATAAACAACAAATTCCTCCTTTTATATGTACACGGTGTATGTGTAACTTCTACTTTAACCAACAAGGAATTCTCTGATAACCTTACAGAGAGCAACCCCTGAATATTACCCAGTGACTTACTGAGCCACAGACAAGTCACTGCAGCATAGAAGTCGAAGAGAGACCTGCCACAGGACAGGATCCCACCCGTGCGGTTAATATGCACAGACCTGTGCACATGCATACCGAAGACCTTAAAACAGAGGAATCCATAGGACATTGTAAGCGAGAGGGTGGAGCGGAAAAATTCCCTTCTTTCCTATGGTTCACCAAGCATAAATAACTTGAAAAGGCTGTGTGACTTAAAAGACAGGCTAGGAGCTGGAGAGACGGCTCAGTGGTTAAGAGCACTTGGCTGCTCTTCCAGAGGACCCGGGTTCAATTCCCAGCACCCACACGGCAGCTCGAACCTGCCAGTAACTCCAGCTCCAGGTCCGACACACTCACACAGACATACACTCAGGGAGACCACATTCAATACACAAAAAATAAAAATAACAATAAAATAAACAAATAAAGGCTGCTGGTTTTTCCTAGCACACATCTTGACAACATACTGAATCTACTTTCTCTGTAAAAAGAATGTTTAACAAAATATGAGTGTGACTAACTGCTCCTCTAACCTCTTATGGAAAAGGCCCCTTAAAGACAAATGCTTTAGAACACCCGCACCTAGTGATTGTTTGTATTAAACACGTCAAAGGAGTAATTTTTAAAAATCATTTGCATACTCAAAAAGTTGAAATTATAATTAAAGTAGATCTTTTTATAAACTCATTCTATAAGGCTGTTGCTTTTTATTAAAAAAAAAAAAAAAAAGAACATTTACTTTTTATGAATTCATATGTAAAGGTCAGAGGATAACGAGCAGGAATTGGTTCTCTCCTTCCACCAAGTGCGTTCCGGGGTTGGACGCAGGTCATCAGGCTTGGTGGCAGGCACCTTTACCCACTGTGCTGTCTTGCCAGCCTACGATTTTACGGCTTAAAATGATGGAAACTTAAAATTTTCAAAATTGGGAGCAAGGGCAAACTGACGTCAGAGCAGAGAAATTCAGGCAACACTGAACCTTGGAAAGCCCAAGGCACAGGCTAGGTGATATGAAACTCAGAGGGCCATGAATAGACCACCAAGTGGCACCCCCTCTGCCTGTCTGTGAACTAGCTACCTGACAGTTACAAAAGTCATAGAAAGTGCTGAGTCAAACTCTCCTTGGAATCACTCATAAAAAAAAAGTTTTGTAACTGAAACATGTTATATACAGATGGGTGTTTAGGAAATCCCCCATGATTCTGTGTTTTGTACTGAGATGTCAGAGTCACACGACATGACAAGAGCCTCATGCCTGCACATACAATATGAGGGGTGAGCTTAGAAAAATAAGCAGAACTCTAGACTCACAGAGAAGAGCAATAAAAATGTGTTTAGGGAACAACTCTGGTTCTCTAATAATTCTAGTTTTCCAAATTACAAGCAGGAAGGGGATACCCATACCCAAATAGCATCTCATTCTTGACCAGAAAATTGAGTTTAAATTTACACGTAAACCTGTTCACTCTATACTTCAATGTACAGGATCCTTGAAGCAACTGGACCTTTTCAGTGGAGTGGGCGAAGAAGACAATGTAACCGAAGCGGGTGTACCACCCACCTACTCCACCTACCCCGGGATGGAGGTAACCTGGAGCTTGGAAGGAGATGCTAATTAGAAAATGAGCATGAATTGTGCCCGACTGTATGCAGAGCCGTCCACGAAGGGACTGTTAGTTTCTGTTATTAGTTCATATGGGAAGTGGGAACCAAGCACTGTTTAAAAACTGGATCACCATCACAGGACTGTTATTAACGTCTATGAAAATATTGATGAAAAACAAGTCCATTTTTATTATAAGTCACATTTTCCATGGGAAGAGAAAGAAGCCAAGAGACAGGTAAACACTGATGGAATGTCGAGTTGATAAACTTCAAATTTTGGGAAGTAGCCACTTTAAGATGTTTCCATAACAACTACTTAGGAAAAAGTTACTGCCTTATGATTGGAATTCTAAAAAGCATATAATAAGCTATTTTGCACAGGAATTTCCCACAGTGTAAAAATAAATGCATCTCTAACTTTAGAAAAAAAATATCGAAAAGTTTTCAAACATGCTGGAGAGAGGATCAGGGTCCTATAAAGACTTTTTTTTTTAATCCCAAAATAAACTTGCCAGTGACTTCAACCTACACTGTGCTCTACAAAGGGACACCTTGAAGACAATTTGATTACTTAGAATAGTTTGTGCTTCGAACCATTCTTCAAATTGTGCTTCAGGAATGTCTTCTGGCATCATTCAGTTGTTGAGGGGCGGAATATATATACATACATATATATATATATATATATATATATATATATATATATATATACACATACACACACACACATATACATATATATATAAAATGTTAAACTCACAATTGTCACAAAACTGTTCCACACAGTAAGACAATTCGATTTCAAAAACCGTGACTCACATCTTACGAGTATTTTATGTGATGGCAAAAGGCTGAAGTGATTAATTTATTCCAAAGACTAAATGTGAGACTACCAAGAGAGTTTATCATACAGACTCCTAAGAGGGCCTAAAGGCCCCAAAGACTTTTTAAGTTGTTTTAAGAACTCTACGTATGTAACAGCAGGCAAGTCTTCTCTCTGAACTCTTCTGCAGGTGCAATCTTAAGGCCTCTCTCTTTCCCAAGGGCTGGAGCAGGCAGTAGAAACAGATGCAACAATAAACATTTTCCAAATCAAAAGCACAAAGGGAAGAGTAAGTCATGGACAGAATCTAGGGAAGCACGTGGGATTCACAGGCTCACCCTAAATGTGCAAGGCCTTTTAACCAAGAATTTCTTATGGGTATGCCAAGTAGCAACCATCCCAGCTTAGAATTCATATACTACAGCCAAATCCACCAAACCTAGTTTGGATATTTTCCTTTCCGTTAGAAATAAGTCTATTTTTTCAGTTTTAGAAAACATGGAAAATGAAAAAGTGCCAATCACTTTCTTAAGGTGTTGAGCCTTGAAAAAGAAAATACCCAGAATATATGAATGAATATATGAATATATACACACATATATGCATATATGTGTGTGTACACACACACACACACATCCATATCCCAGTGATACTTCTTTTACCACTAATTAGAGGGGAAAAAAGGGGTTTAGGAAAATCACAGTTCTGCTTAGTTCTATTTTTAAAGAAAATTCTTTCGAGAGAGAATGCCTCAATGCCTAAAAGCACTGACTGCTCTTGCAGAGAACCTAAGTTTAGTTTCTAGCACCCACATGGAGCAGCTCACAACCACCTGTAACTCCAGGTCCTGGAGACCTGAAGCCTTCTCCTGGACTCCACAGGTAACTATATGCACATGGTGCACAAACAGACAAGCAGGCGCACGCACATACTCAAAAATATGTATTTATAAATCTATCTTCAGCTAAGTGTATTAGATATAAATGAAAGGCAACGAAGACAGACAATGTCCGGGGCCTCGGGAAGTCAGGCAACACACAGAACGATAATGTGTACCTTTGAATTGAGGAAAATCACTAAGGAGGAGCCAATCCACAAAGAATAAGGGTTAAAGGGAAGAACTGAATACTTAAGATATGATGACAAGCTAAAGGTATAGATCTAAAGTGAAGAAATTTAACTGAGTTCTGAAAAGAGAGGTAGGAGCGTCCCCATCACCAGAAATCCCCTGTGACAAGAGGGAATTAGATACTTGGTCTGAGTGAAGTGAACAAGCCCAAGGCGGCTGGAAGGACAGACCACGGGGCATGCTATTGCTTCATAAAAGCAAACAAACAAACAAATATTAAGGGGAAAAGAGGCAAATGGGTTTAAGCAGGAGGCAGGCAAGAGGAGGAAAGGCAATGGTAACAGCTGAGGCAGGGGGGCGTCCACTAGAGGAAGAAGCTGAGGGCACAGGTGTGAGGAAGACTGGCTGAGTTTAGTGGTCTCAGACAGAGGGGCAGACACAAGTCCCTAGGAGAAAAAGCAACAGTCTCAACAAATGGTCCTGGAACAACTGGACTTGATACAGCTGAGAAATAAAAACTGCGAGGGAAAGAAAAATCAAAAACAAAAAACAGGTCACTGACCTCACTTTTTACAAGTTGGTTTCAAACAGATCAGACTTCAATGTAAAACTCAACTGTTTAAAGAAAAAAAAAAAAAAGCAGCGCAGGCACCCTTGAATCTGGAAACAAGTTTGTTTGTTTTACTAGAAACTACCAAATTCATGGTGCATTAAAGGAAAGAATCTGATGAGGCACAGCTCACTAAAATTAAACATTTCTCTTCTACTGTGCTCTGCCGGGCGAAAGGACGACCTACAGAACGGGAGGAAATACCTGGCGAGGGAACAGCCCTGAACCAGGCAGGACTCCTCAAAGCCACAAAGAAAATGGCGTTGCAACTGGGTAAGAGCTACAGGTATCTCACCAAGACAGGGAGAATGAGACTCTGACAGAAGTTCAAACGCAGACCAGGGAAGCGCAGGTTAAAACCACGGAAAGCCACGACGCGCAGCGCAGGCGGCCAGAATCAAACAGCGGCACTGCCAGATGGTGATGGTCACCACGCCAGCGAGGATGTCGAGGGACGGAATCAGTGGCCGCAGCTGGCGGGGATGCAGAATGAAAGGGCCACTTTACAAGACAGTGGCGGCCTGTGCTACAGAGCGGAGCTGAGGGTGGGTACTTCCCCACACAAACTGGAACTTGGGTCCACATAAAGAAACCGGTACATGAATATTCATGGAGGTTTTACACTTATCAGCCCAAAACTGGGTGCAACCAAGATGCCATCCAATACATGAGCAAACTGGCAAATATGTATGATAGAAAGGAGCCGATCTCACGCTCTCTCGCTCTCACACACACACACACACATACACTCACACAGCTGCCTAGTAGTAATGAAAACAAGCCAGTCTGCCCGTGTGACACTCGAGACAGGCAACAGTAGAGACAGTAAGGTGGTCAGTGGGTGCCAGCGGTCACAGAGAGAAAGACTGTGTATCGTCAACTTTATCACAAAACGAATTTGTGCATCACACAGCAGTGTGCTAAACTGCTTCCCTACTATAACAATTCATCACCTCACTGAAGACAGTAAATGGAGCATCATCAGAGGGAGGGCTCAGAAGCTCCCTCTGATGGGAGGGGGCAGACTTTCAGAGACACAGCAAATGGCTAGATGTCGCCTTTCTTTCTCCCTTTGTTTAGATGTTATCCTTTCCTAGCCGAGTGAAGATTTGAGAAGGAGGGCAGGAGATTAAAAACTGATGGACCGCGAGAAAAAGAAAGCCGCTGCTTTGGGTAAGACATTCTAAGCCTAGAGAGAACAATGAAAAACACAGCGCGAGCTCTGAGATACTCAAGGCTCGGTTGGAATAACAGCCACAACTAAAAAGATGCTAATAAGAGTTGGAGAGAAAACGAAGTTACAGAAGCCAAGGAGAGTGAGTGCATTTCGGAAAGCAGAAGTGTTCAGCAGAGGCTGTGCTAGCACAAGGGCGAACAGAGAGCAGGTCATTTTCACCCGGGTTCAGCCAACAGGATTAGGGGTAGGGTTAGACCTTGACGACTTTACCACAGAAATCACAGTGGTCTGAGAAGCAAGAGCCAGAGTGGGACAGACTGAAGAGAAAACAAAATCTGAAAACCTGTGACAAGACAGATGGACTGCTCTAGGTATCAAATGGGCAAAGGCTGGAGAGGTTGGTGTGCAGGGAGAAGGTCACGTTGGTTCCCTTTCCTTAAGGTGACATAAAGCTTTCCGCTACAAGTCCACTATGAGGTGAGCTGCTTTACGCCATCACGTGGCCCCAGTCACAATGGAACCAGACAACCACAGCCCCAAATGTCTTGCAGTGGGAGGTTGCTTTTCTCCAAGGGGCACTTGTCAGAGCTGGCACCGTGTGGCTTTCATCCATTTCCTGAGTCCGTTAGGCTAAATAACCTCTCCTCATTAAGAGCTGGTGTGTAAAAGCATTACTAGGGTACTTAAGGTGGGGCTGGCGGGATGGCTCAGCAGGGAGAAGTACACTGCTCCTACAAAGGACCCAAGTTCAGTACTCAGTACCCACAGTGGGTGGCTGATGACTGCCTTCAACCCCAACTGCAGGCCCTCTTGGCCTCCACAGGGCCCTACACTCACGTACACACACACCCGTGTAGACGCGCACATTCGCGAACACACACAGTTAAAAATGAAAAAAATATGTGTGTATATTTTAAAAAGATACAGCAAGGACCTATCAGAAGGGATGATCTGATACTACAGGAAAGAGAAAATATCAAAGCCAAACCCCTTAACAAGATTTAAGAGTCAAAACTGAGCTTCAGAGAACAGGGAGGAAAGCTTCTGGAAAGAGGAGTGGGGGGAAGGTAACTTAGCCTTTCTAGAGCTTGGGAAGGCCGATGGGATTTAGAGGGTGGATGTCCAGGGAAGACTAAACGAATCCCAGTGTCTTCAATGGTTTGCAAAGCTCCTGCAGAGCGACTCTCCCACGTGTTGGGACTCAAATACAGTCAAGGCCAAGTTCAAGCCACATTCTGACTCCCAGTTCCCAGCTCAACAAGACAGGTAAACGCAGAAGCAGCAACCGCTGCCTAATTTCACAGCTAATGCAGGGGCCTGGGAATGACTGAGTAGTTGCTGGGGACTAGGAGAGAAGTCCTGGCAAAGCACGATGGGACCTCACCTCTACAAGATCATTAATGCCTTCTTGTGGTAAAGAGCACACAAAAATACCAGGCTTCTGAAGAAGAGAAAAACACCACAGCAAAGTTCCCAGAGTCATCTCCCCACTCAGTAAACCCCCCTGGGGGTGGGGGTGGCTTCCCAGTGGCCAACCAGCATGGGCTCAATCCATACAGTGTAGCTTGCTTCTAATAGAAACTCCGATGCATGCTTCCAGTTAAAAAGCTGAAAGATAGTAAATCAGAACCGGTCAGGAATGGCAGGTGTTTCTCCAGAAGCCCTGTGAGTGAGCAGTACTACTGCTGTGAGATATTTTCAAGAGGTTGAAACAAAGTAAATTAAGAACCCACGATTCTGTGTCTAGCAAAACTGTCCTTGAAAAATGAAACAAGACTTTGGCAGATAAGAAGAGATGGAGAGAACTGGTCACAAAGAGACATGCCTAGGAACATTCCAAAGTTCCTGTAAGGAAAATGATACAGGTCTACACAAAGAAAAGAGAACTTAAAGAGACAGTAGAAAAAAGGTGAACGCTATTTCTTACAATTCTCAGTTGACCTAAGTCTTTTCGAAATGGTGACTGCACCCATATGGAAAAGAGAATGAAGGACGGCGGGAGGGCTAGATGCTCCAGGAGGCGGCGGCTGTGGGGCTCGGGAGGTGAGGTAGTTACCTGGAGGTGGATTTGCATAGATGGGTATTGCAACCTCTGAGACTAAAATAAACCTTTAAAATGTAAGCCTAGGAGAAAAGGTACATGGAACTTCATAAAATGCTTGACTTACTACCAAAGGTGGCAGGCGGGCTGGCGGGGGAGCGGGGAGGTGGGGTGTGTGTGTGTGACAAGAGTAATGTTGAAAGTGCATAGAAAGAAACGGTATATGAAAGACAGCTAATAAGCCAGCTACTTCAGCTATCATTTCGGGTGCTAACAGTATAAATAAGCCCTTCAAAGGACAAACGCTATCAGGAAAACAAGGATGAAGAGCCAAGTAAGTGTTGGCTACGAGCAATCTTGTCTAACTGCAAAAGCACATACGGAATAGGAATGGTGAAAACAGATAGGCCTGGTGATGCACACCTGTAGTACCAGCACTGAGGCAGAGGCAGGAGGATCTGGAGTTCAAGGACAGCCTGGGACTACAGAGTGAGACCCTATACTGAAAAAAGGGGGAAGGGGAAATGGTAAGATAATTCAGGGTGAAAGCCCTCACTGAGCAAGCTGGATGCAATGGTCTGTATCTGTACTCGCAGCACTCCACAGTGAGACAGCAGGTGGAGACAGGATTGCCAGGGAGCTCAAGGGCCAGCTAGCTAGCCTGAAGCATGTAGCTCATCAAGAAATAGGAGACCCACCTCACAGATATGAAAGGAGGGAGCTGATGTCTGAACACCACCCTAAGACAACACCGCCCTAAGATGTCCACGCATGCCGCATGCCGCGTACCTGCACTCATGAGCACGCATCACACACACACAGCAATGCTTTTCTTTTAAGGTAGAGAAAAATGTGATATGCTCTATGCTCATGCCGATCAAAAGAAACTGGAAAGCTGAGGATGCAGCTCAGTCGGCACAGTGCTTGCTGGACGTACATGAAAAGTCTGAGTTTGAGCTCCAACACCACATGAACCAGGCATGGGGAACCAGGCTTGTAATCCCAACACTTGGGAGAGGCAGAAGAATCACAAGTTCAAGGTCATCCATGGCTACAGATTGAGTTTGAGGTCAGGCATCCTAATACAAAAGAAACCTTAGGGGCTAGCGAATTGTTGGCTCTGTGGTTAAGAACTCGCTGCTCTTCCAGGTTTAGTTCCTAGCACCCAAGTCAGGCGGCTCACCATTGCCCTTAGCTCCAGGGCACCCAATACCCTCCACACTCACCTGCATTCACATGTAACCCCCACGCACAGACTCACACACACATAATCGAAAAGAAATCTTTTGAAAGAGAAAAATCTAAAGTGTGGGGGTAATTGCATTTGTTTCAAAGTAGGTTTGAGAACAGAAAAAAAAAATACAAAAAAAAAATCAAGATACAGTTAAGTATTAACGATTTAAAAGTCAACATTCTAAAATGTAAATATCTGTAGTATACATGTGCCTGTCGACAAAACATGAGAATACATCAGGCGAAAACGGACAGTAATGTAATAAAAATGAGCAAATCCTCAACTGCAGTTAAAGACTTGTCTGAGTAAGTAACTGGCAGATCTATCAGGAGGACAAGGGCACAACTTAACAGCAACGCCAACCAGCAGAACCTGGATGACAGCTACAGGCTACTATATCCAGGAGAACAAGAATTCACCCTGACCATTCACATTCTGGGCAATAAAATACACAAAAACAAATGCAGAGAACCCAAACATTTTCAGACAACAATGAAATTAAAACTAAAATTCAGTAACACTTACCAATTATTTCCAGTCAGCTGAAGCCCCTCAAGTCCTTGGCAATTTAACATACTTTTAAATTCACATGGGTCAAAGAAGTGGTCTCAAGAGAAACTAAAAGTCATTTCAAACTGGGACTAACAGGAGAACTCAGCATGTCAAGACTCCTACTGGGCAAACCTGGTGACCTAAGTTTGAGCCCCAGAATCCACACAACGGTGGATGGGGAAAAACAAATCCACAAAGTTGTTCTCTGAACACACACCAATACAAATAAAACGTTTAAAAGTATTTTAAACTAAAGAGAAACGAAGACATAATTCATCAAGATCTGGGATCTGGAGCAGCAGGGGAACAACACCTGGAGGAAATTTATAGTGCTGAGTATGCATGTGAAAAAGAGACCCAGTGATCTAAACTTCCACCTTAGGAAAACCAGACACAGAGCAGCAGTGCAAACGAAAGCAAAAAGCAGAAGAAAGTGATCAGAAACCAAACAACCCAAAACCAAGAAAATACAGAAAAATCAACAAAACCAAACCTAGTTCTTCGCTCAATTCACTGGCTACTGGCCACAGGAATCAGTAAGAGGAAAGATGACAAAATACTAATAACATATTAATAGCACACTTAAGAGACCATGCAATCCCACAAATGCTCAAAGGAGAGTAAGTGTATCCAAAAGGGACCATGAGCTATATCCAAACTTGGCAAATTTCATGAAATAAATCAATTCCTTAAACAACACAATCTACTAAAACACACGGGGGAAAAAGTTTTTAAATACAAAGACCTGTACCTATCACAGGAATAAAGACGGTAATTAAGAACCTTCCCAAACAGCAAGCACTAGATACTGATGACAGTCCTTCTCAACTCAACCAAGTATTTAACCAACAATATTCTCTACCAACCGTTTGTGTGGCTCATGTACGTGTATCGCCATGCATCTACATGCGCACATGCACTGTCTCTTCAGAAGGATGAGACAGGTAAAAACTGCAAGCATTACTCTAATATCTAACACAAATACAAGAAAGGCAATTACAGATCTCCCTCTCTTACCAACAATGATGCAAAAACCCTTGACCAATGAAAACCAACAACACATAAAGGGAACTCTAATCCATGAAAGGTAGATTCAACAGGAATAATCATAATTATCTTTGTCCCCAGATAGTACCCCACATGTTGAAAAACCCCTGGGAAAGGGTGGATCTCAACTGTAAGTCACTACAGCAAGGCTGCTGGACAATAGAGCCAGCTGCTTCAAACAATGAGTCGCTGGAACTGAAATTAAAAACCCTGTTCCACTTTTACATTAGAATAAAATAAAGCTGGGCAGAGGTGGCACACGACTTTAATCCCACCACTTGGGAGGCAGAGGCAGGAAGATCACTGTGAGTTTGAGGCCAGCGTCCTCTATAAAGTGAGTTCCAGGACAGCCAGAGTTATAACAGAGAAACCCTGTCTCAAACAAACAAACAAACAAACAAATAAATAAATAGGTGGTACACATCAAGACATTTGAGAGGCTAAGGCAGAAGCCTGAGTCTGAGGCTAGCCTGGACTACATAACAAGACCCTGCCTTATTTCTGTTTGTTTTTTTTTTAATGGGGATTAAATCTTACAAAATATTGTCAAAGTATCTTGGGCAAAAGATTAAAAGTACTGATAAAAAATAAAAATGGAGATAGGTCCCATCTTCATAGATGGGCTGAAACTTTTTAAGATATGAGCTCATCCCAAACTGGCATTAGATTCAATGCAGCCAATCAAATCCTCAGCACGTTATTTTGTGGACGGAGACAGAGAGATCTGAAAGATTACGTGGCTAGAAAAGCCGAAGTTGGAAAATAAATGGCACGACACTGAAGACAAGGGAAGTGCAGCACTACCCTGGCTTCCAATCTTCCCCAAGGCTCCAGCACTGAGATGGAAACGTTAGCAAAGGATCCGGACACAGCAGTCAGGAGACAGAAACCAAGAAGAGTAAAGTCATCTCCGAAAAGGCAAGGGCAACTCAGTGAAGAAAAGCCTGCACGTTTCCGCCCCATCCCTCAGAAGAAAATAAGCATACATCCTACACCTTTCACGAAAAAATTAAATCAAAGCCAAAGAAATACTCGCAAAATGTCAAACTTCGGCAGTGGGGAGTGGGGAGGAGATGGGGAAGAGGAAGAGACTGGACAGCAAGGGAGGAAAAAATCAAGGTGAACAGGTTTGCAATAAATTTTTACAAACACCACCAAATCATGACTTGTTAAAGAGAAAGTGTCAGATGGGCTTTACTTAAGTAAAAACACTCCTCTGGGGGAAAAAAATTTCAAAGACTGAAGACACGCCCCAGAATGAGGGGCAAAACATACATGTGATAAAGGACTGGCATCGAAAACACATCATGAACTTGTCAAAATCAACTGGCTGATTTTAAGCAGACAAAAACCCTGAGGATACCTAACGCCAAAGAAGCTTTGAGTTGAAAACCACGTGAGAAAGACCTTACAGCATATATCGCTAGGGAACTAAGAACTGAAACAATGAGATGCCTAAGATAGAGAGAAATAAAATCCTTTCTGGGGTTGGGGGGATAGCTCGGTTGGTAGAGCACCTGCCTTTGGAACATCTGACAGCTTGTGTATAATGGGGCCGAGCACAGGCTTACCATAAGACCCAGCCATATGAGCAGGAGAACACAGCAGACTCCCGAGGCAGTGAAGCTCCGGTGTCAGTGAATATGTGACACTGTGTCATTGGCACAGGACACAGCATTAACAGCGATGTAGACAGAACATGGTACCCATGCTTGTTCATCAGTTTTAAGTGTGCTACACTAATATAAGATGGGAAGAGAACTATAGGGAAGGAGATGGCTACTTCATTGTCTGGACCTTTCCCTACAATCCCAAAACTGCTCCTTAAAGACCCGCAGTACACACTAAAACGATCCTTTTGTATGCTTGATACTGCAGTTCTGGGTGAAAACTGTCCTGAGGATCTGCCTTCTTTTGGCAAAACACATTGCTTTTCAAATGCCATCTCTCTGCCCACTGACAGTATGCTTTTGGGTGGGCTTTGTAACCTGAGTTGCTTGGCCTATAAAATGGAATTATCCCCAGCTTTCTCACAGGTCAGCCAAATGGTTGGCTAAGCACAGGTGAAGCACCCAGAAAGGGTGTCCAGAGTAGCCATCTAAATGGTGTTCTTATTTTCTCCAAAATTCTAATTCCACTGAAGTAGGACAGACAGTCCTCCTCCATACCCACGGATCCCACACTTCACACTGGAAACACTAGGGGTTAAAGTCTGTCTTACTACTCGTGCAGACTTTTCTTGCTGTTAAGTATGAGTTACACAGCACTGACAGCGTATCAGCTAATCTAGGGAAGATGTGAGTACACACACACTGCGCCATTTTGTAAAAGGCACTTAAGCGTCTGCAGATTTGGGCATCCACTTACTCCTGAGACCAGTAAGCATCTGTTTTCCTGGAGGTCATTTTTGTATTCTGGTGGAAAACTATTCTAACAGGTAACTAAACATACTGTGAAGCTCCAGTGACGCTGCTTTGTCGTGTCTGTGCTCTAGTTCAATATGCAGCACGAGACTATATCTGCATTAGATAGCGCTCGGGCTTCCAAGTCTACTTCTTCACCGGCTTCAGTGGTTTGGTGCATTTCCCAAACTGTTCCAAAGAAGCACTGCTTCTCATTTCTAATTCTGTTACTAAAATACAAGTTCATCTTCTTCTCAACGCCAGTCATGTAACAATAGTGTGATTACCCTTAAATCTGCAAGGGTACCCTGAAAAAGTAACATTTTACATCATACATGTTATTTAACACCAAATTTAGTTATTTAAGCAAGCAAACTAAAAATACCTTAAATGGAAATTACACTTTTATATCTTATTTTCCAAGGTCTTAGCTAGTTACTACCTTGGCTTTCTTTTACTAAATAATGCACCTTTATATAGTCTAATAATATATACATATATTTTATTTATTTATTACTAACCTGACTCTTACAAATAATCTTCGTATATAAATTCTTTGCTTAGGAAAATCTTGGCATAATAAAATGATTAAGTGCCTACTGGATAAACACATCAGGGAGAAATGATATGAGATCCCATAGGCAAGCAAGGCCATGTTTTAATAGCCAGACACATCTGTATTGTGCTGGATCAATGTTACACACTAAGAAACAATGAAAAATACCAAAACATGTTCAGAGAAGATCTATACAATCTTTAAGACTCTCAGACATACTTCGTAAATAAGGGTATGGGGATGTCTGATCTAGTAAAAAGGGGATCCAGAACCAAGAGGAACAAAGAAACACCTTGAGGACTGTCATGCATGAAAAGGACCAAGCTTGTTTTGTCACCCAGAAGTAGGGACAATAAGACCCAGTACGTGATACCTCTGTTCTAGCTGTAGCTAAGTCTTCCACACATTTATTATTCATGAGTAGTGTGGAATTAGAAACACTACACTATTTCTATGTATCAATCAAGATGTATGTGAAGGGTGATAAATCGGTTAATCTGAAGGTCCAGTTTGAAAAGTACAAAGGAGCAAATTCCAGACCAAGTTCTTTCCAGAACCATGGAGCCAGCTATCTCATGAAATGGTGAGCTGACAGCTGATTTACATCAGTTATTTCATTGTTTTAAACTAAGAAGTGGAATAAAAATAAAAAATAAAAATCCTTTTAAGTAGAAGCAAAATGCCAATGAGCTGGAGTTCTTATGAAAAGAACTCAAATGTGATGTTAAGATCATGTTTTTTTCTAGCATACTTCTCGCGAGCCAAGGACACTGGTGACCCTACGAAAAATTTCTATGACCTGTTTTCCTACCTCACCCATAGTCAAGACTGAATTTTTCCCAGCTATAATTTAAGTACTAACATTTCGATTTTTGAACCTACTTACCTGTCCTTAACACAGTAACTTTCTCCTTTCATTTACTTTTCTATACTAGATAACATTGTTTCTTAATCTTGGAAAAAAGATTTTTTTTTTTTTATTAAACTTCTTAATTTATCAAGCCAAAACAAAGATTTAGCATTTCCTAAATTCTAGATGTGAAGCAATAGAAACAGGAAGACACGGGCAAAGTGAAGCCAGGCAATAATCGAGGGGCACCCACAGCTC
Organism: Cricetomys ansorgei; assembly: GCA_026225945.1. Taxonomy (NCBI): domain Eukaryota; kingdom Metazoa; phylum Chordata; class Mammalia; order Rodentia; family Nesomyidae; genus Cricetomys; species Cricetomys ansorgei. The sequence goes on along the minus strand of JAMJFZ010000713.1, from coordinate 6,477,712 downwards.
CATTCCAGGTGCAGGACTTAGACAGTCCTTACAGGACGCCAAACACTAAAGGCCAGGCACAGTGATACACACCTGTATACACACAGGAGGCTGAGGCAGGGGGATCACAAGTTGAGTACAGCCTGAACTACACAGGAAGACTGTGTCTCAAATAAAACCCACTAAGTTGAATACGGATCATAAGCACTAAGAGAAAACAGGCGGAAGCTGCCTTGGTGCCTTCTAACAGTGGAGGTTGCTCGGACGTAAAGGAGGACACGGTGTCTACGGATGTGTCTCTGAATAAACCCCAAACATGTAAAAACAAGTTTGTGACTTGTCTATCTCTGCGCTCTCTGGAAAAGTTTCCAGGAAGATGGCTTTCCACAGCGAAGGTCAACCTGGTGGGATTTACGTCGCCAGCAGACACTGCACTGACCGCGTCCTGAACGTTCTCTACCTGCACCGTGCCTTACCTCTTGTGCAGCGAATCCCTTTGATCAGACTTTCTGAAAACTCCGATGCACACTTCAAAGCTCTGTAGAATTTTTTCTAGAATAGCCTAATTTTCCACAGATGTATATACTAGTGGAAAAACCCCAGGGCACCTGTGTGATTACTTTGAAACATGAATTTTTCACACGTAGAACCCAATTAGTATGAAATCTTTTTCACAGGTAACAAAAATAACTGAATGAAAAAAAGACCTTGCTTAAGGACTTCTGCGCACGGATATCCTGCTCAGGAGAGCAGAGGAAAATGAGCTGCGCGTACGTGTTTGCAGTAAGTTTAAAGGTCAGTACCTCGCAGGCATCGGCTTGTGACTTTTCTTAGAAAGAAGCTATCAAAAGATCCACCACCACTCCTCAAAAAAGGAAAATAAATAAAAAAATTTTAAAAACCCAACCTTTATTTCATCACACATACACACACACAAAAAAAATCAAAACATGTTCATCTTACGCCTAAGCTCATCAGTGGTGGTGAAGCCGAAGCTCATGTCTGACTCCTAGAGGTAACGGTAAACAACCGCATTTCCACTTTGCAATGTTTTATTTGAAGGCTAATGATAAGTGTAGGAAGAAGTCATGCAAAAGAAGCATGTGAAACTCTCATTCACCATTATCTTTACAATGGGTCTGAAATCTCTGAAGCATACAGAAAAGCTTGCGTAGAGAAAACACAGCTTCCCACTGAAACAGGACTATGAAACTTTCAACAATTTAATTCTAACATTAGGGACTCGGCCCTGGAACAGACCTTCGATTCATCTTTTCCGAACTTACCAGTTGAACAAAACCAAAAAATCTTGGCTTCATTCCCCTGCCTCAATGTAGTAGCCATTTCACATTAACATTTCCATTTATAATGCTCATTTTCTTCCGAGAAGCCAAATCCCCAGGCTGACAGGCCTCAAGACGAATTTTTTGTGTGGGACTCCATCTTATGCTGACTTTAAATGTTGGAGCCCACTTTCTACTAAACTTCACTTCAAATCCAAAAGGCAACTTCGATTTTCGAACAGACTGTGCTTAAGAAGGGGAAACTGCTCTAGCAGCTGGCTTCAGGTAAGTGAACATATATGGTTTTAAAGAATCACCTGTGTTGTCTTGATAAGGTTAAAAGCAATAGACTCTGAAGTCAAGATCTGCTATTTGTTCAAGACAAACATTAAACAGATAACACTTTTCCTGGTAACAACTAATGACTTGGGTAGTTCCCCAATCAGCCATTATTTCCAAATGGTTTCTATTTTGAGCAGAGGGACTATTCATGTATGCTATTTTGTAAGGTGTTATATTTTGATCAATCTAACCTAAAGTTTGACCAAATTACTCCTGATATTTACCATATTAACTCTAGAATTTAAACAATTAGAAAGCTTTTTTCCTCAAAAAAAAAAATTAGATAGGAGACAATATATTCAAATACTTAACAAAAGACACATTAAAATACACTTAAAAATATGGTTGCAATTTTCACTTTCTACTCCTGAAACAAAAATAAGCCATTTATCAGTAAGTGCATTTTTCATGGAGAAAATATTTATTAGTTTTCAAATGATCACATAATACAAATATTACACAATTAATCATTCTAGAAAAAAAATCAATTATATTAATATTCATAAAGTAAACACGGAAAAGATATAGGATTGCATATTGTGACACGAAATTGTTCTTTAAAAATCTGAAAGAAATGCATCAAAATTAAGTTTCAACAAATCAGTTCACAGAAATATACAAAAAGTTTCACTTTGAAATAGCTCAAGGTGCATGAGGAAATGTAAATGCACTTACATTTCTTTTGCATACTTTAAGGAACAGAGCTGAAATTAAAGCTTGAGACTGCAAGGTTAAATCACTCTCTGTCCAGTGCTGAGACAAAAAGCTAGCAGCCTCAGGACACAAAATGGTTCGTACCGTGGTTTAAAGTGTGCAACTGAACTTCTAGGCAAATCTCACTTTCAGTTTCCTGAGTTCTTTCTAAAATGTTAGGCAGTTAGGTTTTTGTTTATATGTATTTATGAACTACCTCATTAACAAGTCAGGAATACAAAGCTGTACTCAATTTTATGGAAATTCAAAGTTCTGTGGGGAAATTTTCAGCCCAAAATTATCTTTAACATCTACTTTTTAAGCATTATAGTTTTGAAAAAGAATTTATAATTAAGAAAAAATAGCTCTTATAGTCAAGAAAGACTAAAAGCATGTTATATTTTAGCAGATGCAGTTTCTATACTTTGAGAGCCTGACATTTCAGTTGTTCTCACATTATTAACTCTACAATTTCTCTTCTTAAAACTTATTCTAAATTAAAAGGAACTGGCAATATCAGGTGACTGTTAAATTTTTGCTTAGTAGCTTTTGACTGGCCAGTTACTAGATAACCAAAGAAAGAAACGAGCGTTTTCATAGCCACTGTCAATTGCATAACTACTTGGTTAATCGGGATAACTACTGTGAACACCTACTCTTACCTGCAGACTCACTCTGACTCCCCAATTACCTCTGTTTCATGCCAACGGCTCTGCATCATTCAAGTGTCAGTATGCCTCCGGTGCAAGGCAACCCCAACAGACATCTACTGCTTAAGGAGCACAAACCAGGCTATACTTGGGTCTCCAAGACAACTCTACAACTTTGTTGATTTGATAAATTACAGTAAGAATACAGCTCAGGACCAGCCATAGAAGAGCTAAGAGTACATCCTGACATTAATGCAACTCTTGAAGAGTTGGGCTCACTCTTTATTTGCTAGTCCCCTTTCAACATTGTGTAACAAAAAAAGATGGGGAAGGAAGGGGGGTTGTTAAGCTTTTTGCATTTTTTACGCTACTTTTTAGAGGAGGGGGTTGCCTACTTGATTAAAATGATTTTCCAACCCACAAATCTTTTAAGTGAAACAGACACAGAGAGCTGCTTTAAAGACAAGACTCTCGGGCTTCCTCTATTTCAGTCTTCAGAATAAGAAATATTTTCATGGCCACATAAAACTCCAATATGAAAAGATTACTTCATTATTTGAGCCTTTCCATCTTCAAACCAAAAAATAAACCAGAGTAAATCTTAGAAGTTTTTAAGTAACAAGATCAGGTGGCTGGCTCATCCTTGTGTCTTCTAGACATATTGCATGGATCCATTCACCACTGCCTTCCAAACTGCAGGTGCTGGCATGTGTGACAGATATCATCCATGAGGCCTCTGCTAGAAGAATTCCTTTTGCTGAAGAGGTATGATGTTTTACCAGTTGAAAGAAATCTGGGCAATTAGAGAACAAATAAACCGGTCTCCCATTATCAAGATACCTGGAGTCATAGAAGGAAGCCACCAAGGAAACAATGAAAACTTGCCAAGGCACCAACTTCACATTCTACCCACTGTAGATGTAAGAACTGCCTGGACTCACACCCTACCCTTGTCATCAAGGAAACTAAGAAAGAACCATCTTAATGCCCTAGGAAAAATATAGTGAAAGGTTCTTTTTGCCACAAATTACATTCCTAGGGACTAGAAAACTACTTTGGAGTATATTAAATATAGCTTTCAAATATAACTTTCAGGGACATTATAGCCTGAAACATACTCATTCATATTCATTGTATTAAAGAATAAAGCCTACATTTGACAGTAAAGCCACAACAGTGCTATCATTCCGTCCCCTAAGAGACTGATGTGAAGGCCTAACATTTAAGGTAGGAAAAAGACCAAAAACGCCTATAGGGAAAGGCGACACCTGGACATTCACTGTGTAAATTAAGAGATCTCAGATGTCCAGCTCACCCAGAGATGGAGCACAGAAACAAACTCTACCAAGTCCACTGTTATGATCAAGGCGGGAAATTACCGCCTTTCCTAAATTCCTGTGAACTACACAGGCATGGACCAAATTGTGCGCGTGCCCCAGATTAGCCACTGCTTTAATTAATCTGGAGAGAAATTTAAGTAAAATTTAGGTTTTTCTGAATAGACACTAGACAGTACTCTCAGAAAAGCAGACTGCAGTCCCACCTGGTTCATATAAGAAGCCAAGGAGATTATCAACAGAATAAAATGGGCAATGGAAGGACACTCCGCTCTATAAATAAACCCAAGTAAATAATGGAAAGCACCCACTTGTTTATTATCCTTTCCCACTCTCTCCAGAAGCTGGATATTCTGTCTCCAAGGGTTCAGTGGAGAAAGTGGACCCCTGACGTCAAAAGCTCTCCGTGGTCTTGGCTGTATCTGTGGCTCTAGGATCACTCCTTGCACCTCTGGTAGGAGAGAAGCACTGAAATAGAGCTGAATATAGATTTAAGAAAAAAACTCTGATTAAAAAAATTACATACTCTGGTCATTTGAGTTTGCAATGGCTTATCCTCAGGACAAAAAGGAGCTATCTTGGGGCAAACTTTCTTAAGTACCATCTTAATTTGAATTTCAGAAGTCTGTTACCACGAATGATTAATTCCTCAGCAGCTATTAAGAAGGGACCTGTACTGGTCTAAGCCATAACATACTCTGTGACAAATCACTCAACTTCAAATAGAAGATCGAAGAAAAAAAAAGAACAAAAACAAAAACCATGACTTATGATGGGAAGTGAGATTACAGTTGTCTTAAAGGGACAGGGAGAAGGCATTCAACCTCAGATACATCAGAAGACCCAGTGAATTCTTCTATCAAAGAGAAGAAGATGGATCGGAAAGGAGAAACAGAATAATCATAGTAACAGAATGCTACACATCAGAAGGTCTACAAAGCTGAATTCAATGGTCTAAGTTCTAGTAATTTGGAGAACTGATCCACACTATAGGCCAATACTATGGCCAAAAAAGGGTAGCTTTGGTTTTTATTAAAGCTCTGACTAATGTCCTTGAAAAAGGTTTCTTCTTCAAGCATCCATCCTTGAAACTGGAGGGCAGGATAATGTTTGCAAGTAATAGATAATTTAAATTTTTTATTTTATTTTATTTTATTTTATTTTGGTTTAGAGTCAAGAGGGATCAGGAGTAATCATTAGTGGCCACGATGTAGAAATTAAAGCATCAAAGTATACCAAACAATAGATGATGCTAAAGATGCTGGGAAATAGCTTTACTGCAGGATGGAAGTCAGAGCACATGGCATCTGATCAAGGCAAAGCTGAAGGGAGAACCAGAGATGCAGGTGCATACATACAGTTATAGGGATTAACAGCGTGGCCTTGTGGGGAGTGATTGATTATTTGTGGTACAGACTGGTAAGTTCCTGTTAAATCTGAAGGTCTTCCTTTAACGACAAAGGTGCTGTGTGTCCCTGCTCTGTGATTAGACAGTCATGGCATCCTATTTCTGGAACATGTAGTATTTTGGGTAAATTAAGGGAGGAAAAACAAAATGTTACTTTCCTCTCACACCAACTGGTTATCACAAGGTTTCCTTACCTGTTAGTGGAACGAGGTTTGTGCTCTCCTGTTCTCTATCAAACAACCAACAAAGGTTATAGTCTCAGCAGTAAGGAGGTAGTAACCAACCACAGTTAAGTGTCTACTGCCTTCATTTCCTCCTGGCTCTGGCAGCCAGTTTGGAGACATACCAAAGCTGAAAAGGAATGGTTACTCCATTACCTAACAACATTTACACTCGACTTTTTAAAAGCCTGAAGACGAAGAGAAAGCTGAACTACTTAGGAACACATCCAACTCTGCACATATGAGAAACAAAAATAAGTTGGCCTAAGAAAAAGGAGAGCTGTGATGAACTTTAAACCATCCAACCTATAATTTCCAAAAATTAAAAGAAATGAAAAAAAAAAAAAAAGAAAGAAAGAAAGGAGGTGGAATTGCCACCTAGGAAGACGTAGGGAATAGTGACCACAGAGGACTTCATGAGCCAAAGCGGCAGCACTTGGTCCTCACAGCTCCCAGGCAGCTGCATTTCTAGATCAGTGTGTTTTGAGAAGTGCTGTCCAGTGCTACCACACTGGGGAGGGAGACCAGGAAGGATGAAAGGAAAGCACAAATTAGGGCTGCGACCTGAATACGGAATACCTCAAGCAACGCACTCTAGTTAAGATAGTTCTTAGACCTAAAGGAAATTAACGAAGTAGCCCACAGCTGGAATTCTTACTGAGCACTCTACCGTAAGAGCAGCATACACACAGCACATCACAGAGCTGCCCCAGACTTCCCTCCTACTTCTGCAATGCAAGAAAGTGCTTCAGAAATGCTGCAAAAATTACCCAACAACCCTCTAATTTTTCCTAATTAATTTTATTGGAAAACCCTTTTGTGGTAATATTTCAATATAAACCATTGAGGATTATTTAAGAATTTCATATTGATGAAATCTAAAATTTAACTGTAAAATTAAAAATCAAGGTAATTAAATAAAAATTAATCCAGAATCATAAACAAGGTTGAGATCTTTCCAAATTTCCCAGCTTCCTCCCAAATGTCACAGCTGAGTGAAAACTACAAAAGTGGAAGGGCAGCTGTGGACACGCACGCGTGACACTCTTTATGTTCAGAGTCAACATGCTCATCTTAACATTAGGGTGAGTTCACAACTTCAACAGGAGCTGTGAGTTAACCAGCTCCAAGCTGCCTCCATTACGCCTTTGCAGAATGCATGCTAAAAACACAGCCGTCTTAGCTTCAAAACAACAACAAAAAAAAAAAAAAAAAGGAAAAGAGAACCCGAAAATCTTTAGGTTAGGTTACAAAGCAAGTTCAGTATGAGTAGGCCCAAGAAATCAAGAAACCTGTAAAGATCCCAAAGTCAGATTTTATTCAGAACAGTTCTTTACTCTGTCTTTATGAGAACTCCAACATACTCTTACTCAGCAATGAATAAAGACACAGATTTTGCTAAATAAAAATTACTTTGAAATCATTCAAAGGAGCTGGTGTTATTTTTACTACAAGTTAAAAGCTTGGGATTTGATAACTTTATACAGAAAAATGTACAATTTCAAAAATGAAGTCGTAAGTTAAGAGCATCAATGACCCAGCTCACCGGAACCCAGCGGACGACCTCGCTCTACTGTCCCCAACAGCATTCATCTGTCAGTGATCCTGATGCTGCCCTTTGATACAGTATATTGTGGTGATAAATTTACTTTCATTGCTACTTCATAACTGTAATTTTGCTGTTATGAATTGTAATGTAAATATTGGATATGCAGATAGTCTTAGTCAACCCGTGAAAGGGTCATTCAATCCCCAAAGGGGTTGCTGCCCACAGGTTGAGAACCGCTGTTCCATGTGTTTTAAAGTGAAAAAACTTAAGTATTCTGCGAGACTAAAGTGTAGTCACTACAGAATAAATTTCAAACCAAAGGGAACAAAATCTGCAGCATTGTGATGTCACCACAAGCCAGTATGAGTGTTCTCTCTACCAGCAGATTAATCAAGTCATCAGCATTCTCAGTAACTGTCCACATCTTAAAGATTCTTACAGATAATCCAGTTATGCTCATCCCACTAAGAAAGAGAAATTCCACTGAGGTGTCTATCAAATGAGGCCACTTGTAAAATTTGCCCTCGGTACTAAATTATTAAATGAAAATATATGTATTATTAGCTTTAAGCATTTCTGTCATCAAAGCAAAAGAAGGCTATACCTAATTGTTTTTAAACAGTGAACTAGAAATAACATAATTTTTGTTGTTGTGTTTGAGCCAGGGCCTCACGTAGCCCAGGATGGTCCTGATCTTCCTACCTCTGCCTCTCTGGTGCTAGGACTACACAGTTCCACACCGGTCCAGGAATGTGACTGAAAGACTTGTGATTTGAAGTTAAACCTGCTGCTTATACATATGCCAATTTATAAAGTAAGACATTATAAATGAGTTGGTAAACGTGCTGTGGCATTTTTTTTTTAAACCTACCTTCTATTACTGATTCTTACTGGTTCAAAAGAACTTCTATTTTTAAAAAAATGAACCCACCGATTCCTCTGTCTGAGACAGTTCCAGTTGGCCGTCAGAAGAAAGAACGTTTTTAACAAAAGCTAGAATGTTTGTCGCTCTAGGCCTAGAAGAGTGTGTAGTACTCTGGATAATTCAGTGAATGTTTTCCAAATGAAACACATTGATCAAGAAACAGTAAGAAAATGAGAACCGTTTCCTGACAAACATACAAGTAGATACTATACAGACCACTTTAATTCTAATGGAAACAACTTTATTCAAAGTACTAGAATTGAGACAGGAGTTAGATCAGACTACTTGTGGATAAACAGTGAGACTCCATCTCACAACCAACCACCTGACCAGCACCAACAAAACCCCCTAAGCATCTAACAAAATCCCATCATGAATATGTTTTCTCATTCTTTTGAAAAAGATACCATTCAACAGGTTACTAGGACTTTAGTCACACCACTAGATGTAAATGCCAAGTTTTATTAAAAGGCAAACAATAGACCAAATGTGTCTTCATATCTACTAAGGTGAAGTAAAATAGATGGAAAGAGGCAATCCATAACACAAGCTATATGTAAAGCAACCAATTTACTACAGAACGGAAGACAAAAGGCAATCATAAAATATATCTGATAAATTCTATCAGCTATCTGTAACAAAGGGCAAAAGGCAACTCAAAGACAAAATGCAAAAATAGCTTAAATCTGTCTGACTCTTTTAAATAAAAAAGAACTGTCTATTCGACCCGTTCAAGTTATTGAAAGTAATTTTAAGTTTACTCAACTGAAATTTTTATAATTAGCCTACCTTTTCCCTCTCCGATAGCTCTTATGCCTGCTTATTTTCTTCATATAAATTACTGGCTTTGTTTTTAGGATGGTTAGGAGACTTTGAAATATATACGTTACGTTAAGATAAAGCACCTCTTCTACTGTATTTTTTATCGTAGGATCCTGAGTTGTACACTATACAAATACTCAGAGAAGTGAAAAAAGACAAGAGGTAATAGTCATGTTTCATTAATTACATTTATGTCAATTCCTTTAGTATCTTTATCTATTTATGGCAAAAACTCCTATTAGTCAAAAACAGCAACATCAAAGAGATGAAGAATAAAACTTAAAAAGCCCAGCTGCAGCAAAGATGTCAAAGGCATTGAAACCTGGACATGGAAGCAGAATACTGAATGCCGCCTCAATGCAAAGAGAAAGACAACGATCAAGACAACTCCAGCAGAGGAACGAATGGAGAGCACTCATGTCTGTGCTGCTGCCCCACCCGACCGTGAGAAAACACATGAGCAGACAGTGAAAGCCCATCCAACTAGTTGGTACACGCCATGGCCAATGAGACCCAACATAGAGTGAAGCCCATTTCGGAAGCATGACCTCCAAGTGCAGCATGGGAATCCAGGCTGAATCCTAAAAGGGTCAGAGTAAACCTGTCCAATTTCAAAACCGGCTCACAGATTGGTGTTGATCTCCTAATTTCCAGACCTGTGTAAGGCTGTGTAATAGAGGAATACCAGGGAGAGCTGGGTGGTAGTTTCTGAAAAGGCTGTGTACTACTTTCCCCTCCTGTTTCAAAATGAAAGGCTAAAATTAAAAAAGGTCCTGAATCGGTTTCTATACCCATACAATACTCACTGAGAATAGAAAACCTTTTTCTTTTCAGATTAAGAACAGTTTAGTTCATTTTATTTTCAAAAATTAATCCTAATGGAAATAGCAATAGTATGTCATTGTGAACCCTAAAGGTCCACACTAGCAAACTATAAGAAACTAAAAGCAGTTTGTCTACAGCTCACCGAGATAAGATTCCTACACAGTATTTAGACAGAAGTGCCTCCACAAACCAAAAAGGCCAAGCCTGATTTTTCTGTATTTCAAATCCTAGTGACTTACTAATTATTCTAAACGTTCATAGTTGTTTCTACTTTTCAAACATTTGAGAGTAAAATTTTGATGGTAACAATTAATGTCTAAAAAGGAAAATGCTGCCAAAAAGAATATGGTGAAAACAGTATTATCCATTAAACCAACAACTCTAGAATATGATTTAAGCCAGATGTGGTGGAGCACACTTTTAATCCCAGCACTCAGGAGGCAGAGGAAGGAAGACCTCTGTGAGTTCAAGGTCAGCCAAGGCTACAGAGTGCAATGCTCTATGAAGGGGAGGGGAGAGAAGGGAAAAGGAAGGGAGGAGAGTTCATTGCAACACTTGGAAGGTTAGGGATAGGTGTTCAAGACCAGTCTTGGCTACATGAGACTCTGTCTGAAAAACAGGGTCTCATACTGTGTTGGCTATCAGTAGAATTTCAAGCCATGTGAAATATTAGTTTTAACTCTTGAAGAGTGCGAATGCTCTACAAGAACTCGTTCTACGTTATCGAGCCACTGAAAAATAAAGCATGCTGCAGTAGAGATGGCTCCACAGTTAAGTGCCTGGCTGCTCTTATAGAGAATCAGGGCTCGGTTCCCAGCACCCCATGGTGGCCCACAACCATCTGCAACTCTAATCCCGAAGGATCCAATACTCTTAACATTCCTCTGCACCAGACACACACAGTACACAGACATACCTTCAGGCAAAACACTCATAAACATAAAATACAATTTTTAAAAAGAAAGAAATGAAGGACGGGATCGAAGCGGCAGCTCTGTGCCTAAGAGTACGGTTTTCTTGGAGAGAAGGGAAGTTCGGCTCCCAGCACCTATGTCAGGAGGTTCCTAATTCCCCTGTAACTCCAGCTCCAGGGAACTGAACTTTCTTCTGGCCTCCTCGGGTACTTGCATTCAGTGTTTTTTAAAAACGAAATGAAGTTGATCTAGCACCCTTCACACATTTTGGGAAGGCACTGACTGTGTATTATTCAGAAGTAATACCAGACTGTATTTCTAAGAAGGAAAAAAAAAAATCCTTCCATTCTGTCCTCAAATTCTGAGTTCAGCTAATACTTTAAAGCCCAAGATCTCAGCTTAATGTCCCAGAAGAGTCAAGTTCAGGCTACATTTAGCAGCATTATCCTCACAAACATCTTCCATGATAAATTCCTCACCTCTTTAAAAGTCTCTCAGGCCATAAAGGACTTCAAATTTTATCTCAAAATTCTTAAAACCATGCATGGAGGTTCAAGTCCACATTCACACCCCTCCCCCAGAAGGAGGATCACTGCAGGAGGACAGCCAGACTACACAGCAAGTACTACCTATAGCCTGGGCTACATAAATAAGTACTATGACCAGGCTACAGAGCAAGAACCTGTCTAACAACAAAAAGAGTAAAAATAAGAATTTGACACTCTTATATCTCTCTTACATTCCATTTATCAAATAAACACAAAAGGAACTGAAAGAAAAGAAACTCCTTAGGTTCACTACCCTCCTTTGCTTAGTTAACACCACCAGGGTTTAACCCTACAGCATTAAGGAGCCAGGAACATAAAGTTAGTAAAGTGCTTTGTATCTCTATGGAAACCGAAATGTGTATATTACTAGCTCCTTGTAATCTAATGTGGATTTCCCTCAAGAACACACTACCACATAACTGCGAACTGTTTACAAAGGCAAGGACAGGTAAATGGAGGGTGTGTCAAGGCAGCACTCTTCCAAAGCATGTTTCTGGGCATCTGGCAAACATCTCTTTGGCATACTCTCATAGGGCAATACCTTTATATTTCTGATATGAAAATGTACTTACAAAAAGCAGTATAGAAAACAAAGCCAACTACTATGGTAGGATACTAGATACAGACCAAAATGAGAGAAAAGAGATATAAAAAAGCATTCGGCAAAAAAAAAACCCTGGGCTCTGGAATTTTCCTTTTCCCACTTGACAAATAAATTACAAAAACACTCAGTTTGCAAGTTTATAAAGAACTTCAAAATCCAGTTCAATGAAATCTGTGAACCTTAAAAATCCTGATACTGACTCATTATCTTATTAAACCAAACTGATTAGTCTCATTCACTCTATGAGATGGTTTAACCATCCCATATGGGGCTGAGAATGGAACAGATGGTCTTCAGGGCACTGTGCCCATCTAAAACAATCTTTACAAAGTTTCAAATCAATTCATCTGGAAAATGATTCTACTTTGGAGTATTAAGCTGCACATGACACTGTAAGTCCCCTTCACTTACATTAGGAAAAATGAAGGCATGTTTTGTAACAACTTCTACATTTGTGAAGTTTGCCCAAGCCCTTCTCAAATATTCAAGACAGGATAATCACAGAATAGAATTCAAAAAATGAATTAATATTGAATCAACCCCTGATGTCTCCATAGAAATGAAATGAAGTGTTTTGTTTGTTTGTTTTTAGTAGAATGGAGAGACTCAATATATACCATCCTTAATAGAAGTGAGAAAGCAGTTCCATATAACCCCTGGTGATCCAGATGATACCAAATGTCACAAAGCCCGAGAATCACTGGCTTAGAAGGCTGTGGAATGTAGATGTCTTGGCCTGGTAGGCAATCTTTCTTCTTTAATTTACAATGCTATGCAGGAGCCTTCTTACTTGGCACAATATGAACGCCCACCTTGTACCCAGCTAAAAGGAATTGAGCTGGCTGCATTACACATCCATCATCTTTAATCTTTTCAAACAGTACCAGGATATGTTCTAGAGCGGCTTAACTCATTGACAAAAGTCATACACTTCAGAGGCAGAAGAAAGGAGGTTAGATACCAGGTCTGATGTCAAAACTGATCTTCAGTAAAATCTACTCCATTGTATGCTGAAAACACTAATCAATAGTTTTAGTTAATCAAAACTAATTTGGAATGCAAAAGCTGTCATGCACACTATATATGGAACAACTGAGCATATACTTAAATCTACAAGACATTGAGATCTGATATTCAAAACATGTAAAGATCTTATGAGCTTTCTCCCTTTATATCCTTAGCACTTCTGCTAAACGCTAGGTATGTAGGAAGCATTCAGTATTTCTGAAACAAGTATGGTTCCATGGAGAGTAAAGAGCTTTCTAGACTGAGAGACAACTGCTTAAACTAGCTAGCATCATTTTACTTCCCATGGGTAGATCTCCAAACGTAGGCATTGAGGGGAAAGTACCCCTGGATAGTGAACTACATCAAGCTGTTCCACAATCATCACATCTGCGTCTTCCCGTTCCACCTGCTGTAATGGTTTATCACCTTCCTGGTTTTGTTTGTTCATCTCCTAGTTACGTGCTGAAGCTCTAACTCAGACCATCAGCACTAATGGTATTTAAGTTCCATATTCAAAAGCTCAAATATAGCACAACTTGGCTCTGTTAGACCAGACTCTACTTCTTAAAAGCTTTCGTTTTTACATACTGGATCTATTTATAATAAGCCACTGTAAAATCTCATGGGCTTAGACTCTTGAGTACAACTAGAAAAATAATCGAAACTCTCATAAAAAAAAAAAAATCAAAATGGGCCTTAACTTCCACAAAATTAACTCATTAAAACATTCTCCTTCTGCAACTACTGGCCTGTCCCCATGCAGAAGTCTGCTGAGGAACTTCCAGCACCATTATTCCTTCCCATTGGTGAGAGTGAAGATTAGGGACATGGTAAGGCACAATCATCACCCAGTAAAGACTTCACCCCAGAAATCCCAGCTGTCCCTTTCAACAGCGCCAATGTTCATTCATGAAAATGAACAAATACACCTTCTGCAGCAACTTTTAAGTAACAGATACCTGAAATGCAACCTCTCCAACAAAAACAAAATTTACCTTCCAACTATAAAGCAAAATGAAAAATTCTATTTTTCAACTGCATATTAATCACTCATATAAACTTAGCGCTTCTGTATTCCAGTAATAAACATGTGATATGAATATCAGCTGCAACAACTCAAAAATTAAAGACTTGAGTCATAAATATGCTATTGTGATTCAATTAATTAGAATGAGGTTTCTGCTTTTAAAATATTTTAATGTAATTTATGCTGAGCTTAAAGAAAATACCAGAAGTGAGCTTACCGCTGGGATCAACAGACGGCTACCAGTCTCATTTACTGACTGTTCATGGCATAAGGCTGAGAATCTCTCACCAGGCACGGTGGCACCTGTCTTTAATCCTCGCACTTGGGAGGCAGAGGCAGACAGACCATTAAGGCCAGTCTGGTCTACACAGTGAGTTCAAAGACAAGCGGGCCAACACAGTGAGACTCTGTCTTTTTTTTTTTTTTTTTTTTTTAAAAAGAGTGTCCCCCACATTCTTCTGAATTGTGATTAGACATACACAATTCCAACTTCAAAGTTGAGCAGTAAACTTGGAAATGTTAACCACAGCAAAAGTATGTCATCACTGTCTCTCTCTCATGCATCCATGGGTCCCCATGAATTTATTATCAATATATAAATCTGCCAAGAGAAGAAGCTAACAGGATTGGAGTATGGTATTTATTATCATGACAGTGCATGAGGCTGGAACTTCAAAAGCTGGTGTAAGAGCTGGTAACAAAATGTTACAAATGTCACCAGTTATACAAATGTGCACACCCTACTTCAGAGAGTAACTGATGAGTGTGTGGCAGATCTACACGAACTAAAGACAGCATGAGGTATTTGGGAGAAAGTTGGATCTGATCAAAATGCTGCTTGACCATCAGTCAAGATTCTACAGTCAACTAGAACATTAACTAATGGAAGACATGCCCCATTCTGGGCACTAAAAGAAATGTAGGTGGAGTGTTATGGGAACACCAATAAAAGTGTTAGAGGAGAGCTTCAAATCGTGGGGGGCTCATCGTACCTGGGTTGTGGTTATTACCACACACAAAATCTAGGAGTTTGTCAACTCGAATATCTCATTATCTTTGAGCCCAAAGGAGTACACCTGAACAAACATTCAACAACATACACATTCAAGGCAAAATATTCACTTAGTGGCATATTTTTAACACTGTATTTACTAGCAAGCTTCATCAAATACCATCTTTTTAAGAAAATTTTAAAATAGGACTATACTCAACAAAGAGAGATTATGTGTAATTGTCAAAAATACAACAAAATTATCTAGAGGACACAATGAAGAAAACGAGTCTTATGTTAAAACATAAAACTTCCTTATAAAACAAAGTTAACTGGAGTCTTAGCTTCTTTAAAAAATTAAAGCATGAAACAATGCCTGAAATATTTTCACTAAAACAAAATCACAGGGAAAAAGAAATACCTAAGGGGCTCTGTATTATATCAAATTATCTTAATCAATCAATAATTCTACTGTGGTAACAGAAACGGAGTAAGCCCCAGTGCCTCCCAACATAATTAAGCTTGAGGAAAGAGAACACTCTAGTTCTGATCTCATGCTGCAGATGCGTGATTGTTCAACCTGATGAGAGCCAGGATGACCATGGAACGAAACCTTTAGGAATGAAGGAATCTCTAGGATGGACCGAGGTGGGAGGCACCACTCCACAGGTTGGGGTCCTGGTGACTAGAAATGGGAGAAAATGAGCTAAGCAGCACCCTTCATAGCCCCAACCCCCACCCCACCCCTACTATTTCTTGTCAGGTGTTTTGTTGCAGCCATGAGAAAGGAAAGTGACTCAAGAGTCCAAACTCTGAATCCAGAATTCCTGCTTAAATCCCAAATCCCACCTAACAGGTAGGTGACCTTAAATAAAATGCTTCATCTCTCTATCTTGTTTTATAACTTGTAAAATGGGGATAATAATGATACTTTACAACCAAGATGATTTCTGAATTAAGACCTATGTGCTCAGAACAACTTGGAGCAGCAGTGAAAAACACTACTACTTATATTACTAGAGTATAAAGCTACAGACAGCACACACCGCAGAAGAAACGTGATGTTTCATCTAGACTGGATAAATGAACATGTCTGTTTATTCTCCATGAAGCCTGAACACAGAAATACTATCAACTTCAAGACAGGACTGAGCCTCAAGAGAGCGTTATCTAATTCAAAATGCTTGGTTAAAAACAAATTTAATATCATGTGAAAGTAACCTTCTTACTATTAGCACTAAGATATACCATAACCACACGATAATTTTAATGGTAAATATCATTTCAACTGTATGTGTGTTCTTTCACAGCACATTCAACTAGACAATACGCTATTTGTTAGTATGTAAATAGACACCAAGAAAACCTAATGATAAAAAATAGGTAATAACTCAGTAAACTGTGAGCTATGAGAGAACAAAGTCTTATCAATGATGAGCAATTTGATAACTTTGTAAGTTATTCATCAAAAAATATTCAGGCATGATGTACATAGGACGTCAAGAATTCCCTAAACTGAACAATCAGATATTATTACAAAAATAATCTGCAAGCCCAGGGCAACAAAGGCCTATTCCATTTGTCTTATCCACATAAAGCTCTGAGTTACTATGCTCTGTGGCTCCAGGAATGAGCAAAAACATACCATGCACCATGACATAAGTAAGTCTACCCAGTAAACAGACTATGGTTCTATGACAGGCAACCAGGCTTAACCCTGGTAGGTTCACAGACATGATGGGCAATTCTTTTTAGACTTCAACCTAGCTTCTGGTGATCACTACATTACACAATTCCCCCTCCAGTACTAGTATCATTACTACTACTACTACCTTAAAAATGAAGACCTCATCTCTTAATGCTGCTTGACTCTTCAACAGCACGCATATAGATAGTCATTAAAGCACACTGTTCTGACTTTTTCATAGTTCTTTCCCCTCTGAAAAATATCTTTCCTATTTTGAATAACAGGCAACTAGTAATGACCACAAGTAAAACAGATCGCAGAAATTGTAAACAAATGTTCATTAAAGCGGTAACAGGAGAAAAAAAAAACCTCAACAGAAGTGAATGCATTCTACAAGCTCAAAGCTTGTTTTGAACAGCTGATACTCCATCAAAGGACTTCCAAGATAATACCTAGGTATTTTAGAACCATTGTATGGGAAATAGCTATGCCAGTCAAAAGCAGAAAAATACTGATCATTCCAATTAGGAAATAAATGGAGTTTTTTTTGTTTTTGTCTTTTTAAATTTCATTCAAGTTAGAGAATTTTTAATGGTATAAACTTAAGTGAATTCAAAATAAACAAATACAATGCTTGTTAAGAAAAAGGAAAAACAAACAGCCAACTTGTAAGTAGCAAAAAGTAAACCAAGTCTCAATCATATCCATCAAGGGAGAAACGGATGACGTCACACGATAACTTATAAAGAATCTAATTCTATTCTCTAAAAACATACATTTCACTTGCCTGTTCTTACACCACAACTAATAATAGATTTTCTTCATTAAACAGACTTTTGCTATCTCTGTAAACAGTTAAATAAGTTTTGGATACTCGTAAATCCCAAACATCCCCATTCATGGTTAAAATTATCAGATAATCACAAAAAGTAATAAATTGCAACAAGTATTATAAACAAAAACAACAAAGTGCTTTTAATCACTTTTAACAAACAATCTAAATTTAAACTGGTATGTCAGAGGCCTCTCAGAAGTTAATAATTTAGCCAGGTATAAGGGTACATACCTGTAATCCCAGGACTCCGGAGGTTGAAGCAGGAGGACCATCAATTCAAGGCCAGCGTGGGCTATATAGCTAGTTCAAGGTTGGCCTAGGCTACATAGCAAGAAAGACCTTGTCTCAAAACAAGGAAAAAAAAAAAAAGAAAAGCATGTGACCAATTTTAAGGAAGGGTTGGAGAGGTGACGTTGGGCAAGTTTATGTCCAAGAGCAGCATGTGCGAGGGCCCAGAGGAAGAGGAATGGATGACAGGTGAAATCATTTCTGAAAGGTCATCAAGTGTCATTAGGACTTCAGAAGGTAGAGGAGCAGAATCAGACTTTCAAAGCAGGGGAGCGGAAGCCTGGGGGTATGGCTCTGGGGGTGGAGCACTTGCTGGCAGCCTAAGTCCCTAGGCTCTTTGCCCAGCACTGAAAGAAGAGAAAGTTTACTTTTCCCTTTTATCTGCTTCTAGTCTGCCAAGAACAGCGAGCCCTTGCCACATGCTCCCACCACCAAGTGCACGAGGCCAAGCAACCAAGGACAGAAACTTCTGAAACCATGAGCCAAAATAAACCTTTCCTAAGGGAATGGTAGCCTAATAGGAGGCCAGGAGTAAGCAAAGACAAAGAAATTCCCTTATACTAAATGGAAAGGCTTTAAGGGGATCTTGGCAGGTGAGTTACATAAAAGATTGCCATGTTAAGAATGTCATTCAAACTGCATCACAATACCAGAGAAAGGCAAGTCATGTGCAAAGACTGAGGAAGCTACTACATGCAGTACTTTTTAAGTGAGGGCTGTTTCATCTTAGGCTAGAAGTGTGCCAGCAGAGAAGGGACGGGAGATAAATTAAAGAGGAATTTTCTGTTCAGGATGTAACCAGTGAGGAAAAGGACGAATAAAGAATGTGACTCTTGGTGTCTAAAGTAAAGACGTGATTCATTGAAATGAGGACAACTACAGAGAACAATCTGAGGGTTCTGGAAACCAGGCGTTAGGTTTACAACCTGTGAGGACTGAGAAGCTTAGGCACAGCAGCTTAAGCCTGAGGCATGATGACTGTCTCCCCTGAAGTTTGAGGTCAGCCCGTACTACACAGCAAGAGCTAACTCAAAGAATAAAAGACTGGGAAGCCTGTGAAAATTAGAAGAGCCAGGAAAGCTGACGCTGGTTGTCTAGCAGAATATAGTCTCAAAGAGACCAACACAGAATGACAAAGAAAAGTGGGAAACGAAACAAAAGAACAGAAAATGAAGAAGGGAACCACAGACAGCAAGAGTGCTTCAGGAGGGAGCAAAGTCAGCCAGCAGGAAGAGTCAAAGGCAACTCTTGACTCTGGTCAAGCAAGAAAAGGCATTTCTTCATGTGAGATCACAAACCATTTTTTTTTTTTTCAATACAGGTAAAGAGGTTTTTTGGGTTTTGTTTGTTTTTCCTTCTCCTGTACCTTCCTTTCAATCCCTAAAATATCTATTAAAGGATATTTTGAAGCCATGTGTGATAGGCCTTACCAGAAATCCCATTATTTGGAAGGCTGAGGCAGTAGTCTGGGATACGTAAAGAACATGTATCTCAAAAACCAAAACCCAAAAACAGCAAGCACATCTTCTGCTACGCTGTCCAGCCTTGGCGGTGACACATGCCACCCAGAGCACCAAGGACTTGACGGTGACAATCAAACCCAAGCACCAAGGCTCTGACTGCAGCTCCAGACCAGGTCTTTTAAGCTTTGTGTTTTAAATTTACATTTCCAAACAAGAAATCACATCTATTCTTTTGTTAGTAAAGTAAATTTTTGGAGTCCTATCTCAGAGAAAAGGAAAGGTATAAAAACATAAGCCTATAAAAAGTGGGCCATGAAAAGACAATAGCAACACAACTCTGGAAGCTAGAAAGCAGATGGTTGAGTGACAAATGACTTAGCCAACAGGAAAAACAATCAGGTCTTCCACAAACAGTAGAGAAAGCCAAGATCAAACCCAGTTTAAACTTCACAAAGCCCCAAAGGTCCAGGAAACTGTTAGCACCACAGCCATTATGGGGACAGAGGCTCTGAAGAAGGCAGACTTAACCAGCTATCCAGCCCTGCTCCTCACCAAGGACCAACCAGATACTCACGTCTGTGGTCTGAGAAGAGGCCTTGACAAGCACAAGACTGGTAGATTGAAAACAGGAGAAGGCAAGAGGGGAGAATGAAGACAGGTTCTGGGGGTCCCAACACTCCCAAGACTTCACTCCTCACCTCCCTCCCCCCTCCCTGGAGCCCCTGTGGACAAGTCTTTATGTCTAGCCACAAATCAGAAGAGTCTTCTTACAAGGAGCTAATCAGCTAAAGGGAAACACAAAGACACACCAAGACCCCCAGTCAATCAGGCCAGTCAGTCTACCATCCAATGAGGCCACCAGCTGACAAGTTGGGAATCTGGAGCCAGTATTTTTATTGCTTACTCTTATACACCACTGCCAACTATTTAAAGGTAGAAATACAACATGAAAAATAAAGACCAAGACAAATAGGAAAAAGAAAAAAGGAAAAGGAAACCGGAAGAAAACAGACCGACCGCACAGAAAGGAAACTTTTAAAAAGCTAAGCATGATGACACATATACTATCATCTCAACAGGAGAGGCTGGGCAGAAGGGTGGCAAGTTCAAGACCAGCCAAGACTACATAGAGAAAACCTGCACAAAACAAACAAATCTAACACATGTTCACAGAGCTAAGAGAAAGCACTATTACTACTAAACTATCATTACTAAACTGGAGCAATACACTGCTAAAAAGAAGCAAAGACTAACGAAAAAGCTCTTGGATGCCAAATATTTTTAAAAATTCAACAGAAATACAGCAAAGAGAAAGAGCTGAAAACCCAGGAAATTAGAAGAGCAGTCAAGAAGGCCTGTTGTGCATGTAAGTTTGAGAAGAGAATGTTTGGGTTGTAGCTCACTGGCAGAGTGCTTGCCAGGACTGTGCAAGGCTCTGGGTTCAGCCTCAGCATCCCTAACTTTGCAGGTTGAAATAGCACACTTCAAAAACATGAATAAAATCAGATTCTGCCTTCCCCCCACCACACACACACATGCAATCAGTGTAAAATTTAAAACACTGGAGAAGAACTTTAAAAGCTTGCATCAATTTTTAAAATAAGAAAAGGGATGAAAATGAGAAGAAAAAACAAATACTAATCACATATGGCATAAGAAAGCAAAATGGCTACAGAATTCTCAAAGGCAACGTGGAAGCTAGCTAGGAAGTGGTGTCAATAAAGTTGTAAGAGAACACGGTTTTTACAACCTGGTATCCTTCACCTAATCAGAGAATCAACTGAGTGTAAAGGTAAACTAACCTCACTTAAAAATAGCGAGGAAATCAAGAATGAAGTCAGCCAATGGCTGCGGAAAATGAAGGTGTAACACTGGGCAAAGGGGAAAAGGGACTCCAAGAGTACCAGATGAGTGGCAAGCCTAGGCCACGGTCCAAACAGGGCCAGAGTCTACTAGACTTCCTGAGAGAGGTCAGATTAATACCCTGGGGTTGACAGTGAGTGGCAGGTGACAGGGAAAATTGGTGACAAATGGAAAGGAAACTAGATGTGGGGTGTGGGGGGAGGGGCAATAAACTCCAGCCACCTCACCCCCAACCACACTAAGAAGCACCCCAGGGGAACATTCTAAGCAGCTCTCTAGTCTCTTGCACTGAAGTGCAAGCATACCGTCAAGAATTGCCAGAGAACCGAAGGAGGACTCTTATCAAGATGGAGACCAGTAATAACACACAAAACCTGGAGACCAGGAGAGGAACTTGGAGAAAACAGACTGTGCTGATAAAGGGATTCTGAGAAGAGGACACGCTCCTTTCAGTATACCAAACACCCAAGGGTAGGGGGCACAGCACACTGTACTACCAACAGAAAGAGGAATACAAGGCTTATGAATATTCAAGAGTGATGTATTCATAGCTATGAAAGTACTGGGACAAGGGGGGACCAGCAGGCAGATCCATTTTGTCCAAGACATTTTAAAATACCAACAAAAACAAAGTAAGGATTATTTCAGTTAACAAACTCTTAGGAGCACAATGAGTTAAGTCCCAAGAGTTTTCTAAATCCAGTTAATTCACGTTAACAATTCTGTGAGAAATGTTATTACCTTCGTTGCTTTCAAACAAGGAAAGTGAGGCATGGACAAATTAAGCAGCACAAAGTCACATGAAGGAGCAGAGGGCGGGGAAAAGACAATGCTGACTGCCATGCTCTGCTGCCTGTCCAGTAGGGACAGGCGTGTCAGAGAGCAGTGAGAAGCTACAGGCTTTCTAGAAAGGAAACCTGGGAAGGACGAAGGCAGGATTCAATTCTTTAACCTGTGCATGTACATCTTAAATGAAAAATAAAATACGTCAGGTCAGTGGCGGTGCACACCTCTAACCCCAGCACTCAGAGGCAGAAGCAGGCTGATCTCTGGAGTTCAAGGCCAGCCAAAGCTACAGGCTGAGACCCTCTCTCAAAACAAAAATGTTTAAAAGGCATCTGGTATTTTACATGGTTTTAACTGATACTTCCTATCATTCTCAGTAGATAAAACAATTATTGTTCCTTTTTTGTAAAAAAACACTCATTTCCAGGCTGGGAGATGGCTCACTTTCCCCTCTTGCAAGAGGGGGAAGTGCTTGCTACCTGAGTGTGGACCCCAGAACCCACAGAAAGGCCTGATGCAGAGGCACGGGAAGTGGGGACAGGTGTACCCCTGCTAGCCAACACAGTGAGCTCCAATTCAGTCGAGAGGCCCTACCTCAAAAAGTAAGGTGGACGCAATCGAAGGATCTGCTTGAGGTTGAGCTCTGACTTCCATATTCACATGCACACATGCAACACACAAAAATAAACATGGGGGGAAACCACTCATTCCAGTATAGTACTTGAAGACCTGCTACAAAACACACAGTTTGGAAGCCTCACAGGATACCACCTTAAGGGAGCAGGAAGAAGACAGCAAAGTCATGTTGCTCATTTCAATTCATTACATAAATTATAACACCTGCACATCTAACAGAGCGCTTAAGATGACAGCCAGTATGAACTGTGTCGTGATAGGAAAAACAGAAAGATCTGCTAAGTCTGTTTTTAAAAAAAAAAAAAAAATTGTTCCTGCCCTTGTGGGAAAGACTGGTAAACATAATTATCACCAAATATACAGTACTTTAAATAGAGAGACAGTAAATGTGCTAAGGAAACACCCCCTGGGGAAGAACAATCTTTCAGAGGGAACATCTGAGCTTTGCCTAGAAACAAGAGGAAGAACAGAATTTCACATAATACTGTGCTAACGAGCACAAAATGTTATAGTAAAAGTTCACATTAAATGCTAAGATGTCAAGATCTTCATAGTAAATAGGATCTTTAAAAAATAAGTCACATAATCTTAATTCCTCCATCCATATTTGTAATGTTCATAGTCTCCAAGTTCTACAGTAGACAAGCGTGCAACTGAGAGTGCTTTCCACGTGTCTAAGGGTTTAAACGGAAAGAGCTAGGGTGTTATCTCAATATATATTCAAGGATGGTCTTTCTGTTTCTTCTGCCACCAAAAACTTTATGCTAACATACTTCCCAGGTCATAAAATGAAATGAGGGCACAGCCCTTTCTTCCAAAGGAGACTGAAGGTGACAAAGCCTACGAGATGCAAGGGATGCAGGGGCTGGCGTGGGAGAAGAGTCAACAGTGCCCCTAAAGGTGGCTCCACTTTTTCCCTCTCTTCGGCATTTCCCAATTACCTCCCAAGTGCAAATTTAAATGATTATTTTTTTTAAACCAAACTACAGTGAGATAAAAAACAATCTGCAATAAAACACAATTAAAATAGAGCTCACTGGCTGGTCTTGCCGTGTGCCTTAGCAGCAAAATGTTAGATCTTGGTGAACCTGAAGGAGGCCTGGCAGTGTCCAGTTTCGATGACTCAATTTTGATGTCAATTAACACGAGTTTGTAATAAACACGATCTGAAGACAACTTATGGTGGTTGTTGCAGACGAATACTTCTTTCATATTTCCTTCTTATGCTTTCCTAGAACCTAACTTTAGGTCGCTGGCTCCTGACCTACCTTCACCTCAGTTACTATCAATCTACAAGGAAATCAGCTCTGCAGCATCTCAAACTGGGACTCACTCTACAGATAAAAACCAGTGTGCGGCATCCTCTGGCTTAGCTCCACGGACACCCAAGTCTCGGAGAGGACTGCCACGCTCCCTGTCAACAGGAGGAAAACAAAGTCCTCGCAGGAGCCCGCAAACAGTAACAAAGAGAACCTTCCAAGGTTTGGACTCAGCGTGTGGTTGTGTGGTTTTCATCTCTGCTGCCTGTCTTTCACTCCTCTAAAGCTAGCACCTGTATTATATACTTATTTTAACAGGAACTTGAAGCCGTTCACACCCTTTTGATTTAGGAAACAAAAATTAGAGTAAATAATTCCTGAAACTAAAATTACAGGTAAGGATCAAAATGATAAAGATAACATTAAAGGCTGAACAATAATTATAATTGGACTATTACAGAACTACCTCTTAGAACTCTTATCTTTGGTGAAATAGTTTCAAACAAGGATAAGGACTATGTTTAGTTAGTAACAAAATTTAAGTATATGACTACTAGAAGAAAAAAAAAAGTATTTTCAGTTATCATAACCTTTATATCTTTTAAACAACTTAGAAAAAAAATCATGAAAACATTTAGCCCTGTTTTCTTTTTATAAATTCTTTTTTGCAACATTCTCAGTTTTTCCAAAGTAAACCCACAAATACACATATAGAATATAAACACTTCAATTGTAATGGTGAAAAATCTCCAACAGACACTAAAATAATTAACTATCTTAAATGTTTTTTCAAAATTCCACAGTGAAAAAGAAGTCTTCATACTATTATACTTCTAATCACTGTTCATAAACACTAGCAAACTTACAAAAAGAACATTCTTTAAAAAAAAAAAAAAAAGCAATGTAGAAATATGAGCGTTCACAGCTTTTATAGCCAGTCGATTCGTTAAGTATGATTAGCATATTTCCAATATAACTGGGGGGAAATGTTGGCTTAATATTGACTGACTTTTAAGCTTTCTGTATTTTGTTGAAAGAAGAAACAGGTGGGACCGATTAGCCTGTGTAAAATCAGTTCTCTAAGACTGACTGACTTTACTCTTTAAAATGGCTACCACCTTCATCTACTATCAAAAGAAAAATGCACAGCACTGCTATCAAGGATAAATCTAGGTATTTTGTCCTTGAGAAATAGTCTTTAAGATTCGATATCCTCTTCTGTTTGGATAAAGTAACCATTAAATTAAGTTTACAAAAGCTGGTTACTAACAGTATGGGGGCAACTCATATCACCTAGATTAGGTCATCTTTCCCACAGTGCCTTGGGAGGACAAGCAGGTAACAGTATCTTTCACAGCCTAAGATCAAACATACTAGAACATAAAAGGGTTGTATGGCGAGAATAAACGTGGGAACCACAACCCCGGACAAGAAATGACCATAGAGATTTTGGTAGCTCAAAAGGATAGCTTAACTATTTCTTGGGTAACAAAATGTAGCTGCTTTCCATAAATAATCTTTCAAAATCATTTTATAAATAATGTATACATGTATGTAAGTTTATAAAAAAATCTCAAAAGCATTTTTTAATTAATAAAATCTACATGGTAACCCCAGGCCTATGTGTAATATACACTTACACTTTATGAATATCGTGAACATTATTTTCATAACCTACTCTACTTCCCACCCACTCTGAAATCATTCTGTAACGCTCCTAACTCTAGAAAACTTACCATGAATATGCACTTTCCACATGCAAATGAAAATGTATAATGCTGGAGACTAACTGTACTCTCACACACGCTGCCACTAAAGAAAGTAACTTTGAACTGCTGAAATATCTGCAGAAGAAGCACATGATCTTACCTCTCATCCTCGCCATCCACCAGGGGTGTTGTCAGCGGTAGCACCTTCAACGGGAAGAGAGAGGCAGAGGCTGCTAGGCTGCTGCTACTCCCATCTGAAACTGCTGACATTCCCCCACCGTCACCACTGATAGTCTGAGGTAAGCCGACTGAGGAGGACTCCGCTGGGCGCCTGGCATCTTCGATTTGGCTTCCAATTGCCTGAGCTAATGATTGTGTAGAGAACTGAGTAGAACTTAGTGGTATCTGTTGTGCCAAAGGCAAATTTATGTTAGTGGCTATCAAGGGAGATTGACTAACACTTTGAACCAAACTGCCATTTTGGGTGGCTAGGGGTTGTGCTATATTCTGTGGTGGAACTAAGTTTGTTGGGGCAGAAGGCATTCCAGAAGGACCAGCTGAACTAACCTGATTTGTAACAGAAATACTACTAGCAGAGGGCAAAGGACTACCTGCAGGCAACTGCTGGGAAACAACTCCTTGAGCCACTGTTTCTACTCCCTGTGGCTGGGGAGGCACAGTTAACAAGGTACTCTGGGGTGCAATGACCAATTGTTGAGGAAGGCTTGAAGCACTAGTTTGAACTCCCTGATGAATAATCCCAGTTGGAGCAGGTAGAGGAGCACCTTGCTGAATAACTGAAGGTGTAACTTGGGTAGAGGGCTGCTGTACTGCAGTGGGCATGTTTGCTTGTTGACCAATATTTGCAATTTGACCACCAGTTGGTAGAGCAGACACTGCCGTTTGAGCCTGGCCAATGGGCTGCCCGGATGCCCCTGCAGGTTGTGCTTGTACTGCTGTGGGCTGAGCTGGCAGCTGGATCCCCTGAGGCTGAGCCACAGGGATCACTGATGTTCCTGCTACCGATCCTGCAGAACTGGACTGTCCAGAGGACATCGCTGCTTGAAGAATTGGCTGCTGCTGTACATACTCTGAAGTAGGATTTTGAGTCACTGACTGGCCATGGCCCGGGGCTATCTGTGTAGAAACCATTGGTTGCTGTTGCCCATATTGTAACTGTTGGGGTGGCACCCCTGGAAGAGGAGTTTGCGCTGGAGGAGCTGTCTGAGAATACTGCAGCTGGGGTTGAGCCAAACTGGAGATGGAAGGCTGTTGACCTACAGTTGACGTTACACCAACCACATTCACAGGTGGAGGCTGGATACCAGTTGCTGTACTCATAGTGGCCTGCAGAGGTACTGGTTGAAGACCTTGCTTCTGCTGAAAGCTCAATTCTTGAGGCTGTAACTGTACTTGTGACATCTGTGACTGAGAAATACTCTGTGGTATACTAACTGCTGCAATACTCTGTGGACCAGGGCTACTGAAATCTATCTGTTGGAGGGCCATACCTTGAAGACCTGGTGTCGGCGGTGGCGGCTGCGGCTGCACCACCACAGTAGGGGCTCCCATCTCTCCACTGCCCACACTCTCTGTGTAGTGACTCAGTGTGCTGACACTACTGCTCACCGAACTCCCACTAGTGCTCTCCCTCTCCAAAGACACTTCCGTGGGGGTTTGTTTCACAGTCTCCACCACCTTATTTACTGCCACGCCTTCTGTAGCTGGCACCACATTTTCTTTTTCATAGAACTCAGTGCAAGTCCATCTACCTTTTTTAAAGGGTTCAGAAGTAGAGTCTAACTTCACAACTCTGAACCTTGATGTATTAACTGTTGGCGGCGGCGGCGGCGGCTGCTGCTGCTGTTGCTGTTGTTGCTGTTGTTGCTGCTGCTGCTGCTGCTGCTGCTGCTGCTGCTGTTGCTGCTGCTGCTGACTTGAAACCACTCCCACAGTGATACCTGCAGCTGCATTAAGGACACTGTTAGCAATAGGAGAGGAAGAAACAGTACCATTGCCCATGCCACTCAAGACATTCACATTAACACCACTGGTAACTCCAGGCCCAACACTTACACTAGCAGCATTAGGAATATTGCTTGTACTTATATTAGCATTACCATGCACGCTGCCCGTCACATGAGGACTGAAACTACCCACAGCAGCAATGTTAACATTATTAGTTGCATTCGTGCCAGTAACAGAATTTATACCTATGCTGCCTGTGGTACTTGGAGCACGGATGTTAGCCATCACGGATGCGGGTAAGCCACTCGATGATACAGCAGAAGTAGGTGCAACGGGAACACCACCATCAGAACTTCCAGTTGTAGAGAGTTTTCTGGACACTGGGCTCGAGGGTGGCCCTCCAGGGATGGATGCACCGGCCACAGCAGCAGCGTGAGATGAATGATGGTGCCCATGGTGAAGGTGGTGCCCATGGTGAAGATGATGGTGGTGATGGAGGTGGTGTGGATGAGCATTCCCATTGGTAACAACATTCTGTTGTGGAAGGTGAGGCAAATGAGGCTGAGGAAGGTGGGGCTGGTTAGGAGAGACTGCCCCAGGTGTCTCAGCTTCCTGGAAGTTATTCAGAGTCTCTTCTGAGGAGCTGCGTTCAGGCTCACCTAGGTCAGTGGCCCTGGAAAGTGACACATCAAGTATCTCGGAAGAAGAGAGATCTTCCGTGTGAGACTCGTCCAGATCGTCGTAGCTCTCGGTGTCCTCTGCTATGCTGTTGTTAGAGCTGATGCTGGCAGAGATCTGAGCCGGAGTAACGCTAGTTATCTGGAAGCCACTTTTCTTTTTCATCTGAGTTCCGCCTGGCGCAAGAGGCTGTGCCTGCAGCTGAGCCTGCGAGAGGAGGTTCAGGCTTTGTGGAGGCGGAGGCTGTGGTCCCTGCGCGGAAGATGCAGCAGGAGGCGGCGGCTGGAGCAGCGAAGGAGGAGGAAAATCCTCAGAAGATGGAGCAGCACCACTGACGCCGGTACCTGCTGCTGCATTGAGAGCAGAGGCGCTGCCACCACCGCTGCCCCTTCGAGGGAACATTGCCGGGTGCGCCATCTTCCTAGCACTAATGTCTGCAGCGGCGGCTGCCGCGGCGGTGGACTCCGGCGGCTGGTGCATTGTGCTGGGTACCGGGGGGCGGAGGAGGCGAGTGCAATTTCCTTCTGCACCGTAATCTTTGTATGGAGAAGCCGGAGAGGAGAACAGGACCTGAAGCTCCGCCCGACGCGATTCCTCCTCCTCCTCCACCACCACCTCCTCCACCACCACCTCCTCCTCCTCCTCTGCCGAAGGCGCCGGCTGCTCCTGCCTTCGGGGGCTAGCTTCGGGAAGGGAGGATGAACCGGGTGAACAAGGTGGCTGGGGAGCCGAAGGGGGACCCCTTCAGTCCTTCGCCATTCACTTTCCCCTCCAGTCACACACACCCCCCTTTATATTCCGCTTCACGTGGGGTGCGGGGCGGGAGGGAGGGGAGCCCAGGAGGGGGCGGGGGAGGCGAGGAGAAGCGAGAAATGCCCACCTTCTTTGGCCAACTCCAGAGCCAGCTCAGCCCCCTCCTCCCGCGGCGGCGGCCGCTGCAAAGCCCCGCCGCTCGCCCTGCACCGAGGCAGCGCGGAGCGAGCGGTCGCCCGGCCCTCGCCACCCCCGGCGCCGCGGCCGCCGGCGAGCCCCGAACTCAGCGTCGCTCCAACCTCCCCTGCCGGCGCGGCCGGCCCCGCTCGGGCCTCCCCCCGCGGCCCGCGGCCCCTCTCAAACCCCCTGGGCTCGCGGCGGCTGCTCCGGGAGGAAAGGCTGGCCGCGGCTGGGGCCCGGGCGGCGCGGCTGCGAGCGAGGCGGCGACGGCGGCGGTGGCGGGGCGCCCGGTACGGTGAGCCCAGCAACGAGGCGCGGGCGGGCGCGCAGAGACGCCGGGTCCTCGCGGAGCGCGGCCGGGGTGCGGCGGTGGCGGCGGGAGCCCAGGGACCGCTCCATCACTGGCAGCCATGGAGCCCGAGCATTTTCCTCCCTCGGGGCAGGCGCTCGGCTCCGCACACGTCCTCGGGGAGGAAGGGCGCCGGCGCCCGGGCTGCTCCGGCGGGCGGCGGGACGTGCCCGGGAGCGGAGGGCCGAGCTCGCGTCCTCTTCTCCGCCCGTCGGCTGGCTCGGCACCGCGCTGCTCCCGCGGCGGGGAGGGCGGGAGGGGGCCGCGGGCGGCGGCGGCGGCGACTCCTTTCGCGGCGGCGGCCAGACGGGACTGGTGCAGCGACTGCAGCCGACGCCGTTCAAAGAAATGAGAGGTGGGGTTGGTCGGTGGCGGCGCGGGGCGGGGGAGTGGGAGGGCGTCGGGAGAGGAGGGGGCTGTGGTGGTTGTTACTAGTGCTCTTCTTGGGCTGCTCCGTAGCCCCTGGTCTCTCGCGGCATCGGGAGAGGAGGGACCAGCGCCCCAGAGCGAGAGGAGGAGGGTCGAGCGCCGACCGAAGAGGAGGAGGAGGAGGAGGAGGCGGCGGCGGGGGGGAGGGGCCGCGGAGGAGTGGAGGGAAGATGGCGTCTGCGCTTGCGCGCCGGCGCTGCAGACATAAAGCCGGGTCTGACTAGGGGAGGCGGCCGGTCTTCGGCCTCAGCCGAGCGCTCGGCTCTCGTCTCCACGGAAATTGCCGAAGGCCGGCGGAGCGGCCGACGCCTGAGGGCGGTGGGGGTGGGGCACCTAGAGGCGCGCGAGCGAATCCGGGTCGCGTGGAGAGCTGGGGGGGCGGGGGGGAGGGGGCGCGCCGCCGCCGCCGCGCGCGCGCAGGTTAGGCGTGTCCGCTGCCGTCTCCCACGCGGACCACGCGGGGAGAGACGGATGAGGAGCCCCAAGTCTCGGGCGTGCGCGCCCCGGGGCGGTGTCCCCCCCCCTCACCCACCCCCGGCCTGCGGAATGGGTAATGAGGCTTTTCTCCTCAGCAACGGCATCACGAGTTGCAGTTCCCAGGAGCCCTCCGCTGCTGCCACGACATGAGTCAGGCTTTCTTCCTCGGCGCGTGGCGGAGCCCTCCTCCCCCTCTCCCTCCCCCTCCCCGTACCTGGGCTCCCCCGACTCCTCGCCCCGCACCCCTCCCGGGGATGCCGGGAGCCCCGGGGTCTCCCCACGCTAGCGGTACCTTTTGTGCAGCGCGGGGGCGGCTGCCACGCGGTCCCTCGCCCTTCGACGGGCAGGGGCGAGGCTGCTGGCAGATGGTGCCGCTGTGGCCTCGACTCCCCCGAGCCCTTCTGGGGAGAGCTGGGGAGGGAGTGGTCCTCGGCCGCCCTCCCCACCCGCGGGCAAGGAGCGAGCCCGCCCGGCCGGCCCGCTAACCAACAGGTGGAGCTTCCCTCCGGCCATTCATTGTCTTTGTGTCCGCGCTGCGGCCCTCGCGGAGGTGGAAGGCCAGGCTGCGTCCGAGTGGAATTGAAAGGAATTTGCTGAAGAATGCCATTGAGGGCTAGAAAAAGCAAAAGGGCCAGCTAAAATTTCTCTTTTTTTTTTCCTAACTAAAACTACGTTTCATGGGTGTGAAGTAATTAGGTTTGCTTAGAGGCAATTTTTTTTTTTTTGTTTTGTTAGCTGCCTCCGAAGCTTTTAACGTGTCAAACCTCTCTGAGCGGTGCTCGGTTCTAACCGAGATTGTAAATTTCACCCGGGAGTTTTCTTTAAGCAAGGAAAGGTGAAAAGGGTCGTTTGAGAGCGGTTTGTTTCTGTTCTAATTTAGGTTTAGAGGAATCAAATGGTTTACAAGATAGACCTCTGACTCAGGAAATCTCTGATCTGATTTCCGGAAATTGTTAACACCGAAACAAACTGAATGTGATCTTTGGATTTCTTAATAAACTTGGCATCCCTCATTCTATCCATCGAAAGTCTGAATGTCACCTGTGCTGTTGAATAGAAATGCATCATTGATATTCCTTATCTGTACCAAACTTTCATACGTGCTACTTTACCTCGTACACGTCGTAGGTATCCCCAACAAAAATAACAAAAGGTAGGATTCACATTTTTTTTTAATGAGACGGGATCTCATTGTGGAGCCAAAGGTGACCTTAAACTCAGTGTACCCCGCCTCAGTTTCCTGACTGCGGTAATTACAAGCCTTAACCAGCACACCTACTTGCTAATGTAAAGAGCTCTGTGCTAAGTGCAAAGTATATGCTCACAAATACCGAAAGTAATATACGGTAATAGATAAGTCAATTTGGGGGGGACAAATGCCTATATTTTCAGACAGACATTTGAGTATTTTACAAAAATAATCATTTCAGTGGTTATATGGTAGCATAACTTGTAACACCAATATTGAGGAGGTGATGGGAGGACCTTGAGTTCCCGGGCAGCCTGGGCTACACAGGGAGACTGTATCTCAATAAAAAAATAAAACAAACTTTTGTGGTGCTCTATATCATAACCCCCTGCAGCTTTTGTTGCAGGTGACTCACCAGTTTCTAAAATGCATATTGGATATGCTTTTTCAGCAATTTTCTTATAGAAAATGAAAGCTGTCCTAACAGATTGAAACTGCAAGAGGATGTAGACTGAAAGAAAGATGTTTCTTTGGACTGTCGTGAGAAAGAAAATATCCCTGCTGTCTCAAAATGTTGCCTTTAGTCAAAGTTTTAAATGGCAAATAGCAGGTTGTCAGCCCTTGGCTTACGTAAAGCCTACTATTATTTTGATGATACGGCTAAAAAGTAAAATAAAATACGTGAAAGTCTTATCCAAAGCTGACAGAATGAAAGTCCTGTAGAAAGGGCCATATCAGAAGCAGATGCTCATTCTGGTACCCAGCAGCAAGCAGATTGGGTTGTGATTGGGGATTGGCTTGTGGGGGCGGAATTCCTTTCAAAGGAAAGGTTTAAATAATTAAAGGCATTCAGCTGGGTGGAGAACACTTTTAATCTCAGCACTCAGGAGGCAGAGGCCTAGGATCTCAGATTTCGAGGCCAGCCTGGTCTACAGAGCAAGTTCCAGGACAGCCGGAACTTACACAGAGAAATCCTGTCTTTTAAAAAAGAAAAAAAAACAACCACAAAAAGAGAGAGAGTGCGCTGAAATGGTATCTCATGCATATAATCTCAGTTCTCAGGAGACCAAGACAGGAGTGCATGTTTGTGGATAGCCTTGGCTACATAGTGAGTTTTAGGCCATCCTGAGTTGTAATGTGAGACACCCCCTAAAAAAATGTTAATTTAGTTTTTTTTAAGGCTTTTTATCATGGGGTGAGGAAGTAGCTCCATGGTAGAGCACTTCTGTGCCGCACAGAAAGCCCTAGTTCAATCCCAAGCACCACAGATACAAAGGTTAAAAACAAAGGCTTTAATCAAATAGCACTTCGGGTTGCAACAATAATAATAGCTCTTGCTTAATGCTCACTATAACTACACCATTGTTCAGTGTGGTCACTTAATCTCCACAACTGTATAAAGTAGGAGCTATAATTGTTCCCATCTGACAGATGAGGAAAGCGAGATTCAGAGAAGTTGTGGTCTTTCAGCTTGGCTAGTGGCCAGGCCAAGATGAAAACCCTGGCAGTCTACCACCAACACATAATTCAGGATCATGTCAACTCAAGCACCCAAGTTAAAGTTCTACTGAAAACACGTTTGAATTTTTCTAACTAGATATCTCCCAGAATCTATAAGCACTGTTTTCTCCATGTGTAGAGACATTCCAGGAAAGGGTGTATCCTATAGGGACCTACTATAGCCACATAGGAATTGGGCATAAATGAGCAGAACGATAATTTGATTAAGTTGGAAGAGCCTTTACTAATCAAAACAGATGCCAAATGCTTGGAAGAAGGATCATACGTAAGTCATACATACATCGTCATACATAAGTAAGAAATATCTGTATAGGACAAAATAAATGCTTTCCTGTTTGAGCAGGGAGCATTCCAATACTCGTGAGAGCCTGTAGAAGAGAGCATAAGTTGTCTTCTAGCGTGTTCTTTTAAGGGACACAATTTACATTAGTGCATCATTTTAATTATAGAGAAACATGCACCCCACTTACTTGTATCATGATGCTAATAAGACTGCCCACTAGGAACAAAGAGTGGGTCCAAGCACCACAAATAACCCAAAGCAGCCTTTACAACTATCGTCTTCCCACACACTGACGCTCATCATCTGTCTCAGCTCTCACGAACGGAGGTTACCAGGCATGATGGTGTATGCCCTCAATCCTGGCACTTGGAAGGCAGAGGCAGGCGGTCTGGTCTACACAGTTCTAGGACAGCCAGAGCTACAGAATGAGATTCCGTATCCAAAAAATGGGAAAAGGAAAAGGAGGAGGAGATGTTGTACTCCTTAGGAATTATCTATTAGTAGCTCATTTTCTCCTCTGTTCTAACTTAACTTTCAGGAAAATATTGAGAAGATGGTTTTTAGTAACATTCATATTATCATTTCCATTTAATTTTGCTGTAGTAGTAAAACAGAAAATCAGTAGTCTTAAGATAGTTGGGTTTCTTTCTTTTTTTTTTTTAAATTTTAATACCATTAAAAAGAAAAGAAAATCTTAAACCAAGCATTGTGGCTCACACTTGTAACCCTACTATTCTGAAGACTGAAGTAGGAGGACCCGTAAGAGTTTGAGAGCTGGCTACAAAGTTCCAGGCCAGCCACCGCTACAGAGTAAGGCCCTGTCTGAAAAAATGAAAACAGAGTGGGTAAAGGTGCTAAGCTACATAGCTCAGAGGGCAAAGGTTCTGCTGCAAGCCTAAGGACCTGCATTTGATCTCCTGAATTCACATGATGGAAAGAGAGAACTGACTCTGCAAGTTGTCCTCTGACTTACACAAACACAAAGAGAGAGAGAGAGAGAGAGCTGCACCCTCCCCCAATAAGTACATGTGTTTTAAAATACCATAAATATATGCAAGTTAAATCACAGTCAAAAGCATACAATAAGATCCAGTTAAATCACAAAGATTTCAAGGTAACTTGTATTTCACATGCAAGTTATTTGTAGTGTCCTTCCATGTGAACGATAAATTTAGAATTCTTAAACAGAAAATGCTGACATCTCTGAAGAAATTGTAAGATTTAGGGGGAAATGCTCAACAAAATTATTAATATGCTACATAAAGAGACCTGTCCAGTGCAAGACAATTAAGTGTAAGACGGGTTCAGCCTCTTTGTTGAGTTAAATATAAAGTTAATTGCAAAAATGCCAGCAAAGCCTTCCATCAAAAACTGCAGGAGAAACTCCAGGTGCCTTGCCTCTGTTAGTAACAGACACGTCTGATACCATGTGATAATTCCAACCCGGTGGTGTAATACTGATGTCTTCAAAGAACTGTTTGACTCTGTAACTGGGATACAAAAGGTTAGGTTACAGTGATCTCAGTGTTTATTTTGGGTGAAGAAGGGGCAATACTCTATGCTACCCCAGTGTTGATCCTAACTGAAAAATAAAAACAAAAGCTTTGAAATACTTCTAGTGCAAAGCATCTTGAGAAAGGAGCTAAATGAGCTTTATTCTTCCAGGAATAGGATAGAAACTTAATAAATGCTTGCAGAGAATTTCTTAAGCCCTACATTTATATAGCAACTGTTTCAATATAATTTATCATCCATACTTTACAACTGGGCTTTTTGGGTGTCTCAGAAGATCTGGTTTGGAGATTATAGCAATTGAAAAAAAAAAAAAACACCAAAAAGCAAGCTCATTATTAAAATTTTTGATTAGGATATCCAGTACCGTTGGATTGACTTGATCTCTGTAAAATGTAGATTCATGCCCAGCAGCTTGCCGATTACCCTTTTTTTATACGCAATCCAAAAAGCACCTCTTAAGAGGCAAAGTTCAGTGAAAAATAGCACATATATTAGAGTTTAATCTTTGTCTGCCGATCACTGTCTGCCTGCTTAGGAGTAGTGACTGATACGGGGATGGGAGCTGAGACCCCTCTGCCTTTGTAAACTCAGGAAGTGCTTCCCTTGCTTCCAGACTGCAGGACACCTGGAATCCTTGTGCATCTTCCGGTCAGATGAGCTGGGGAATGTCTTCTAAGACACTTTCTTCGCGTTCTTTGTCATGACTAATCACACCGTTCACAAGATGCCTACAAGGAACAGAGTAATTACAAGATGCAAAGGTTCGCTGAGGAGGAGGAGTTTGACTTAGTTAATATGTCTAAAGCATTTACAACTTGTTTGCTGGTCAAAAGTCCCATTCTGTAGCATTATTATCGAATGAGGTTTCTGCTATTATTTTTCATTTCCACCAGTGATTTTTTTAAATCTCATTTATAATCAGTGGAATAAAAACCACGTTGGGGCCAGCAGGGTGGCTTAACACATAAAGGCACTTGCTGCCAAGCCTGATGATTTGAGTTGAGTCCCCAAAGCCTACATGATGGAAGTAGACACAGACTCCTACATGTTGTCCCTGACCTCCATATCAGTGTGAAGGTATGTGGGCATGACACGCTTGCACCAGCACAAACGCACACACAAATAAATGTACCTTTTAAAGGAACATTTAAACCACTTTCTATTGTACAACTAAAGTTAGAATAAAGAAACTACCTTGCTGATTATAATAGATGGGTTTTCCAAACTAAGTACATGGCTATGGTAGCACATGAATTTCATCCAGCGCTCAGGAGGCAGAGTCAGGAGGATCTCCTCAGATGAGACTGGCCAGCTTGGTCTACATAGCAGGTTCCAAGCCATAGCCAAACACTGTTTCAAACACAGCACACACATGCACACAAGCGCATGACATTTTAATATTCGCTATAGTATATGAGTGATCTAAAGATTCTTTTTGTCCCCTTGGCAGGAGGTTCTTGCTGTGTAGCTCAGGCTGGCCTGGACCTCTTGATCCCCCTCCTGCTTTAGCTTCCAGAGTTCTGGGATGTCAGGTATGTACCCACCATGCTCAGTTACAAATTATCTTTTAATGACAATGATTCCGTAGCCAAATATATTTTAATGAATATATGTTAACTGATTAAAACCAGGATCTTCTTGCCTCCTGCTTCCTTATTACATGTAATATAAGATACTTACCAAATTCAAGAAAATTCTGACAAGATTCTGGCCCCGTAGCCTCCTAGATCTGTAGAATATCCAGAGGAAGCAAATCACTGTCTCCTCCCAGCTCCTCTTAACTAAAATGTGAAGAAAAAGTAGCCTTCGGAACACAGTAATTCAGCATTCACCTGATCACTATTGTACTGAATTAGTAGCTCATTTAACACCTAGCCACTAGTGCGCTTTCAAATAGTTTACACCCAATCCTCTGGATGTTGAGTTTTTAAGACTTTAGGAGGCGCCACAGTTCAGTCCCCCTTTTCTTTCCTTCACATTCGCCGCAGCGCCCGCTCCTTACTTCTCTGCCATTTCCTTCACTCTGCCTTCAAAACGAAAATTACAACCATTTCATGTTGACAAACCCCAAGAATAGTAATATTTTATGTCTGTCTTGTGCTAACTGTGCCATTTACCAGGCTGCTCTTCCTAGCTTCGTGAGGAGTCATCTTCTATGAACAGAACTTGTATGTCATGAATGGTACTGCCACAGAAGCATGGAGATAAGAAATGAAAGAACGTCTGTTAATTATTAAGAGAACACATTAGATACACGTTGACAGCAGTGGCTGATCTCATCTGAATCAGAACATAGGAACACCTTTATTAGGCTAAGATGCGTCACCGGGTGGTGGTGGCACACGCCTTTAATCCTAGCACTTGGTAGACAGAGGCAGGAGGATCTCTGTAAATAAATTAAAAGCCAGCCTGGTCTACAGAGTGAGTTTCAGGACATCCAGAGCTATGACAGAGAAACCCTGTCTCCAAAAAAAAAAAAAAAAAAAAGATATAATTGAATTAACCAAAAATATTTAACAATGTGTGTGCTGCTACATTGGTAAGGACTAGATGATGGGAAATGTAGAATTTGATGCTCTTTAGAAAACCTAGCAATAGGACAGTTTTCCTCTTAAAAGTGGTCAGAGGATCCTGAGTCATTGCAGCCTCTCGCTCTCTTGATTTGCTAATTGCTTACAAGCACAATACAGAAGATCTTTGGGAATTAGATTCGTTTTAATGTGAAATAATAGCAATACTGTTCAAGACCCATGATACTGAGATCTCATCAGCACACAGGTCTGCTAGAGAATGAGCATACGGTTAGAGCCCGGTACACGTGGAAACGCTGTCATTATAGCACCTTGGTAAAGCATGTGATGCTGAGCAAGCATTTGAGTTTGTTAACTGGATCAGTGTGCTGTTTCCTTTTGACTCTTGTTTGCTGATGACAGAAATTTGGGGGGAAAAAACCCAAAAGGAAGATTATGTTTGTGATGTAACTAAACTCGACAATATAATAATACCAGGAAAGTATACAACAATTAGTAGGAAGCAGGGACATTGACAACTGCGCAGAGAATAAAATTGTATGCATTTTATATTGGCAATCACCAATTTTATTCCATGATAGAGCATAATTTATGTAATGAGAGAATACTCCATAAGGAGAGAGTGTGTGGCGTGTTCACAAGTTACCGTAAGTTATCAGCTGTACCAGCTGTACTGGACTCAAGGTTTTCTCCATTCTCAACAGGGACAGGGACCACCTGAAATGTTCAGACCCACTTGCTCTGTTAAGGAGAGCCCTGAGACAGTGACTGGGCTGTGGCTGCCCAGAGCTAGCAGATCAGAGTGTGTTAACACACCAAATTGCATTCTATCAGCAGTTCTGGATACAACTATGTTCTCCTTTGCTTTCTATGGCTGCGATAAAACACTGGCCAAAAACCACTTGTGGAAGAAAGAATCTGTTTGGCTTATGTTTTCCTATATAATCTTTCTGGGCTGGAATTTAGGGCAGGAACTCAAGCAGGAACCTGCAGATAAGAACTGAAACAGAGGCTAAGGAGGAGTGCTGCTTACTGGCTTGTTCTCCGCGGCTCAGCTTGCTCTCTCTTATACCACCAAGGACCACCAGATACGGTGGTAACACTCCACGGGCCAAGTTCTCCCACATCAAATATTAGTCAAGAAAATGCCCAGACTTGCCCACAAAATAATTTGATGGAGGCAGTTCCTCAGCTGAGATTCTAGGTTTGTGTGAAGTTACAAACTAACTAGCACAAGCCACCACCTCACTTTCGACGTGAATTCCCCATGGGCAGGTCACGTCAACCACACTGAAACTCTCACTCAACACCAGTGGGGTCTCCCATCCCCCATCACATGCTATGTGTGCACAGAGGATGTGAAACCATTCCAAGTTTGGTCTAGACCAAAAGAAAAGAGTTTAGGCAAGCAAGCCCGTTGAAGAGAGAATTAAATCCTTTCAATTTAATTCCAATTCTGTTGGAATTTAACCCTATCTTAGTAAAATTCCATGAATGTTTTCTTCTAATAGCAAAGTTAACGAGTTGATTGCTATTGTCCTGAGACTTCTCTGCCATGGAACTTTTACTAAGGACTTGACTGAATGCAGCTCATTTCTAACATGGAACAGAAAACCCTACTTGTGCCTGCACACTTCATTTGAGATCATTTTGGAATGACTAGAGCCATGCACTTCACTGGGCCATGCTATGCTTATGTAACCAGCAGACACCTAGAATAAGGGGTCACCAACACTAAGCCGATAGGGTCAGTTGTGGAACAAGTACTACATTCAGGAAACTGAGGAAATGACCAGAAGTCTTCAGTGCCGCCAGGGGAATAGTACTTAAGAGTAAAACAACTCACACACACTCCCTTGCAGATGGGCAGAGATCGGCTAGAAGAAGTCTGTGGAAGAGGAAGAAGACCTACTCCTGGTCATACAAAGCCCTTCATAGTCAGAGCTCTCTCTCTAGCTGGACCAGTTGTTGTTGTTGAATTGCTTATATAGCTCATTATTTTCAATTTGTCTTGTGTTTAAAATGAATTCATTTATACTTAAGTATTTTGTTTTAATTACCAGTAATTACCATATCTTCCTAACCCACAGTTTTTTAATATAATGTACGAGTAAAGTAAGCATAGTATGTTATTTCTGTTATAATTTTTCTCTTTGTCCTGCTAATAGTATCAATAAATTTAATGACTTCTAACCCAAATTGAGTATATGGTCTTCTCCCACCGTCACAAACTCCATAACACTACCAGGCTTCAATGCCCGTGATCTAGCACTCAGGAGGCTAAAGTAGGACATTCATTGCTAGGCATTAGAGCCAGCCTGTGCTACATAGTGAATACGAAGCCAGCCAAGGCTGCTGCCAATCAATCAATCAACCAGTGACGAACGAGTAGTAAATAAATAAATGGTTGAAGGAATTCTTATTTTCGTGCATGTGCATTGGCGTCACCTCTGATTGATTAACCACCGTACAGCAAGTCCTGTGCTGGAGGAGTCTGTTTGCTTAGCACAGGCAGATGAGTGCAGTGATGACCCGGGCAAGAACAAGAAACCAGAACCAAACTGGAATGCCCTACGATTCCATGATTAAACCAAGAAAGCAAGTACAAATGTTTGAAGTGAGGTTAAGTGTCGCTGAAAATGGTGGCACTGAAGTCATGAAAAATAATGAAAACCAACTTCGTAAACACCTCTTTGAGAAGTAGGTTTTATCGTTCCCATTGTACAAACGGACAGAGAAACCCCAAGGTTGAGGGACTTGACATGTGACACAGGTGACCACCTGTGGATTGGAGAGCAGCTTCTGCGGGACCCCACAGCACACCGTTGCAAGCACCCACAGTCTTACCGTTTTCATCCCAGCTATAGCCTGGGTCTGCTACCCATTCCCCCAACACACACATCAAGGGTGTAACGTGGAAATAGGGATAGCTCTGACAGAAGGGCGGGAGGCTGGGGGGCCTGGTGGTCAGTTTCCGGCAGACACAAAATGTTTTGCTGGAGACTCATTTATCTTTTTGACTTTGAGAATAACCTTTTGGTTATGTGTAGTAGTTCACTTTCTGTGGCAGCTCATCAAGGATGACAAGGAGGCATAGTCATTGGTGCAAACCCTCTCAGACCTCAGCAGAGGGAACCCCCATCATGGCCAATGCCATACTCGACAGTGGAACCATGAGCATCTGAGCTCAGGTGTTTTTATTCATTCAGAACTCCTCAGGTGCAGATCATAAGCAATCAAACATCCTCCACCACCACACACACACAGAAATCCAACACCTGCAGACAATACAAAAGGCCAAGGCCTTTGCACCCCCTTTTTCCAACAGTGCCAAAAAATTATTTTAAACAGAATTAAAAATAAACTCCCACAACAGTTACGGGAAGAACAGTTGTCAAAACAGTAAACAGACTGTGTGACACTACTTCTCTCTTCCTGAATCTTCACTAAAGACGTTATAGGGCCTCTCCGACATCGGACCCTACACCGTGTATTAAAAATACCGTGCTAATGCAATGTCTTGAGTATCGCTACATATATCTTTTCTAGGTGATGTTGAAATTTTTTCTACTATTTAATAGTATAAATAAGTAGGATTTCTACTATGTAATAAAACTATGTTAATCTTCCCAGTATGATGTGGTGCTGTGCAGTGACAATTCATATTTGGGTATTTTATATGACGCTCTTGCTGACAACCATTTTTCATCTGTTCACAAATGTGTCAGAGTAACCTATTGGGTCTTGTACTAACAATCTGGGTGGTAAAAGGAATACTTCCTACAGCCTGGTTGATAATTTTTCATTTGTGCATTCTTCCCCATAACCATGGGGATGTGAAATTGATGACTGGGATGTCAGTCTTCCACCTTCAGTGCTTAGATTAGCTCCCCTGCCCTTTTGGTTTCCTGTTTGATCTCTACGGCCATTTTTATAACAGCTGTGTATGATGATTATAAAGAATGCTTTTAGAGCACAAATATTCACAATTTAAAGTTAA
This sequence comes from Cricetomys ansorgei, assembly GCA_026225945.1. Lineage (NCBI taxonomy): Eukaryota > Metazoa > Chordata > Mammalia > Rodentia > Nesomyidae > Cricetomys > Cricetomys ansorgei. The sequence goes on along the minus strand of JAMJFZ010000713.1, from coordinate 6,436,187 downwards.
AAGAAAGGATTGGAAATTGTACACACACACACACAACCCAACTAAGTAAGCATTTGCATTTTTATTTAGATAAGAAGTTGCGCTAAAGCAAAATATTGGCAAGCATAACTCTAGGCAGTAAGATTATAAGTTATTAAACATATATATTGTTCATGTTTTCTACAATGGGTTACTTGTTATCTTTTGCCAGACCTAGGTCATAGCCAAAAGTCAGAAGGGAGGCCACGGGGCAATTTTACCGAGTGACTCTTCCTGCCGCCAAGGGCTCTCTTGGGGTGGAAAGGCTTCTCCTGATTGCCCTATCTGGAGAGAGTTGGTGATTGCCAGCAGCTGGAGGAACTGTGCTTGGGTGTATATAGTAAGGTGAGGATTCCAAAGAGGAGTCTAGGCTTTCCTTTCCCTCTGAGTACGTAGTGAAAAGCAGCTATCTCGTAGTGAGTGGCATAGAAACTTCACCTCGGCCCAGACAGCCTCCGAATGCCTCTGTCGCCCACTTCATTCTTCAGCTTGACGTTCACTTCCCTGCGCTAGGGCAGCTGAGCAAGTTCAGACCGTCTAACTTCGACCAATAGTGTATTTTCAGAATCCCTTTGCTCACTGTTCCTAAGTATTAAGGACCTAATAATAATGTTCTCCCCGTGGCTCATGAAAATGTCATGAGGACTGAGAACATGTGTCTCCTGTTCATTTTGCAATTTAAATGTGGCTTTTGCCATTAAATTATGTCACCTTTCTAGAAAGATATGTGCAGGTGCACGTGTGTGTGTGTGTGTGTGTGTGTGTGTGTGTACACGTGCACTTGTGGTATGTGTTGCATGCTCTTGTCTTTTCCTTTAAACTCTGAACTTAGTTATCCATTGTTCTCCTTTTGGAAAATGAAATAGAAGAAATGAACTCCCGTCATATTTCAAGGTTTGTTTCATGTCTATCCCACGTCAACAGAAGCAGGCGTAGCTGAGGAACATGAGGGATGGGACCACTTTGGTCCATCAGATGGAGTCATTCATCAAATCTGAGCCATTTCATAAAACGATGTTTATAATCACTTGTCAATAGAACGGACACCCAAGCAATTGTAAGAAAAGTAAAAGACCCTCAGATTTTCTCACTGGAGGGAGCCCTGAAACAGTAACCTAAGTGTTTTCTCTTAAGCTACATTTCCTCACACATAGAAACTTGATGTCATTCCACGTGGCAAATGAATATGCATAAGGGATCTTTACAAGGAGCTGTGTTTACAAGAGCTAACAGCCAGGGTTCAGTTCTGTCCATTGAACCATGATCTACCCCAAATCCAGCCTCTGACTTTCCATGAGCTTTTGGACCAATAAACCAAACAGCTGATTAAAGTTGAGGTGATACAATCTCATCTCTCTGGCATGACCTTCCTTATCATGAAGTCTAAACAGGCCATCTGTTTCCTTTGGTATTAGGTCTCCACACAGCAGACTGTGAGTAGATAGAATTTGCCAAATATTTTATGACTGAGAACGAAGGGTTAAGGGTGAAGCAGCAGCCATATGTGGGTTGATCCTCTTTAAACTCAGCACATCTCTTGTTTGCACAACACTAATGATGTCACTTGGTATGTGGTTTGAGAAGAGAACGTGGAGTCAACTCTCATCTCCAAGATAAAACCAGAACCACAGGCAGAATTAGGGCTGAATTCTAATTTAATTCTAATCCTAAGTGATTCTGCCAGGAATCCCCACATAGACTGTCAGACCAACTACCCACACATGGAGACAGGCCATTCTATGCAAATGCTCCTGTTTATGACAGGGATAATAGGACTCTCAGTAAATGCATGAACCAGCAGCCATTCCATTCCACATTTTAGTTTGGTGAAATCACAGGTGCTTTGCCTTTTCAAAACATTTAGACAACTGATTAAATCATGTTTATTGCTCAAATATATTGAGAGTCTGGCATGTTTTGTTGAGCCTTGGATATGACATCATTTAGGATTCCTGGACACACCAGATATTGGCAGCAAGCCATTCACTATGGAGATGTTCGTTTGGTACTTAAACATGCCAAACTTTGGCATCTTCTTTCAAAGGAAGAGTAACAGTTTCTTGTTAGACATAAATGATGATTCTTTTTATGACCAAAAAAAGTCAATAAGAAACTCAGTTTGAAACCAGACTTTTTCCCAGTGTGAATGAGAGTCCAATTATTTTCTCATGTAAGCTTTGACATTGCTTCTCTCCTTTTGGACAGTTTTGTATCTCATTTTCTGGACAGATGTCTATTGCGTTCAAGGCTTTCACAGAGAATTTAATCGTTGGCAGTGAAAAGAAAGAATCCCAAAGGGTCAAACCAGTAGGGAAGGGAGAGAGACTAGACAAGTTGAAGGGGTTTAATTCAAACTGAAAATCCTTTAGCCATGCCAAAGATGTGCAATTATCAAAGAAACGGAGCAATCGTATTATTAACGGAGCAAAAGCTCTGTCTTTCAGGAAACAGATTTTCTCCTCAGAACCTAAAACTGTGATGTAAACACCACAGTGTTTTGCTTTTTTATTTTTCTGAGACTGCATCTTGCTCTATAACCCAGCCTGGCCGAGAACTCTTGGCAATCCTCTCGCCTCAGACACCCCAGTGCTGGGATCACAGGTTTGAATTACCACTTCCAGCAAGTTCTTCTTGAAAAGGAATATTACTCTTATCTTTGGAGTCCTTTGCTGCCTTATGGCATGATTATTTTTACTCCTAGAGACGCGCTGAGATGATTGAACGCTAATTTGCATTTTGATTCAGGGTTAAACCGGAATTGTTTGTTCTCGGTGTCTGTCTTTGGAACTGAAAATACATTCTCAGTGGAGCTCATCCCAAACCTTATTTTGCATTTGTCCCCAGTAACTCTCTTTCCTTAGATGTAGCAGTTAGTTTTGGGGTTGCGAGCAAAGGTAGCTGGGAGACTTAAGCAAGGACACTCATTGGGCAAATTGCAAGAAGTACAAAAGATCGAAAAGAGAAGACCAGCATTGGGAAGGTTGATGAGGCAATTCGCTCAGGTCTCCAGACCGTGAATACCATACTAACACCCCATCTTAGGATGAATGACTCCAGAAGGCAGCCCTTGACTGGGGTAACTAAAGTCCACTCCTCTTTCCTTGGCTAGAGGGAGGATGGCTGAGCAGCAGGCCCATTAGTTGACGCTGAATGACTATGCTGCTATCAAAAGAAGGTGGGTGGGTGCTGGGCAACTACATTGCATAATTAAGAAGTAATGGGCCAATGAGAGGGCTCAGTAGAGATACTTGCCATGGAGGCCTGGGGACCTGAGTTTGATCCCCAAAAGGATGTGAAGGTAGGAGGAGAGAACCAAAGTTGTCTTCTGAACTCCTCTTGTGCCCTGTGCACCCATGCCTACAAATACCTCTCCCTCTCCCCCCCACCCCCCGCGTGCGCGCACGCGCGCACGCACATACACACACACACACACACACACACACACACACACACTAATGATAAATATATATTTTTTAATTAATAGCACAAAAAAACAACTATCCTCATTTTATCCTTTCTTCTCCTTTGTTTTTGGCTGAGCCTTGAACCAACTCTGTGATCCAGGCAGACCTTGAACTCGTGATACTCCCTGCATTATTCTCCAAGTAGCTGGAATCACGTGCCTGCTCCACCAGGCCTGGCCGAAGTCCTTCTTTAAACAAATATTGAATGAGCACCTCCTATGTCCATCCTGGGAGAGATCCGATGAGAGAAAACAGGCGTTACATCCATCAAAATCTAATATTCATTAGAGGTCTATGGGTAATGGCACTCATACAACATAAATATAGGTATGAATTAATTAAAGTATTCATAGTCAAGTGGAATTCACTGGAGAGATGTGGGTGATAAGTCTGGGATCCAGTGCAAGCTAACACATAGTCAAAGAGGATTTTAAAAGAGGTCATAGTTCTATACTTGGGTAAGGAAAAGAAGAGACATGGTTTTGCTTGGTGACAAGCATCTCTCTCTATGTCTGTCTGTCTCTGACTGTCTCTTTGCCTGTCTCTCTCTCTCTCTCTCTCTCTGTGTTGTATGTGTGCAGGTATGCATGTCGTGTGTGGAAGAGGACGGCTTTGTGGAGTAGGTTATCTCTCTTACATTTCTGTGGGTTCTTAGCATTGAACTCAGACTACCCACTGAGCCACCTTACAAGTCAGGTGGAAATACTTAATTGTGTATAGATTCACATGGAGGACCTTTGGAAGACTGAGATGGTATATCTGAATGATTTAGGCATTATACGAATTAGTCTGTCAATAGTATTTGAGATTAAGATCATACTAAGTTAAGACACTTGGGCTAATAATGCTCCCCATAAGAGCCATAGACTAACAAAAATTATAGTACCAGGCACGAGAAACCTCCTTTCAAGTTGTTGGTCTGGGAAATCCAAATGACTCCCCCAAATAATATATATATATATATATATATATATATATATATATATATATATATATATATATATTGCTGTTGTCCATGGTTGCCACTCAGAGGTTGACGGTAAGTCCTTATTGCCTATGACATCACACATTTAGGACACAAGATTTGGATGATTTGAGCTGGATCTAACCTGAAAGCCCCCTTCTGCAGTCTAGCTTCCATAGGACCAGAAAGTTCTATGCAAGCTGCCAAGGGAGGGAAGCAACCAGTAGTCCTATCCAGCTGTGATGTCTTTAACCACAGCAACGATCAACATGGCAAGAGATCCCTAAAGACACAATAGTGGCACTCACATCCTGGCAGTAACCAAATGCTGTCCGGTTGGATGTAAGGCCCATTCAACAGCAAAGAAATCATTCCTGGTACTGGAAACTACCCTACTACGTGGGGCCAGTGAGGTCATGGATCTTCAAAGAGAACCTAATACTGACAGTTTACTAGACCAGCATAACTCCTAAATGCCCTCTAAAACGTATCCCTTATACCCACAGAGAAGTGTGGCTCTCACCCCTCATCAAAGGAGCTTACATTACAGCAAATGGAGAGTGTTACAGAAAACCATACCTGGACACAGTGCAGAGATCAGCAGATCATGGGGAGCACAGCCCCAAATGGATATACCTATAACACAACTCCTTAGGGAACGTCACTGAAGAGAAAGGAGAAAGATTTTATGAACCAGAGGACTAGGAAGTCAGCTGTGAGAGTATTTTCTAGAAATGATTGCCTAAATAAGACCTGAACAAGGACAGTATCAATAAACATGGCAATACAGAAGGGAGAAAATCTCACTGGGTGGGTTCCACCCCCAGACCAAGAATTACATTAAACAACTAATGACTACTGGGTGATGGAGAATTAGCCTCTCCCAGGAGTGAGCCCCCTAATTGGCTATCCAATATAAAATGGTCAGCCCCGAAATTTTGTACACACAAATCACAAAAAAGAACTCCATGGGTTGTATTTATATTTGTGCATCTGTGTGTGTGTGTGTGTGTGTGTGTGTGTGTGTGTGTGTGTGTGTAACAATAATAATGAAAAAATCATAAATTTGAAATGGAGCAGGGGTGCATACGAGGGGTTGGAGGACACCAGGTATGCACATAGTGACTATACACACACACACAAGCAGAACATTCATACACATAAAATAAAAATAAATCTTCTTTTGAAAATTTGCAGAATGGATTATAAAGCAAAACCTAATTATATAGTACTTACAAGAAGCAAAATGTACAGACACAGAAAGGTCAAGATTAACTTGACAAAGTGATTATCATACAAATATTTAAAGGATTATTCTGAGGATAATTATTCTGAGGGCAAGAAAGGCAAAATGGATGCAAACACATGATTTCTTTCAAGTGGAGGTCCTCAAAACGCCAAGTGAAGCTGGGGATTGCACGTTCAAGGCCAGCCTGGGCTGTATACCAAAACGCTATTTCAAAAAACAAACACAATTTAAAAAAAAAATCAAAAATCAAATTGTAAACAAAACACTGCTTTAAAGTGAGGTTCCCTGTGCCTTGCTGGGAAGGAAAGGCAAGTGCCGCCTCAAGAACCAGCTTTGTTAGCTCACCCAGAAATATGTTTATGGTTATCTTGTGTATGCTGTCAGTCAGTGTGCTCTTCGGCCTCTGCTAATGTGGCCAAAATCGTCCAGAGGCTCCCTCCGTGAGGTTTCATCATGTAACTCATGTCCAGTCACATTTTGGCATGGCATGCCCTTTAATGACAGAGTGATTATATTTTTTATTTCCCCAATAAATTCCCATTCTTTTGTTTTGTTTTCTCTTTTTCAAGACAGGATTTCTCTGTTGTAACCCTGGCTGTCCTGGAACTCACTCTGTAGACCAGGCTGGCCTCAAACTCACAGAGATCTGCCTGCCTCTGTCTCCCGAGTGCTGGGATTAAAGGCACACACCACCATTGCCCTGAAAATTCCCATTCTTTAATCATCGTATTATGTGACTTGCTGGGATTGCCACTCGAGCGCTGCTCAGTTTTTCAATATGTCATCAAGTACTCTCTTAAAGAGTTGGCAGCCATTGTACTTGAAGTCACTGTACTGACTGACCCACAGTACTGGCCCCACGGACAGTGCAGTCATCAGGTGAAATTTTGACCTCTACAGATTGATGTCCAGTATTGGCTTTTTTTAAAAAAAAAAATTTATTACCAAACCAACCTGGGAGTACAGATAATTGATAAGAAAAATCAGATTCCCAGTCCAACACATCTGGCTGTCCAGAGGCGGTATTTTTAGCTTTATATGGTAGATAATGATCTTAATGTGACATAAATCACAAATATAAGTGCCTTTCAGTGCCCTTTTAGTGCCAACTTGATTCTCATTCACTTGTTGGAACCATGACTGACTTCTGTTTGTTTTTTATTGTTTTTGTTTTGGGAGATAGAGCCTCACTACATAGCCCGGGCTGACCTTAACCTCCCTCTGTCACCTAAGTGCTGGGATAGTGGCTTGCACCACCATGGTCTTCTATACCTGGTTTTTAATCATCTGTTTTCATTGAAAATCGGAATGGTTTTGCTTTTGTCTCTTAGCCAGAAGTTTCTTGGTCCTGACAGAGCAAGGAGAGGAGGCAGGCACAAATGCCAAGCTGCAGAGGGAAGACCATAGACACTTTTAAATCACTGGTGTCCAGTGTGTACCAGAGGGTCCTGGGAACTTGGTCTATTGGTTGCATTTGAATTCGATCTTCTTATTTTGAGAACAGTCTCAACCTGTAGTTGGCAACATTTCATTAACAACATATCCTTGTCTACTATCCAAGATCTTTTTACCATGAGATCTGAGAAGTCAAATTGGCTTAAATTAACATTGATAGTGATAAACAAGAAAGTAGCTAGAAATGAAGGATGGTCGTGGGTTAATACGTTTCGTAAGAAATGATGCAGAGAACGAGCTGTGCTCTCTTCCTTACTGAAGATGTTTCTAAAGTAATAATAAACATATCTAAAGTAATAGTATTTGACTTGGTAAGGAGCACACACGAGCATGACCTACCAACTGAAACCAAAGCATTAGTTTTAGAGACCATTTTGTTTGCCCACTTAAATATCTTTTGCTTTAACAATCTTTAAAGCCAAGGGGAAAAGTGCAAGCCCAAAGTATGCCAAAGAGGTTCATGTCTGCCTTACTCGAGCGTAGCAGGGGTCAAATGAATTTCCTGTCATTGGAGGAGTTCCAATTTTTCTATTTTGTATTAAAATGTTCTCATCTCTCATTTTATTGTTGATACCTAAAAAAATCAACTCAGTTCAAATGGCCCAAATCCTCATCAATTATTTAGCCTATGAGGAAGTTTTCCAAACTTATAAATGTACAGCTTATAACAGTGGCTTAAGGATATGCAAAGTAACAACAAATACCAGTCAGATACTGACAGCAAAGATAACAAATGAGGTCAGGTCCTTAGTGAGTTTGCGAAGGATCCCGGATAGTCTATCTGAACTCAGCTAAGGATGACAGAAGAGAGAAAGCAGTTCTTCCCTTAAATTTGAAAAAGAAAATCAAGATATTCATAAAATTATGAAAATGTGTGATTATTTAAAGTAATCAGGGGTAATTAACACTATTCCTATATTACTTTGTACTTACTGTGTTATACAGGAGATCAAACATGTTTAAGAGTGAGACTGTACCGTGGGGACACAGATGTCATCAGAGACAGACAGTGCATCTCCTAAGACACGTCTATATATAGTTATGAAGATAAAGTGATTATAAAACTGACAAAAGAATATAAATTGTAAACATTAATTAGCATAATTTTCATTAACGTAACCACAACATTTTATTTTGTTTAAAAATCATTTGATCTTTGAGCATTTCATGCAATGTGTTTGATCGCATCCAAACACACACCCAACTCCCCCGTGTTTGTTGTCTCCACCCCCACCTCCCTCCCACACAACTTTGAGACTTAGTCTCTCTTCCGACTCAGTCCAGTTGGTGTTGCCCAACCACTCTCAGGGAGTGTGCCTGACCCACCAGGGTCGAGTTACTTTACGTTTCAATGACATCACTTCCTCTCTAATACAACAACTGCACCCTGACAGTTTAGTGACAAAATAAAAATCTTTGTTTCAAGAGACTACAAAGAGATGGTTGCTCTCCCCCTCCCCATTTAAACTGTGCTTTGTGACCTAGGCTGGCCTTGAACTCACTTGAGAGAGCCACCTGTACAGTGGGATTCCTCTATGTCTTGCCTGTGTGGATCTTATTCAGATACTGATCTTCCTGAACTAGCTCTTATGGCAGGAGGGTCCATTTTCCTCTCTCTTTATCTTTTGCTTCATTCTTGGGAGTTTTCCTCTGTTTACAGTCCTATATTGAGGATAGTTTTCTTATCATCATATGTGAAATTGCCAACAGCTCCTTTTTCACTCTCTGATATCATTTTGCCTCATGGCTTCCTTCCGCTTCCTTCTAGTTTCATGACTGATGTGTCTTCTCTGATCTCGGTGAGGACATTCACCTTTAGTTTATTAGCCATTTCCTTCTGCCTGAATTGTTTTGCTTCATCCAATTATCTTTCCTCAAAAGCCTATTTGCTTTCGTGTGGGTTCTTTGAAAGGCTGGCCAGGTGGTCAGGGCCTTGACTGGACCTTTGATAATTGAAGACAGCTTTGGTGTTGGGAGGACCTTGCTTCACATTTTCTAAAGGAGAGTGTGAAAGCTAAATGTTATGTGTTGTAAAGCCTGTTTGTCTGGTTGTACACCAGGCCAGACATTGTAGTGAATACATTTTAAGCATGCAGTTGTCATGTACAATATACAAAGGCAAAATATATACACACATATATCCACAAGCAAACAAATAAGTAGGCTTCCCAGGGAAAAGGAATTCTGCCTGTATAACATGGAAGTTCTCCATCAGTTTACATCCAGTTGGATTGCCCTATAAATTTCAGACATCATCTCTTTCCCCATCTCTAACTTCCTCATCAGTCATGCAGGCTTCACACACACACACACACACACACACACACACACACACACACACACATACACACACACACACACACACACACACACTTGTGGTTCTGTGGAGAGCCCAGTCAGACACAAGGAGCCTCTGTTTTCTACGATATTTAGGCCTTGCCTCTACTGTGGGCCAGATTTCTCTACAAAGACTCTCCTGGTCTCCTTACTCAATGTGCAGCCTGCTAACTAATAAAGGAACTGCAAGAATTTTCCTAGTCTTCTGATTTCGTTGAGGTGCCCCTCTGATTCACTCTGTCCAGAGAATCAGAAACCTTTTCCTAAAAAGTTATAACCTTCACACAGAAAAAGAAAGTAAATTGCCACCTGAATTTGAGTTCATTAACTTCTAACATTACACTTAAAAGCTTTTGGATATGTATTCTAAATATTTACATCAGTTTTAATTTGGCACACAGAGCAATGTGTTTAACCATGGCAGTTTCATGCATACTTCGTTCTGATTGGTCCCCCTCCCCCCACTCCTCTCCCAAGTCCTCCTCGTGCCCACCCCTGGGTGCCCTCCCTTCTGATTTCATGTATCCCATCGCTGCCTTTTTTGTTCTTCACCTTAAGATCTCTTCCTCCCCTCATGATTCCCTTTCTAGTGCCATTGCTTAGTGTGTGTGTGTCTGTATGAGTTTGTGTGTGTGTGTGTATATGTGTGTATGTGTGTATGTGTGTGTGTGCATGTATGTCTATGTGTGTGTGTGTATGTGTGTGTATCTGTGTGTGTGCATGTATATGTGTGTGTATGTGTGTATATGTGTGTGTATGTATGTGTATGTGTGTGTGCATGTATATGTGTGTATGTGTGTATATGTGTGTGTATGTATGTGTATGTGTGTGTATGTGTATGTGTGTATGTGTGTGTGTGTATATGTGTGTGTATCTGTGTGTGTGCATGTATATGTGTGTGTATGTGTGTATATGTGTGTGTATGTATGTGTATGTGTGTGTGTATATGTGTGTGTATCTGTGTGTGTGCATGTATATGTGTGTGTATGTGTGTATATGTGTGTGTATGTATGTGTATGTGTGTGTGTATATGTGTGTGTATATATGTGTATGTGTGTGTGTATGTGTATGTGTGTGTATGTGTGTGTATATGTGTGTATGTGTATGTGTGTATGTGTGTATGTGTATGTATATGTGTGTGTATGTGTATGTGTGTGTGTATGTGTGTGTATGTGTATGTGTGTGTATATGTGTGTGATTTAAAATCTAGTATCTGCATATAAGACAACATGTGGCATTTGTCTTTCTGAGTCTGAATCCTTTTAATTAACATAGATTTTCCAGTTCCCTCCATTTTTATGCAAATGTCATGATTTCTGGGGGTTTTCTACAGCTAAGTAAAATTACATTGTACTTATGGGCCACAGTTTCTTTATCTACTCATTGGCTGGGGGACCAGGCAGGTCCGTCCCATTTCTTACCTGTTCTGCACAGTGCACTGATGCACATGGGTGTGCAAGCGTCTCTGTGCTAGGAGAGTCCTGCTAGGGGGTCTCTGCCCGGGGGTATCGCCAGGTCGGGTGGTAGTCCTAGCTTTAGCTATTTGAAAAACCTCTACGTTGATTTCCATGCGGCTGCATACGTTCCTGTTCCCACCGGTAGTGAGCGAGGGTTCACCTTTCCCCATTTCTGCACAACATTTGTTGCCACTTGTTTCCTTCACGTTAGTCCTCCTGACTGGAACGAGATGGCATCTCAAATTAAGTTAAATTTGCATTTCCCTGTCAGCTAAAGATGTTGAACACTTTCAAATATTTATTGGCCATATGTATTTCTACTTTTGAGACCTATCCCATTCATTTCCCCTTTATTGATTAGAAGACTTGAGAGATTTTGTTTTTTTGTTTTTTGTTTTGGTTGTTGTTGTTCTTTATATATTGTAAATCTTAGCCTCCCTGTCTGAAGTACAGTTTTAAAAGCATTTTCCTCGTTCTGTAGGCTGTCTGTGCCTCTTTCATGCTTGTGACTGTTTCCTTACCAAGCAAAAGCCTTTTAATTCCAGTTTTTGCCTACACCTGTACCTTAATGTGCTTTCTCAGCGTTTTCCTCTAGCGGTTTCAATGTTTCGGGGCCTTACGTTAATTAAAGTCTTTGAAGCATTTTGAATTGATTTTTGTGCAGGGTGTGAGATATGGTTCTAATTTCATTCTTCCATTTGTGACTAGCTAGTTTCCCTGGCAACCAATTTTTACATGTTTGTTTTGTATTCTGATACTTTGCTGAAAGTATTTATCAGCTATTAAGAGTTTTCTTGTAGAATTTTTGATGTCTTTTAAGTATAGAATCATGTCGCCTTTAGATGAGGGCAATTTGACCCATTCTTCCCTATTTGTAGCTCTTTCATTTCCTCCTCTTGTCGTCTTACTCTATCCAAGATTCAAGCACTATACCAAGTGGAGAGAGTAGGAGCCCTTATCTCATTTTAGATTTTAGAGGAACACTCTCAGTTTCCCACCATTAGTACAAGCTCTGAGTTTGTCCTGCATAGCTTTTCATATTGTTGTATACTCTCCTTCTATTCCTTGTTTCTTCAGGACTTTCATCATGAAAGGGTGTTGAGCTTTGTCAGATCACTCTCCTGTGTCTACTGAAATGATCATGGGATTTCTGTCCTTATATCCATTTATTTGCTCTGTTACATCAACTGATTTGTCTGTGCTGCACCAGCCTTGCACTGATGGATAAGGTTATCTTGGTCATCATGTATGACCTTCTAAATGTGTCTTGCACATTTTGTTTTGTTGAGTATTTTGCATCTGTGTTCATCAGGGAAATTGGTGTGTAGTTTTCTGTTATTGGCTATGCCCTTATCTGGGTTTTATTACAATTACTTTTTAAATCAATCTTGCCCAGATGGCTCCCAGCTAATGACGGTTCAACTTGGGATTTCTCTTATTTTACAAGTGATAACTGTCCCCTCTCAGACAAATAACAACACACCCGTGGCTCAGGACATCAGAGCTAAAAGCTACTGCTCTGTGAACTTATAATCCAAAAGACTTAATTACATAGAGAAAACGCCGACAACATGCAAAGGGATTTTTTTAAAAAAGTAAATAGATCAGCTTAGCAATTCTCATTACTTACTTGTCATAAGCAACCACTGGGAAAGGAGAAGAAACGGATAAACCCAGGGTACTTCTTGAAACAAGCAAACCCATCTCCACCCCTCAAATCATTTTTAACTCCTCAGATACAACTCTGTAACTAGATCGGCTGATAATCTTTGACATAAACACCTAAATCACTCCAAAAAGAGTCAGTGATGCCTGGGATGTAGATCCGTGGTGGAATGCCTGCCTAACACACAGCAGGCTTTAGATTCGGTCCCCAGCATTGTCGTAATCAGAACAACGGCTACAATAAAGTAAGATTCTGGGGTAGTCCATTTTAAAAGATCATTTATTGGCCTGAATATGAAGTAACAGGTCTGGATCAATGCCTTTTTCACTGCTTGCAATTAATACATCCTTAACAAAATGTATAAAAAACAAAATTAAATCAAATCTCTCATTTGAGATTCAGTCTATTTTGGTACAATAACTCTCCTAGATGTAATTACATATTACGATATTTTTTTTCTAATGTGTCCTCACCCCCAGCCTCATACTGTACCACAAATAGAATGAGGGATGTGATTCCCTGGCAAATAGAATTAAAACAGGAAAATCTATGAAGTATGGAACATTTGTTCTGTCTTTTTTTTTTCCATAATGAGCAAAATAGAGATTTGTTTCTTAAAGATTTTTCTACTGACTTTAAAATGCCTTCAAACCAGAGAGCACTGTTACACAGAGCTATTCATTTGAGTTTCTTATTGTCCCAGGATTTTTAAAATAGGCAAAACTTTGATAATATGAACAATAATAGAGACCTCACCTAGCACACACAATGCCCTGGGTCCAATACCCAGGGATTCAAAATAAATAAATAAAATTCACCTTATTTTCATAGGCATCTTTGTTATTGTTTGCTTTTCCTCCCCCTTGCCTTTTTTCTCTTCCTCTCTCCTTTTTTCCCCTTCTCCCCTCCTCCCTTCTCTCTTGCCTTTCTTTCTTTCTTTCTTTCTTTCTTTCTTTCTTTCTTTCTTTCTTTCTTTCTTTCTCTTTCTTTCTTTCTTTCTTTCTTTTTTTGTTTTGTTTTTTTGAAACAAGGATTCTCTGGGTAGCTCTGGCTGTCCCGGAACTCTCTCTGTAGACCAGGCTGGTCTTAACCTACAGAGAGTCTCAGACTACAGGCCTGCCTCTGCCTCCCTAGTGCTGGGATTAAAGGCGTGTGCCACCACCTCCTTGCTGCCTTTCTTTCTTTTTGAGACATAATCTCTAAACATAACCCAGGCTGGCCCAGACAAGCCTCACACTCACAATGATCCTCCTGCCTCAGCCCCCCAAGTGCCGGGATTTTAGGCACAAGCCATGGTACCCAGGCGAGGCGGTTCTAACTCTTTCCTGAACTCTGCTACACTCCTTACATTGTGCTTAGCATCTCCACAGACAGAGTGAGACCTTCGTTAATCAAATGATTTTTACTCAGTGTCATAGTCTGTACGTATTTGGTTTTTTTCTTTTTAAAATAAATTTTCTCATTTTCTTTTAGATTATAATATAATCGCATGGTTGTCCCCTTCCCTTTCTTCCCTCTAAACCCTCCCATATACCCCTCCTTGCTCTCTTTCAAATTCATAGCCTATTTTTTAATTAACTGCTGTTACATATATATGCATATGTATACATACATACATATAGTAGCATATATATGCTACTAAATACATAAATACAGTCTACTTAGTCCATATAATGTTATTTGTATGTATACTTTCAGGGATGATAATTGGTATGGGATAAGCAGTTGGCGTGCTCTTCCCTGTGGAAGACTATGTCTTTCCCTCTCAGCACTGCTTAACCACCCATTGTCCTAGTTAAGGTTTCTATTGTTGTGATGAAGCACCATGACCAGAAGCAACCTAGGGAGGATAGAGTTTATCTGACTTACACATCTGGATCACAGTCTGTTGAGGGAAGCTAAACCAGGAACTCAAACCCAGGAGGAATCTGGAGGCAGGAGCTGATGCAGAGGCCGTGGAGGGGTGCTGCTTACTGGCTTGCTCCCTATGGCTTACCCAACTTGCTTTCTTATAGCACCCAGAACCACCAGCCCAGGGATGCCACCACCCACAGTGGGCTAGGCCCTCCCACTAATTTGAAAATGCCCAACAGACTTGCCAACAGCCCGGTCTTACGGAGGCAAGTTTTCCTCCTTTCAGATAACGTTAGTTTATGTCAAGTTGACATAAAACTAGCCAGCACACATGTAGTTCTTTGTGTATGGCCAAGGCCTCTTGGGCTTTCTCCTGTCCATGTTAATATGTCTATTGCTGTTGTCTTTGTTCAACTCATGCTTACGCTGTCACGTTTGTGAGAGTTTACGGGTGTTGCTTTTGGCATTAATAGGAGACACAGCATCACAGCAAACTCCCTGATCCTCTGGCTCTTACAATCTTTCTACCCCCTCTTCTGCAATGTTCCCTGAACCTTAGATGTGGTAGTGTTTTGTAGATGTATCCAACGAGACTGGGTCCCACAGCTCTGCATTTCGATTGATTGTGGTTTTCTGTAATGGTGTCCATCTGTTGCAAAGAGAATCTTCCTTGATGAGGGTTGAGGACTACAGATATCTGCAGTTATAAAGACAAACACTTAGGCTGTGGTTAGGGATTATCTTGGTTTAGTAAATTAGTGGTTATAGGTTCCCCTCCAAGATCTGTGACTTCACTATCCCTGGGTAGTTGGCCAGATTTCCGGACAGGCATGGTTTCCCTCTTGTTGAACAGGCATTAAGTCCAGTTAGAGAGCTGTCTATTACCACACATGTGTGCACACCACTACTGCACCCTTAGGGTTTTTGTGCCATGCTGGTTGTGCTGTGGTTCAGAGGTGTGCGTGTGTATATGGTTCTTAGGTGTGTATGTGTGTGTGCCTGATTGTGCATGCACAGTGTGTGAGGTACATGTATGTGCACACGCATGTGGAGGCCAGGGTAAACAATGATTGTCCCCAATTCCTCTCCTCCTTACCTTTTGAACCTGGAACACATCAATCTAGGTTGGATGACCGACAAGCCCCAGGGATCCTTCTGTCTCTGCCACCCAGCTCGTAGCTTACAGGCACCTGAACTTTTGTATGGGTGCTGGGGTAGAACTCAAGTCCTCATGCACAGCAGGGACTTTGCCAACTGAATCATCCCCCCAGCTCTTAGCTTGGTGCGTTTTTTTGTGCTATGGGTCAAAGAGACAATGACAAGAAAAGATAAAACCCTTTATTTGTACATATGGTAAGAGAGTGGAGACTGGAAATACATCTTCCCAAAACAGCAGAGTATCTTCTCTCATGGCTGCACATGCTGCTGCTATTTCCATGCCACAGTCCACCCCTCAATGCCTGGGAGGGAACCATGGTCCCTAATGGTGGTGGTGCCAGTTGGCAATGTCTTAGTTTGGGTTTCTATTACTGTAATGAAACACCATACCCAAAAATCAGGGGAGGAAAGAGTTTATTTGGCTTATATGTCCATATCGCTGTTCATCATGGAAGGAAGTCAGGACAGGAATTAAGTAGGACAGGAAGCTGGAGGCAGGAGCCGATGCAGAGACCATGGAGGGGCGCTCTTACTGGCTTGCTCCTCATGACTTGCTCAGCCTGCTTTCTTATAGAACCCAGGGCCACCAGCCTAGGAATGGCACCACCCACAATGGGCTGGGCCCTCCTCCCCCACCAATCACTAATTAAGAAAATGCCCCACAGGTTTGCCTATAGCCAGATCCTATGGGGGCATTTTCTCAATTGAGGCTCCCTTCTTTCAGATAGCTCTAGCTTGTGTCAAGTTGACATGAAACTAGCCCGGACAGAGAAAGCCCAAATCTATGAAAGCATTACCTACCCTATAACAATAGTGGGGGAATATGCCAGTAACCCCTAGGTAGCACGGCATGTTACATGGTGAGCTGAAGTACATCTTAGCAAAAATTATTTTAAACTAAAAACCCTAAAGAAGGAACAGCTTAAAAAACTTTATTTAAACTTCTTTTTACTGATTTAAGTTCACGTTCCAAAAATTATAGTTGTCATAAACCTCCTTATAGTAGCTTTGCATCTTGATAGCAATGAGCCATGAGCACAGCAATGAATAATCATTTAAACTACCGGAAACTCCCGGCTTTCCATATTCCTTCTGTAGAACCCTTTCTCCCAACCTCTCTGCCCCTATGTAGTTGCAAACCCTTTGCCCTAGTTGTGTGGGGAGCCATTTCATCCAAAAGGCCCTCATGCACACACACACACACACACACACACACACACATGAATAAACCTCATCTCCTCCTTTAGTTGACTCCTCCACAGTCAACTAAATCCAACCCTCCTCCTGCACACAGACACAGACACAGACAGAAAATGGAAAGCTTTTCCTACCAGCAGCATCGTCATAACCCTGCCACCACCCTACCGCCCTCCCATTATTCGGGTGAAGAAACTGAGCCTTGCTGATGTTCAGAAAGTTCCCCATGATCACTCAGGAGTTACATTGCAAAGACTGGCTTTGGAGTTTGCATTCCTATTAAGACCTTAACAAATGATCAATACAGCCTATTGTCCTGAGGTGCTGAGACAGGATGCCAGTGTCCTGGAACAGCCAGGCAACCGATGCCATTTCCCTTTTCCCCTTGGATGCTTACAAGTATCAGCTTGGTTCAGGATAACTCAGGACAAGATTTCAGAGGAAGTCCTCATAAAGGTAAGAGGCAGCAGCAGAGTGCTGTGCATGCACAGACCTGTGCTCAGACACCGACGTGAGAAGAAAAGGGAAGAAGAGATGTTCGTGCATGTAAGTAGAGTCATGCACCTGCTTTGAGGCCCAGTGGTCCTCTGAACAACTGTTTGCGGACCAAAGAGTCTCAACTCTTTTCTGATCTTAACACCCAACATAGCACAATACTATGTCTCGGCCTCCAGGACACTCTCTGGAATGGATCTAAATAAGAGCATGCTATTTTCAGAACTATCATTTGTTATTTTACTAATGCTATTTTGATAACTGTAATGTTATTTTAAAAGCCATCCCTCTTTTCATATTCTTTTCACTCATGCAATGTTTGATTCTGACTACAAAAGTGTTAGGCCACATTCGTAGCTCTTCTGGGACACACCTGCCTACAGCTTTATTAGCTCAGATGATAGAAAATCAGTTACTTAGTCTACCAGGAAAGCATTTCTGTACTGTGGTCTATCTGAGCCCAAAATAAATGAATGGCCACAGAAGATGGAAGCTGTAGTGTCATTTCCCAGATGATGGTTCCAGCTTGCCCTAGCCTCTTCTCTTAGCTTTTGACTCTTTCCTTCTCGTTGCGTAAAAACACCAGCCGGGGAGAGAGAGGTAATCTTGAACATAGAAGAAAAACCACAGTCCAGTAGAGTCACCAGGATGCTGATGTATACCCACAAAACAAAGATGCAATGGCAGCAGGAAAGAAAGACCATGGGAGTGTCTTACAGCCATGGCGTTCATGGTCCACTGTTCTGACAGCAGCTTGACGTTTTCTTCTGGCTGTACTCTTCTTGGCCAGGAGAATGACACCTGAGTGATAGTGCAATTATCTATTAAATAGGGGCTGGTGATCTCCGTGATTTTTCTAGGTTCTATTTTTTTTTTTTTTTTTTAAATGTGGAGAAGGCCTTCCGTGCCCTTGCCCTCAGCAGACGGGCTAAGTGTCCCTCCTCCGAAGATTTGTAGCACACGAGTCTCACCCTTGTATCACACAGTGCTTGTTGTATTGGCTCATGGGGGCCGTCATTTATGTGTGTGTATCACTCTGTTGGCGTCACACTGGGGAGAGAACAGGGAAGAAGAACACCAATAGAAAGCTCTTCGAGTGCAAAGGTGGAGGAAAAAGGCAAAGATCCTATGCATGAAGAAGAGCCAATCAACTAAGTCAACAACAACGTTAGATATAAAATTCACAAGACTTGGTTATCAATTGCGTAAGAAGGGGGGGGCAACTTGAAGAGCGTGAGAAAGGTATGTCTTGTTATCTTGCCCCTCCCCCATGGCAGTGTTTCCGGAGTTCTTGGGTCTTGGATGGAGCGCTTTCACACAGTAGCCGTCCTTCATGGCCATCACCACCCCACCGAGTGAGGTCGTGGGCATTCCCATCTCACACCCGGGGAGAGCCGGGGCTCAAAGACACTGACCACTGGCCTAAGTGAGAAGTGCCCAGTCTAGTGGAGTGCTCCAGCAATATCTGTCAAACGAACGGGCCACATAGACTACACTCCAACTTGCGACAATCGCGCGTGGTGCCTTTCTCAACAGAACTTCTGCTATGGTGTCTACTCTCACGTAGTCTCGGGTCAGCCGTAAGCTTCAGGGACCGTCACAGTAACGAGGGGGAAGAAATGCAAAAAGGCAAGAAAATGCCAGGGCTGCTTCATGCACCCCAAACAGAAAAGCTACTTGCACTGTGACTAATCGAGAAATGCGGTTCAGCTGGACAACGCTCTGGAAGCTTCGGTGTCTAGCGTTTGCAGCAAAGGACTTCTCTACGTGGTGGGGCATTGGAGTTGACGTGTGCTCAGTTTCGGCTTTACTGAGAATAATGTCTGGATGAAAAATCCCTGCCAAAACATTTCACGGCAGGATTTACAGTAGACTTTCCAAGGCTCTAACTGAAGGGCAGCAGCTGATGTCAGTGTGAGTGTGCTGGTATTCACCAGTCCACCCGGCTGAAGGAAACGTAACCAACTGTGGCTTTGGGAACGCTGTATACTCTCCGTAGTTGCAAGTCAAAATCAAAGGTGTGTCCTCCTCACCATTACGTCAGCCGAAAAGAGAATTTTGCAAATAACAAGACCTTGAGTGATGCAGAAGTGGAGCGTTAGACTCCAAGGTCCTAGGGGTAGGCATTTAACTTTCCCCAACATTCACTTCAGAGGACCGGCCCAGTGTTTGCCAAGTGATGTGGGCTAACATTTTCTTATCGGATTGAGTTTGAACTGCACCAGCACCACAGGCGGCTTCATTTTCTTTTCTCCTAGAGCAGGGCATAGAGCTGTCACTGGAGGATGCTGTATGCATGAACACTCGTAATTCATTATTGAGGTTCTGAATGAATTATTAATCCTGGAGAAAAATCCATAGCCAGAGTTGTCTGCCATTGCGATAGGAGGAGGTGGGTAGTAACCCATTTAGGGTTAGTAGTCTTCCTATATTGTCACTCCCTCTCCCCTTTCTGAGTCTTAGAGTCTGCAGCTCTCCGAAGCTGTGGCTCTAATTCTCATTCTATTCCTGACTTACTGTTTGACCTCAAGATGAGTCACTTAATCTCAGTTAGTACTTAAGTTTCCCCTTCAGTGAGTGCCAAAGGGGCCTGGCTGCGCAGCTAGCAAACAATCAGGCTAAAAACT
The DNA here is from genome assembly GCA_026225945.1 of Cricetomys ansorgei. Lineage (NCBI taxonomy): Eukaryota > Metazoa > Chordata > Mammalia > Rodentia > Nesomyidae > Cricetomys > Cricetomys ansorgei. The sequence goes on along the minus strand of JAMJFZ010000713.1, from coordinate 6,416,246 downwards.
GGATGTGTTATTCAGTGCCATCCATCATTTCTGTAAGGCCAACGGAAATGAATCACAGATACAAAGCTCAGATGGATTTCTTCAACTCCTACCAAAGTAGCCCTTGGGAGTGGATAAGTCAGTGTAGAGTGCAGAGAGGGGGAAACAGGACAGGGAGCTGCTGCTGGTGGTTGTCCTAAGCCCAAAGGTGGGGGTGGGGGTGAGGTGGAGGGGATGAGGGGAGTCTCTGGCAACAGAGGGCAGGGGGCAGGGTAGAGATAAAACTCTGGCCAGAATGACTGCGAAAAGCCTGCCCCCTTGGAGAGACCACACCAGCCTCTGCTCTTCACGGACACTCACAAAAAGGCAGCGTGTGAGCTCTCCAGCCCTTGGCATTTAAAATCAAGTGAACTTACGTGCAAGTTGGAAGAATAAATTCACACACGCACATACATATCAGAAGACTTACAGGAGCGAGAGGGTGTCTGTCCAACACGTCTCAGAGAATGCTGAGTGGCGAAGGACGAAGTGCCAGAAGAGCAGAGGCTGGGACGGGATTCCCTCACCCAGGCTCCTTGTACCCGGGGAGGAAAGAGATCCACAGAGATGAAGGTCCACAGCCCCACAAGAACAATCTAGAACGGTCCCGGTTAGACAGCACACCTTCACTACAATAGAATTTAGAGAGGACCACGGAGTATGATCTATTGTCACGGCTGTGGTCACAGCCCTGATAGGGGCACAGGACAGTGGGAAAGGCTGCAGACCCCGCATTGCCTAACCCACCTCAGGAACAGGGCCCCTGCTAGCTGAAGAGCAGACTTGGAATTTGTCTGCATTGTCTTCCTGGGCACGCCTTGTATGCAGGGTTCTCCAGGCACCAGAAGAATGCCTCTGAGTCTATATCACCTTGCAGCGCAGCTCACAGACCATCTGGGCAACAGCAGTAATTGATGGGCACTTCCATCACCCATAAAAGCCTCTAACATTTTATGTGCAAGACTGTAAATCTTATCCGTAGCATCCAAAGTGACTGATGAGACAAGTCCTCAGCGCAGCAGAGTATCTCGAGAATCTCACACCTAACAGTAGTTTATAAATATCTTTGTCTTGTGACAGTATTTATAATCTCCATGAGCCATAGTAGGATTCAATAAATATGCAATATGATAAAACATTAAAACTGTAAATAGTGCTTCATACATGCTTAGGAGAGAATGGGTGACTTCTCAGTGTTTAAAAGGAAGAAAAAAAAAGAAAGCAATAATATACTGTTTGAAAGAACAATCCAGGGGCTTGGCAGATAGCTTAATCACTAAAACGCTTGCCGTGCGCACATGAGACTTGAGTTTGATTCCCAGAACCCACTTAAAAAAGCAAAGCATGATAGCCTACTCTTTAATCCTAGCACCATATCAAGACAGACATACTCCTTGGACTTGCCATCCAGCCAGTGTAGCCTAATCAGTAAACCCAGGCCACACACACACACACACACACAAACACCGCAGTGCAAGCACTAACCAACTATTCCAGCAGAGCTGTATTGAGCACTGAGGAGTCCCTTAGTGGTCTCTGTCAGTAGCTCAGATCTTGTAATTAGTTATCAGATGGAGATTTTTATTGCGTTCACTTGTCAAGGTCTATCCAAATGGAGAATCTGGCGTTAGGTTCAAGTGCAGTGGAGAGATCCTTCAACTTACTTTTTGAGAAAATCAAGATCAGATTCACTCTAGTTACTTGCTTGTCAGTTTGTGCCTCTACTGTAGGTGTTCAAGGGTAGTGGTGGGGCAACCATCTTCTGTCATCCCAGAGTCACGGGGTGGATTTCCAGGTGTGGGCGATGACTCTTACGGATCAGTGTGGTTGATTGCTTGGAATCCCTTAATCTTCCTTAATGTTTACGCTGTTATTCTCGATTTTCTCTCCAATGGGGAACACTGGCTAGCATACCCATTGGCTTTCCTTTCGGTAACAGCGCCTGGATTTTCCTCCAGGGAGCCATTTCTCCTTACCTTCAAGATAGGCGTCAATGCATATGGGTGACTCTACTGACTGGAACAAGAGATCTAGTTTGGACCAATCAGAAAGCAACACTCATGCTCTGTCCTTCCCTCTCTTCTTATAGGAGTTCTTAGCTGATAGATGGTGTGCCATCTCTGCTCCATGAAACAGCAAGAAGAACAGAAGAAATGATCTCCAGAGAGAGACAGAAAGAGAGAGAGAGAGAGAATAATGACATCCCTTTTAAAGAAGACTCCCTTTTAGAGAAGCCTATTTGGATTCAAATTCTACTTGGAATTTAAAATGTTCTAATGTACATAATTCTTGTTACTTTTTTATTCCTTCGGTTACTTAGGATTAAAATTTTCAAACCCAAAGAAAAGTAAGAAGAATGGTAAATGGATGTCCGTATTTCTCCTAAATTCACCAATTGTTAACAATTTGATACATGAACACTATTTTATGTACTTCCTATCTATCACTATATAACTCTCTATCCACCAATCCACCTACCCCTCTGCCTGTCTGTATGTCCATCTATCTATCTATTTATCCTTCCCATTTTCCTTGCTACTATGAAACACCAGTATATTATTTTGCTAAGAAAATTAAAAACAATTCAATAAGTAGCTCATTTCAAATTTTTCTCAACTTTCCTTAAAATATCTTTTTATTTTATTTTTTCCTTAAGATCCATCAGTCAAATTTCATTACTGTTCGGTGTTTTTGTTTGTTTGTTTTAGGGTTTTTTTTGGGGGGGGTCTCTTTTAACTAATAGCAGTGCCCGCATTTCATTGTGTTTAATGACTGTGTGGGCTCAGCTAATGTTTGGTTAACTTGACATAGGCTAGAGTCATCTGAGAGGAGGGAACCTCAGTTGAGAAAGTGCCCCCATAAGATTGCTCTGTAGGCAAGTCTATAGAGCATTTTCTTAATCAGTGATTGATGGAAGGGCCCAGCCCATTGTGGCAGGTGGTCCTGGGTTCTATAAGGAAGTAGGCTGAGCAAATCACAAGGAACAAGCCAGTAAGCAGCACTCCTCCATGGCCTCTGCATCAGCTCCTGCCTCCGGGTTCCTGTCTTGTTTGAGTTCCTGTCCTGACTTCCTTCAATGATGGACTGTGGATGTGGACGCATAAGCCAAATAAACCGTTTCCTCCCCAAATTGCCTTTGAGGAGCAATCACAGCAATAGTAACCCTAACAAAGACATTATATTCTAGTTCATATTTTAGAACAAAGACTAGGTGTCTTAAAAAATGTACTGTAACCTGGGTTTTTCTGATTACTTACTCAATACTAAAGCCAACATTTTAGCAAAATCCTTCCAATGCAGCATATTATATTCAATACTCTACCCCTCTCTCTCCCCTTTATTTTAACACTATGTAATGGAGATCACTTCACCCAACCTGTAATGATGTTTCCCCTATTTAAGGCTAGTATTCCATGTGTGGAATCATTTACAATTACTATGAAATCAACATAATTATAAAAGTATATAAATAAAATTTAAAATAACGTGTACTAATTATCCCCACAATTAATTTGACCACTCTTCTAAGGATAGACATTAAAGTTGTTTAGAAGCTTTTCTATTATAAGCTTACCTCAGTGAAAAAAATCTCACAAGTGTGTTGTTTTATATGTTTGCGGCTCTATCTGAGGATAGATTCCTAGACTTCGGAGTGCTGGGTCAAGGGGAAATGTATATGTAGTTTTGCTAGATACTGTCAAGCTCCCTTCTGTTGAAAACAGGCAAAATGCCTTGACACACAGTGCTCTCCCTCGTAAAAAGTTCACGATTACTTTACATTCCACACAGGTCTCCCCTACTGTCCTCAGGGCACTGCCTGCTTTTCACTTATCCTGTCTGATTTCACATGACCCGGCAGGGCGTTCACTGAGGTGTTGGTAGGTACTGAGAACGTGAATGAATGCATCTGTGAACGGACGAGCTGTTCCCTCCCATGACGTCAGCGCTCTTACCGTTGTCAGGAAACTGAGACCAAAATCCAGTAAGAACAGTTTTCAAGGCCGCTGTACAAGTCAGCATAGAGAGAGTAATGGACTGACAAATGTGCAAGCCAGCAGGAAAAGAGAAGGTGCTAACTGCAGCTTCTCAAATGGCAACCCAAACACAGTTAGCACCCACAGCATGCAGAGTAAGACAGACACCAAGCATAAAGAGCATATCCTCGGGCTAGTGCAACGCACCTGTAACCCAGGCATCCAGAAGCCTGAGGCATAAGGACAGTGAACCCAAGGCCAGGCAAGGCTGGGAAGTGAATTCCAGCACAGGCTGGGCTACACAATGAGATTTTTTCCTCCCAAATAAGAAAACAAAACAAAGGTTCCAAAGCTCAAGTTTTCTTTTTTTTTTGGGGGGGGGTGGGGGGAGGTAGGGAGTGGGAGGAAGGAAGGGTTTATTTTGCTTACACTTCTACAACACAGTTCATCATCAGAGGAAGTCAGGACAGGAACTCAACAGGACAGGAACCTGGAAGTAGGAGCTAATGTAGAGGCTGTGAGGAGTGCTGCTTACTGGCTTGCTCCTCATGGCTTGCTCAGCCTGCTTTCTTATAGAACACAGGGCCACCAGCCTAGAGGTGATCCCACCCACAGTGGGCTAGAGCTCAAGTTCTCAGTGCAGATATGTCTGTGGGGATATGAGACCCATGCACACAGACAATAACAAGAAAAGGCATTATGTGATACGTTGTGAGTTGTATAGAAGTTTTCATGCAACAGGGAAGAAGACCAACTGTCCTCTGGGTATAGATAGGCAGGAATTCAAATCAGAGAGGGCCACGGGGCAAATAGGGCAGTCGATGGCGTAATTGAGCAACAGTAAACGAACCAATGTGTTTGGAGCGGGGAGGTCCTATAAAGGCAGCACAGCACACACTGGACTTTGCAGTTAGAGGCTAAATTCAGAGGAAGCCCTTCTAAGAAATATGGTGGGTCACAGTTGTGGTGGTTTTAGTTTGAACAAAAGTCTGCATGCTTTCCCAAGTCTGCATCTCTTTCCCTGGAGTGGTCCTTCTCCACCTTGTATGACCCCGGTGAGTTAGTGAAAGCAGTCAGTTATCCTCCCGGTGGCCGAAGTGCAGAGCAGAACCGATGCCAGCAATTGTTCAAAAATGAGCCCTCCACCCCAGCAGGAGCAATCAGTCCCCATCAGATGCATATGCACGAGGAAGGACGAACTCCCTCCTTCCCAGAACTGCTGAGCTGGGAGTGTGTGGGCTCGGCACAGGCTGTAGGGCACCAGCCACTCCTGGAGAGAGCCCACATGCAAAAGGAAGCTAAGGGAGTGTTGGAGGTACAGCCGGAGTTCTGATCATTGTTCAAGTTGGTGTGCCCTGCATCGCTGACCCTTCCCAGACTTGCCAGCTCTCTGGAAACCAGAAAGTTCTCTTTCTGTTTCAGCTAGCTTGAGATTGCTTTCTGACACTTTCATCTAAAGAAGTTTTAACGATACAGGAAGCTCACCCCACAGATCAAAGTAATTTCCTTTGATCAGTGGTCCCAGAAGTCCTTAAAAGAAAAAAGAAGAAGTTGCATAGTAAACCTAGTTTGAGAACCGTGCCTTCCAGAGCGTCCTTTGTAGGCACATTATCGTAGTAACATATTAAACACTAAAAGGTTCTCCTTGTTCGGAAGCCCTCAGTCCGTCCTTCCAAATCCACTGGGTACTGTACCCAGTGTGCCCTGATAGGTTGTGATCTGTGCCCTGGGAGGTTGACCCAAAGCTCTGAACCAACAGACACCTCACCTTTGACCCTAGTGGGATTCGGACAAGGACAAGCGAAGGACGCATCACTGGGCCAGGTGAAGGGAAGATGGTTTCACAGCGTGTTCACTTCCCTCACGATGCCCAGCCCAGTCACAGTGGGCTGGTCGTATCTCTCGTCTCGGGGCGCAGATGCTATAAGGCATCACCTTCCAGGCAGAGTCCCCGTTCACTCTCTGGTTTCCAGAGTCCTTGGTGGCTACCTTGGATTGGGACAAGCCTAGGGCCATTGCACGCTCCTTCTGGTTTGCTCAAACCCTGCCTGCCATTTAGTAAGCTGTTCTGAGATTAGTCATTTGAGTGAGTTATGTTTCATTCCGGGGCCTGGCTGAAATCGCATTCCCAATTAATCCGTTTTCTCCTAAATGGATTAAACCCGTAACTTGTTTCAAATATAGAAAACACATATCATCATCGTGCTACTGGACAGAAAAGTTTTGATCACATGCTCTTTTAGAGGCCTTGAAAGGGCAGTGCCTTTGGCTCAGGATTCTAGAACAATTTTTTTTCCTTTCTTAGCCTGTAACATTTCTACTACAAGCTCCCAATTTTCACCACCTCTGTGTGGGAGTCCCTCTTTCTGCTCTTTCCCTACCCAAAGCCCATACTTTTAAACAATGGCCCAGTGCATGCCACCATTCACTTGCCAATATTCCCCAACGTCCTGAGCTCACGGAGGCCCTTTCCTTCACATAGCTACTATAGTTCCCTATATCCATGCGGATAAAGGGTAGGTTTTTAAACTCTCGCATGGGTAAGTCAGTTTTCTTTAGTTTGATATCTTCTCTCATATCTCACAAATTCTATCAAACACACGCTGTTCTATCTACATGGAGACTATACCTCCTTTGTCCCCACTGATCTGAAAATTAAGCCATACCCCTACACACACACACACACACACACACACATTCAATGTTACCTAAGCTTGTCTTAAACTCTTAGATTCAAGTGATCCCCACACCCAAGCCTCCTGGGACTACAGGCTCTCAACACAGTACTTAGCTCTCATTCTTTCACATGAAGTTCAAATCCTGTCATTGTAGAAGGAGTTTTGTGATCATCCCAGACAAATGTGATTTCTCAGGTTTCTGAAGGACTGGCACTAATTACCCACTGAAGCAACACTCGTATATTCTGAAAGCATGGTAATAGCATGGTAGGACTGCCGGTGTCCTAGGACTAGTTATATGGAAATGAGGTCATTGTAGGTGAGATTAGTTGAGGTGAGTTCATTCTGGAATAAGGTAGACTCCTCATCCAATAAAACCGAAATCTTAAAAAGTGGACCTTGAATCACAAATAATGAGAATACCATGTACAGATCGGAGTTCTGCTGCCACACGCCAGTGAGCACCAAAGATAGTTATCAAAGCACCAGAAGCTGCCACATGAGAGGCGTGGGCCAGAGACTCTCTCACGGCCTCAGAAGGAACTAGCCCTGCTGATACCCTAGCCCAGCTTCTGAAACTGTCGGACATTTTGTCACTGTGGTTCAAGCCGCCTAGCTTGAACTCTGTTGGTGCTTCCACCCAACTGTTACAAACAACTCAAGGAGAAAAACCACATCTTGGGGCCTTGTAAAACAGAATGCCCACCTAAGTTCTACCATCCATGTCTTATGTCATTTCTGGGGAATTAACTCCCTTCTGCGAGCCTCTATGTTCTCCTCTGTAATGTGGAGATAAAATCTCTCTTGGAAAGTTGTTGGAAGGATTAAAGAAGATACATTAAGTTATTAGGCACAGTGCCTGACACAGTTAGCATGTTTAATAGATGCTAGGTCTTGTCCTTGTAATCCTCTTGCTGTGCAAATGAGGTCAGACCGAGACATGCAAAGTGCCTGTCTGAGCCATAGGGTAAAGTGGCAACAAGTTAAAAATTAAATAGAAACCAGGAGCCCTGCCTCCGATTTATAGGCATCCATTCCTATATTTCCCAAGCCTTATGTTGCATTGTGGAAGAGAACAGTGAACACACTGGCATTGATTGAATGGCATCTGATGTATGTACTTTGTTTACTTAGCTGCAGCTGGGGAATTGAATTTAAGGAGTAGGTACTTTGTGGAATTTTTTTCCACCATCCACAGGTAACTGAGATGAATTGTATTTCAAAGCAAACCATCCCTGCTTTCTTGTGCCAAGTTAAGTTCTTTTGCTTAAGGTTGGTATGAATCATACTACAAACTTATGAATGGACTACAAATGAGAGCATAAATGAGTGAGCAAAATTTATAGGAATAGGCTTATGGAACACCACTATTTTCTATTTTTGTGTGCACACCATCCATACAACTGCTACCAAATGATGCTTGGATTCATTTTAACCTCACAGTCCTCTCAAACGCCGGGGCTTCTCCTCAAAACTTGCCCTTCTGGCTTCAATTTCTTCCCCTTCGTTTTGAATCTGACTGATCCTGAGGTCGGCTGAGAAAGGACTGGTTTCTTCCCAGGTTGGATGAAATACACACTACTCCTGCCTCAGAGTGATGCTTATCCCAATTTTTTTGAGACACAAGTCAAAATTGATTGTGCCTAATAAACTATGAGGTCCTTTCATCATTGGCGATCGATGCCCATGGCTCTTTTGCATCGACATGTTCAGAAATCGATTATGAACCAGACAAGTGGGAAGGAAAGCTTCCTGCCACGCTGGAAAGAGGCTGGGGATCCTATTTCATATTCTGCAGGAGTCTCCTGAATCTATCGCTGGAGGATGCAGGTTGCTCAGTGAAAGCAATGAGAAGAATAGGGGTGTGAAAGGGGCGATTAAAGTCTATGATCTCACCAGATTTTTCTGGTCTCTTCCATAGTGCCATGACAACTTACATGGGGAAATTTTCTTTTTCTCTGAATTGTAAAGGGTATTGAATTGAAGTACCCCTACCCCCAAAACAAACACTTGGGGGGTCCTTATTTCTAAGATGACACTGCAGGGAAATTAAACAAAAATCAACACAGACCCCCCCCTCCCCCAGCTTTCATTTTTTTTTTTTTTTTTTTTTTTGTAGACCTCAGACCTCTCTCTACCTATATCCTATATACTATTTGAAGGCCCCAAAAAAAGGAGTAAAAGAAAGAGAGGAATATGGAGAAGATTCCAAAAGCTGAGAATTAGTCCTTGTTATCAGCATATTCCTCAGGGGAGAGGTAGGCCTCCCCAGGCTACCAAGATGGAGTACAGGTAAGCCTGTTTGCTTTTTTTCCGTCAGCTGCTGGCTACAAAGCACCTGCCTATGGCTCTAAGCTTCAGCAGTGCAGAACCAGCTGATCCCCTCTTGTCTCCCATAACTACATGGCACAGAGTATTGTTGACAAGAACATCAAATATTCTGTGCCCTTCCCCTGGTTGTGTGTCTGCCTTCTGTCTCAGAGTCAGTACTGATGGACACTGTCCTCAGCATTCCTAAGGTGACAGGGAAAGTGTCTGGGTGTCGGAGGGGGAAAGAGGGGCCTTCACCTTCATTTCTCCCCAGCAGAAGCTGAAGCTTCAGGCTGTACTTTTGCCCACTTCAAGGTTTCCTAAGACCCTTGAAATCAGATTCATTCACTTCTGTTCCCTAGTGTGTTTGTGGAGAAGGGGTTCTAGAGCTCTCAAAGATCTTCAGCTTCTTATTAAAGAGTTTTGGGGTTTTGTTTTTGTTTTAGCTAAAATAACAAAACAGTCTTGGCCTTAGTGTTAATGTGAGATGTTGGGTGGAATTTATGAGTGTGTATTAGCCCAATGTAACTCTCAAGAATCTAGTTTTTTAAAGAATAAAAAACAAATAATTTCAAATGAATCTTTGTAATAACCGAGCATGTTAACAGAGATGATTTGCCTCTGCAACTGTATCTTTGATCCTGATTATATTGGGCCTACAAAACTTGGCAGGGAACTTTTCCTAACCTTGATTAACTTAATTTTGTTTTGATGGAATCGGACATACAGATAACTACGAACAAAAGCATTAATCCAGATGTCATGGGAATTGCAATTAGTCATGATCTGGGAAATGGGGAGGCCATTTTATTTGCTTTAGAATTAACAAGAATACGATGGCTGGGACATGGCTCAGTCAGTAGAGTGTTCGCCTAGCACACATGAAGCTCTTCATTTGACCCTCAGCAAAGCATAAACCTGGTATATTGGCTCACACTTGTGTAGCCAGCATTTGGGAGGTAGAGACAGGAGGTGGTAGCTACCCAGAAAGTTTGAGGCTGGTCTGAGAAACATGAGAGACCCTGCATCAACACACAGACACTCAAAGCAAGCAAAGAAAATAGAAATAAAAATAAAAATCTGATGACGATAAAAAGATGTATCGTGGCAAAAATGGAGAGAATATACATGAGAGACATGGGTACACTGTACTATTGGAAAAGACTTGGGTTTCTTCACGTACTCATCCCTTCCTGAATCCATCTCTTTTATTACATCGCAGATTTGTTCGGAACACACAAGTGGGGGCGGGGAGAAGATGACAGAGATTATATTCTCTGGGCAGTTTGAGCAGTTCCTTTAATGTAGCAATAATAACGCCCTATACCCTTGCAGGGTTCATCACCCATATCCAGAAACATCAGACATCTACATTTTCAAGGTCCAGACTTTCCAGTTTTTAGTCACAACTTACTTTCTTGACAGTGGTTCCACTTGGCTCCCTTGGCAGCCCTCCAGTTCTATCTTTGGCTTCACTTCTTAGATTCACTTCCTACTTCGTGTTTGTGGGGTAGACTGACGTTTAGGTGCTTTGGGTAAATTCCTGTCTAGTCTAGCCAAGCCCTGTGGACTTGGCAACCAAGCATGAGTTTTCATGGCTACCTCCTTCCTCCCAAATAGATACACATTCAAAGTTCATTATACTGAAGAAAACTAATGAAGATGCGTTGCCTGCCTGCCTTCCTTCCTTCCTTCCTTCTCCTTCCTTCTTTCCTAGACATAGTATCATCACTATGTAGCCTAGGCTGGCCTCAGATCCTCCTGCCTCAGTCTCCCTAGGACAGTTTTCACAGCTGTAGACCAACATGCCTTATACTATAATGCCAACCTTACCGATTGGGTTAGCCACTCTCCCACAAAGGTTGGAGCAGAGCTTCAGCATAAAGAGGGCTACCTTCCTAAAGAGGCCTCCACTGGTCCACATCGATAAACATTTATTTAAACGATGGCCAACACCCAGAGTCTTAAAGGCCTGGAGCATGAAGGGGCCCTAGAGAACGAACTGTCATTCCTTGTAGAGAACGAATCAAAGGCACACGAACCTTCTAACACAAGGCGAGCTTTGGACATACCCGACCTGCCAATGCACGTTTCCAAACACCACACTACTTACTATACTTACTTGCAAATTGAGATGAGAGATGCTCCTAGAACTCTCAGGAGGGAGTTGTCTTGAACAACTTAGGTGATCTCTAAGAGGAATAGACATCTACATATTTACTGAAGGATCTAAGATAAGATCTGAGAAGTGAAGCAGCCAAATGCAATAGATCTGGGGATATGCCAACCACTTCAGTCACCAAGCAAGTGACACGGTGACAACTTTGCACAGGGACACTGAAAATGTGAAGAAAGAGTCTTTAATAGTCCGGATCCTTCCTGCTCTAGCTGTGGTCCCTGACCAGCGACTGGAGTCTCCTTAGCAAAGCAGCTTTGCAGGCCCCCTTCAACCCAGTAGGATGGCAGCCTTCATCCAGCTAGATTCCCCCAGGGCTCTGTTTGAGAGATGAACAAAGAATCGCCTTCTTTGGTTACTTTGGCATCTTTCCCTGTCTAGTTTCAGTTGCATTCGGTGTTAGAAACTGAATTTAAAAACTATGACAAATGAGATTTACACAGGAGCATGGATGTGGGTGTTCAGGAAAAGCCACTGGCGCTCACATGAGAGTTTTACTTCTTGAATCTAGTATGTAGCTGCACAAGCCCGGGTCCTCCAAGCTTTATTAATGCTTTTATATCAGTGCATCGCATTGTGAAGGGCTTGTGTTTGTAATTAAGAGATGCTGACAGATGTGGCAGAATGATTAGATGCTTCTGCCCGAGGCTCAGAAAAGTCACCTGTGCCCGGAAGCCTATGTCTCACACATGGAAAGGGAACCCTTAATTTTGTTCTGCGTGTGTTTTAAACAACCCATGGAATACTTTGCTTCCTGGTGACCTCTGTGGCTTAGGAAACGACATCTTTTTAAAACTGTTTTTTAAGAATAAATATAAATGGTTGCATGTGAGCAGCCACCTGGCAGGCTGCACTCTATGTCCTTCACACATTTCCGTACAGCCGGGACTGAGTCGGGGCAGGAGTCCCTAGATGTCCGTGGATGCTCATCTGTAAACCAGGGCAGCTCAAAGCTTCTAAATCCCAATTAGGCTGCTCAAACAAACCGAGATGCCACAAATGCAACCTAGTGGTTTTTTCCCCATGGGAAGTCAGAGAAGTGGAAAATATTTCAAACAATTTGGCATGCTCGCACAACCTCTTTGTACGAATTCCTGCGCTAACAATTCCCAATTAAAGTGAAAGTGAGCAAAACTAGAATGACCTCTCACCTCCACACCCGGCCCTGTGGTTGGCTCTGATGGATAAATGTGCTTCACATCTGACCCATCCACGATGACTAAGAACTGGGGGGAAAAAGCCAACATTTTATATAGCATACATATCGGAGGCAGGAGCCGCTGTAACCTTAATGGCAATCACTGGCCAAGGTGGAAGATATGGCTGCATAAAATAAGCAAGTCAACAGGAGAAGGACACACCCACAGTCCAGAACGCAGTGATCAATGTCATTTCTGTGACAAACGTGGTCTTCTAGATAGCGTCTTCTAGATGTTTAAGAGCTCCCTAACTTTTGGGTCACCCACCAATTTAGCCTTAACTGTTTGGTGTCTGGGGTTGGGAACTGTCACTAGCTTCACTGGAAAAGCTGTTCTGTAAAATGGAAAAAGTCACTATACAACAACATATGCTTCTTCCCGTGCTCGGCGCTGTGAGCTGTTTCTGCTAGTCCCTTCCCTTGGCTCAGTATACGATTTTCAGGATTGCTCTGCTAATGTCATTATGATGTCATTATGCCATGATTCTTTAAAACATTGCTAGGATGCCATCAGATAGTTATAGTTTTCCTCTGACATTTTATAAACTCTATGATTAATGTGTAGAGTGTTTGTCATTTGATGACTAAAAATATCCACCAGAGGAATTTTTCAGGGATTGAATCACTACATAGACCCAACAGTTCAAGTGGATCTGGGCTACTTGGCAGAGCAGACAGACTGTGAGTGAAAATGATCGGCTAATGACCTGAAATTGCAAACTAAACAAAGGCCACATGCCACTCGGTCTGGATCTGGGGGACTTTTTGCAAGGGGTAAGAATAAAGTGGAGCCTAATTGCAAAGGGCATGGAATGGCCCACAACTGCTTTTGGCAGAAGACAAATGTCAAGGCATTTAGGCAAGGTTGCTGTGTGAGTTTGCCTCTTCAAAAAGATTGTTCCGGCTGGGCAGTGGTGGCGCAAGCCTTTAATCCCAGCACTCAGGAGGCAGAGGCAGGTAGATCTCTGTGAGTTCAAGGCCAGCCTGGTCTACAGAGTGAGTTCCAGGACAGCCAGAGTTACAACAGGGGAAACTCTGTCTCAAACAAAACAAAACAAAAAACAAACAAAACAGCAACAACAAAAATGATTGTTCTGGTTCTAGTTGGGCTGGGAGGGGGGGTAGCCAGAAGGAAACAAGTATCCTAGATAAAAAGCACTGGAACAAAGCAGAGTGGAAAAAGTGGAAGGGAAAGAAACCGATAGAATGTAGACATGGAAGCTGGAAGTTGGAGCAGCAGGTGGTAGAGGGTCAGTGGTAACCGCATCTGTGTTGAGTGCAGGCATGTGGTGGATCCAGGCACTGAGCTAAACTCGACAAGAAGAAAGGAGTGAGCTACACCTGGACATGCCCACACCTGACAAGCATGTAGAATCTGAGTCTGGCCTTAGTCAGTGTGGTCTTGACAACTTAATTGGATTGAAACCTGCCTAAGACAGGTTCTGAACCTGTAGGTCGCGACACCTTGGGAGGGGGAGGGGAGTCAAATGACCCTTTCACAGGGGTCGCCTAAGACCATCTGCATACCAGATATTTACATTACTATTCATAACAGTAGCAAATTTACAGTTATGAAGTAGCAATGAGAACAATGTTATGGTTGGGGTCAGCACAACATGAAGAACTGTATTAAAGGGTCAGAGCATTAGGAAGGTTGAGAACCCCTGGCCTAGGAGATGAATGAAGCGTACTTCTGGATGCACTTACTAGGACATTTCCAAAGATGACTGACACACTGGAGCGATGGGATAAGGAGTGGACTTGCTTTGTATGTTCCCACCACTAAGATGGGAACCCTGCTGGGAAAAAAAAAGTGAAAGAAGGAGTCTGCGCACTTCCTAACAGCCATGTTAAACACCTCTGCTCCACAGACCTCTCACACCAAGATGTTCTGTTCACCTAGCCCAAATCAACAGAGCCAGCCAAACGTGGACTCAAACCTTTGAAACTGTGAGTCAAAAATAAACAATTGCTGTCTTAAATTACTTTTCTGGAGAATTTTGTGACCACAGTGTAAACCTGACTAACGCAGGGAAAGCTGAGACCAAGGATACAGGGATTTATAAGCATGACAATAAATTGCCACAGTCTGCCAACGTGCGCGAGATTGCTTGTGTTATTCAACTTAACACCATAGTAAAAAAAATGTGAGGTAATTAACTCAAAACGAGCCTGGAGAGGTGGCTCAGTGGTTAAGAGAACTGACCGCTCTTGCAGAGGACCCAAGTTTGATTCCCAGCATTCACATGGTAGCTCATGTAACTCCAGTTCCAGGGAATCTTGTTGCAATATGCTCAAGGTGGTGGCTCACCAAGGAAGACATGGAGGCGTATTCGTAAGTGTAAACCCTGCCAGACCTCAGCAGAGGGAACCAGTATCATGGCAAGCGCCAATCTGGACAGTGAAGCCCTGAGCATCTCAGCTCAGGTGTTTTTATTGACACAGAAGCCTTCAGGTGTTCTACTGATAGCACGTGCAGATCAGGAGCAATCAAACATCCCCCACATAAATCCCAATGCCTATGGACAACACAAAACGCCATGGCATAGGGAGCCCTTTCCCCAACAATTCACAGAACAATTATTTTATATATAACTAAAGAATAAACTTCCACAACAGGATCTGATGCCCCCTTCTGACCTCAGTGGGCACCAGGCGCTAGGGTTCTCAGCACAGTAAACAACTGTGGGGCTGTCCTAGAGCTGAGAGTAAGTCAAGGCTGGCCTTGAAGCCCGGATTTTCTCATCCTGAGTGAGGTAGGAGTTCAGGTGCTCCTCACTTTTTAGCCCTGACCAGAACCCAGCTAAATATTAAATACTGCTTGCTACACACAAGGTCATTAGCAAAAGAATGTGGCTTGGTTGGTACTTATCTGTGCTGTAGCTAGAAGCACAGGGATAAGATGCCTTCCTCTTTTTTCCCGTGGGACCACACCTTAAACAGAAGATGCCCTTGCAAGACCTTGACGCTTAGACTTGAGCTCTACATGCAAATGAGGCTAATGGCTTCCATCCCTGGGTACCAAATACCCTCCCCTGCCTGTACCCTATAAATGTAACTATCCTAATTTTAATAAATGAGAGATATGCTCCTCTGACAGCCTCTAGTGTGAGTCTGATTCGCTCTCATTGGCTCTTAGTCCTCTAATCTGGGACCTGCCAGGATGCTTTGACCCATGCCCTTCGCTTTCCTTCTGGGGTGGCGGGGGGGGGGGGGGGGTGGCGCTGAGCTGGCAGCCAATAGCTCAGCCATGCTTCGGGGAGGGAAGCAAGAGAAAAAGAAAACAACAAACCAGGGTGAGAATCTATGGAAGAGGAGACTGGTCACCTTGTGTCAGCAGAAAGCAAAGAGAAAGGAGGAAGGCTTCAGGAGCCTAATATCTCCTTACAGAGCATGAACCTAACTTCCCCAGTAGGCTCTACCTCCGAAAGATTCCACCACCTTCCAGTACTGCCATAGGCTGGCATTCAGACCTTCAAGACATGAGCCTTTGTGGACCACTCAGATCTAAACTATAGCATTGCTCCTGTGAGAAACTAGTATAAACAGAGAGAAGCAATTAAGTGGGCCTGAGAAGAGGCAGAAGAAGAAAAGAGTTTGGGGTGACTGTAACGAAGGAGATTTTAAGTCAGTCTGTGGAATTGTCTGCCTTAGACAGTTAGGAAGGAGGCTAAATTCCTGGGAGAATTGAGTTTGACCTTTAAGGAAGCAAATCAAGTTCATTTTATTTTTTTCTAACACTAGGGCTTGAGCCCAGGGCCTTGTGCATGCTAGGCAATCGTTTAACTACACCACCAGTTCATAAGTTGAATTTATAAAAGGGGCTCAAGAAGTCATAATCTATAACCAAGTTTTGAGATATTATATATCATAGAGAGGATGCTCCTTAAGACACAGGTTGCTAAAAGGGAGGTGAAATAACAAGATGTTCCAAGGCAGTGGTCCTCAACATTCCTAATGCTCTGACCCTTTAATACAGTGTCTCATGTTGTGATGGCCTCCCCAACCATAAAATCATTTCGTTGCTACTTCATAACTGTAATTTTGCTACTGTTATGAATTGTAATGTAAATATCTGATACAAAGATGGGCTTAGGTGACTACTGTGAAAGGGTCATTTGACTCCCATAGGGGTGACGACCCACAAATTGAGAACCATTGTTTTAAGGAGAGGTAAACATCCCATCCCTTTGGGAAGTTCATTAAGCTCAGGAAGTAAACAACACAGTAGCTTCAGAAAGTTCCTGAAACTGACCAAATTCATTAGGCCCCTCCTTCCCCAGGCATCTGTGAGCAATAAGCACTGCTGGAGAGACATTCTCAGATAAGCAGCTGAGCCACCTAGAAGAGGCTCATACCATCGAAACTGCCTGAAACAGACACTCTGCAACCTGTTGAGCTGTCTTCAGGTTGCTCAGTGTTCTCTAGGTTTCCAGCTTTCCTAAGCTGTCCGCCACGATGGGGTAGGCATCTGGTGATGCAGCTATCTTTGAATTGCTTTTGCTCTTGAAGTAACCTCTCACCCATATTTCTGTAATTAACACCAACAAAATTCATTGGCTCATCAAGTTGGACTTTGATGGTATCCGTACTGTGGTCTGTTGTCAGTTCCCCCTATCAGGGATGAGTAGATGTTTCTTCACATCTTCCAGGAATAGAGTCACACAACAGGAAGCAAGCTGGGAGTGTCTACTAAGGGGATGTGAGTATTTATTTAGGAATGAGGGAAATTAAGCCGTTCTCTTTTTCTCTCTCCATACACATACATACACACAGCACACACAAATATGGAGAGAGAGAGAGAGAGAGAGAGAGAGAGGATCATGAAAAAGAGGAAGAGAGGCGATGAGCAATGGATTAAGTATCAGGATTCCAGGGAGATGACTTAGTTCTAGAAAGAATGAAGTATGAATCTTCCTTTGAGACAGGAATGAGAGAAGGATGGGAAAGACACGATTAAATTGGATGATTGAAGGGGAGGAGATTGAGAAACTTTAGAACGAACAGCCCGTTTTCCCCTTGCAGAAGGAGCCTCTCTTACTGCTGCAGTGTGATTGATGCAAAAGGAAATGATAAAAGCAAAGCAGAGAAACAGCGTATGGAGAAAACAAGTTGGGTGATAAGAGAACATGGCGCCGAGGAGCCAAACGTGTCAACCGGTAGTTTAAACTCATTGCCACCATGCTTCTCAGAGAGGCTTAAGGGGGACACAGTGCGGGGTGGGCTGAGCAGTTAGTGCGACGACTTGCAAGGAACAATATGGTGACGTGTTCTACAGATAGTGACGTCAGATTCCTCTGTTGGTTTTGTTGGACCCCAAGGGAGGGCCAAACCGGAACGCCGCACCCCCACAGAGACTCACAGACGGGATATCCATGCAAACAGCAAGAGGATTTATTCCAGTATACTGGGACTGCTCCAACACGCAGGATAGGGGCGGCCCCCAGGAGCAAAAAGCAAGCCTTTTTATTTACAGCTGAAACGGTTGCTAGGGGGCTGTACAGTTGCTAGGCACAGACCAAGTTGGTACAAGTGATTGGTCCCCAAATTGCTTTTCCCATTTTGATAGGTAGGGGCCAGTTAACCTTTAGACTAATTGGTGTTAGCATACAGCAAGGTCGCAGGCTCCTAAAAAGAATACATGCTCAAGGTTCCGGGCAACTGGGTGGAGGGCACTCTTTAGCCCAAGGTCTTGGCCCGTCTACCAGGGGGGAGGGGGAGCTCTCCAGCCCAAGGCCGTTGCGTTTGTCTAAGAAAAGGTTTTTTCTTTAACTCTGGGAGCTCTCCAGGGTCACGGTGCACCTGGCTTGGGCCTTTTGGCTTGTAGCTATCTGCAACAGGGAGGTCTTTGAAAGTACCCAGTAACTTTCTTGAAACTGGCTTAGCTTTTTGTTAGGAAGCTGAGGAAGCTGAAACCTAGCTGAAACCAAGGCCTGGTGTTAGCAGTGGTCCCAAGCCCCACATTTTAGTGGTCCTGAGCTCCACAGTTTTACAGACCGTGAAACTGATTCAGAGCAGCCACAGGCGCTTCTGGAGACTTCGGAGGCATCACTAGGACTTGAACTTCTGTCTCCAGCCCCAGCCCTCCGCTCTTGTTGCACCCCTCACTGCCTGGGATGAAGGTAAGTAAATAACATTGGACCTAAACGTGGTAGGGCTTCTTCTCTCTTTTACTTTTTTTTTTTTGTTTGTTTTTGCTTTTTCAAGGCAGGGTCTCACTGTGTAGTTCTGGCCGTCCTGAAACTACTATGTAGACCAGGCTGACCTCAAACTGACAGAGATCCACCTAACTCTGCCTCCCGAGTGCTGGGATTAAACATGCGAGCCATTATGGCGGGCTTCTTCTCCCTTTTAACTCTTGTTCTGAGGCACAGGGAAGTAGAATCTTATGTCTCTCCTGCCTTTACGGGACAACTCTTGAAGAGCCCCTGTTCCTGGCACAGTGTCCATCCAAAGAACAAACATTCAGGACAATGAGGTGAGGTAAAAGGGCAAAGAGGATGTCAGGAAGGGGAGGAGGGGCAGACCCAGAGGCAGCACAGTCACAGGAACCTCAAACATTTTAAAAGCAAACACCTTTAATCCCAGCACTCAGGAGGGAGAGGCAGAGGGATCTCTGTGAGTTCGAGGCCAGCCTGGTCTACAGAGTGAATTCCAGGACAGCCAGAGTTACAGCAGAGAAACCCTGTCTCAAAGAAAAGTAGAAATAATAATAAAAAGCAATTTTCAAGAAAACACTAACTCATAATTGCTTCGTGGGACTCAATAACTTAGAAAAGAGAAACCATGTCAACCGTGTCTACAGTTGGTGCAGTGTCGTCTGCGAGAGGGCAGGGACTTCCCTGAGCCAACTAAGGAAATTGGGAATAAGTTCAAGACAGTGATGTCTGTGGGGATGGCTCAAAGACAGTTTTTTTTTTCAATAGTGAGTTGCCTGTCACTAAATCATTTCAAGTGTAGGCTGGACAATAATTTGTCAAGACCGCTGAAGTATGAAACAAAAGAGTGTAACCCCCCATGCCCCCACCCCCACCATCCCCACTCCCACCAGAGTAGCGTTCCGGGGTTTGTAAATAAAAGACTCCCAGGGATGGGTGGGAGCATGATGGAGTCTGCAGTTTGCACACACACGAGCTCTTGCTTTTGATGGAATGGAAAACGAGTCTGGCGTGTTTGGGAGGGAAACACACACACACACCATTCTAACTGTGATTTAACTATGACCTTTTATGATCTACAATTCGTTATGAATGTCATCAAAGTTTAAGAATCTTTGACATTTTCTCAGAGCACAGGTACTAAAAATAGAACTGCCATGTGGTATTCCGTTCTGTTTGTTTTGATGACATAGGCTTTGCTGGCCTGAACTCGCAGCAACCCTCCTACCTCAGCTTTCTGAGTGTGAAGGCTCTTAAGGCTCCTTTGGTTGTGTTGCCTTTGTAAGACAGCAGCGGATCTCAAAGAAACTCTTCCCCAAGTCCTTTCCGAGGCAGTGTGGCCCTGAGGGCTACAACCGGTGGGGGAGGGGTGGAGAGGAAATCCACCATCGCCAGACAGCGTTTGGTGTGCATCCGCACAGGACCCTGCCTCTTTAGCAGAAACACAACGTGAAAGTTCTCTGAACTGCCGCATGCAGAGCAGAGCAAGCAGCTGCAGCTCATCAAAGTAGCACTGGAAGCCCCATCCTTTCCTAGTTCCAGAAGCTGGCACATCTGTGGATCCTCGGAGCGAGGGTGTGTTCTTGCTGCTGTACATATTTAAACGACCATTCCGGCTCTTTTCATTTCCAAATATCTAAATTTCGTTTCTAAGGTCCCTCCCACCATGCTTTAGCTGTCTGGCCTATCTTCCTTACAACTCATTTGCTAATGAATTTTTTTTTTTTTTTTAACTAAAAATGTCCGTATTTTCACCACCATCACTGTGGCAGAAGATGGTGGACAGGAGTCTGAAATGTCAAGATTAACAACATTAGAAAGAAGCCAGTTTGTAGAGGAGAACTGGAAGCCTTTCCTGCCTGGGCTTCATCTAATCAACAGAGCATGTGCATGAAAAGCCTGTGCCATGCAAACAGGAGAAGGTCACAGGTGGTGGTGACACACATAGTGTAATCTGTAGACAGAGGCAGGGGGATCTCAGTGATTTCAAGGCTAGCTTGGTCTACAGAACAAGTTCCAGGCTAGCCTGAGCTACCTAGTGAGACCCTGTCTCAAAAATAAAAACCAAAAGCCAAAAAACAAAAAACAAAACAAAACAAAAAAACCCAACTAAAAACAACAAGAACAAAAAAACCAAATAGCAGAGGTAGGTGCTGTGTAGCTATACCATAGAGGGACATGTCCCTGTGGCCTAGCGCTTTTTAACGTTTATCTGCATTTCAATAGTCTACTCCTGTTCTCAGGAATGCTTTTCCTTTCTTAATAAACAGTCTCCATTTCTGTTTCTGGAAAACAAGACTCTGGAATAAGATGCAGAACTCAGTCTGCAGCCCTGGCACTAAGCAAGTTTTTCCTTTCCCCTCTCTTTATCACCTCTGAGTCCTGCTCAAAAGCCCAAGGGTGCTTTCTCTCACACTCCTGCCTTTCGGTTTCTCGGAAGCCCTCCTGCCGTACCACTGCTGTGACCTCTGTCGCTGAACACGCCTGCTCTCTCAGACCCTACCTCAAAAGCATGGCTTTCCCTCTGCTCCTTCCCATCTCCCTCCTCGTGGCCATTGCTGAGTTTATAACCTGCCTTGGCCTGATGCTTTTTCCTCAAACTAATAAAATTGTCTGGAGCTTCCTTCTGAGTCCATTTCAAAATTCGTTTATTACTGAGACTAAGAACCAACCCCAAGGAAACCCAGAGTCCCTGGGATCATCACCATCAAAAAGTGTTTATCCATGACACGGGATCATTTTGTTTTGCCCAAGTAAAGCACACAGGTGTCATCCCCAACACCTATTATTCTCTGTCTTCTATTACGGTGCAGTGATGTACACAGTTTGGACTCCACCAGAGGCTCCCAGTCCAATAACTCTGACTTACTTAGTCTGCAATTATGTCACAAGACTGTCCTCATTCCAAAGGGTCCTGCCCCATGCCCTGGAGAAAGGAATGTTGTAGGGAGAGAACACCTTCTGTGAACAGTCTGGTCCCTGCAAAGACATTTCCATAAAATTCAAAGGACAGAGATACGGGCAGCTGGATACGGAGCAGTCCAGGCGGGCGGGCAAATCTAAAGAGGGTGTGGAGACTGGACCGTCCTCCTGACTTGTCTAGTGTGTCTCTTCATCTGTATCCTTCATGCTGTCCTCTATAACAAACCAGTGCGTGTGTTTCCCTGGGTGCTGTGAGTCTCTCCAGAAATTAATCAAACCCAAGGAAAGAGTTGGTGGCAGGTAGCCCAGTTTACAGCCAGGTGGGCAGTGTCTGTACTGACTTGGGCTGGGGAAGGCGTGGCTGTCATCCGCTGCAGAATTGAATGCTTGCAGCCGGGAAGAGACAACCATTCTTTCCGAGGTCAGAGGAGCCTTCTCTGTCGGTGGTCACGTGAGAACAGAGGAAAGCAAGACAGGCCCTAGTAAGTACGCTGTGTGGGAGGACTGAGATAAAATGGGATTTTTTTTTTTTTTAATTCATAGGTTTTTGTTTTTATTTTTTTCCTTCCTACAGACATTCCAGTCTTTACTCTCCAAAAGACACTCAGTCCAAGAAACTAGCAGGATCTGCTCATCCAAGGAATACCAAGGAGCAGATGTCATTTTTCCTCAGAGCTTGACGCTTCCTCTGGCCTTTTCCTTGCAATCCACCGCCACCACTGCACTCGGCACACGGCCCTCAGCTACTCTGGAGTAGGCTCCCGTGGGATGCATCTTCTTTGATCGTCTTGTGATGATAAGGAAAAGTTGGGGACCACTGTTAAGGACAATGGCATCAGTGAGTCACTGATGCTAGGTCGGTCACGCACCCGCACCCCTCCGCTTGTCACTTCCGGAAGAAAATAACCCACCATCTGCTAGCACCGCAGTGAGCTGCGTTCTCTGCCCCGCGAAGCCAGCTGGATTTCTGATCGTACTTGGTTTTTGTCAGCTTCTTGTGAAGCAGATAGCTTTTGCTGTAAGTCTCCTCCAATAATATAAATATAAATATAAATATAAATATAAATATAAATATAAATATAAATATAAATATAAATATAAATATAAATATAAATATAAATCACTGGTTAAGTAGGCACGGATGTGGGGGTGGTGGGGGTGGAGAGGAACTCACCGATTGGCCCTGAGAAGCTTCGCTGTAATCCAAATCCCAAACACAACTCTCCGGCTCCCTCCCTCCCCAGTGGCTTCATCTATTGATTTACCTCCAAGTATACTTACAGCTCAGGAAGGCTGTCTAGAGTTTGATTATGGATGCCCTGGCTGTTAATCTTGCCAAAACGTCACATCACCTCAAATAATGGTGTAAAAATCCCTGTACTGTGAGTATCTTCTACCGTGGGCAAAACTTTGCTTTCTCTCAAACTGAAATGAGAACCACACAATCTGTTTAATCCACGTAACCAATCCCTGCTCTGTTTCAAAAGAATTAAAATAGCCAAGATCCAAATAATACACAAGGCTAAGACAACTTTTTTTTTTTTTTTTTAATAACTAATGGCAAAGGATGGAACTTTGCCTCCTCTCACACTCATTCTAGAAGGGAGTTCCAGGGGCCTGGGACTCATGGCTCTCAGTGTGGGGGACATCAGACAGAGGTAAAGGGCCACCTTTAGGCTTAGGGATGGACTCTCTCCCAGCCTGTGTTTCCCTGGTTCTTCTCACAGGGGTCTACCTAATGAGAAGTGTTCTTCTGTTAGGTGCTGTCTCTCAAACTGTGGGTTTCCTGGGGGTCCAGTGGCTTTCTCTTATCTGGAAATAATATATTTTAATTTCAACGGCAATCTTTAGGAAATAGTATTATCAGAGCCACATAGGCCTCTGAGTACTTCCACCAAGGATGCTAACCGGGAAAAGCTTGGCAGGAGTTTGAAGAGAAGAGTGCTGCGGAGGTTAGCCCGCTAACCCAGGACCCAAGTTTTATATTAAGAATCTGCTGCATTGTTCTTGTAAGCAGATAACACTGTTGTGTACACCAACTCGCAAAAATCTGTCAGCAGCAAGTGCAAGACTAAACGTACAACGGAGTGCTTTTCTATGCCTTACTCCACGAGTAATTGGTTATCCCCTCAACGCATCTTTCAAACGCACTGCGATGCTAATGCTGTCACCTATGTGGGACGGTTTCACTGCACTGATTTTAAAAGTTGACGTTCACGGATCTCTCACAGACAGCTTTGCGTATATACAACGTGAGATGTTGCTTAGGATAGAAAACAGTCTTTAAAATGTTAAGATCATCTTGAAAAGTATTCTTAGGTGAATAGGTACCAGTGATATTGAGTCACATTAATACAATTGAAGGCATAAAAAGGAATAAAGAACCAGACATTAAACAACATTTAAATTTTAATTTTAACAAAGTATCCTTATCTCTCTCACCTAAATAGTCAATTTGAATATTTCAAATTTTATAGCTTTATTTTTATTTCATTTATAAGTTTGTTTCAGCTTTATAGCTTTAATAACTATAAACATGAGGAATTTATCTTATTTTATGTCTTTACATACTTAAATAACACTATCGTAAAAATAATTCAGGAATCAAGGTTTATGATCATACTTATTGTAAAAGAAAATGTGCATTAAAAACATTTTTAAAAACCATAAGAGATTTTGATGACTTTCGTCTTTCATTAGTTCTCATTATGGAAAGTTAAGTGTTCTGATAAAAACAGCATATGAAACTGGGAAAAAAGAAAGACACAGAATGTGAAGACACTTGGGCTTCTCTCAAGTAGTAAAATGTGATTAGCTCAATGGTTTTGTTAAAAATAAGGAAAGCATTAGTCAAAAAGTGACAGAGAGGTCCAGTATTTAAACTTGAGAAGCGTCCCTCTAAGGGGGTTGCTCATCTGAGTCTTCCCACTCTGGGACTTAGCATCTAGACTGACAAGTTAGATGGGTTTTACCCAATTTGTGTGTCTACCCTTTAATCTTGCTTGAAAAGATTCTTTAATGGGGTGTTTTATTAAGATAACAAAATGCATTGGCTAAAATAGCTGAACTCACACCACAAAATAAGAACTGTTAGCTCATTTATATTCTCTCCTCTTCCAAAGAGGATTTTAATAGTTTTAAATTATAAATAAACATCACAAGAAAAAAGAAAAGTAAAACAGATGAAAGAAGTAGGCCAAAGGGAAGCTCAGAGAGTCAGAGGGGGTCCGAGTAGGGCTGGACACAGATTCCCACCCTGAGGTCCTGGGATGATCACCGAAATGGATCACAGCAGAAAGAGGGAAGGTTGTAATTCACAAAGCAATACAGGGATACGTAATTTGTTCAGCCAATATCTTACTTCATCTCAAATTCTTTTCTACGAGAAAGAACTACAGGTTTTTTCTTAGATTTAATTTAAGTGTAAGCATATTTCACCTATCCACTACAAATAGCTGAAAATAAATTCATTAATACTTATATCACTTTCAAGTAGAGATCAATGTAATTTCAAGTAAATTTAAATGACTCTCCAAATATACCTATATGTAACCAATAACATGGAAAAACTAATTACACCTCCTCCGATCTTACATTATGTACACTAAAATCTGGGAGCCTTAAGATTCAAATAAAGAAGATTCCAAACAATTTGGGCATGGTACCTGTCCTGGTTAGTGTTCATTGACAACTTCACACAATGTAGAAGAGAACCTCAACTGAAGAATTGTCAAAAACAGACTAGCCTGTGGGCAAATCCATGGGGACATTGTCTTGATTGATATAGGAGGGCCCAGCCCACTGTGGAAGGTCCATCTCTAGGCAGGTGGCCCTGGGTTGTATAAGAAAGCTACCTGAGCAAGCCAGAGAGCAAGCTGTTAAGCAGTGTTCATGCATGGCTTCTGCTTCCGTTTCTGCCTTGAGCTCTTGCCCTGACTGCTCTTAGTGATGGAGTGTAACCTGGAAATGTAAGTTTAAATAAACACTTTTCTTCCCCAAGTTGTTTATGGTCATATTGCTTTTCCCAGTGTGGTGATTTGAATGGGAATTGCGCGCACACACACACACACCCTGCCCTGCAGACTCATGTGTTTGAGTACTTATTCCACAGTTGGTGGAACTGTTTGGGAAGGATTAGAGGGTGCAGCCTTGTTGGAGAAGGTGTGTACTGGGGGTGGGGGGGCGATCCTTGAAGTATTGCCTGCTTTGCCTCCTGACTTTGGATCAAGATGTGAGCTTTTTTCACAACCTTTCCTGTGACCATGCCTTTGCTCCAATGTTACAGACTCTAACCCTCTGAAGACCAGAGCCAAATTAAACACATTCTTTTACAAGTTGCCTTGGTCATGGTGTTTTGACATAGTAATAATTAAAAAAAAATAAGACATAGCAACAGAAAGCAAAGCACTATTTTTGTCAGCTGTGTGCCTGTTGGTATGAATTCATACCATGGCTGGGTCATGGATTACGAAGCTGAAGCCCTGTCTTTCCCCATGTGATAAGAATGGGCTTGCCCCTACCACACATCCTTCACCCCACAGCCTTTAGTCCCATATACTTTCCCCTAGACTGTGAACTTTGCTTAGACTGAAAATTTCCACAGCACCGACCCATTCATAGGACAATTTTTTATGCCCCAAGTAGTCAAGTGTTCAGGGGCTAACACAGCAGCACAGTTACAGAGCATGTGCAAAAGCCTCCCCATCGCTCCATGAGGTTTATCAGAGACTGTCAATCATAGCAACAGTTGGATTAGGTGTGGTCAGGGATAACTCAGTAGCAAAGGCTATCTAAACTGATACTAATTTGTAATAAACACCACAGCAATTTTCATGTAAATGAGTCCCAAGCTGTTGTAGTGTATCCTGTCTACATGTGACTTATAATTATACTTTCTAACATGGAATTGTATTCTAAACATTCAGAAGGAATTATCCTGTGCGTTTGACCATGGGGTTTATTGTCCTGTATGATGTGGTGCTGTCAAATCTACTAGCTACAAATGTTACTGAGTACCCCAAGCAGGTGTGTACTTGCCTAACAAAACCCATTATGTTCATTCCTTCAGTATTGCCAGTGTAGAATGTCAGTTCACAAAATCGTTCCAAAAGTTACAGAAAAGTGAGGTATGGGATTCAGTTTACATCCTCCATCCCGGGACTAGGAAAAATTATTTCCCTTTAATACTTCAGCTCCTTGTTTAGTGTTAGAACAAGATCTTGCTTTTCCCTGTGGTGATTTGCCATTTGAATGGCTCTGTCTTCCCCATAGCTATGTTGCTTACCCTGCTTCAGCTAAACAAATTGCCAGCTCGATATTCTAACCACTGGTATTTGGTAACGATGAGGACACTCTTGACATTGGTCAGTTTTATAGCAACATCCGCTTTATAGAGGACGTTGCTTTCCCTTAGGATGAAGAGAAGAAAAAGGCTTCAAATTGCTCATAACTGTTTATTAGGAGTAACTCTTCAAAGGCAGCTAAACAAAGCAACCAGAAGTATTCTGTTTTCCTATGGAGAAGGGAAAAGACAGATGCACCATGTGGTTACATTCAAAGAGAAAAAAGTCTGACTTTGGAAGACTTTATTCCAATTTAACATTTCCTGTTTCTTTACACACATTGTAGTGCAATTACTTCAGACTTATTTAGCATCTGCTATGAAAGAAATTAAATTTACCAAAACACAACGTATGAATTGGTACCATAAAGCAAATAAAGAGTCTTGCCAGTCCCCCTGCCTAGCAAATGCTAGAAATCCAATGATCAGCTGTCAGATATTACTTTCCACATTGTAAACTATTGTTCCATAACAAAACTTGCTGGGAGGGTTGGGATGATATATTTAATACTGAGCCACTAATATTCTTCTTAGATTTTCAAAATCTGAATTGCACTGGGAGATTCTGTTTCCAGTCTGCCCTAGCTTTCTACAAGAGTATATATGGAAACATTTGGGCGTGTGTATCTGTGCAGAGAATACAACAGGAGTTTAGCATCTATGCTGTATTTTTCCACAGAAAATGGTCACACCACTTCAAGTTATTACAGCCTGTGTTGTAGGAAAGTCGTCATCATTTCATTCATAGATGGCTAGCCTCCCTAACATCCTCATTGGCCGGACGATTAGCCTTCTGTCAAAGTGTGTCCATTTAGTTCTTCATTGCGTCCAGCCCCCTCTCAATGAGAACGTGAGTGGTTTGTAGAAACAATGGTCCACATAACTTAATGTCCTTTTAATCCCAACTTGGGAGTTTCACCACATTGAGGATCAAGTACATGTCAGACACAGGCAATTTCGCCACTGGCGGTTTTCCTACTTCATTGCAGAGTGATTGATAACTTTGGCTCCGCATGAATCAAACAAATATGCTTAAGATTTTGTGCCACACATTGTCATGAGCTTTTCGGTCCTAACTCGGAGACTAAACAATTCTGCATTAAGAGAACAGGGACACTGTTTCATAGCCGGGAGAACTGCAATTTGACCAGCAACCTCATCAACATCTGAGGTCTACCTAGAGGCAGATATTTTGTGAGCAGCCCACAGGAGAGTCAATAAAATAACACCCAAGTTTCATTGCTGCCCTAAGAGCTTCCTGACCAGATGAGCACTGGTGACAATAAAGAGTTAATGAGAATCACATGTAAGAGTTTTGCAAAGTCAGCAGCAGGGACTCTTTCAAACCGGCATGGGTGGCCGAATGATCGCTGTGTCAAAGTCAGCAATCTGGAGTGGCCCTGCAGAACAGAGGCAAGAGATGGAAAGTTTAATTAAAGGAACTCCTTGAGAGCTAAGGTCACCCTTGTTTAATTAAACTGTAGACATCTCAGTGAACAGAATATCTCGGTGACACATCTTATTTTCCAGGTACCCTTTGACTGATTTTTGAACTCTTCTCCACTGAGTCCCCAGCCAGCCAGATAGTATGTCTTTTCTCTCCCCAGGAAAACTGCCCAGTGTTCTTCAGACCCACTCACTATTCCCTTCCCAGATATTCAGGGGTAATGGGGGCCTAACATTTTCATCCCCACCCTCTTTCAGAGAACTTCTTTCTCTGGCCCATTAGACATGACGTCAAGAGCTAAGCTTTTGGTCAACCTGTGCTATACATTGCCTGGTTAATTTTGGAGATACATAAAGACAACGGTGGCTTAAGCAAAGCTGTTACCAGCATGACCCTGCAAGCGGCTGAACCTGAAATGCTGGGCTGCCCTCTGACTAGCAGAGTCCTGAGAGTTCTTTCCACCTTCTAGAAACTAGAATGCAGCCCTGCTGTCTAGTGAGGACTACCATCTTAACTCTTCACCCTTGTTCATGGGGAGTTGGAGATAATTCTCAGCCAATGAAAGAGAAGAAGGGGTCATAGAGCCAATTATCAGCAGTCTCCCCACCCCAAAGTTGATGCCTTCTGGATTGCAATGTGCTCTACAGTCCTAGCTTGCTCTCTCTTGCTGTCCTAAACACTCTGACCAAAAGCAACGTGGGGAGGAGAGGGTTTATTTCATCTTGGAGGCTGGAGCCTGTCATCAGGGGAAGCCAAGGCAGGAACTCAAGGGAGGAATTGAAACAGAGACCGTAGGGGGTGTGCTCACTGGCTTGTTCAGCCTGCTGCCTTCTAGAACCAAGACCGCCTGCCCACAGGTGGCACCACCATAGTGAGCTGGGCCTCCCGCGTCAATCATCAATCCAGAAAATGCCCCCCCACTCACCTACAGGCCATTCTGAAGGAAGCAATTTCTCAGTTGTGATTCCCTCTCCCTAGGTGACTCCCGTTTGTGTCAAATTGACAAAAATACTGAAGCCAAATACTCTGCTCTAGGTTGTTCTGTGCCCCTCCCTAGAATCAACCCATCCTCACAGAACGACAGTTTGTGAAATGTGAGTGAAGACAGTTTCCTAGAGCTACTAAAAGACTCAGATATCCCAACTTACACTTCCCTTGGGTCTACCCCAATATTTTTGTACTTTAAAGATTGAAACAAACCCTTTGGAGCAAAGGAAGACAAAATTCTCCAGGGCACTCTAAGTAGAGTTCAAATGAGACCTGGAAGTGAAAGCATTCACTCAAGTAACACCCAGTGACACTTTACCAGGGTTAGTGAACCTCTCATAAAGGATTGACGTGTTCTTGGCTGAGATATAAACCCACTACAGCATCCATCAGCTTATCAATAAATAACCAATGAATGTGATGTGCAAACACAGAAGAATACTATTCAGCTTTATAAAGAAAGGAGTCTTCCACTTGCTTTAACATAGATGAATCTGGAAGACATTATGTAAAGTGTAATAAACCAGGCACAGGGAGAAAAGCACTATGTCCCTTTCTCGTTATGTGTTCTCATTTACATAGAGCCCAATAAAGTTGAATTTATGGAAGACTAGACAATGGCGACTAAAGGCTTCCACCAGCGGGTGGAAGAAAAGGAGGGGTGGTGGTTGTCGACCAGCATACAAAACCACAAGATCACAGACAGGAGGAATCGGAGATAATGTTCTCCATATTTCAAGTAACTGTGAGTGAATTTCAAGTGTCTCATCATAGAAAGATGATAGGTAGCGATGAGGGGGATGGGTTAGCTTCATCTAAACAATCCATACTGCAAACACGTATCAAACGCAGGCTCGACAAGTGTATAGTTAGGACTCGTCCATCAAAATAATGATAAGGACTAGGAGGATGGCTCGGTGAGGAAGAGCACTTGTTTGCAAGCATAAGTTAGATCCAAGAACCCACATTAGGAAGAAGAAAAAAACCCTGGACATAGCTGTGTTTACTGGTAACCCCAGCATTGAGGGAAGATGGTGGGTTTAACTACAGATTCTTTCTCAAGGGACCAAACAGAGAGTGATAGAGGAAGGTATACTATGTTTTTTTCAGGCCCTCATGTGTTTACATGTGCGTACATGCACCTATACACTCCCATGCAACACATACACACATCCCACCACCAACACCAACACCAACACCATCAACCCCACCACCACCACCACCATCACCATTACCACTATCACCAACAATAACACCAACAGCACCACCACCACCACCACCATCACCACCACCACCACCACCACCACCATCACCATCACCATCACCACCATCACCATCACCATCACCCCACCATATGTACACAGACTACTTTTACAATAATTCTGTTTTATTACTTGGGAAAATTTAGCACAGCTGGGAAAGATCAGAACAATGGCATTATTGCACGGGAGGAATTTCAGAGCTCATGTCAACCATGTTTTCAAAAGGAGAAAGGGAGATTCTATTTTTCTTGTATGTGTATGTATGAGTGTGTGTGCAGGTGTATGCGTGTGTGTGTGTGTGTCTGTGTGTGTAAGCTAAAGGTAAAGCTTAAATATCATTCTTGAGACCCATCCACTTTGTTCTCTTTTTTGAGACAAGGTCTCTGATTGACTTGAGGCTTGTAGACTAGGCTAGGTTGACAGGTCCCCAAAGATCTGCAGTCTCTGCCTCTCCAGTGCTGGAGATATCAGTGTACACCACCATGCCCTGATCTTTATGGGTGCTGAAGAGCCAACTCATGTCCTCATGCTTGCAAGGAAAATGCTCTATCCACTAAGCAATCTCCCCAGGCCCTCTCTACATTTAAGCAACCTGTACAGACATTTAAGTTTGAAGTAGCGTGGACCCAGAACACAGGTCTTTGATTCTTTGCCATAAACTCTTTATTTTATGATTTGGGAAATTTAGCATGGCTGAGAAAGAGTGAGATCTCGTGTGAGCAGAGAGGGGCAGGCACAGAGGTACAAACTGAGCTGTAGACAATAGGAGCTGTGGGAAACGACGACAGACCCAACATGCCCCACTAAAGCCCAGATTGTCTTATAACAGCAACAGTCTTTGTGCTTACTGGTGAGGGAGTTAGAGATGGGGAGTCTGTAGCATGCACCCCCAAGATATTTGCCCTTAGGAAATTGAAAATGAAGACAGTATGCGGGGAAGAGTATCAACATGGGGTCTGAAGAAGTCAGACTTAGGAGATCCATTTGTGAGGTTGACAATGTG
Organism: Cricetomys ansorgei; assembly: GCA_026225945.1. Classification (NCBI taxonomy): domain Eukaryota; kingdom Metazoa; phylum Chordata; class Mammalia; order Rodentia; family Nesomyidae; genus Cricetomys; species Cricetomys ansorgei. The sequence goes on along the minus strand of JAMJFZ010000713.1, from coordinate 6,384,772 downwards.
ATGCTAGAGGTGCCTCGTTAAGATCTGGAGTAGCTGAAGGTGAATTTTTATTCCGCATTGTGGCCTAGGATAGGCCCTGTAATTGTCGATAGAGTCTTAGATTGATGGTGTTGGGATCTAAGTTAGAGACTGATTGAACTTGGGTAAAGTCCTGCCCTGAATTCTGTTGTTGTTTGAGATACAGTCTTGCCATGTAACCCAGGCTTATCCTAAACTCTCAGTCCTCTCCTTCAGCCCCTCAGGTACTGAGATAACCAGTGTATGCCACAAGGCCTGGCTTCTACCCTGACATTTAAACCTCATTACTGTTAAGCACATTGTAATCCATTTTCTCTTGTGGACGGACATCTGAGGCCTTTCACACTCCTCCTGTGAAGTAGGCAGCAGTACGCATCTCTATTTTAGGTAAGAAAGCTTTTTAAAAGTGATATCACAAAAAGCTAAACAACCTAGCCAAGAACACAGAGACTGAGAAAAGTATATTGAGACACAAATATCAAGTCCTTAAATCTAGGACCCTGTCCACAGCTGGACCATGGTGTCAGATGTACGCCAGATAGCATGCTTTCTCTATCATGGTTGACGCTGTAACTAAACTGTTCTGAACTAAGATACATCTCATCATTCAAATTTACTCTTTTGGAATTTCATGAAACATCTGTACAGTCTTCCTGTCTCATTGGCTGTCACTTTTTGGCCAGCTTTGCCAGTTCCTCTCTCTCTCTTCAGACCTCCAAGTGTTGGCTCTTCAGGGCACTGACTGTGGAGACGGGGACATGGAGGTGTTCTATCCCATGACTTTACAGCCAACTGTGTATACTGTCCCCACACTTCCTTCTCCAGTCATATTTCCTTTCCTGACTCTGGCCACACCTCGGGCTGTGTATTCAGTGGCCCCGTGTGGATGGCAAAGGAGGCCCTGCGAATTTAATATGTTCTAACAGGCACTCTTGATTCCAAAGCTATGTCTGTCAATTCTCCCAAATCCACTCTTTCCCGCTATTCTCCTTCTCTGTAAGTAACCCCACTGTCCACCCGCTTGGTATCATCCTGAAAGTCTTCTTTGAATGTTCTTTTTCCTCCCACACCCCTGTTCACACTGCCCTCAAACGGTCAGTTTTAACTTCAAACAGCATTCATCTTCAAGACCACTATCAACCCTTCCATCTTACCGGCCTGGCCCAAGCTCCTACCATTTCCAACTGTCTGTCCTCTCTAGGGTCTCCGAGTGCCGTCTGTGATCTAGAAAATCTTTTCTCCACACTATAGCCAGCCACCCAATACAGTCTGTTACCTCCCTTCCCCAAAGCTTCCAGTGACTGTCAACCCCCACGATATCCAACCTCAGCTCTGCTTGTGGTCTGCCCACCTCCACCTGGCAGGTCCAGCTACTGAACCGCCGTTTCACTACCAACTTCTTGCTTTCTTCTCACACACAACCTATTCTGAATCATAGACCCTTCAGACACCAGTAAAATTCAGAGACCCTCTCTCTAAAGAAAATTAATTTGCATGTTCATGTGTCACGAGCACTTGCTTTCTGTGATTACATCATATTAAAGTGTAACAAGTCACTTGTAGGCTTTCTGAGATGCCATGCCCTTGAGCAGCCCAGGGTCACTTCAAATTAGAACCCTTCACTGCCTCAGCATCCCAGCCAAGACTGCAGCTGCTCTCTTCAACCCGAGAAAAGGGACTTTCAATGAATTAGCACACTTCATTCAAAAACTAGTAACGGGAACTAACACGATGGTTTATCACGTTATACAGATGCAAATTAATCCTCCATTACAAGATATGGCTTACTGTGGAGAAGCTGTTTGGAGAGCAGTGTGGCAGTTCGTGGTGATACGGCGTTAATTATTGAAAATAAGGGGCTCGAAGTCAGGAAAAGAAGAGCCAACTTCAGAGGCGAATGGATAGATGGCTTTCATACACACACAATGCTGAAGCATGGGTAGCAGTAAGATTTCTCATCTAGAAGGTGCTGGCTTAGAGAAGGAGCCAAAGACATCTCCTGAGGAACCCACAGTAGAGAAAGGCAGCACGGGTTGTTCAACTATCTACTTGCGTATGAATTGGCTTGCTAGTTTCCTAAAATGTTAAATCCCTAATTGCATCATGAAGAAGAGGAGAGGATCTATGTGCTATGAGTGTTTTAAAAAGAGACTTAACACAAAATTAGCCAACAATGGCAGACAAGATGCTAATCATTTCTACTTGCAAGTTATCTTGCAAGAACAAACGCCTAAATGGAAGAATCTGCAAAACGCAGAGCTTGATAAAGAAAGCCAGAGAGAAAATACTGGAGCAAACCTCAAGTGAGTATAGAAATAACTAAGAGAGCTAAAAAGGAAAGCTGAAGCCGGGTGGTGGTGTCACACTCCTGAGGCAGAGGTGGGCAGATCTCTGTGAGTTCAAGGCCAGCCTGGTCTACAGAGTGAGTTCCAGGACAGCCAGAGTTACAACAGGGGAAACCCTGTCTCAAACAAAAAAAAAAAACAAAAACAACAAAAATCCAAAAAAAGACAAAACAAAAACTCCCACACAACAAAAAAGAAAAGAAAGCTGAAGAAGGAGAAGGAGGAGGAGGAAGAGGAGGAGGAAAAGAAGGAGGAGGAAGAAAGGAGGGAAGAAGGGAAGGAAGGAAGGAAGGAAGGAAGGGAGGGAGGGAGGGAGGGAGGGAGGAAGGAAGGGAGAGACTATCAAATGCCAAACATTGATGTGTCCCTGTGATATGAAGATATTCTTGGCATCCCCAGGGCGTCTGTGTTAAGTAACCAAAATTATATATGTGTGTGTTTACATATACATGTATATATTTATACATTTATATATATACAATACACACAAACACACACACACACACACACACACATTTAGTTCAAACCACTGTATTTTGAACAGAAGAATGAAGACAAGATAAAGTAAAAATGATGCAAGTCAGAGACAAACTGGCACTCATGTTTTATGAACACTTAGTGATACACAGGATGGGCATATTCCTTTAGTCTCATTCATGCAAAACACTGACTTTTTCTCATTGGTAAGTAAATGGACTGTGGATGGTATTTCTAAATGGCTGAGAGGACTGAGCAAGTCTCTGCACATCCAGGGTCTTCTGCAGTGAAGTTTGCAAACCACAGGATGAAAGATGATACCACAGAGTTCATTCGTCCCTGACACTTAAGTAACCTGATCGAATATAAATGTCTGTGTTTATTAGCCAGACCTACTTTAAACAGAAGAAAGCCAGCTTGGCGATCTGGTCCCAGCATCTTTGTCTCATCCTCAACTGCTTTGCATACACATTCTGGGCTCCACCTGAGCAAGTAGCTGCAGCCACCAGCGCAGAGGTAGGAAGAAGAGAAAGGGCTATGTCGTGTGGACGGCTTCCTGCTCATTCCTCAGAGATGTCAGGTAGAGGTAGAGGTGGGCTTCCAAGAAGGCAGAGAAGCTTGTGCTTCAAGACCCTAGCATGCTTGCCATTGAGTGTCATCAAGCCACCGGCTAGAAATCAGTGATTACACAAAGGCACCTGAAACTCCCCTGGAATCTCACAGTTCTCATGCTAAAAGTTCAAGTGACTGGATCAATAACAAGCTGGCACATCTGAAAAAGAACTCAACTTTTAAAACTATTGATAATATGAAAAAACAAAAAACAAAACACAACCAGTTTCCCACCAGCCACACACTATAGGAAAAGCTGAACTACCTACGACTACTATAGAAATTGCCGTAACAGAATTGTGGCAACATAAGGAGCAGATAGTAAGTGTGCACCCTCTACACCCAAAAGGAGGCGAAAGGTCCTTTGAGAGGAATTCCGGGCAGGGAAGCAATACAGATTCTATTTTTCTGATTGTTTATCATGTCTTGTTTTTATTATTGATTAACTTTATACATTTTAAAATATGGTGTGATTTCTTTTCTTGTTCTAAACAGATATTCATTTTTGCGGGTGACTTTGTATTTGGCATTTTGTGATTTGTTAGGTGGTTCGTTTGTTTTTGTTTTGAGATAGGGTCTCTTTATGAAGTCCTGGCTGTCCTGGAACTCACTGTACAGACCAGGCTGGCCTTGAACTCACAAAGATCCTCCTGCCTCTGCTTCCTGTGCGGTGTCATTAAAGGTGTGTGCCATCATGGCTGACCTGTTTATTTTTGAGACAAGGACTCACTGTGCTGTTCCAGCTGACCTGGAAGTCAGTGAGTAGCCCAGGCTGGCTTTAGACTTGGTATTCTCCTACCTCAGCCATACAAGTGCTAGAGAGCTAGATTTAGAAGATTAAGATTAGAAGAATGTGCCATCATGCGTGGCTATGCTCGCTCCTTCCTCCCTTCCTCCCTCCTCCCTCCTTCCTTCCTTCTTCCTTCCTTTCTTCTTTCTTTCTTTCTTTCTTTCTTTCTTTCTTTCTTTCTTTCTTTCTTTCTTTCTTTCTTTCTTTCTTTCTTCCTTTCCCTCTGTCCGTCTTTCTGTTCTAGAGATCAAATCCAGGGCTTACGACTGCACCCGTTTTTCTATCTTCCATTTGAGACAGGCTTACACTAAGTTGATTAGGCTGGCCTTAAACTCACAACGTGGCACAAACATGGCTACCTTCTTGCCTTATCCTCTCAAATAGCTGTGATTGTAGACCTGCACCACTAGGCCCAGCCATCTTCTTTTTATTACAATTGTGCCATGCCCAACATCATAAGCTCCAGGCCTTGCAGAGCCTGCAGTCTGCCGTGACACCCATGGGAAGGTCACAGCAGATCTGGTGCATCCTATTCCACTGTGTCTCACAGAAGTCACATATGCAAAGATGACGGGGAAAACACTATGGGTGGGAAAATCTAGAAAACAAGACTTAGATCACATACATATCAAATCATGCCCTCTCCTCTCAAGTCAGCTAGATCCTATAATACCCAGTTATCACTGTGGACTTAGAAAACGACTGCAGATATAACAGGAGCCTTGCCTTAAATCTAAGTTGGGGTTCAACTGTCGGTCGAACCATGAACTGGAGAGACAAGCATATAAGACCCTGATTTGACTAAGGAACAGGGGAGCCATCTGGGAAAGAACCCACCTAAGAGAAGCAGTCCACTTGACTACATCATACATTCTTATTATTAAGGGAAAGAAAATTGTGTTACAGAGTATTGTCACTGGCTTTTATTTTTGTTTCATGGACACATAATCACTCACCCCTCATATAGGACTCATCTGAGTCCATTCAAAGAAAAGGCCACATCCCCAAGGTTTTCTAAGCAGGCAATCACCCAAAGGACATGCATAGGTTATGGTGAACTTGACCTGAGAGAGTACAACACACAAGAATCCGGGGCAGAGAAGGTCAGAATTCAAAGAGTAACATTTGTGCCAGGACTGTGGGATGTGGCAGTCCCGGAGGCTGTAGGGGGCTGGTGCTGTAGCCATGGCACTTCTAGAATTATGCTGTGTGCTCTCCCCCCCTCGCCCTAGCCAGCCTTGCATGGGGCCCTGCTCTGCCTACTGTACCCCTAGTCAAGATGATTTCATCTCAAATCAGATCACTGGCAGGTCCCTGCAAAGGGAAGTGGGGGTGGTGGATCTAGACAGCCCTCTGCCCCGCCCACCACCTTTTCCTCTGCCAGGACTGTATTTTCTTTTTAAAGTTGCTTTCAAAGAGAATTTGATGACTTTCCCAGATGCCTGGCAACCACACAGGGCTGCAAACACTGGGAAAATTCAAGTGAATTCTCATGCGCATTGGAAAGGTTAGGCATGACAACAGGAAGTTAGGGAATCGCAAGGAAAATTGACAATCTTTAGCTATTGTAGGAAGATGCCAGGCCAGAATTCTCCAAGTTTTTGCTTCTCTGGCAAGTATTGTTACTGTTAAAGAGAATATGCATCAAAATATAGTACAATCTCTTCCAAGATAGTGATCTCTAGGGAGCAGGGGACTCTGGTGGGAAGCTGGGAGAGACAGGCTGAAGAGCACTCCCAGCAAAGAAGTCAGCTTCCTTGTAGAAAGGGACTCGGCAAAACACACTGTCCCCAAGCACAGCCAGGCTCACGTACCTGTTAAAGTAACCCAACAGGATGGCACAATACGGCTCCAAGATTCTTAGGCCCAGCCCAAATTAAGTAAGAATGTAAAGACACCAACTTGTCTTGAAGTTCACGACCACATTCGGCCCACATGTTCTTCCTACTGATTGCTTGAGTTTTGTTTTGTTTTTGGTTTTCTTTGTTGTTTTTTTTTTCACACATACGAGCTCCTGCTGTCTCAACAGGCCTTACCCTCCATTGCTGCCCTGGGTTTTCCTCTGTGCAATGCCATAGTCCAAAGAGAAATGGACACCAAATAATCAAACAAATTGTTGTTTTACACCGTGGGATCTGAATTTTGGTTGCATGTGAGAATTATCTGGGGCACTTTGTAAACACACACATGGGAAGGCTGGGGAGATAGATGGCTCAGCTGGTAAAGCACAGGACCTGAATTTCATTCCTATCACCCACAAGAAAAGCCAGGGGACTCCCAGCACAGGGAGGTGGAGACAAGTAGCCCCTGGGGCTCATGGGCCAGCCAGGCTACTGAACAGCAGATACAAAAGTTTAAAAGCAAAACAAGACAAAAACCACAAGACCCGTGACTAGATCCTCCTTCAGACCAAACAATTCAGACCCAAACTAGAACTTCGATGCTCGTTGAGAGCTGATCCAGGGGCTGGAGAGACTGCAAGGTGATGAAAAGCCTGTGCTGCTCTTCCTGAGGCCCTCAGTTCAGTTCACAGCACCCACCCACAGCATGGCTCACAACCATCTTTAACTCCAGTTCCAGGAGGGTCTGGTGCTCTCTTCTGGCCTCCATGAGCACCAAGCATGCAAGTAGTACGTATACATACACGCGTGGAAAACATGAGCATAAAATCAATTGTTTTTAAAATAAGAAAAAAAAAAAAAACTGATGCAAAGCATCTGTGTCAGTGCGCCCTGCCCAACTCAGAGTTAAATCAGTAATTCCCAAACTTTCCTCAAATTCAACTCCTTTTTCCTCGACGCTAACTCTATAGAAACTCCCAAATTCTGAGCCTATTTTTGAGAAACCTTTAAAAAAAAAAAAAAAAAAAAAAAAAAAAACTTGCACCTAGAATTCAACTTGAATTAATTAAATAAAAATTCCAGGGGTGGGACCAAGCATGACATTTAACCATTTAGCCAAACTTGGAAACAATGAGTTAAATACAACAATCACACCCATGTGGTGGGCTCTGAGGGTAAGGGGAAATCGGACATCTTTTAAGCCAGGCACAAGAAATCAAGAGTCTGGCTAGAGCCTGGTCAGTGGTATTAACAAATCTAAAGATAGAACATGTCAACCAAAACGGGATGTCTGCATGGAACAGAGAAAGTAGGGGTCAGAGAGGAAGGGCTGGCCCGGGTGGGGAGGTCGGGGCGTGGGGGGGCGGGGTTAGGATTGGGGTGAGACACCTCACGGGAACAGCCCGTTCTGTTTGGCAGGTTTATCCCCACAGGAGAAAGGAAGGCATGAGCTCCAGAAGGCCTTTGACATTCGGGTCTGTCCCCTGACGCCGCTTGGCAGGGCTGTGTGCTCCAGCTGTCTTCTCGTTACCATGTGTCTTCCTATTTCGTTCCCTACCGGGAGAGAACATATTAGTCAAGGTGACAGGGGTGTCCACTCCGCTTAGAAGTTCTTGTTTCTCACTGCGAATTAGGGAGTTGCCGTTTTGGTGTGTGTGGCAGTCTCTCGAGAGCTTTGCGTGACGTGAATCTGTCACTGAGAGACCGAGCCAGTCTAGTGCCTTGATAAAGTCTAGTTCCCAAGCTTCCAAATCTATTTTGCTGTGATGTCACCTCCTCCAGATCCCCAGGACTTTACAGAGCCCTTCTACACAGAGTGGGGACCCTCCGGCTGGCAGTAGTAAGTGTTCTACTCTGCGAACTACTACGTTAGTGCTAGGACTTAAGAACAACACCTGTGTCTGGCACTGCCCTTCCTGCCCAATGTCCCAGTGCTGGAAAAGTGCTGGAAGCCCCTGGGGTGCTACTCTTATACACATGTGGTCTTAGGGGTGCGGGGGTCCTGGAAAATGAATGATCTGCCCTGATTAGAAGAGAACAGAGGGTCTGCGTAACTAACCTTTTGCCAATCAGTACAGGAAGGACTTTCAATATTTGAAGGGCAAATACACAGCCTATGCTTCTGCACAACAGCTGTATATCAGCTCTGGCTTTAGGTAACAAGTATTGACTAATTAAATCAGGCATTCCCACAGCTGGTGGCACTCCACTCAGCTCCCCCACAAAACACCCAAGATTCTCCAACCCCAGCCTTTTGACGTCATGAGACACACACAGACCAACCTTGATTTCCCATCACATAACCTTGGGAACTGATTGGTTCTGGTCGTGGAGCTCACAAGGGATGGAAGGGAAAGGGGCGTGGCCTCCTCAAAGGCTGAGCACGTTTTAGCTTTCAGTTTTGCAACTGTGAGCTCCACTGATAAAATCATGGTTCTGTGACCATATTCTTCTACGAAAGGTCTTCTATTTGTGGCAAGGTAGCCTGGTCAGAAGAGAGCAAACCTCTGATGGCCTCTCAAGTGGGGTCTCCCACGAGTCCCTAAGAAAGGAAGTCGCAGAACTGCCATTAGCCGTTGTTGCTCACTGCCCTACGAGGGATAGTCCGCCCCGTGACTGAGGGCGATGAGAGCGCTGAAGAGCTCGTTTTCTCAGTCACCGCCAACTTGTTCTCATAGTGACTGTCTCTCCGAGGTGTGTTAATGAAACACGGGTGACGACGGAGCACCGAGGTCTGTGTGGTGTTAGGGTTAGGGAATGTACAGCAGCTCATGGTCATCCTGACATCCACAGTTTGGGGTTTCTAGACCTTCCTCCCGTATATCTTCTCGTTCTCCCATGCCTTCCTGTCTTCTTGTTCCCCACTCTTAAGTGTGATTGTGATGTATGTCATTGTTCTGTAAAAAACACTGTTAGAAGATGTCGGTGAGAGGTTGCTGCACTTTTCAGAATAATTTATACTCTCAGTGATCCATGAGTTATTCCAGGCCATCTGGGAATACATGGTTAGGATGACGGTTACCCACTAATGGTAAAAATGTCTAAACAATAGACAGATACTTATCATGTTACCTAAAACTACGTAAACCAGCCACTATAGCCAAAACATTTTTTTTTCCCCCAACTTTCTATTTCGGTGTCGTCTTCCAGGCCCTTCAGAAAGCTCTTAGCTGAGGAACAATAGAAAGAACATCACTACCCAAAAGGAAAAATCTATTATCTCCCATGCATCCCCAGTGAAAAGATCATGGGGACGCCACTGCCAGCCCCTCCGGCCAGCTGGTTCAACAGGCCCAAGTGAGAATGTTAATAAACATTCTAATGAGAGGAAGCCGTTGGGTAGTAATTAACATATGCCATTAGTATCTGTCCCTTTGGCCAGACATGGCAGACAGGCGGAAACCACACATACAAATGAGCGTCTACAAGGGCCACTTGGGGACAGTGGCATTGTGAGCTGATGGTGGTGTCAATAGCTTTAAGGAACAAGGCCACTTAACAGCAGCAGGGGAGACTTTTGTGTGATGTTAACGAATTTCATCCCTTAGTTTTTGGTTACTTCTAAAACAAAACATTTTACTTTTATTTTTTATTTATATTTATTTTTGGGTCTTGTTATGCTGTGTAGCCCAGACTGGCTTAGAACTAACCCTCCTCCTGCCTCAGCTTCCTGAGCGCTGGGACTACACTTCCAGCTTTAGGGTGTGTGTGTGTGTGTGTGTGTGTGTGAGAGAGAGACTGAGGACTGAATCCAAGGGGCTAGCTGTATACTGTAGAGTCACATCCCCAACTCTCAGTTCTGTTTTTTTTTAAGAAAAAGTATCAACAGTCATTTTCCTTTCATGTTTAATCAATGGGTACAAGACTGCAACTTATCTCCCCTCGCCCCTCCCCTCTTTTTTTTCTTTTTGAGACAGAGTCTCATGTAGCTCAGGCTAGCCTAGAAATCCCTCTATGGTGGAGGATGACTTTGACCTTCTCCATCTCCTGCTGTCACATCTTGAGTGCTGACATCACACAGTGCACCACTGTGCCCAGTTTATGAAGGGCTAGGGACTGAACTTATGGCTTCTTGCACTGGAGACAACCACTCTATCAGTGAAGCTACCCCAGGCTGGGATTTTTGGTTTTGAAAGCATCATTTCCTAATGTTTCCAAGGATGGAGAGAATGACATAGTCACACTCACCCCCTGCTGGTCACATCTCTCAAGCTTTAGATTCTTCTGTATGTAACAACGTAGGTCTTACCAACCTCAGAAAATGTTCTGTCTCATAGCACGGTGGAAAGTGACATTCAGAGACACAGAGGTTTCTGTGGTGCTTCTTTACCAGTGGGAAACTGAGGCCAAGAAAGATGAACCGATTTCCTAAATCGCAAGCCGGACATGCCGATTCTCAGTCTAGCTGTTCACGGTTCTGGGTCACAGGGTGACATCACTTGCTTCTTCCTATATGAGTGACTGATCTCATATGACTTTGGTGAGAAAGAAGGAAGTGTCCAAAAGAGACATCATAATGGATCCCCTCCATGTGTGCTGACCTACTGAGTTCATCTAGATTTAGGAAGAAACGGCGTATTTCAGAGAAACCAGAAGCACTTAAACTTGGTGCCATGTGTCTGTGAGACACCATGAGAAGTTAAAACTAGGAAGCCTGGCAAGAATAAAAAGATTCACAGAGAAAGAAAAGATTCAGAAATCAAAGAAATTACAGTAAAATACAAGTTGACAAGAAAGCAGATACCACAAGTATGTAGGTAGAAGGCTCCAGAAGAGTCTGATGAGTAATTTAACAAATAGTTTCCCTGCTGTCATTTGAGTGATTGCCTTTGGGCATCAGTGGATGGTTGAAATCGGCTGCAATTTCCTCTTCATATCATTGTTGAAGAAAGAAGCCAGGAAAAAGTATAGAGACATTAGCTCAACCTACCTATCAAAAAGTTCAAGCGTTGCTCAAGCTTTTCTGAAAATACAATATGCTAGTGTGTGACATCTGCTTATTAAACAGATCCATATACATCTTTGTGTCTCCTCACTAGCAGGCAGTGCACCTCCCAACAATCCCTGAAGTATAAATTACCCCATTTGGTAATAGATGACAACAGCTTCTGTGGAGATCCTTTGGGTGGAGAGTTGGGGAGATGGCTCAGCTGGTGAAGGCACTGGCTGTATAAGCTGAAGGCCTGAGTTCTAACCCCAGTGCCTGCGGTGGGCAGGGCAGCCCAGAACAGGAGAGACCCTGCCTTGGCAAATGAGACTAGTGCTCAAAAGTTACTACTTCTTTGCATGTACTTACCCCCATCGTTCTTCCTTTTCTCCCACTCCCGGGTTAATTCATTAATTTTAAAGAGCATTTTGTCGGTGGAGGTGTGGCTGTTGCTGTACTTGCCATTGGTCAGATTCCACGTCAAGCTTAGTATCCAAGATATAATGAGAGGACCAGGGCGATTCCACTTTTGCCCTGGGCTCCATCCTGCCCCTCATGATGGGCTGGCCCTGACCTCGGCTCTTCGGGAATCCTGAGAGCCAAAACCAGAGGCCAATCAGAACGTTCAACATATCTCTCACTCTACTTGCTTCCCTGAGAGCTCCTCACTTCCTGGTGAGATTCCCACTTCACTAGGAGATTTAACAAGCCAATCCAGTAAGAACTTGTGTTCAGGTCCTGACCAATCAGAGAGATCCCCTAGCGACTGCCTGTTTCACTTAAAAGGGCCTGTGCGCCTGCTCTGGGATCACCGGTTTTTGTTTTGTTTTGTTTTGTTTTGTTTTTGAACGGTAGACCCCAGCATGCTGGTCTGTGTTCCGCAGCAATAAACTGCTTTTTGTATGGCCATACATGTCTATCTCTCTGTGTCTACTTGAGAGATTTCGGACATAACAATAATAGTTTTCTGCTTTGGGAGAAGGAAAAAAGGAACATTTTAGAATGAAAGGACTGAAAATTTTATTTCCACAGTACGTTTGTGGGGCTAACTTGCGTGTGCTGCTCTGGGTATGTGACGCATACCCACCAAAGATTGATAGACCAGAAAACATAAACAGAAGTATACATAATGTTCCTGGAGGTCATCTGGTACAATGGTCTGGCTTAACAAAAATTGAGCTTTAAAGCCAGCTATATATTTGTCTTAGGATGACTATTGCTGTGATGAAACACCAGGATCAAAAGCAACTTAAGGAGGAGAGGATTTATTTGGCTTCTGCTTCCACATCACTGTTCATCACTGAAGAAAGTCAGGACAGCAACTCAACAGGGCAGAAACCTAGAGGCTGGATCTGATGCACAGGCCACAGAAGGGTGCTGCTTACTGGCTTGTTCCTCATGGCTTGCTTAGCCTGCTTTCTTGTAGATCCTAGGACCATCAGTGTAGGGTTGGTTCCACCCATGTACTAGGCCCTCCCAGATTAATCACTAATTAAGAAAATGCCGTAGAAACTTGCCTTGTGGAAGCATTTTCACAACTGAGGGTCCTTCCTCTCAGATGACTATAGCTTGTGTCAAGTTGACATAAAAGTAGCCAGAACAATATTACATACACACTATAATAACAGCAAAAGAAATTTTTTTAAAAAAATGAACGTTTTGTTTTTTTTAAAAAAAAAGCAGAACCTATTTCAGAGTCAATGGATGCACAGTAAGAGGGAAGGTGAATGGAGACATTAACAGTTGTCTGCATTCAGAGTCCATGGTGACAGCAGGTGATTGTACAAGGCTCATTCCTGGCATATTGTTCATGTAAGTTTAGAGATGACACCGTCATTGTCTGTGTTCATTTTCTGTTGCTGAATAACTGAATACCACGGGTAATTTATCAAGGATAGTTTTATTTAGAACTCCTAGAAGTGGGGAAATCCAGGAGCAGATTGCCAACATCTGTTCAACACCTGGTGAGGACCTTCTTGCTGGTAGGGGACTGTGCAGAGTTCTGAGGTAGCACAAGACATCACACGGCAAGACAGAACAAGCTTCCTGCTTCTGTTTCTTTTTCTCATTTTATTTTTTAATAACATCATTAATTCAATATGGCTCCTCCATGACATCATCTAATCTTAATTGTCTCCCAAGGGTCCACCACCAGATACTATTCATGAATGACTGTCAAGCTGCCTGCAAGTTGTGCAGAGCTTTCCTGAGACGTCAACTGTACAGGATAGGCTTTTCAGTGACTCAGCTACTTGAGTCCCTGCTCCTCTAAGTAACCCCTGACCCATACTCCTTTTGGGAACCCCAATAAAAACTCACCAAGTTTACCGAGTTGGAGTTTGGTGCAATCATTACTTTGGTCTGTCTGCCCTAGTTTCCCTTTCTGGGTTGAAAAAGTGTATATGTATCTCATCTCCCTCCCAAAAAAGTCTGTCATATGATACCCGAGCACATGTGCTCATCTGTGTCTACCAATATTTTATGTTAGTAGCTAAAAAACCAGAATGAGAGCTGGGTAGTGGTGGTGGTGCATGCCTTTAATCTCAGCACTCGGGATGCAGAGGCAAGCAGATCTCTGTGAGTTCGAGGCCAACCTGGTCTACAGAGTGAGTTTCAGGACAGCCAGAGTTACAGCAGAGAAACTCTGTCTCAAACAAGCAAACGAACAAACAGAAGACAAAAAACAAACAAACAAAATGATACACCCACACAGGGTTGTATAACGTTTTCCTCCTAGATTAAAACATTGCATTCTCAGGAAACTCTTTAATCATGAAGGTAAACAACTCAAACTAGCTCCAGGAAGTTCCTGAAACTGACCAGATTCACTAAGCCTTTTTCTGCCAGACTAAATAATAAAGGCTGAGAGTTCCTCTCAGAAAAGCAGAACTGAGCTGCAAAGAATACTTAAAACTGCACAGAAAACTCTGGGGCTAGATCAGCTGCCTCAAAGAAGCAGAAATGAACTGAGCTGCCTGGAAGAGGTTTAGACCTACTGAGGCACCTGGAAAGGACACTCTCCACCCTGTTGAGCTGCCTGCAGGCTGTGCAGTGAGCTCCAGGTTTTCAGCTATGTGAATGGTAACCCTTGCTGTGGACTTTGGTGATGCAGCTGTCTCTGAGTCATTTCTGCTCCCATAAGTAATTCCTTACCCATATTCCTCTAAGAAACCCCAATAAAACTCATTAGTTCACCAAGGTGGATTTGATGGTGGTCTCTGTACTTTGCTCTGTCATGGGCTTTCTATCAAGGTTGAATAGATTGTGTGTGTGTGTGTGTGTGTGTGTGTGTGTGATCTCCTCCAGAAAAAGTTTTGTCACACAACAACCAAAATTAAACCTCTCAAACAGAGGCACCAGATCAGTGGCTGTATATGATTGGAGCTCCTGGAATGCTAAGAAACCCAGGCAAAAAAGAAAGTAGAGGAGTGCTGGGCATAATGCTTGCCTATAATCTCAGCACCCTGAAGGCTAAAGCTGCATGTATATCTATGCACCACATGCAGGCCTGGTGCCTGCAAGGCCAGAAGAAGACATCAGATCCTCTGGGACTGGAATTACAAAGAGTTGTGAGCTGCCATATGGGTGCTGGGAATTGAACCATGTCCTCTAGAAGACAGCAAGTGTTCTTAACCATTTCTCTAGTCCTTTTTGTTGTTGTTTTATTTGAGATAAGGTTTCCTCTGTTGTAACTCTGGCTGTCTTGGAACTCACCCTGTAGACCATGCTGGCCTCGAATTCACAGAGATCCACCTGCCAAGTGCTGGGATTAAAGGCATGCGCCACCACTGCCTGGGCCTGTTTTTTTTTTTTTTTTTTTTTTAATATACTTAAAAAATGTTTTTGGATTTGTTTGTTTCTTTGTGTATTCATGTTTGCCTGCGTGTATGCATGTGCACTGTGTGGTACAGGCCTAGCACCCTTGAAGGTCAGAAGAGAGTGTCGGATACCCAGGAACTGGAGTTACAGATGGTTGTGACCTGCCTTGTAGGTGCTGAGAACTGAATCCAGGTCCTCTGCAAGAGCAGCCAGTTCTCTTAACCACTGAGCCATCTCTCCAAGCTTTTAAAAAATTCCTATTTGCCACCTGGATATCTTCTTTTGTGAAGTGTCTGACCTTTTGCTCATCACTTTTAAAGCCTCCTTCTAGAAATGAAATTCTCCCATCAACCCTTGCTGCTGAAATGCCCATTTGGAAGGGCTTCCTTAATTCCCAGTATAGTCAGATTTTTCCAAACATGCTCATCAACCAAGATGGCTTGTTAAGGTAGACTTTTTGCGGCTTACATTATGCAAGCATTGTGTTTATACATGTAAAACTAGGCCTCACCTTTATACCCATCGGCTTTGTCAGACCACCACCCGCCCCTCAAACTCCGATCGGCCTCCCTAGTGATCTATTAGTATTGCCAAGTAACCTAAACAAAAAATTCTCTTTGGCAGAGTAGAGCATCCTGGGGGCTCAGTGCTGAATGTTGGGGTGCTTTCAACACGGGTGTCTCAGGTTGAGAAGATTCCTGTGTGAGCATGGTGTATATGAAAAGACTGACCCTGACTTATCTCGACCCTAAAAAGCTGAATTTTATAAATTTTAATTAAAATATTATAACAAGAATTGTGAAGGTGGATACTTTGTATCATTAATTGATTTGGAGTCTCATGGCAGCTCAGTGAGGGTAGATGAGGTCAAAACCGCAAGGGTTACAGAGCTTGCGAGTGGGGACAACATCCCTCCACTGTGAGACTCCAGACTTCTGTCTCCACAGCATCGTCTTCCTGCCTCATGGATTTAACTGATGTACAATATTAGGAATATAAATGAGGAAGGGAGAGGCGGGAGTTAGGGTTCAGTCGGAAGAGCGCTTAGCATGCGTGCTCCACCATGCAGGCGGCCCTGGGCTTGATCTCTGACACACATCTCCAACTCCAGCACTCAGGAGGTAGAGGCAGGAGGTTCCCAAGTTCAAGATTGTCCTCAGCTGTATGGTGAGTTCACGACCAGCCTGGGCTATACAAGACTGCATCTCAAAACATATTCAATTTTTTTAAATTTTAAAATTGGATTTATTCGTTTTATTTTATGTGTGGGTGTTTTACCTTCATATACGTATGTGTGTTACATGCATGCTTGGTGCCCATGGAGGTCAGACAGACACATCGGATCTCCTGGAACTAGAGTTACAGATGGTTTTGAGCCACCATGTGGGTGTTAGAAATTGAATCCTGCTCCTCTACAAGAGCAACAAGTGCTTTTGATCACTGGGTCATCTCTCCGCCACTTTTTAACTTTTAAAAATTAAGAAAAAGGAAGGTGGCAGTCAGACACTCACAGAGATCATGAGAAGTAGAACTTGCCGTCAGTTCTTTAAGGCCAGAATTTATTTTTGGCTCATTTGTTTTGTGAATTTGGAGAAATGATTGAGTAGTCTTTCCTTTTTTAATTTGCCTCTCGTAAGAACCTGGCTCCAAACTGTTTTACTTGTACGTCCTATCAGGAAAAAAGCAATTCATGCCTATTAGCTCAAACAATTCTGGCCTCCAGATGTGCCTCCTAGTTCATTAGTGGCATGACTATTATTGGGGTAACCAACCACTTTCTGATTGGATCAGCAGCTGTGGTGGTCATAAGTCCTGGGGTGTAAGTGGGGAAGGCTCCCCACTATTGCTTTGCTAAATAGTCATGTTGTCAAACTCCCCACTAAATAGTCATTTTTATAAAGTGCTGTGCCCAGCCTTCATCAGCGAGACTTCTTATTGCAGCAGGTAGCAATTAATGCAGAAACCCATAACTGACCGAAATGCCAAAAAAAGTGATGGTGGAGTGATTGACAGGACAGTCGTATCATCCCCTCAAAGGCTCAAGGAACGCCACCAAGAGGAGGGGAAGGACATAAGAGCTGAGGATGGGAGGCGAGCAGCCAAGACTCAGCTCTGGGACATGGTACAGCTATTTCACCCATGAACTGGCTGCTGCTGTGGTTTTCTGCACAAGACCTGTACAAGATTGGGCCTGTCAGCATTTATCACAGACGGGACAGAAGCCCCATGGGGCCCTCCCCTCCCTGAGGGATCGTTTGGGGGTGTATTTTCTTCAGTGATATCGCCATTGATTCTACCTCTCACCAATGCTTGGGGAGGAAACTCCAATTAAAGTCAGTGGGTCACACGCAGGAAAATAGACACGAAAGCAGGATGGGCACTTGTTGGGCAGAAGGTTTCAGTGGGGGGCGGGATGGGAGAAAGGAATGGGGTAAAAACAACAAATTCGTTATATGAATGTATGTAACTGGAAATATTTCTAAAGATAGAAAGTTCAGAAGAATTAGATGAAAGCAAAATAACCACTAGTCTGTTCTCATTAATATTTTTAGTTGAAACCATGTGATGCCTCAGTTGTCCTCATTTTTACCTTACGTGGCAGATAACCAGGAGAGGTATCTGCTGCGCTGTTAACTCACGTTTGTGCTTTGATATTGGCTTTATTTTCTGATCTCATTAGGGAAATATTTTTTTTTTTGTCATTGAGTTCTTCCTGTCAGATTTAATTTTATTAAAACTTCAATTATAAACCCCATAAATCCACACAACCTTCCACATGTAAACTGTATTCTGCCCCGATATCCTAAAAACAAAAAATGAATTACACTAATGCCATTAATATCTCCAAATGGTGGGACTCCAGGAAGCTTCCTACTCTATTTCCCAGGATTCCTGAGAGAGACCCATGTCAACTCGTTAAGTTTTAATAAAGGTTAACGTGTGCCTATTTTAGCTCAAAGGAAATATAAGTTAGAATATCTTCCTGGTAATCATAAAGTTGGCCTTGTATATGCACCAGGTGCCTAGAGATCTTTTCTTGCAGCTAATTTTCCCCAAAGGGAAAGCTGGGAGTCGATCATACGAGTCCCATTACACTTATGGGTTATTCAGTAAAGAAGGCTAAAATACCATTAAGAAAAGTCATCTTGGCATCCCTCCATTGTTTTTGGTGCAGGGCCTGAGAGAATCTAGAAGCAGTGATTGGTAGCTGTCTTCCTTAGGGTTTCTACTGCAGTGGTGAAACACCATGACCAAACAGCAAGTTAGGGAGAAAAGGGTTAATTGGCTTACACGTGCACAGCATTGAAGGGAGTCAGAACAGGAACTTAAGCAGGGCAGAAACCCGGAGACTGAAGCTGATGCAGAGGCCATGGAGTTGTGCTCCTTACCAGCTTGCTTCTCATGGTTTGCTCAGCCGCTTTCTTATAGAACCTAGGACCGCCAGCCCAGGGATGGCGCCACTCACAGCCTCCCCAGTCAGTTGCTAATTAAGCAAGTGCCCTACAGGCTTGCCTACAGCACAGTCTCATGGAGGCATTTTCTCAGCTGAGGCTCCTTCCTCTCCAGTGACTCCAGCTTGCATCAGGTTGATGCAAAACCATAGCACAAGCCGAGGGAGAGAGGCAGTCAGCTTTGCCCAGATGTCTTGAGTTTCTAGTTCCCTTTTGTTATTGCTGATGTTGTTATTTTCTTTGTTTATTTTGGTGTTTTGTGGTTTTGTTTTGGTACGGGGCTCCAAATCCAGGGCTTTCACTTGTTAGCCAAGCACTCTGCTAATTGGGCTGCATCCTCAGCCCCCATCTCTACTTCTGAGTACAACCTGTTTCCTGCTAGGTCACTGAGGTCAGTCCCGGGGTGCATGGGGAAGCTACTCTGTTGGAGTTAGGAGCCAAGCTACTCAGACAGGCTTCAGATCCGCTCAGAGCTCTCTTCTCTGAATTCTCTTTCCATCTAAGCATATCTAAGTTATTTTCACCAATTTGCTCCAGATGAAGCTAGTTTCAGGTTCCCACGATGGGGCACAGCCCTGGGACCACAGGAGCAGCCTCCTGAGAGCCTGAGCCAGCAGCCGCCAGGCCCAGCATGGAGCTTTAGATGGGAATAAGTCAACTCCAGGAATGTAGTGAATTCTCCGTTTAGCCTCAATTTAGTCACCATCAGCAGCAATAAGTTCTCGGGCTCCTTGTTCCGCCTCTTCAGCAGCAGTGGGAACAGGCCCGAGGGAAGAGCAGGCCAGCTTGAATTCAGCAGGGAGTCCCAGGATCAGCTACAAACCCAATGCCGCCTTACCACCTGGCCACTTGTGTTATGCTACAAGAGCATGTAGCACTGCATAGAAAACTGCAAGGACCATTGTCTGGCTTCACTGGGCGCCATCACTTCAAGCTGAAGCTTTAAAAAAATAAATCAAGCCTTAAGATAGAAGAAGTAGAAGAAACGGGAGACCAAAGAATCTATTGTCTTTTCTGTTGCTATGATTAAATATTCCAACGAAAGACACTTGAGAGAAAGGGGTTTATTTTGGCTCACAGTTCCAGAGGGGATATGGTCTATCACAGCAGGGAAGGGACGCATTGTGGCAAGGAGTGTAAAGCTTCTCTATCACATTGCACTGACAGCCAGGAAGCAGAGACAGAGAACAGGAAGTAGGGGCAGCTATAAGCGCTCAAAGCCCCGCCCCAGTTTTTACTTCCTACAGAAAAGCTCCATCTCCAGGAAGCTCCACATCTTCCCCAAACACCACCACCAACTGGGGACAACACGTTCAAACCCTACTGGAGCGGGGAAGGGCATTTGACGTTCAAATGCTTCACAGCAACTATGTTTTGAATTCTTTAAAAAATGCTTTACCGAGAGACACAGTTCAGCTGTGCAACACTCTCCCGGCGCGCACAAGACTTTAGGATCAATCTCGAGCCCCTCCAGAAGCAGAGAATAATGGTTAAATGACCCAGAGGAAAAGAAGTTTTAAGTATCTAAATGGCTCACATCAACTAGAGTTCTGTAGACTGTGAGCGTTCGGTGAACACATTGTAAATGCTAACTTTAAAGTAGGAAATTCTGGTATATCATTGCACTTAAATTCCAGGTTATGAGACAGCATATAATATAAGACTTCCTTGTTCTTCCCCATCTCCCAGCTACCCAGTTCTTCTCAGTTCAGGAAGATGGTAAGGCCATCATTTTTTTTGGGTGACAGCTATGTAGATTATGAGTGAGTTGGTTTGGTTTGTGAGGGCAATAGTCCAAGAACAAATCTCAGCAGAAGGAAATTGTTAGGGAAGCCTTAAAATGCCTTCCGTGTTCATGCAATATGATACCAGCAGCATCAGCTTCAGACATGAAGATCAAGGGGCGAGCAGAGGGCAATCCCTACTTAAGAGAAAAACCACTGCGGCTGATTAGGCGGGATGACACACCTGCCTTCCCTGGGGTTTCTATGGGATGTTTGTAGGGTCTTGGCCATGAAGGCCTTCCTCTAAGTGTTGCAGATTGGCCTCTGGATCGACCTAAATTGTCCAGTCACCTGGCCCTAATTATGAGACCACATGTGACAAGGACTTCTCTGGTCAAATGAACAAACCATCAATTTAAAGCAGATACATCTAAGCCATTAATTTCTTTCTCCTGGCAATCTTTTAGATCCTTCTAGCCAGCAGACATCTCTGTTGAAGTTCCATGTTCCAAGAACAAAGAAATGGCCAGTTGCGTTTTGAGCAATGATGAACAGATCTTTCCATAGAGACAAGGTAGTGACTGCTCACTTGGCGCCTGGCATCTTACGTTTGTCTCCTCTCATAATTTCAGTTAATTAAAGTGATATCATAAAAAGAAACTATTAATGCCTAATTCTCAGCTTACAGATTAACTTTAAAGGGGGCCAGGGGGAATCTGGCTGTGCTGACACAAATCTGTTTTCCCACTTTAGGCAGGAGGATCAAAGTTTAAGACCAACCTGGACTACATAGCGAGACCCTGAATAAATAAATAAGTAAATTAATTACTTAAGTAAAGAGGGAGAGGAAATGGTATTCTACTTGGGAAAGATATTTTACAAATATGACTCTATGAATGAGTATTTGCAGTGTCCCATGTCACATCCAGCCTGGTTCGCGAGTTCCTATAGGGATGTCTCCGTTTTATAACCACAAGTAGCTGGGCATAATTTAAGTAATAAACACGTTCAACTTAAGCTCTTGGGGCGTCATGCCAGCAAAAAATGTCTGGAGACTTGAAACTCACTGTTTCTTTAGATCAACTCTCAGACGGCAGGGTTTTTGTCACATAGACTAGTATTTATTTTTTCATAACGCCTGCAGAACTTCTATAGTGGAACTCAAAAGCTCGTGCTAAAGCTACATTGCATATAGTTAAGGATCAGCTGGTTTTACATTTGTTACAAAACAACAAAAAAATCCACCCATTGTTCATTAGAAACTACCACTCTGTCTGCTTTTACAACCTTAATATTATCATTTCATTGTTTTTTTTTCACTACAGAAGATTTGCTCCATACCCAGCCCCAATCCCTATTTCTTTCTCCATTTTTCTAGTTACCAATATTAAAGCAAAATCAATATTTAGTTGAAACTACAATGAACACACTGTTGACAGATAAGCCATGGGATAAACTATGACGACTTTTGGAGTTTGGACAGTGTCCTGGTTAGTTTTATGTCAACTCGACATGAGCTACAGTCATTTGGGAAGAGAAAAACCTCATCTGAGAAAATGCCCCCACCAGATTGGTCCAGCCAAGGCTGGGGGACAGTTTCTTGATTGATGATTGATGCCGGAGTGTTCTACTCACTATGGGGGGTGTCACTCCTGGGCATCATAGAAAACAACCTGAGCAAGCCATGGAGAGTGAGTTAGAAGCAACATCCCTCCATTGGCTCTGCTTTAGCTTCTGTCTTCGGGTTCCTTCCTTGAACTCCTACTCAGCCTTTGCTCAGTGATGGTGTGACTTAAGAGTTATAATCCGAAGTAAACCCTTTCCTCCTCAAGTTGCTTTTGGTTATGGTGTTTTATCACAGCAATAGAAACCCCAACTAAGACAGACTTGTTTTTCTTACCACACTCTTTGTAGAGTCCGTTATAATCGTATGGCATGGTGAGACCTTTATTTGTGCATCACTAACAGATCTCCAAACTGCAGGGCTGCATAAATCTCTAGACTTCGATGGCCTTGGCATCCCAACAGTTTCATTCCTCTTCTGGAAGAATTACAACCTGGAATCTCTTCCCCGCTGGGTGAGGAGAGGAAGTTGCCTGGCTGGCTGGTGTGCGGAGGGTGTATTAGTCCTATGTAAGCTGACTTCCAGGCATGGCTGTGGTTGTCAGCCTCGCCAGAAGTCACCTTTGCTCCAGATTCCCAGGCCGGCTCTAGAGGCAAATTGAGTAGCTTCTCAGCTTCATCCACTGTGGCTAAGGAGGTGGCTTTCCCGACTACCCTGGCTAACTTCCCCACGACCATCCCAGCTGGTCTGCAAAATTTTGTTGCCATGCAATTCAGGTCATTTTATTTGTGTATTCTTAGGTGAAATGCATGTACTACCCTGTGTGCCCTTTAAAAAATCCTTCTGAACACAGCTTTTCAGTTTTATCCTGACTTTTTTTTTTCAATGTTTTCCCTAGTTAGAATTATCTAAACTATTGTTTGAATACCAATTGTCTTTGTAGGGTCCTGACTTACATATTTTAACTCATCCTAATCAATAATACTGATGAAATTATGATTAGCTATCATGAGCTATTTTAAAGGTTATTAGATATATGTTGAAAACAAATAAAGTCAATGTTCTACCAGTGGCTGTGATTGGGGTCCATTTAAATGAAAGTACAAAGCCAACCCAATGCAGGAGGAAGGTCTAGGCAGGTGAACTGCTCTTACTTCTGGTCTATTGAGTGGCAGAACTGGAAAATTCTTTAGAGCTCTTGACTTCCTTCTCAGGATTTACCTTAAACCCATGTTCACACACCCCATCAGATCACCCACCCCCTAGCTGCAAACCTTGCTTGAATCTCATGGCTGAGATACTCCCAACTTGAGCTCCAAATAGGGAGACGCACTGGTGGAAAAATAAAGAGGTTGGTATTCAGTCCTGCTTCTCTGGCAAGAACAGCTACTTGGTAAGTAAGCAAACTTTCCACAGTGAGTTCCAGAAGTCTATTCGATCCACAGGGACTCGGGAAGGGCACCAGGGAAGTGCATGTTCTCTCCTTTGCTGTGGACGGTGCATGGGACCTCCAAGTCACAGACCTTGCACAGTTTTCCTTCCAGAGAGCTGTGCTGTTTGTGGATGACGGATCCATTTGTAAACACAGTTTGTTCCAAATGCATCATTTAAATAGAAATGGCCCGGTGCCAGCATTACTTCAAGCACAGGAATTCTCACACCGTTCGTCCTCACCAGCAAATTCCAGGGGACCAAATTTAGCTGGGTGAGACCAGCATGATGCTGAAAATATATCCCCTGCTGTTTTATTTGGTATTGTTTAATAAAAGAGGAACAGATGCCGAACCACAAAAAAAAGGTTAAATTTTGAAACCAGTATTTAAAGTAGAAGTAAAAGACACAGATTTGAAATGATAAAATCATTGAAACTGAATATCGGATTTTTATGGGACTTCATATTTTGCAGTACATATTTGCATGTAATGCACATTTTAATTTATATCAGCCTAATTTTAAATAGTATTGTTCTGCATCATAAGACAGAAATCTTATAAAGTCCTCTTTTGCTTCTTCATTTCTTTGTGCTGTTTTTATGCATTGGCTTTAGCAATAGGTTAATACTACAATCCATTGTGAATCTTTTGAAATAAATTTTTCATGTATTTACTATCGATGACACTGTTCAATCGTCTACCTAGATCTTTTTTCTAAGGTTGTATCTTGCTTGAAAAATTCCAATAATATTTCTAATACTACAGACGACTTGTGGTGAATTTGTTCAACTTTTGTTTGAAATTTTTTAAGTTTTACTTTTATTTTTTAAATACATTTTTATTGAATGTGAACATTCACAATAGACAGGTTTTTCTCCCGTTACTTGAAAGATGGTGGTTCATTGTTATCATTCAAATGTGAAGGATCTTAAAAAGGCTTATGCTTTGAAAGTTTGGTCCCTGCTAGTGATCCCCTCACAGATGTTGTTGGAATCCAAAGGCTCTCTCTGAATCAGTGGATTAATTCCTTTGATGCCATCGTAGGTAGGATGGGTGGACACTGGAAAGTGGGGCCTCGTAGAAGGAAGTAGGTCCCTGTCCTGCTTTGGTTTCTAATGCAGTGATAAAAGACTGAAAACATTTTGGGAAGGAAAGAGTTTGTTTCAGCTTTCAGTTTACAGCTTAGAGTGCAGCATGGAGGGAAGTCAGGGCAGGAACTCAAAGCAGGAACTGAAGCAGAAGGCACAGAGGAACACTGCTTTCTAGCTTGTTCTCCATGGCTTGCCAGGCCTGCTTTCTTATACCACCCAGGCTCACCAGCCCAGGCCTCAACCATCCCCAATGGACTGGGCTCTCCCACATCAGAAATTAATCAACAAAATTGCCCTACAGACTTGCGTAAAGGCCAATCTGATGGAGACATTTTTTTCAGTTGAGGTTCCTCTTCCCATAAAATTCGAAAATTCTAGCTTGTGTCAAGTTGACCAAAAAAAAAAAAAAATAATTAAAAAAAAAAATCAGAACAGTTACTGAGGAAGTTCACGGAAAGGTAGGTCCTATCTCTGGCCCTTCCTCAATATCTGCTTCCTGGCCACCATAAAGTGAAGAGCTTCGCTCTACCGTGATGTATGGCCTTATGTTAGTGTTTACAGCTTGGAGATGGAAGGAAAGATGCCCTGGCAGTTGGGAACCAAGGAACCACACACTCTGAAGTGGGGAGTCCCCACCTGAGCTAAGTGTTACAGTGTAACAGCTCAGCTCCAAGAGGCGGAGTTTCCCCAGATAGAGATGTTGCAGCTCTGAGGGGAGGCTATCCCCGGCTGAGCTTATGTGTTTTAGTTCCACTCCGTTTCGCTCCACTCTCATGACAAAGACAGCTCTGTGCAGCAAATCTCACAAAGAGATTTATTGGGAGGGAAAAATCCAAGAGAGTGGCTGCCTCCACTCGGGAGGAAGGCAGCAGCCACAGCTGCACAGAACTGAGCAGAATGCAGCTCTTTATATACAGTTTCTTTGGGGCAGAGGAACTTTCCAAGAGTGGCCTGGGATTGGTGGGATTTTGAGCTTAGGGATCAGTGACTGCTCAATGATTGGTGGGTTGTTTGTTTTTTTGTTTGTTTTCCCTAAAGGGGCCACTTTCCTGCTTTGGGAGTGGAAATAGCCCCTTATGGCATTTAGAATAGTCTGGAGGGAGAAGCCTAGCCACTTGTTCCTTGAGAGGCTTACAAAAATCTAGCTGTTACATATGTAAGTGTTTATAATAGCTAAAATGTAATTTACCTTTGAATCAATGAGGATCCAACATGCTCTGGCTTTTAGTGGCCATAAACTTCACATAAAAACTCGAGGGGCTTATACTTACTACTGGCCCAGAAGTCCAGAATCAAGCAAACGTAGACTTGAAGTCTCTAAAACCATGAGCCAAAATAAGTTATCTCTTTTTAAAAAAAAAAACAACTCTATTATCATAGTGGGGAAAAATCCAAAAACATATATATATATAAAATATATATATATTATACACACACACATATACACATATGTGCGTATATGTGTATACATATATATTTATACATATGTGTATGTATACACATATACATATACATACACATATACACACAGACACACACATATGTATATATGTATATATATATATATATATAATTTTTTTCCACAGTTGTCTTCAGGGCCAGGCACTTTCTGACAAGAAATCCACTGTCACAGATTGTTAGTCCTGGGTGTGTGTCTTCTCCAACTGCTTTTAAGATTTTCTTTACTGTCGGCTTTCAACACTTTGGTATGCTCTTCTTGAGTGTTACTCTGCTTGTCTTGTTGATCCCTTTGATGATCTTCATTAAAGCTGAAGGATTCTGATTGCTTATTTCTTGAAGTATTTCCTCTGCCTTCTCCCGCACTGTTTTCTTCTCACTGAATTACTCTCACGCAGTCTGTTGACACTGGTGCGTGAAATCTGCAGTGCACTAACCTGCCCATTCTTTGTAGACTCCTGTAGCTCTGTCTCTTTTCCAGTAGTTTCTTTGTTACTTTGTCTTCAAGCTTACTCATCTTTTCTTCTAGAGGGTTTGATTAGCTACTTACTCAGCGTCTTTCCTATCAGATCCTGGGTTTTCATTATGTTTCAGCTGCTTCATAGGCTCGCTTCCCGTAGCACCGCAGAGTCCCTCTACTTTCCTGCTCTTGAAGACAGTGTTTGAAGTCGGTACTTCAATGTTATCGTCTGCTAATTTAACGTTTCTATAATTTCTTTCTCTACGCAGTGTGGCTTCCAGGAATAGAACTCAGGTCATCAGGCTTGGCAGCAGACACCTGTACCTCCCGAGCCATCTCACTGGCTTTGACCGACAATTTTGACTAAATGCCTGACAATGTGATTCTATATTGTAGTTTCTGTCTTCTGTTGTATTCCTTTAAATAGCGTTGGACTTTATTCTGGCACAGAACTAACTTCCCAGACATTAGTGGATCCTTAAGTTTCATTATGGTGAGTGAAGACTAGTCTTTGTTTCAGAAATCATTTAGCTGTATGACTATAATGAACTAAAATATGAAGAGTTCCCTTTCTGGGGAATCTAGATCTTTCTCCTCTGGCTGGTGGAAATATAAATTATCTTAAGCCAAGCTTCAAAGAGATCCTTCTGCAGATCTCCAACCCCCATCTCTGTCTCTTTCTCTGTCTCTCTTTGTCTCTCTCTCCCCACAGCTCCATGGTTCTGGTGGCTTGAGAACCACCTTAGCTGGATGTCTACACCTGTAGCTGGATGCCCCATCCCAGTCTGACCGCTGAGTTCTTCGCCCTGTCCAGACCCCCTCTGGAAGCTGCCTCGGCCACAGGCTGGGGCACTCACGGGGCTCGCTCTCCTTCATCTCAGCATGTTTCTGCGCTGCCTGTTGTGTAACATCTCAGAACTGTGGTTTCATATATTTTACCCGGACTTTTAGCTGCTAAAGGCAGGAGATTAAATCCATTCTCTGTGTATCCACCAAAGCCAGAAGCAGAACTCTTTTGATCCCCTACAATGAATGTTTGTGGTATGGGGGAAGAAGGGGAGAGACTTGAAAGAAATTAGTATCTCCAAACTGATTCATCATATCTCTTGGCTGTTTACCACTAATGAAATACAGCGCCTCCGGGCACTCTTATGTATTTTAGAGCTGGTGTATAATCTTCTCCCCCTCTTTATGTCTGTCTTCATAAATCACAAACGTAGAGTACCTTTCCTTTCTCATATTAACCATGCTAGGCCCCAAGAAGTATAAAATAATGTATAAAATATGAATTTACCTACAAGTATGGTATGGATAAACAAAAATGGGCATATATAACTGGTTGCCAAGTGTTCATTTCTGTTAGTGTGATAAAACACTCTGATAAAAAGCAACACTGAAGGTAGAGAGATGCTCAGTTGTGAAGAGCACTGGCTATTTTTCCAGAGGACGCAGGTTCAATTCCCGGCACCCACACGGCATCTCACAACTACTTGTGACATCACTGCCAGAAGATCCAGTGCCTCCTTCTGGCCTCTACTGGCATCATGTACGCATGCGGTGTACAGATACACATGTAGGCAAAACCCATAGACACAAAAACAAAGAAAAAAGCATTGGTTGGCCCAGTCCCAAGTGGTCAGCCCTGAAAACATACATACAAGTAACAATATATGGACTGAACATGTCATATTTAGGAATATATATATATTTATACATATATATATATACATATATGTATGTGTGTGTGTGTATAAACAATTAGGCCATAAATTTGAAGGGGAGTGAGAGAGGGATATGGGAAGAGAGAGAAATTGGGTGGGAGAAATGTTGTAATTAAATTATAATCTCAAAACTTAAAAAGAAACTTAGGGAAAAGAGAAGCTTATTTTTGCTTACAATTCTAGGTTATAATCTATTAGTGTGGGGAAGTCAAGGCAGGAACTTTCAACAGCAAGTCACATCACATCCGTCATCAAGAGAGGAGGGAGAAGGCAGACATGCCCACTTGCTCCATTGGGCTCCACCCTATTCCTTCACTCTTATGTAGTTTAGCATCCCCTACTTCGGCTATGCTGCCCCCCCCCCACTGCCCTGAGTCTTCCCACATCCGTTAACTTACGAAGACAACCCCCCACAGACATGCCCACAGGCCAACCCAATGTAAGACAATCCTTCAGTGGGACTCTATTCCCAGGTGACTCAGGGTCGTACTAAACTGACCGCGAACGCTGACCATCACAGCCTGGTTTTGCTGGGTTTTGTCTCCTCTGGATTCCTTTCCCCCGTTCCTAGACACTATGGTTTGGATGTGGTTGAGAAATGCTTTGACTTAAAAAATACAGACACATGATTTAGTCTAGAACTCGATGTTGCTGTTTCAAGAGCAAGATTCCCCAGTCTTTCCCTGCCAGGCTGTCCCTGCTTGGTTTGCTGCTGTGGTGGTGAGCGAGGCTGGAGACCTCAGCATGGCCGCTGCGGAGCAGAGAGGAGACGTGAAGGCAACACAGGAGACATGAAGACTGCAAAGCACTGCTTGATTGCACGACTTCACCTCTTAGATTCAGCTGCCTAGATTCACTTTTAGATTTCCCAAGAGCCTATAATTTTCCAATTTTGCTTGAATACATTCAAATTGGGTTTCTGTCACTGATGGGTTTAGGAAATCTTTTCACTTTGAACACTAAAGTACAGGTGAAATGTAAGGGTAAAGAGCCTGTCGGGGCATGTGGCAAGCACACCGTTTCCCCTCAGCCTGGGGTTGTCTCCGTGGCTAGGAGGGAGCAGGTGAGAGCAAGCTGAGCTGAGTCTTGGGTTAGGCACCAGGCAATACCCGAGTCTGCAATACCGGTATGCTAGACAGCCCTCGCCTACAGACTCCTATGGCTTCTAGGGGCTGCCAAATGCTCCTTAATGGCTATTAGGAAATGGCAGAGCTGTTTCACGCTGACTCAAATACAGACCCTGGTTTCCTATCCGTGTCCAGGTAGTACGGCCATCCAGAGTCCCAGGCACTGTATGTGGGGCTATTCCACATCTCCCAGTGTGTCTGCTCCTCACCTCCCTATGGAACTTTCAGCCTATTCTCCAGTGTTTCAGTTCAGTTTCACACCTGACAGGTATGCATCAAGGTGGCTCGGAGAGGGGGACACTACGCAGCAACGGAATGCTGATGTACTTGTGGGGAGAGAGCCTTGTCCTCTCGTTTCTCCTCATTGATTCAGCCCTCCCTCTCCTGGTTGTCCTTTGGTAGAGATGCGGATTGCTGATGAAATGCCTTGGATTATTTCTAGAAAAGTCTCTGGGCAAGGCAGTGGTGCCAAAGGTCTCCTAGTGTCTCTGTCTCTCTCTCTCTCTCTGTCTCTCTGCATCTCTGTCTCTCTCTCTCTCTTTCACACACACACACACACACACACACACATACACACCAATGCAAAATTAGGCTAATGTTCTTTATAGTGTCAACTGCACTGCCAAGTTACAACAATGTGGTGGGGACCACATCACTGCAACAGCATGGCAAAATACATGGGCTTTGGTTTGGTGCTTTGTTTTAGTTAGACAGGGTCTCATTATACAGCCTGCCTTGCCTGGAACTCACTATGCAGTCCAGGTGGGCCTACAGTCTCCTCTTCCTGATGCTGGGATTACAGGTGTGTGCCGCCATGCCCAAGCTAAATAAAGCCTGTTCTGTTTATTTGTGTCCTCTCTCTCTCCCTCCCTCTCTCTCTCTCTCTCTTTCCTGTCCCCCCTCTCTCCCCTCTCTTCCTCTCCCTCCCTCTGCCCCCAACACCACATGCCTGTGTGTGTGACCCCAGCACTAGGGAAAGCAACAGAAAATGGATCAGTATACTTGCTGGTCAGTCTGGCTGAATTAGTGAGTTCCAGGTTCAAAGAGACCCTGTCTCGAGAAAAGGAGTGTTGCTGAGAATTATGCCAACCTCTGCAGGAACACTTGGGTACACATTCATAAACACACACAGGTCACATAT
Source organism: Cricetomys ansorgei (assembly GCA_026225945.1). Taxonomy (NCBI): domain Eukaryota; kingdom Metazoa; phylum Chordata; class Mammalia; order Rodentia; family Nesomyidae; genus Cricetomys; species Cricetomys ansorgei. Next base: position 6,354,772 of record JAMJFZ010000713.1, on the reverse strand, counting down.
ACACATATGCCACACATACACACAAATAAAAAGCACAACTTGAAGAATTCCTTTTATGAGGAGGATGAACATAGGCAAATCAAGGGACCAGGTGAGCGAGAGGTTCCGTCCTCAGCCAGCCAGCGCGCTGGCCTGCCCTGAGTACTAAGGGGAGGTCATGCTCCGGGTGGAAGGGCAGATTCAGTTGCGTCTCTCCCTGCCCCGCCCTGAGGAATGGCCCAGTGACACTGCAGGCCTTTCTCTTCCCTGTGAGTCAAGGCGCCACGTTGACCAAGTGGGTCAGATAAAGGACTGCAAAACTTATTGTGTGAATTACCCAGGAGGATGCGGCCAAGATTCCTAGGTGTGTTTGCAAGGATGGCCTAGGGGACAGGTGCCAAGTGAGAGGTGCTCTCACAACCAGAGTCCAGAAGCTTCTAGCAGGAAGGACTTGGATTAAATCCTTTCCTACACAGTAGGACACACGCTGGCTGTCACACGACAGAGGGTGACCTCTGGCTCAAAACACCCCAGCCGGCTTGTCAGACAGGATAGCATCTATTACAACAGAAATTGCTTTTCTGTAACGTAGTATGCTGTCCCTTCATAAACTTCCCTGGTACTTACTTTTAAAATTCTAGAAAACGCAACTCATTTATTACTTATCCTTCCAAATAAATACACTGCATCTCCCAAGTCATGGAAAACTTCATGCGACACACATCCGTAAAATTATTGCATCAAGGACTTGAAAGCAAAAATCGCAAAGCGAGTTGAAGGAAGAAACTGACTGTATTTGATGACTTAGTAAGGGCTCTTAGCTCTGAACTTCCACGATAAAACACAAAAGAAAAGAAAATGAAAGTTAGGAATGCCCGTGTCCCAGGAGCTGTCAGCTTGACAATTACTCAGAGGGCTTAATGACAGAAACAGGATTTTGCTACGTGAGATGGCACATACCTTTAATAGTAGACAACCCAGAGATAGAGGCAAACATATCTCTGTGAGTTCAAGGCTAGCCTGTTCGTTCTATATAGCAAGCGCTAGGCTAGCCAGGGCTACATAGTAAAACCCCAAAGCCACGTGTCAAAAACAAAACAAACAGAAAAGAAAAATCCCAATATAACTTTTTAGAAATCCATCTGCTGTGTGCGTGAGACCTAGCTGGGTATGAAGCTCTGTGTGTGTACGCACATGTCTATCAGCGATAGTTTCTTTTTGTATTGACATTTAGAGACTTAGGCAGAGCTACCGACAGCTTTTTAAGACCCCAGTCGTTCCAATTTGTAGGAATGGCCGCCTAAGTGGAGAAGAATGAGGGTCGGGTGGGAAAGGCAAGCAGCGGGCGGCAACCACACAAACCCTGGGACATCTACAGGACACACCCACCTGCTGGGAGGGCCCAGCTGAGCCTACTCAGGTTCGGTTCTATCACAGTGGAAGGCTCTTGCCTCTCATAGGGTAGGAAGAGCCAATCTTACACGGGCCCCAAGGATAAGATCTGGGGGCCTAAGGAGAGTTCTTTGGCATCCACGTGACCTGCTCCAGAAACTTTCTGCCGACTCATGGGGCCAAGCATGGCATATGACTGGGCGCCTGCTCAACTCCCATTTGGACTCCAGTCCCTGCTCGCCCTGGAAGCCAGCCCCAAACCACAGCTGCCTGGCATGGAGCCTTGCCATCTGTCTCCTCCTTGCCAGAATTCTCTCTCTCTTTCCCCTGAAGGCTGGAACTTGTTACCACCCTCTAACCTCAGCTGCTGTGAGGGTCTTGCTTCCATGTCAGTGGCTCAGACAGGCCCCACCTCTGTGTAGCCACCTGCCTGTTGTAAATATTCTCTTGACCAGAAACCTAAATTGTCCATGCCCCTACCTCTCTGATTCCACGACCTACACGTTCAGGTCTAAGTTTAGATCCACCGAACCCTTGAGCAGTCATGAGGATGGTTCCAAGCCTCCCCTCTTCAGATGCGAGCTACGGTCTAGTGTGGTCCAGCTCTCTCACTGCTCGCTCACTCTACTAGGGTGATGTGAAGTGCCAAGGAGGTGGCTCCAGGGACAAAGGTATTTCAGCCAAGCCTAACAACCTGAGTTCAATCCCCGAGACTCACATGGTAGAGAGAGGACTGACTTCCAAAAGCTGTACTCTGGCTTCCACATGTATGTTGTATCTGTGCTCCCCACCTCACAATCAATAAACGTAATACAATTGTTTGAAGGTCATGAAAGCAGGTGGAAGCATCCTCTTTCTTGGAAGGCAGTCTACACGGAGGCTGTGTCCAGACCCCCTAACAGCAACTGGTGTTTGCAGTACAGAATCAGGAGGGATTCCCAAGGGTCGAAGGTCACCGTACTGCCCTGGAATGAACAGTTTGTTACTTCACCTGATCAATCAGCTATAGGAAAATAAATAGAGATCCCGATCAACTCCTCGTGATCCGTGTTTAGCATGGCTTGGTCCTGAAAACCTGACTGGATTGACAAGAGAATGAAGGAAGGACAGAGACACAGACAAACTGGAATTGGGTGGGTAGTGGCGAGCATAACATGAAGCTCAACACGTTTATCATGTTCAGCACAGGGGGAGAGGCTAGCTGGTCTCCTTAGGAGGTCTCTGTAGAGGAACATCCTGGGGTTGCAATCTTCCTGAAGGAAGAAGGTCCAGTTGCTAGTTTTTGCGCATGGCATTCAGCGCCAGGACTGGAGGAAGGCTTTGCCAGTTCCCGAGGGTCTGAGGTATTGGTCCTTGTCAATAATATACTTCCACTCAAGGCAGCCTCTGGCCCTCACAGCACTGGAGAGGCTAGGGAAAGCCGCTTGCAATCCATCCTTTAGGGAGGGGACTGAGAAAGAGTAACCTATTTCCTGACCTCAAGGGGGCTTTCTGTAAGAGAACACTTAACTCTGATGTTGGGGGCAGGTGAGATGGTAGGATTCCATCAGCCTTTTATGTCCCGGGAAGCAGTTTCCAGCTAGTGTCTCTGGTGAGGGGCATGGCTGTCCACAAGGAACTGTTCTTTGGGAAGTTTTCAGGAGATTTGGCCAAGGCTGGGTTGTGGCACACGTGCTTCCTGAGGCTGAGAGTGTCCTGGAGAGTACCATCCACCAAGACAGCAGCAGGTGGTGAATAGCATGTGTGCATTTATCCACCTGGTTAAAAGAAATAGGTGTCTGTTAACTGCGTAAAACTGTGTTAGGTGATTCTGCAGTTCTGGTCCACAGCAGGCACTCAGAACACATTCACAGCTCCTATCTACCGGAGGCTCATGCAGTGTGAGACTCTGAGATCCTCATCCCCTGGGTTGGGAGGCGCCACTTGGGGAGGTCCAGGGCTTCTTCGTGTAAAGTGGAAATATGCCCCTCCCCCTCCCGCTGCTCCTGTGTCTCTGAAGGGACTTTGAGAAGCAATCACCATAGGGTGAAAAAAATGGTCTTTGGGTTTTCAATTCCTTCACTTGACTCTGCCTTTCAGGAAAGTGTTCCTGTGGGAGACACAGAGTAAGGGAAGTTAGCGTGGACCGGTGGAAGCAGAGGCAAGCCGGGTCGATCAAACACCGACAGCACGATGTAGCTTTGTTCTCAAAGCGCTTGCATGAACCCGACTCGTGGGGCGCCTCTTCCGCAACTAGAGTTCTGAGTAGATGGGTATTTATTTTCACACAGTGATTGAAAGGCAGATAAAAATTCACAAAATAGCAAACCACACAACTTAAGGCACAGTGAAATGGAGTGGAAACAAGCTGCAATTATAAAGAAGTCTACCTATCTGATTTTAGACCTGCCAGAAAACTAAACAAAATAGGAGGAAAATCCACATTTCAGGCCAAAGAAGCCAGGTGGTAATTGTGGACACTGAAGTTTTATTTTTAAATCTTTTTTTTTTTTATGCACTGATACCATAACCTACAGTTGGGCTAGTAACTGGAGGTGAGAAAATGCTCAAATTAACCTTTCCTGCATCTCTTTGCTCTGGAGCTGCAAAACACAAACACGACCGTGGTTGGCTGAAGTTTCTGCTGTGAAGAGGCACGGCACCGGGAAGGGACGCAGGCTGTGGCCTGTTGTGGCTTAGAGGCCCGCTGCTTCGAAGCCACAGAAGAGAGGTCTGGTCATGTGGACAGAGATCATAGGAGCGAGTTCCAATAGGGAGATGCAAAAAGGTACAGTTATTAAACGGAAAAAAAAATAGTTTGAAAACAAATTGTGATAATTTAAAAATCCAGTTGTGCTACCATAACAAAGTATTTTAGACGAGGAGGTTTACAAAGCAGAAACTTATTTCTCGGTTCTGGAAGCTGAGAAATCTAAAATCAGAGCACCAGCTTATTCGGTACCTGGTGGAGTCCACTTTCCTGGTCCACGGAAGCCTTCCTTTCTGGAGTCTCCTTTGGAACTGTTCCCACTCATCTCCCTTAGACCCCCATCTTATACAGTCATTGCCTTGGGGATTAAGAATTCAACATACAGGTTCGGAGGGACATACACATTCTATACTTGCACTAGTGCTTTCATATTAGAACAGACTACTGCTTAGATAAGAGTGTTTTTGTAAGATTAATTTTATTACTTATGTATGGGTCTGTGTCTGTGTTGAATGTATGCACACATGTATGCAGGTGCCGTTGGAAGCAAGAAGAGGGGTCACAGGTGCCCTGGAGCTGGGGTTACAGGCAGTTGGGAGCTGCCTGACATGGGTGCTAGGAACTGAATCCTGCATGAGCAACAAGCACCCTTAACCACTAAACCAGCTCTCTGGCCCCTGGATAATAGTATTTCAGTCTATCCATTTTTACATCATTATTGCACTCACTTGGAGAACAATTCCCAAAGGGTCAGCCTGTGTGTAGGGACTGTAGAAGGAGGCGAAGCCCTTTCGCAGGACTGGTTTGCACCACTGAACTTGCTAGGGGCCTACATGACCCTCTATCCAGGCACATTGAATGTGGAACCTACACTTAGCTTAAAATGATGCTGCCCAGTCTTGAGCAACTCACTCGCTCGTTTGCAACACAGAAAAGCTTGCCCAGTCGTAAACACGCTTTGACAAAGAATGCTTTTGCACAATAAGCTGTAAATAATTGTTTAAATGCTTATCATCGTCCTGTTTATTAATTGCCCTGGTATCAGGTGTTTCCAGCCATAGCGGCCACCCTGCCATAGCACCTCCCTAAAGCCATTCACCCTTCTATTCATACCGCTGATGACGTAGCTTTCCTGCTGGCCCTCACATACAGTTTAAAATCCTGAATGAAATCAGCTCTTTTAATTACTGAGGACTGATTGAGAGGAGAGGGGAGGTATAACTGGAATGCAGAAGACATAGAAAAATTTTGAGCACTCAACAAACATGTGCCCAGGCATCCTTCCTGCATTGAGGAGCCTCAAGCAACCATGGCACAGCACAGAGGCTCCACCAGAAACCCACGTAGAGGTGGGCAGATGGCTGGTAGAGCCGCAGTTGCACAGACCCATGGAGAAATAAGGGCACGCTATCAAAATGTAGATGGTGGTGTAGAGACTCCACGTTTAAAAAGTGACCCTAAACATAGACCTAAGCAGAAAGATGCTATGGGTGTGAGGAAGTGCACCCTCAAAAAAGAGGAAGGACTAGGAGGTGAGTATGATCGGTGTATATTATTATGTACATGTGTGGAAAATCTCATAAGGAAACATTATTTTGTACATATATATGCTAAATAAAAAAATTGTCTAAAATTGTGATGTTTGATTATATGGGCCAAAAAAGAATTGCCCCAGTTTATAGTACATATAAAGACAGAATTAAACTATTTTAGAATAGTTTTATGCTTACAGAAAAGTTGTGGAGACAGTACACAGGGCTCGCCTCCTCACCTGTGCACAGGGCTCCCCTCCTCACCTGTGCACAGGGCTCCCCCCCTCACCTGTGCACAGGGCTCCCCTCCTCACCTGTGCACAGGGCTCCCCCTCCTCACCTGTGCACAGGGCTCCCCCTCCTCACCTGTGCACAGGGCTCCCCCTCCTCACCTGTGCACAGGGCTCCCCCTCCTCACCTGTGCACAGGGCTCCCCCCCTCACCTGTGCACAGGGCTCCCCCCCCTCACCAGTGCACAGGGCTCTCCTCCTCACCAGTGCACAAGGCTCCCCTCCTCACCTGTGCACAGGGCTCCCCCTCCTCACCTGTGCACAGGGCTCCCCTCCCTCACCTGTGCACAGGGCTCCCCTCCCTCACCTGTGCACAGGACTCCCCCTCCTCACCTGTGCACAGGGCTCCCCTCCCTCACCTGTGCACAGGGCTCCCCCCCTCACCTGTGCACAGGGCTCCCCCTCCTCACCTGTGCACAGGGCTCCCCCTCCTCACCTGTGCACAGGGCTCCCCCTCCTCACCTGTGCACAGGGCTCCCCCCCTCACCTGTGCACAGGGCTCCCCCCCTCACCAGTGCACAGGGCTCTCCTCCTCACCAGTGCACAAGGCTCCCCTCCTCACCTGTGCACAGGGCTCCCCCCCTCACCTGTGCACAGGGCTCCCCCCCCTCACCAGTGCACAGGGCTCTCCTCCTCACCAGTGCACAAGGCTCCCCTCCTCACCTGTGCACAGGGCTCCCCCTCCTCACCTGTGCACAGGGCTCCCCTCCCTCACCTGTGCACAGGGCTCCCCTCCCTCACCTGTGCACAGGGCTCCCCTCCTCACCTGTGCACAGGGCTCCCCTCCTCACCTCACCTGTGCACAGGGCTCCCCTCCTCACCTGTGCACAGGGCTCCCCTCCCTCACCTGTGCACAGGGCTCCCCCTCCCTCACCTGTGCACAGGGCTCCCCTCCCTCACCTGTGCACAGGGCTCCCCTCCCTCACCTGTGCACAGGGCTCCCCCCCACCAGTGCACAGGGCTCCCCTCCTCACCTGTGCACGCCCCCCCCCATACCTAGCTTCCTGGCTCTATCCTCTCACATTTTCATATTCAATTATCAAAAGCGAGAAGCCTGTATTGGTGAGATACTGTTGACTAACTCCAGCCACTGCAGTTTCTCCATTAATGCCCTGTTCAGGCTGTAATTTAACAGCTCAGCCTGCATTTATTCATCTTGTCTCCTTTAGTCCCCTCTGGGCTGTGAAGATCCTCAGATTTTTCCTGTATTTGATGACCTTGACAATTTTGAGGAATACTAAGCAGGTGTTTAGAAGGAACCTCTCATTTGCACTGATCTGATGTTTTCCCTGGTTAGGCTGGAGAACAGACTCTGGGGTACAGACATCAGGCTTTGTATCCATCACGTGAGGGATCCCTGTGAACATGGCTTTTGCTGTTGCCTGATCACTTTGCTAAGGAATGGTTGCCAGATTCCTCTGCTATAAAGTGATTTTTGTCCCTTTTCTATGCTGTACTCTTTGAAAGCAGTCAGTAAGCATGGCTCACCCTGCTCAAAATTGTGTGGGAGGCAGAGAAGTGGGGTTGAGCCCACCCCTGCAGGGGGGCGTTATCTTCGTAAATTATTTGGACTTGTTTGGTAAGGAAGACTCGTCTTTTGTCCCATATGGCTATGTCATTATCTTTATGATAAGCACAGTCTTACTTCTGGTTATACATTAACCCCAACAACTGACATTTCATGTTCCAGGCACTTTGTTCTTCCCAGTGGCTTCATGGCCAACATCAACAGCCTCACATTCATCGTAGTTGAGCACGACTGGCCCATTGCATATAAGGCATTGTCCTGAACGGTGTGCATGCATGTGTGAATGTATGTGAGTGTGTGTGAGTGTGTGTATGTATGTGTGTGTGTGAGAGTATGTGTGAGTGTGTGTGAGTGTGTGTATGTGTGAATGCATGTGAGTGTGTGTATGTATGTGTGTGTGTGAGAGTATGTGTGAGTGTGTGTGAGTGTATGTGTGAGTGTGTGTGAGTGTATGAGAGTGTGTATATGTGTGAGTATGTGAGTGTATCTGAGTGTGTTAGTGTGTTTGTGTGTGTATGAGTGTGTGTTAATGTGTGTGAATGTATGTGAGTGTGTGTATGTGTGTGTGTGTGTATGTATGAGAGTATGTGTAAGTGTGTGTGTGAGAGTATGTGTGAGTGTGTATGTATGTGTGAGTATGTGAGTATATCTGAGTGTGTTAGTGTGTGAGTGTGTGTTAATGTGTGTGAGTGTATGTGAGTGGTGTGTGTGTGTGTGTGTGAATTCCTTTCATCTCCACTACCACCTTTGGGGTGATCACAGATGAGGACGAGACCTCCTTTAGTTCTTTCTTTACATGAACCACTGGGGGCTGTTGTGGAAGTTTATTTTTAGTTATGTTTGAAATTGTTTCATGCACTGTTGGATGAGGGGCTACCCTAAGTCTTGCCCTTCTGTATTGTCTGCAGGTGTTGGATTTCTTTGGGGAATGTTTAATTGCTTATTATCTGCACGTGGTATCAGTAGAATGCCTTAGGAGTTCTGAATCAATAAAACACCTGAGCGCAGATGCTCGGGGTTCCACTATGAGTATGGCACTGGCCATGATGGTGATTCCCTCTGCTGAAGTCTGGTAGCATTTGCGGTTATGAAATATGCCTCCTTGTCTTCCTTGGTCAACCGCAGCCTAACTGCTACAGGGAGTCTCAACATGACTCAGGTAAATATAAACTCTTGGGTCCAAAAAAGTCTCCATAATGAGTGAGTTATCATATCTATCCCAACCACCTGGTCTAGGACTCCAAATAATTTTGTCTGAAACACTGAATGAATCCAGCCAGCTCAGGCCTTTCTGTTCATTGAGGTTCCCAGCTTCTCGACTTGCATGACCCACAAGCACATCATACTCACAATGTCCAGACCACAGCTCTTCCCTGCCAACTCTTTCTGTCTTCCCTGCACTCTGTCTGGTGTCCATGTGCTCTCTGTTCCTGTCACCTCTCCCATATTTGTCACGGTCATCAGGTCCTTGAGTTCCACAGGTTCAACTACATCAGCATCTCTCGGTCCTGTTGACATCTCTCCATTCCTACTCTAACCTCAGAGGCAGTCTAGGGCAAAGTCTCTATAAAGTTAGATTCCTGGGCTTACACTCAGCTCCATATTAGCTGTGATACTGTGGACAAGGGACTTAATATGCCTTTGCCTTTCATTTGTGTTTAGATATTTTGGAGGTTTTGAGTAATAGAAATAACTAAAATGGTTTCAGACTCTGAAAATGTGGTCATCAGAGTCAAGGGTGTCCAGCTAGATTTAGGAGTCTACCATGGACCTTGCTCTCCTCCTTCCTCCCGGCTGATTTCCTCTGTATTAGGGTTTCACTTCTTTTATAGAGAAAAGATGGCTGCTGGAGTATCAGCCCTACACTGTACCCTCCCAAGAACTCCAGGAGAAAGAGAAACAGTTTCCATTTCTTTCTGGCAAAAAGTTCCATGCCAACTGGTCAGGACTTAGCACATGACCATTAGAGATCGGTTCAAGCGCATGTAACCACAAATAGCAAAATGGGAGAGTGGTGTCAATCAATGGGACCTGGAAGGTTTATCCAGAAGCAGAACAGCCACAGTTCCTGAAGGAACTTCCTTCAGGAAGAGAATTTGTGCACATGTTCACCTCCATAATGGTTTCTTTCTATCCAGCCTGGCTGTCCTTCAGCCACCTACACACATTATTGCTGGGGAGATGTTTCTCAAGTGTAGTCTCATTATCATAAAATATGAGCTTCTTCCAGAAATGATCAACTCTTGTTCATGGTGAGGTCCCAAATTCCAGCCCAATATCCGGCACAAAGTGGAGAGTTGGGAAATCTGTGGAAAGAATGACGTCACCTGTGCCAGGACACACGCGATGAGTCACACTCCAGATGGTGAAATGAGCCGGGAGGAAGCAGACACTGAATGGACCCACTGGACTCCCTGGGGCGGGCCAAGCAGGGCTAGGATTGGTGATGGATCTTGAGAGAAAGGATGCTTAGGAACAATCCCTGGGATCCAGGTGAACCAGGAGGTTGCTAGGGAGGGAAAACCCAGCAGCCAGCAAGAAAAGCAAAGGTGGCTCCCAGAGCCAAGGACACAAGGACACCTGAGCCTCGCTCGCATTCTCGCAGACGAAGAGTTCCCTGGACAACTTAACAGCCTGACGCGCTCACACCCTCCTGAGGACCCTTACCACGCTGGCCTCTGGGAGTTGATGCAAGTTACTCCTAGGCCTCTTTCAGATCCAGCTCTGATGTCACTGCCTTCAGGAGCTGTCTTTGGGTTTGCTCATTAAAACAGCACTGCCCCATACTACCCTGTTACAGCTTCTGCACAGCGGGCATCGCTGTCCGAAGTTTTTCTGGTTGCTTTTTCTTGTCTCTTTCCTCCCATGGAAATGTCCTGGCTACTCACTCCCAACCTAAATATTATTCCAGGGGCTGGCAACACAGTGAGTGCAGTTGTAGACTCTTTGCCTAGCCTATGCAGGGGCCTGAGTCTCATCTACAGTGCTGTGCAAAGACAAAAAAAAAAAAAATTCTTGGTTTAATTATAAATTTATGATGACAAGGTCTATTTCAGTGCAACTTCAACATTCCAGGAAATATTTATTGACCTTTTACTGTGTTTGAAGCACTCGCTGGTCTCAATGCTGAGTAGGGTTAAAAGAAAGGGCTCAGGTCCCTTAGGAAGCACATCTCCTTGGGGGAGGCAGAAGGTGGGTCATAGCTGAGTCTAGGGCAACATGCCAGGAAGACGGCAGTGCGCTCAGGGAAGGCGAGGGAGCCCAGGGCTGGCCAAAGGATGGAAGAGAACCAAGACTATATCGGTGACTAAAACACAAAACTCATAGGAAACGCATGCTACCTGGTTTGGTTTTGTTGGAGTTTTTGTTCCTCTGAAATTGTGATGAGTTCTGTGTTACATTTGTCTGGCGATCAAATGACTGGAAAAGATCATTTCACAAGATAACACTGCCATCAATAGTTGGTTTTTCTCTTTGCAGAAGCAAAATATGCTGAAACTCAAGAACTGAGCGTGGATGGCTATCTGTGTGGCTCTTAGCTGACCTCCTGACAGTAACAAGCCAGAGGCGCACGTGATGCTCTGCCACACTGTCTCCTAGTCAGGAGACACACAAGCATGCGTCCTCTCTCAGCCCCTCTGGCTGCTCTATGAGTTTTTCTGCCTCTATAAAAGCAAAAACATGAAATGTAAATATTACCTTCCTATAATGAGGAAATATTCTCCATTCGGAGCTTCTTCGGGATCTTAATCTATACTGCTGACACTTTAAAATCATGCTGATGTAACCACCAACCTTTCTGAAATGAAGAGTTTACCATTCGGGAAAACCTTCGCAGTACTGTATGAATGGTAAAAGTTAGGACTTCAGTTAATTCTCAACGAAAACCAAGTAGCAGGCTGGGGAGCCAGCATAGTCACCTGAGTTTGGAGTTCAGCAGCGAAGCCTGGTGATGCGCGCCTGTATCCCCAGCACTGAAACAGGTGAGTGGAGAGGGAAAGCCGCTAAGCCCGCCAGTCTAGCCAAAACCGGAAGCTCCAGGTTCAGTGGGAGATTCTGTCTCAAAAAATAAGGTGGACAGCAAGAGAGGAAGTACCTGAAGTTGACCTCTGACCTCTACACGTGATGCATACGTATAAACCACATTGGGGGGGGGGGGAGGAAGGAGAAAAACAAGTTGCCTTGTAAGTTGGATTTTTTAAACAAGCAAAATAACAACAACAGCAACAAAATTGGCATGGTGGCAGGTGTCTGCAATCCTAACAGGTAGAATCAGAAGGCTCAGGAGCTCGAGGCTAGCTATTTAAACACAGCCTTAAGATTATGTCTCCAAATGAATAATAGTTATGTAATATGAGTCAAAGATGATAGATATACATACATAGATACGGAGGTCATAACACATATATGCATGTATAGACAGACAGACAGACAGATGATAGATACTACAGAAGATACATGCCAAAGAAAGGAATCCTTGAGACTGGCATATGGACTATGTGCCTTTAAAGATGTCCGCTGGTGGATTCCTGAGTGTCACATGCTGAAGTTAATTGAAGTTAGGTTATAAAAAAAGAAAACAAAAGAAAAGAACACGAGGACACTTTTATAGAATAACTAAGCAAGGATCAGTTGGCCTTCTAGCACTTACCATATGCTCACACCCGTTCAGAGTTTGCCCAAGTCCAGGACAGTCTGTCTCGCTGTACATAGGTGTGTGCCCAAGTTCATTTGCAGTAGTTTTTTGTTTTGTTTTTTTTAACTCAGAACAAATCTCTCATAGGCATAAATCTTGACATACTATATATATTATGTGCTGGATAGACGTTTGTGGGCTAGCTCAGGGTGTAGCCAGAATTTATCGTTCCTATGTTATACTCAGTCACCTGGGTTTCCCATCTGCTCCAATCCTCTCCCTTGGAGAGAATGGAAGGACTGAGCTGTGAGGGTGGAGGGGCAGCCATGACCCCCTGGCTCTTCAGTAGCCTCTGAAGTGAGTACTTCCATGTTCAGCCCCAGGGTCCGTTTTTAAGGGAGAAATGCTCCCCCTTTGAGTCAGGACCCTCATGAGACTGCTGGTTCAGGAATCTTCCTGTCTGGATGACATTTTATCTTGGGGGTGCTCTGGACTCCTCTCTTGATTCCATTTCCTCTCCCAAAAACCTCTTAGTGGAGCAAGAGCTCCCCAGGCTGGCTGTGTTCAGAACAGGAGATGATCCCAGACTACCAGGAGAAGAGAAAATCTTGGCTGGATCAGTGGTCTAGGCTGGGCAGTTCTCCCAAGGTTCCTTGGGGACAAAGCAACCTAGATCTGGAAGCTCTGTCTTCAGCTCCTGACCTGGCAGGAAGGGCGAGCATCTCGGTACCACAGCACCTCCGCTCCTCCGCACCTCCACCCCTGCACCCTTGCACTTCTGCAACTGTACCTCTGCACCTCCACACCTGCACCCCTGCACCTCCCCACCTCTGCACCCCTACACTTCCCCACCTCTGTACCTCTACACCCCTGTACCTCCACACCTCTGCACCTCTGCACTCCTGTACCTCCCCACTCCTGCACCTCCGCACCTCTACACCTCCAAACTTCTCACTTGGCATTTCGCAGGTGACAGGGAACATGAGCCCCAATGTAAGCATGGCAGGAGTGCCCCAACCCAGGGACCACATGCTTGGCTTCACCATTAATGTTCATGATCCTTATGGTCAGACCCTAACACCCTCTTTCAAAATAAGCTCAGGGGCAATTCCAGCAATGGAGCCTCCTTTGTACACCCTCCTCTCCCTCTCCCTTACACACAAAGGGCCAGGATAAAAATGTGCTGAGCAACTGACTGGACGGGACTGGATTTGTTGAAATCACATTATCTCCAAATGCCTGGCCATAGGGGGGACTGGTTTGACCCCCTGGAGGGATTGCTTTTGGTTGGCAGCGTTGATTCTACCCAGACAACTCCAGAGTGGAGCTGACTTCACGGCTGTGGGTGAGGGGTAACCGATGGGGCTCGGCGCAGGTTGAGAGCCTTATGGTGTTTGTAAGGTCCTGACAGGGTCAGGACACCTGTATCTATGAAGCAGTCTGCCGTGCTCTGGCTATGGTTTGAGCTGGTTCCTGTGTTGTAACTTTGGACCCTGGCCAGGGGTGATGTGAAGCTTTAGGAACTGGGGCTTAGTCACCGGAAGAACTTCTCATGAAAGAGATTGCTGTGATTCTGTGAGACCCTAGTTAGTTTCCTTGAGCGTGGGTTGCTGGAATAGATCAAGACACCCCCCCCACGTTCCACCCCCCACCCCCATGTTGGCCAAGAGGGCCCCCAACAGAGGCTGAACTGGGAGGTATATTTCCAGGTTCCAAAGCCAAGCTAAATAAACTTTGTTTCTTTATACATTGCCTGGCATCAGCAATTTCATTAAAGAAATGGGGAAAAGACTAATGTAAGCCATATAAATGTAATTTCTCTCATTATTCCCAAGGAATGGTACAGGCTAAGCAAAGATATTGCAAGTAGGAGCTAGGTAAAACACTTGAGAAAGATTGGTCCTATTCAGGGTGGAAGTCAAGTCTTGGGAATTCAAACTTGGGATTAGCTCAGAGTATAGGGCAAGCTCAAATACAGTCCAAGCAGGACCAAGATCCCAAGCAGACAACTCGAGTGATGGTTGAGGGTATCAAGATTGCATTTAAGGATCCTGCAGGCAATGAGAAGTCTTGTATGGGAGGCTGGAGAGATGGCTCAGCTTTTAAAGAGTATATTCTGCCCTTGCAGAGTGAGAGTTCAGTGTCTGGTACATACATATGTTAGGCGCTCACTGCCATCTGTAATTCCAGTTTCAGGGAATCTCTCTTCTGATCTCCGCAGGCATCAGGTGCACACATTGTGAATACACATACATGCAGGCAGGACATTCATACAGGTAAAAATAAAATAAATATTTTTCAAAAATATTTAAGAAATCTTGGGTGTCAGAGAGAAGATGAGCCATGAGAGAAGATTCTACACGGGTCTGTTTGTTCCAACGCCATAGCTAGGGGAACACTAGCACCAGTTGGGAAGAAGGCACACCCACCTGTTGGCTAGGCTTACATTAGCCACAGCCCTGATGGGACCTGGGTTCTGAAGGTCCAGGAGCAGAGTCTGTCAGGCTGAGGAATTGCATGCAAGGGGTGGGAAGCAGGCCAGCACAGTATCACTGACTAAGTGTATCCACCATATGAAAGTCTTGGCTCCTCCTTCATACGAGGAAGTACGAAGTCTAGGCTAACTCCACTGTAAGTGATAGCGACACAATTCCAAAGTCTAAAGCAATAAAGAAGTCTGCATGACAGCAAAGAGCAGGAGACAAACTCTAGAAAGGGATGGACCCAGGACCTCATGATGTGATCCAGGGTCCATGCCTCCTCGTTTGCTCTTCTTCCTCTGTGTGGGTTCTAGAAGCTAGTTTGCAGGCAATACCAGTCGCTCAACCCACACAGTAATATGAAAACTGCCATTACGTCTGGCTTTACATCCGCACTCATTTACTTCCTCTGATAACGAAGAGTCAAGGTTTGATTTGGTTTTATCTCATAACCTGGAGGATGAGGTGTTCTGATTGGCCACGCTCACATCACAGTGGACACACCCAGCCATTAATATGGATTAACAAGCTCAAAAGAAATGGATCTCTATGGAAAACAGTTGTACTATTATCAGAAGAGAAAAGAAAAAAAGAGAAATAAAAGTAAAAAAAAAAAAAAGGAGACATGGATGGTAGGCAGGAAGAAACAAACACTGGCTACTTAGTGTTCTGTTGGGCAGAGTGTATCTGGCTTTCTTTGGGGCAGGGACAAGCTTGTAGGGAGCTGGGAGCTGTCAACGATTGGTCATGGTTTCACCAGACAAGGGCTCACAAGCTCAGAGTTGGGTAATGTAAGATGAAACCTTATTAGGTGTCTTTGTTTTATTTTGAATTATGTGTATGTGTGGGGTAACGAGTCCAAGTGCCTGCCGAGTCAGAAGAGGACATTGGGTCACCTGGAGCTGGAGTTGCAGGCATTGGGGAGCCGCCTGAAGCGGGCGCTGGGAGCAGAAGGTGGTGCTCTTACATGGTGAGCCGTTTCTCCACCCCGCTCTTCTAAGCCCTTATACTTATCTACTGTCAGAGTTTCACCAAGTGCTTTTCTTAAAGGTTATGTAATTGGATGTTACTTTGCAAAAATAGGCTGTTGGATAAGGAAAAAAATGTTATCATCTCCTTCACAGGCACGGAAACGTGAAGACTTAGCCATTGGCCTTTAAAAAAAAAAATTAATCCGGGGGCTGGAGAGATGGCTCAGCAGTTAGGAGCACTGGCTGCACTTCCAGAGGACCTGGATTTGATTTCCGGTACCCATATGGCAGCTCAGAACAGTCCATAACTCCTTGTCCAGGGGACCTGGCACCCTCTTCTAACTTCCTCATATGAACGTGGTGCACAGCAAAACACCCAAACGCTAAAAATAAATTTTTAAAAAAGTAATCCAGATTGTTGGGCATAGTCCTCTCCAAATTCATTGTTTATTTTATTCCTGCGTAGTTGATTTGGTAGATATATCAGGACGGTGCGGATAGTTCGGATTATTTCTTCTTAAATGATAGGCAGGATTATCCATGGTATAGATGATGTCTTTGGAGGAAGAGTTAGGGGACAACATTGCTGGTCATGACAGCCATAGAGTGCATTTGTAGCCTCAAACCTCTGTTTAAAATCTGATAGGAAGAACGGTGAGCTCCTGTTACTATTTATTTTGCATCTATGTGCGTTTTAAGTTACATAGAGTACTTGTGTGGTGAAAATCCTACCCAAAAATTATTAACAAGAAAAAAAAATTAAACACTTATCAAAATGTAGCCTTGAAGAAAAGTGATATTTTGGATCATCGTCTGGTAAATAATTAATGCTAGCAACCAACACGGTCAATGAGTGGTCCTTTCTGTTGGCAGTGGGCTGTCAGGACCAAACACAGCTGTGTGCACCTAAGACCCACTGTTCCCTGTGGAGTACTGAGATGCCTACACCCGCCTCCTCACACACCTGTGGCAAGTGGCTGGAATACCTCCCCCAGCTAGAACAGTTTCAGAGGCTCACAGCTGATCGACAGAGATGAGAACTTCATTAGTGAGAGAGCCCAGGCCGTGGCCAGTTCAAACCTTTATGAAGAACAGCAATCATATCATAGATGGTTCCATCTGCTGACGCCTCCCAGTTCCCTGCCTGGGGGAAGCAGTGGCATATCGTATCCACGGCACGGCTGGTCATGCCTCTGCTATATGGTTATGATCTTGTGACAGTGCGATTAAAATTCTGCAGCTGGATTGAAGTTTTGACAAGCAGGGTGCTCAAATTTAATGAATATTTCCGTATTTGAGTAATGGTAAAGGTAAGAATATTGCTTTAATTATAGAATGAGTCACCGGAACCATAAAGTCCTTGTTTGCTTCCTCTTGCTATGATAAACACTGCCACAGCGACTTGGGGAGGAGACGATTGGTTCCATCTTACAGTTTACAGTCCATCGGCCAGGGAAATCGAGGCAGGGACTGAAGAAGAGGTCACGGAGGAACACTTACTGGCTTGCACCCATGTCTTGCTGAGTTTTCCTCCTTATACAATCCAGGACCACTTGCCCAAAGGTAGCACCGCCCACCGGGCCCTCCCACATCGATCATTAGTCAAGAAAGTGTTCCACAAATGTGCCCACGGCCGACCTAATGGAGGCAATCCCTCGACTGATGTTCCCTCTCCCAAGTGACTCTAGTTTGTCTCCAGGTGGCAGAAACTAACCAATACATGTGACTACACCTTTTAATGAATGTGTTCAGGTTTCTTCTTTGAACCTCTGTCAAACAAGGGGCTTCAGGTGGTCGAAGTTTCTAAAATAGAGTTTCCCAAAAGACTATTCTACAGCGCGAAAATTCAGTTTTTCTTAAGGGAAACAGGCCACTTTGGGAACTTTAACTCACACCAGGATTCCCTATATGCAGATGTCAGCTCTGAGAGTTGCCACGTGACTGGAACCATAACAACACAAATGCCACCTCCCTTACTTCTACAGGGCTCTCGGCTCAGCAAAGACCATCTCTGGTTTCTCTTTCAACAGAAAGCATTTCTGCATGCTAATTGCCACCCTTGTGCTGTGTTTTCATTAAGCTGAGACCTTATGAGTAACAGAAGTAGACTCTTAACCGTATCATCTGATTTTCCACGGCTCTGGAGGGAGATCTTTTTTAAAAAATTGTTTATAATCTGACTTCTAAAATTTCAATCTTGGCTTAAACCATGACAAGTAGCTTTAAGCATAGCGGCTGACCTTGGTTGCTAAAGGTTAGATGAGTTCTCTGATCAAATCCAGGCTTAACTAGAGAACCCGACTCAACTACAGCGCAAGTGAGGTCCCGGAAGAGAGAGCTTCTGAACTGTGCCAGCTTCTGTACAGCTGTACAGAACCGTACAGCTTCTGAAGGCTGTACCTTCATAGGAGTGAATCTAAAACACAAATGGAAACTGGAAACAGAGGGAACTGGTGGAAGCTGCACACTGTGGGAGGCGGGGCTATGGGATGGGGAGAGGGAGCCCAAAGACCTTTGCAGCTGCCGGGCCTTGCTGTACTAAGGTGGAGCCATCTGTCATCAGGGTGGACTTGTTAGAGTCCAGTGGATCGGAGGTCACTGCAGGACAATGTCTGTCCATTCTTGCTGACCCTAGGACTTATCATGGTGTTTACGGTACCATGCTGGCAACTAAGGTTGGTATTTCTAATAAACGAATACTCGTGTTTCATACAATCAAGAAGAACCACTCTTTGCTGGTAAGACACAATCCCCCATGCCAATAATTCTAAGAAACAAAAGCATGTTGAAACTACAGGTGTGGAGACGCGGACACAGGTTTCCTGATTGGCTGAGACAAAGACCTGGGCTCCAGGGCTGCAACTCCCTTCCAGTTAGTTAAAGGAGGTGAACACTGCTGGAAAGATGATACTTGACCTGAACCGGAAGAACCGGAGGCCCAAGTCCGGTTCCCAGCACCTACACTGGATGGCTCCCAATGTAATTCCAGTTCCAGAGGATCTGACACCTCTCTTAGCCTCCAGGGGAATGTACATATACACACACACAGAGACAGAGAGAGAGAGAAAGATAAAAACAATAAGAACAAATATTTAAACCTTACAAACTCAGTGGGCAACTAGAGCCTGTTTCAGAATGTTTTCTCACTGCCTTTAAAATTCAAAAGCACCATAAGCTCATAATGACTTCTCTTACAGAACAGCCCGCCACACAGAGATTTGCACTGTGATGGTTCATCTTTGCCGTCTGCTTGGTTGAGTTTATAATCACCTAGGTGACTGGTTAGGCACACCTCTGAGCATGTCAGTGAGGATGATCTAGAAAGGATTAGCCAAGGGAGAAAGCCTACCCCAAATGTGGATATCGTCATCCCAGGGACCAAGTGCTTGGATGGAATGAAAAGGGGGAAACGGAACCTTTGAAGTACAAGTGGCAGTCACATCACGTTGAGGTGTCGAGTGTCATCCTCATGCTGGTCAGAGGAAGAAGCTCTCTACCACATAGTCAGGACTTGATTCTGAGCTGGCTGTTGGAAAGGGGATGGAGCATAGGACAGTTCTGAGGGAACTGAGAACGATCCTGGAAGATGGAGTAAGAATTGTCAACATGTAGCTGATGCTTATCCTCCTGAGCTGGACCTGAGACGTACCTTTGTAACCCGGGTGTGACACAACATCAACTGCACCTTCTCCCAACACTGTAAGCAGGCGAGCTGGCCTTATCTCTGACTTACATTCTCTTGGCAGAGGCTGTAGCTACTGGGAAAGCTGAGATGCAAAGGGCGTAATAATAAGTATTTTATGACTGAGCAGCGCTTGAAAGCTTATAGATTTTCTTTTGATCCTCATGATGTCTATTTCTGTGCTCTGTCCATCTACTCGAGAGCCCCTTTCCAGATCGTCTTTCGAAGTCTCTTTCAAATGCCTCCATTTCTGCTCTGGTCTGGATGAACTTCCTTCGAAGATCTGTGAGTTAAAACTTCTGACCCAAGCACAGTGTTGCTAGGAAGTACCAGAACCTTTAGGGGTAGCGCCTCGTGTGAGGTGCTTGGGTCATTGGGGACATGGACTTGAAGGGGATCATGGATCTGCAGTTTCTTCTTCCTTCTCTTTTGCTTTTAGACAATACATGAGCAATTTGCTATGTCACACAGTTGCCATCAAAGATCTAAAGGAACTGGACTCGAATCTTCAAAACCATGAATCAGAATAAATGGGTTTTACGTTTGTTTCATTACTAGGGAGTGAACCCAGAGACTTCCTGCATGTCGTCAAATGTTGTCCTCTGAGTTACACCCCCAGCTAAGCAAGCATTTTTAGCAAATATGGTAGTGCATGCCTGTTATCTGAGCACTCTGTAGGCTTAGATAGCAGGGTTGGGAGTTCAAGGGTAACCTAGGCAACACAGTAGAGAAGCAAAAATATAATAAAATGTTTTCTCTTTATAGGTTTGTTATCTCAACTAACACAAAGCTGAAAAAAATACAGCTTCTACAACCTTCCCCTGATGGCACCAGCCAGAACTAATGTCCCTGTTGTTTGTATTCAGGTCTTTCTTTGACCCTGTTGCCTAGACAATATGGTACTCCTTACTGTGAACTAAATCCAAGTGCTTTAACACGCTTGTAAAGACTACCATACGACAACTCTGTGGCTTCTGGTGTCTCTGATCATACGTGGAGCAACGGCTAAAAGTAAAGCCTTAACACTCGTGACCCGTGGAGACCGTTGCTGATGACATGTCTCCTGACAACAGCATCCTGTTGTCTTCCACATCGCAACAACACAAACTGAAATATCACCAGAAATCACTAAAGATATATTTAAATTTCCTGGGGGGAAAAAAAGGATTTGACAGCTCTGCTTGGTGGTACACATCTGTAAAGCCAGCATTTAAAAGATCGATGCAGCCGGGGAGAGTGGCACACGCCTTTAATCCCAGCACATGGGAGGGAGAGGAAGGTCAGTCTCTGTGAGTTATATGCCAACCTTGTGTACCTAGTGAGTTTCAGGACAGCCAGGGCTACATAGTGAGACCCTGTCTCAAAAAGCAAAACAAAGCAAAACAAACAATAACAAAACCAAAAGACTGAGGCAGGGGGATTGCCCCAAGTTGGAGACCGTCTGGGCCACAGAGTGAAAGACCCTGCTCAGATACAAAACAAAACAAAACAAGAACTTTAAATTTTTTTAAAAAAGAACCAAGGTTTAATTTGCACACAAAAAGGTCCAGCTCTTCAGCATTGAGTGCGATGAGTCTGGGCAATGGCGTGTTCCCTTTGTGTACTCTTCCTTGTAAATCTACAGCGTCTGTGTGTATGTGGAGTGTGTGTATGAGTAAAGCCTATTTGTGACAGAAAATGGAGCTGGGGCAGGTACAATGACACGGGAAGATGGTAGCGTCCACACAGATGTGCAGAAGGACCAGGGACACCGCTTGAGCTTGGCACACTGTTGCTGTGACCAAAAGCCACTTAGGGGAGGAGAGAGTTCATTTCCTCTTACAGGTTGCAGTCCATCATCGAGGGCGGCCACAGTGGGAGCCTGGAGACAGAACCACTGCTGTCCCATTCAGGGCTGCTCGGACCAGGGAACACAGGAGGAAGCATGAGATGCTGCTTATTGGCTCATTCACTGGTTTACTCCCGATCTCATGCTCAGCCTACTTTCTTACACATCCCAGGACCACCTGCCCAGGGATGGCCTGGTCCACAGTGAGGCCTCTCGCATCAATCATCAATCAAAACGATTCCTCAGAACGATGACCACATGGCAGTCTCCCTCAGATGACTCTGGGCTGTCAGGTTGACAGCTGATACTAACTAGAACACACAGACAGTGGTCAAAGTGACAAAGCAAATAGCCAACCACCTAAGTAGTCTCCTTGGGAAAACAGGTTGAGGCCTCCTGTGTAGCTCAGGTGTGTGTGGGTAGATAGGAGGAGCCGAAGTTTCTGGGTGCAAGTTCTTTTCCTGAACAACTTCCACACATGTGCACCAAGAGAACAGTTCTTAGAAAGGAAAAATGCTAATTGCTCATAGGCACATTGCTGCAAAAGAGCCAGTTAGAAAGGACAGAAGTATCGGGGTGGCCCCAAGAACAAGCCTTG
Organism: Cricetomys ansorgei; assembly: GCA_026225945.1. Lineage (NCBI taxonomy): Eukaryota > Metazoa > Chordata > Mammalia > Rodentia > Nesomyidae > Cricetomys > Cricetomys ansorgei. The sequence continues at coordinate 6,333,167 of JAMJFZ010000713.1, read as the reverse complement.
AGTTCCAGCAGCTGAAACCCCACTCACCCTGAATGGCGGTAGGCAGCTACCCTCACACCCTGTGGGGCAGTGTTTCAAGTCTGCCTTGCTGTTCCAAGGTCTTGGAATTTTTTTTTTTGTCTGTCTTATACATGGGTGTGTATATGTACATGTGTGTGCATGTGTGTAGAGGCCAGAGGTCAACACTGGGTGTATTTTCTAATCACTATCCACCATAATTTTTAAGACAGAGTCTCTCACTGAATCTAGAGCTAGTTAATTGGCCTAGATTGGCTGGCTGGCAAAGGCCAGGGATTCTCCTGTGTTTTTACAGCCCCAGCTCTGGGGTTACAGGGACAGAGTGTCTGCCTAGCTTTAGATCCGGGGACCTGGGCTTAGTTCTTCCCATTTGCATGGAAACGCTTTACCAACAGAGTAAAGAAAGAATGGCCAACCTGGCCCCCAAGCTCTTAGTTTTTAAACACTTCAACTTTTAAGCTTCTGTTTCAACTGAAAAGCTGAACAAGTAAGCCATGACTCCGTTCCGTGTTTCCTATTCGTAGTAACTGGGGAGTTTCTGAGACGCCAGTACCAAGGCACATTCTGGCAACACCGGCCACGGCTACGTTGTAGGATCTGAAAGTGTTTCATGACTCAGGACTTCCTTGTCTTATCTGGGCCGCAAGCTCCCTGGGCTGGCACAGCTTCCTGAACACAAGTAGTCCTTAGTACCACTTGCTCACTGATCCCTGTTTTATAAAATCAGCAGTTAGAGCATCCGTACTCAGCTGGAGTACTTTTCTTAGTTGTTTGAACAGAATCCCATTTAAGCAACCAAAATCTCTCTGTCAAATTGGTGTACAAATTATGTAGCCAGCTATTTCCACTCTACAGCCAGCCCTGAGCAAGGCTGCAGACTCAGACTGCCCGGGTTTGGGTCCCAAGGTCCCATACCACAGCACTGGTGGGAGGAGTCTCAGCGATGTATCTAACTTCTCCTTGCCAGTTTGCTGATCTTCAGAGGACACGGGGGCTAAGGAGACGGAATAGTCAGTATTCTGTACAATTCTGAGGCTCTGAGTTTAGATCCCAGCACCTATGGAAAGAGCCAGGTAAGGTATACACCTGTAATCTCAACACTGGGAAGGCAGAGAAAGGAGGGCACTGAGAGCTGCCTGGTCCGCCAGTCTAGCCAAATTGGTGAGTTCCAGGTTCAGTGAGGGACCATGCCTCAAAACGCAAGGTAGAGAAGAACTAAGGAAGACATTCAACATCTAGCCTTCACACACACATGTTCACAAACGTGGGTACCACAAACACCCCCCCCCACAACACACCCACACTGAGAAAATAATACCTACATCATAAGGAGAGTGTGAAAACTAAATGCATACCCTCCACGCCCTCGTATAACAAACACGTATTTTTTTTGAGCGTCATGTATGTGCTGTTTAGTGTGTGGCGGTTCCTTGTCTCAGTGCTGTGATAAGACGCCCTGACTAAAGCAGATTAAGGAAGGAAGGGTTTGCCCTAACCTACAGTTCACCAGGACATAGTCCACGGCGGCAGGAAGGCATGGCCGCAGTGGAGGAAGGCCGACGGGTCACAGGGCACCCACAGTCAGGTAGCCACGGTGACACAAGCAGCAGCTCAGCTCCTTCTGCCTTTTTATACAGACCAAGATCCAAGCCCGGGGACCCCACAGGCTTGCTTTAAGGTGGGTCTTCCCAACCAATCAACCGAATCAAGACAATCCCTTACAGCATGCCCAGAGGCTCCTAAATGACCCCTACAGGTGTGCCAGGAGGTGTGTCCCCTAGACGATTCCAGATCCCGTCAAGCTGGAGATCAACACCACCCACCACTCAGTGTTCTCAGCTGTAGGGAAAACAGCCATAAAGAAAGAGATTAAGAAACTGCATTCCTAGAGGTTAGATTCCAGTCAACAAGTCAGGTGATAAGGAGACAGCCACCTAAAGTGCCTGGCCCTGGTAACAACCAGGGGGAGGGGGGAACAGAGTAAAGAGCTCAGAATTAGGGAGTGAGAGTCACAGCTATGCAGGAACTAGAGTCATGAGGTGAGACCTGACCCTTGGCATTCCTCCGGTTGTGTAAGGACGCATTTACTAAATGTTGCTGTTGTTGGTATTAATTAGACTCCTGTTTGCCAAATTTGCACTTGAAAACTCCCAAGAACAACTGAAGAAAGTTGAAATTCTGCTGGGGACATTACAGTCATTGTTGTTCTGTTTCGTTTTGTTTTCCCAAGACAGGTGTCTCTGGTGTAACTCTGGCTGTCCTGGAACTCATGCTGCAGTCCAGGCTGGCCTCACACTCACAGATCCACCTGCCTCTGCTTCCTCCAGAGAGCTGGGATTAAAGGCGAGCACCACCATGCCCAGCTCCATAGTCATTGTAAAACACAACCCCAGCCATGACACTTGCTTTGGTTACTTTTAAGGGATGTTCTCCCCTCCTCCCCCATCCCTGCCCTCTCCACATTTTTTTTTTTTTAGCGTATCTGCATAAATATCACTGTCCCTGGTAGCTAGCTTAGAAGACATCATATTCCATCTGCCATGGTTTAGATGTGCCCGGTCCCCACAAGACCATCTGTTGGAAGCTTGATACCCAGTGTGGGGTGTTAAGAGGTGGTGGGACCTTTAAGAGGTGAGGACTTGTGAGAGGTCAATAGGTCATAGGGGTGTGGCCTGTGGAATGGGAATAGGTCATATCTTCTGGGGCCTTGTTAGTTCTCAAGGAAGGGCTATTGTAAAAGGGCAGATCAGTCCTTCCTGCTCTCTGACTTCTAGTTCCAACACACGACTCCTCCCTGCCACGCCGACTCCCAGCACGGCGCTGCCATCCACCATGACATTGAGCTGCTGGAGCCCTTGCCCAAACCAACAGCATGCTGTTCAGATTCTGACTTCTGGGCACTAAAACTCATTTCTTTATAAATCACCCAGCCTCTGGTAGTTTGTTATAGCAATGGAAGGAGGGTTAATATGTATTCGCAGCACTTGTCTTTTCTTCAGTGTTAATCTCTTATATCATTATGGTCTCATTTATTTATTTTTTAAATTCAGTTCCCTTACCAGATTGCACATTCCATGAATTCAGGAATGATCTCTGCCTGTTTTGTTTGTTTGTTTTTGTTGTTTCCTATCTGCACCCACTCCTTTTCTGTCATAAGTACGGGGCAGCAGTTAGCGGTGTCTGTTCGGCTCTGTCTGTAGTTAGGCAAAAGAGTTTTCAGGGTCCCTGCATTTCATCATCGTCACGATGTACCTCTTCGTATTTTCGTTCAATGTAATTTGAATTCCACATCATGTGAACTGTAAACAAAGATCAAGGCTAAAGTACACAACAAACAGTCTTTGAAGAAACAGAGTGCAGCTGGCCAGCGTAAAGAACCAAGCTTAGCAGCCTAGGAAAACCACAGGGAGGGGATGGGAGCACTAGCCCAGGGGTAATAGGATCTCTTGCATAGGCAGAGAAGATGTCTACCTTCTTGTCCCATTTGTAATCTAATTGGTAAATTATCACAAACTCCTTACTTTTGGCATATGCAGAAGGGTGCTATAATGTTCAGATTTGAAAGTCACATTTATTTATTTAGTGTGTGTATTTGCACACCCTTGTATGTTTAGGGGTCAGAGGACAATTTGTGGGAGTTGGTTCTCTCCTTCTACCCAAGGACCCAACTCAGAGGGTCAGGCTCGGTGGCTAGGGCCTTTACCCACCAACCAGCCCAATGTTCAGGTTTTAAGGTAACAAGCAAAAGAGAACACTGAGGGGAAAGTCAGTACATCAGATATGAGCATGTATACGTGTGTGAATGTGTGTGAATGTGTGCACGTGCCTGTGTGTGTGTATACATGTGTGTGCCTCTCTGTGTGTGTACATGTGTGTGTGCATGCGTGTGCATGCATGTGTGCATGTACCTGTGTGTGTGTACATGCTTGTGTGTGTGTGTGTGTGTGTGTGTGTGAGAGAGAGAGAGAGAGAGAGAGAGTGTGTGTGTGTCTGTAAAGAGCTTAGGGAAAAACTGGAGCTGATCACAAAGGTCAAAAAGGAGAGCTGCGTGTGTGTTGATTTTTCTCTAGCAAGCCAAGTTGCTAGGGAGGGATAATAACCATACCATTACCTACTGGGGTGTGAAAACACGTGTATCACAGACGTGACATGAAGAGGAGAGGTAACAGCACAGAGGCTGGGAGCAGCGTTCGTATTTGAGATGTTGGGACCTAGCCTGAGTGTAGAGGGACAATTGGCAAGGCCAGAAAATGAGCAGAATGTGGAGCAGTAAGTGTGGGGGGTGGAGGTGGGGTGGGCAGCGGGGACAGAGCAGCCCTTTGCCTCCCCCATACCCTTTAATGGAAACCTTGGTCATCCACATCAGTGGGTATCTGCATCTGTTTATTACGGCAGTACCGCAGGCTGGATAATTATAAACAATAGTTTACTGGGCTCGAGGCTCTCAAGGCTGGGACAGCCACTGTCAAGCCTATGGCATCTGAGAGAATCTTCCTTTTGCATGATGGAAGACTTCATGTGGGAGAGTAGAGTGCAGACGGAAGGGGGGCGGGGAGAGTCTTCCACATAACTAGAGGTCTTAACTCATGATGGCAGTGTTCCCAAAACCCAGTAAGCTCAACCACTTCACGGTCCCACTTCTCAACGCTTTGCAAAGGGGATTAGATTCTTGATGTGAATGTTGGGGGGACATCAAGAACAGAGCTGCACAGAAGCAGCATGACGCAGTTGTCACCACGAGACGGAAGAGGATAGAAGGTCATCAGTTCAACTGATGGCTTTTCTATGGATAGGTAGTGACATTTCTCTCTCTCTCTCTCTCTCTCTCTCTCTCTCTCTCTGTAGGTATACAAGTTGGATTGTATGCATATGGAAATCAGAGGTCACCCTTTGATGAGTTCCTCAAAATGCTGTCCTCTTTGTATGACCTACCTTGTGGGTTTTTTGATTGATTGATTGATTGATTGATGAGTTTTTAAAACAAGGTCTCTTATTTTACCTGGAATTACTGACTCATCTAGTCTGACTGCATAGTGAGCCCAGGACCTGCCTTTCTCTGATTCCAAGCTCAGGAGTGATTATAAGAGCCTGCCATCACTCCTCCCCCATCTCTTCCCCTCCCCCTCTCTTTTCTTAGGTTCTGACGTTGAACTGAACTCATACTTGTGTAGAAACTATTGAGATCGCTCCTGAGCCCCAGATTTTACTTTATGGATATATTGCCTTGTCTTGGTCTCAACCTTGAACACCATGTGGGGAAAATCAGCACAGACCCATTTAGCAGATTTGCTGTTCTGGAGCTCCTAAGAGAGAAGGGCTTGGAGAACACAGGATCAGGTCTGCACACAGCTCGGGACTGTCACCTCTGGAAAACAACCCATGTTGAGGGTGGAAAGGGGGGGAGGGGGACCCAGAGCTTAGGAATTGAGTCACCCTAGGAAATTGGTTAGAGTGAACCCTGTGAATACTCTCTGGGGTGAAGGCCAAGACCAAGAGGCGGACTGACATCGGGGAGGAGAAAGGACTGTTAGTGGCTTTGTCTTGGCTTTGTTATGGAAAAGTCAATGGGGATCCCAGAAAAAGTTGTTAATCAAGAGGAAGTGTCCTGGAGAAGGGCTGATGGGGAGATTGTGGGGTACAGGGTACCATGGTGATCAAGGAGGGCCAGAGAAGGACTCCAGTGGCTGGTTACATTTCTGGAGTAAGATGAGATCTGTCCCCTGTGCGGCAGGAACCTCGGCTGTGACATGATCGATTTCATGCCCTGCGAAGGAGTGTTTACCAAGAAGCCTGGCTGGCTTTGAAATACGAGGTCGTGCTGTGGCCGACTGCATACCTTCAGATATTTATTTTCTGTGCGCCAATTACATTAAGTGTTCAACATCAGTCCAGAATGGAAAGTGCAGGTCATGTGCTGCAGGTGGGAGGACTTAGAAAGGAGAGGGGGGAGGGGCTGCACCACATGCTGGAAGCCCCTTCCAGAGCACAGCGTACAAAGAAGGTGGCCCCCATGACCCTGAGCTGGACTCTTAAGACAAGGGAAAGCACAAAGACCCATGATCCCGCAGCAGAATGAGGTCTGTCAACAGTAGCCCTTTGCGAGGACCTCTGGTGAGTGACACTGGCCAAAGTATTAATAGAACTGAGGACAAAGCCACTAGGACCCAGGCCACAGCCCCTGGTAAGACCCAGCCTGAGGTCCACAGAGTGTCTTGATCTTTGCTCTTCTCTGACGAGGCCTAGAACTCAGCCTCACTCCAGCGCGAAGCCCCAGAGGCTGAAGGAACACTGTCAGGGAGAAACATCTCTTGTGGGTACAAATACCTTGTGAGTTTCTTTCGTCGTATTCTAAGTTTCCCTCCAACAAGTGTGGCCCTGTGAAGGGGCACCATGAGAGCATCCACAGATCAACCGAGAAACAAGCGTCTCTGGAACTTTCTATGACACTGAAAAGGGCTGGCCGTGAAACACATACAGACAGGCGAGTCCCCCAGATGGCCGAGCTTGGCTTCCCTGGGAGGAAGGCCTGCTGTCTGACTCCCAGGAGGACCTTGATACTGACTTTAAAAATCACTGAAATAATTTTGGCCTTCAAGAGATATCGGATGATGGGCTGCAAGATGGCTCAGCAAGTAGACTCTCGCTGCCCTGCCTGGAGCCCGCACGGGGAGAAGAGAAGGTAAACTCCTTGTCCTCTGACCGCCAAATGTTCACAGGGCACACGCATCTATCCACACACATACAAGCGCACAAATAAGTAAACTAAATGTAAAGAAACATTTATTTGAAGAAATATCAAACAATGGAGAGACCAAGACGAGCAGGGAACAGCCAAAAACACTGACACAGAAAAGGCGTACAATCAAACAGGGCTCAAGGAAGATTCGCAATTCTGTTCACGTTTTCCTACCTCTTTAAATAGACATTTTTAATATTGCAGAGAAGCAGAGAGAAGTATAAAAAGTGAACCCTCACGAATCTCCGTAAACTCCTAACGTGTGCCCTTTTTACTTTATCTCTCTGATCCCCCATTTTTCCCTGGAATATTTTGTGTTAGTTCTCTGTTACTATGGCAAATACCCAAGGGAGCCAACTTATTAAGAGGAAAAGTTTGTGTGGGCTCAACATCTTTGGAGTTGTAGTTCATGATGGATTAGCTCCAAAGCTCTGAGCCTGCGGTGGGCAGCACATCAAGATGGGAAATACACAGAAAAGCATGGCTGCTCACCTCATGATAAAAGAAAGGAAGAGAGAGAGAGAGAGAAAGAAAGAAAGAAAGAATAGAAAAAAGGTATGGAGCTCCAAACCGTAGTATATTCTAAAGAAAACTCCCAGTGATTTTATGATCCCATCCATAAATATTTTAGAATATATGTATAAAAGTTTGTTTCACTTGCATTTTCGAGAGAAAATTTCATCTGAGGGGACATAAAAGGGATTCTTTTCAATATGTACTTCTGTGAAACTAAAAACAAGGAGAAGGAGGAGGAGGAGGAGGAAGAGGAGGAGAAGAAGAAGAAGGAAAAGAAGGAAAAGAAGAAGGAGAAAAACCCCACAAAGTTTTAAAAAGGAAGAAACTTCCATCTAAAACAGAATGGAAAGAAAAGGCAAAAAGAGCCAGGTGGTAGTGGCACAGGCCTTTAATCCCAGCATTCGGCAGGCAGAGGCAGGAGGATCTCTGTGAGTTCTAGGCCAGCCTGGTCTACAGAGTGAGTTCCAGGACAGCCAGAGTTACAACAGAGAAACCCTGTCTTAAACCCACGCACTCACCACCCCCCAAAAAAAATGAAAGAAGGAAGAAAGGAAGGAAGGAAGGAGGACTCAGCCTTAAGGGCCGTGCCTGGGAGATGTTGGCTTGTGGCCCCACCTGCCTGCTTGCTTGACTGAAAGACAAAGGTGCTCATGTCTGCTGAGCCCCTTCTTCAATCTGGGAAGCTTGGGGAGGGTCTCTGCTTTCACTTCCCCCGAAGGTTGTTTCCGTGAGAGGCTGTGCTGTCTGGTCAGCAGATTCCCCTTTCATGCAGTGGCTAACCAGAACTGACTTCCCACTGCCGTGGCCAGAGGAGCTGTCACTATGGCTAACCCCAGCAACCAGGCGAACTGGTGCCATTGAATAAGCTGAATGCTCACCTTCCCGGTAGGAAAAAGCTGCCAGCCTCATGGGGCAGGTCCTCCTGTCACACTGGAAACATCCGCTTGGCTCTGGCTCCTCTCTTCTCTGGTTGAGTCACCTGATGTCTTTAGGTTTCCTCGCCTGTAAGTAAGGGGTAATAAATTCAGCCCAAGCCAGTGAGGGTGAGGCCCAGTGAGGTCATGCCGTGTGAAAGTGCCTTGTAAGTAGAAACCATTTATAAATGAAAGGTCTATTGTCTTTTCTAGCTGGGATTCCATTCTAACTCCCTCAGCTTTTGGCCTGAGAAGTGTGTGGCTCAAAGTGATGATGAGCTGCCTCCTGGATCCCTGTTGTTTATTTACATCCTCACCTCTTCTTTTAGCTTAGTGTCTACTTTGGAGACTCTGCAAACTGTAATTTGTCAAGAAGCCAAACTGATTCTTGTCTCCAGACCAGAGTTCTTCTCCAATTAGTTCAGCGAGTGCCCAGGGATGACGGGACACAGATTGACCAGGGTGCACATATCCTTCTGATGATGGCGCGGAAGAAGTGGCCTGGCTCGTCCGTCTACTCACCCTACTGCTTAAGGGGCCTGAGGAAAGCCAGAGGGCAAAGAAGACCAAGAGAAAGACGTCAGTGTGGGCCTCACCAAGGCCCAAAGGCTCAGCTGTCCACCTGGGAGGTCACCGTGTTGGCAAGGAGCTCCTGGGTGCTTAGTGCCTGAGTCATGAGTAGCTTGAGCTTTCCCATCACCCCACAGCCCAACACAGAGCATCGCTCCCTTAGGTGCCTCTAGGCTACCCTGGGGAGGGCAAGCGAGGCGTACAAGACAGCACTTGGCTGTGTGGATGAGTCTGCGCCTAAGGACACTCATCCAGCCGAGTGCGTGCATGTGTCTCAGCATTACTACCAAGGGCTCTCAGTGAGCTGGGGGGAGGGATTACATCAGCGTTGCTCTTGTTATTCATTTATCAGATGATTATTAATTATACTTCAATGAAAGGCTTGCACTCTTTATGAGCATGAGATCATCAGTCTGTATAATGCCCAAAGGAGGTCAAGAACCAGCACACGGCGATTCGCTCATAAGCAAGCTGACTGGAGTTTCAGGAAGCCTGCCATCTGGCCACTCTTCTTTCTTGGCCTGGCCACTGGCTACTTCTCTTTTTTGATAAGAAGGCAATTTACACCATATAGAATGGACAGATATGTCTCTCACCCTGCTAGCTGGGATTTGCAACCCTTCTTTGGGTTCATGGGTGTAAAAAAAAAAAAAAGAAAAGAAAAAGAAAAAGAAAAAGAAAAAGAAAAGCCAGGTTATTACCAGGCTCTGTGATGTAGCCAGCTTACCTTGCAGATCAACACAAGCAGCAGTAGTTAGGTGAGTTTTATTTTTCTAATTTATTTTTTATTATTTTCATGTGTGTGTTCATGTGTGTGTGTGTGTGTGTGTGTGTGTGTGTGTACATGTATATAGAGGTCAGAGGTCAATGCTTGCTGTCATTCCAAAGTTGCTAGCTGCTTTGTTTTCTGAGACAGGGTCTCTCCCGGGAGCTCATCAATTCAACTAAGCTGGCTGGCCAGCAGACACAGGATTCTTTCCATCTCTACCTGCTGTGATTGAAGGCATGTGCTGCCACATCTGGCCTTACACAGCTGGGCTGCTGAGATCCAAACTCAGGTTCTCATGCTTCCGTGGGAAACAGGGCCAACAGATTCATCCCCAGACCCAGTATGTGAATGCGAATGATGCCCCATGTGGTTGATATTGGCAGGGGCAGTGGGGAGCGGCTTGGGAAAACACAAAGTCCTTTTGTTGCTAAGATCAGAGAGCAGGAGAGCAAGACCAGAGTTCAGCATGGGCTGCATGGCAAGACAGAGACAGGAAGGGAGAGCGAGGTGACCAAGGGCTTAGCTGCTGAGGGGATTCCCAAAATGTCTGACCACCTTGCAGAGCAGAATGGAGACAAGAGAATGATGGGTCAGTGATGAATGGGACCACACCTTGACCAGGGCTGCTCAGTTACGCATGCCTCTTGCCTTGTATTTAAACCCAAACTTCATGTTAGGGCGCTAAGATGGACTGGGGTAGGGGCGGTACACTGGACCTCCATGCTCATGGGGTCACGTTGAATTAATCTCTTTCTTCTGCTTTTTTCACCATTCCTTGTCTCTTTAATTGGATGGTTGGGCACAGTGGCCAGGACTGGCCTGTTAGGGCTGTGGGGCCTGGGGGTGGGAGTGGAGGGGTGGGAGGGGTTCGGGGGCACGCTGGGGCTGTCACTCTGAACGTTCTAATGGCGCTCTATTGAACAAGATGTGTCATCCCACAGCAGCCACACCAGACCAGCCTGGCTACAAAGCTAATAAAACCTGAAGGCAAAGGAAAAGAAGAAAAGCAATAGTGTCTTATCTCAAGAGAGATCAGAGTTCCAGTTAGTCGGAAGGGCTGTTCACTGAAATGCTCCTGAGAGAGGCAAATAAGAAAAGGCCCCAGTTAGCTGTCCTGCGTTGGTGGGTCAGGGGGAAAAGTCCTGGAACTTTGTTCTTTCCAGATCTGGGCTTTGCTGTAGGGAGTTATGGGGTCACCACCCTCTTCCGCACTCCTTACCCAATAGGCTTGCAGTGATCTAATCTCAGAGAGACAAAGCACAGTTTCTTAGACTCTGGAGCTGATAAAACCAGGCCAAAGCTCAGCTCCACTCACAGGGCAATGATTAGAGCGCTCAGGAATCCAACCAGCACTGTGGTCAAAGGGACAAGGGCAAACTCGTATTTCTCAATGTCATTGTGAGCAGCCAGAAGCACCTCTTGTTGGAGTTTAACCCAGTGGAACCAGCGGTATCCCCACCCCTGTCTTTATGGATTCAACTGGACCACAACAGCGCATGGCCAGCCTGACCTCCACCTAACTGCTGGTCACAAGCCCCAGGCATGCCATTCATTGCAAATTCTGTAGGACTCAGCAAAAGGCACACTAATGTACTTACTGATTAAAGAAGGCTCCCATTCCCCCAAATTATGTGACTCAACACGGAAATGTTTAAAACAGTAGTTCTCAACCTGCGAATGGAGACTCCTTGAGGGTTCAAATGACCCTTTCACAGAGATCACCTATGATGGTCTGCGTATCAAATATTGACATTATGATTCATAACAGTAGCGAAATTATAGTTATGAAGTAGCAACAAAAATAATTTCATGGTTGGGAGGGCTACCACAACATGAACTGGATTAAAGGGTCTCAGCATTAGGAAGGTTGAGAATCATTGGTTTAAAGAAAGAAAGAAAAAAAATTTGTAAAAACTACCAACTTCTCTAATCAATGACACATGTGCATTAACTCCAGGAATAGTAGCAAAAAAATGTTGGAGATTTCATGCAGAAAATTCACTTAATGACACAAATTCAAGCACTGATGGTCCTCCATGCACGTAAGCATAATATGTTACAGGTTTACATGAATGCTTTTACTTAGAATTCTCTGAACAATTTAAATACATGCAAAATATGAATTTGAATCAAATATTTGTAGAAATCCATGTGCCCAAAATAGGTGGAGTTTGGATTTGGAATAGAGAAAAACAAGGGGCGATAAATCAGTGGCGAAGGAAGCCGCGAGGTCATGAAGGGCTTTACGTGTAACACTAGAGAGCTTGAACTGGGCTTTGAGACCCAGGAGCTGGCAAGTGACATGATCAGGTTTGCTCTGAGCGCCAGCACAGCTGCCGTGTGGATGATGGATTTGGGTCCGGTGAAGGGGAGAACAAAAAGGGAGATGGACTGATCATTCCAACGACGAGGCGCGCCGATGCTCGAGGTGAGGCATGATGTGCCCAGGACTGAAGCCACGCCCTGCGGCAGGAACGGAAAAGCGTGAAAGCCAAGGGCTATTAGCGAGCAGAGAGGGTGGGGCGAGGCTATCGGTTAGACGGGGAGAGGGACCCGGGACAAAGAGTAAGTGATGCGAGACTGTGTAGGGACAGTGAGAAGACGGAGTTCCCATGGCCAGGGCCGACTATTGAAGACGCTGGACAGGAGTACAGGAAACAGATGCTGAGCTGACACACATTGAGTCTGAGATTTGAAGCCTTACAAAAACGTCCAAGTCAGAAACCATGTTACCTGAGTACCGTGCATAGAAACAGACAGGCACCAGATCTCCCCACCCTTCGTGGGGCTTACAGCATTTATCAAGCAACAACACAACCATGTACCAGGGCCGTCGGTGCTTTAAGGAAGGGAAAGTAAGAGGGTATGTCTGATAAGAGACCGTAGTTCTTGAAAGATAAAAATGACTGTTGGGGGGGAGGTGCCTGGTTTTGGGGAGCTGGATAGAGAAGAAAACAATATAGGAACATGAGTCAAAGAGGGAGGGCAGGAGAGGGACTTGACAAGAGCTTAAGGAAGGCTGGAGAGACAATCCAGGCAGATCAGGGGACTCTCAGGGGTGTTAGTACAGAACTGTTCCATGATCATGAAAGCCAGTGAGAGGCTTTGACAGGGAGAAGCATGAGGTCATGGGACCCTACACCTGAGGTTTGCGTCCTTCGCTTCTTATGACAGGGACTCTGACTGCAAGGCATGCTGGGAAAGCAATGTCATCGATCCCTTTGTCCATCTCCCTCAGGTAAACGTCACTGGGAGTACAAAGGAAAATACCATGGCTGCTGTAGTCCACAGCAACGGGGCCCTGTGGATAACGTCACTGAGTCCCTGAGGCTGCTCTTTTAACTTATTTTGGAATTTCTGGTTTGTGGCGTCGGGGTGGATTAATTGGCAGAAATGACAAAAGTAGCTAAGTCTTTACTTAGGAGCTTGTGCAGAGATTTTTGGGAACTCTTGCTTAACTTTTGGGTTTGTGTCTCATTCGTATAGCTTTTGAAAAAAAGAAATGCTCCTGGTGTAAGGAGGTGAGGTGCTGTGGGCCCATGCTGGCCATGTTAGGAATGCCAAGGGGTTTTACCATCGCGATACAAAAGCTGAAAGTTCTCTTCCGCCAGGACAAGGCAAGCTTGTGGTTTGATAAATGCCGTGGATGTAGCCCACAGGGCAAAACCTTGTTCAGTGCAGGCTGCTGTTAATGTCCTCTCAAGTCTAACCACTGCCAATGGAAAAACCGTGAGACTCTAGTCCTCAAAGGCTAAGAGTTTCCAGACCAAGAAGGTTCTCTGGGGCCTCTCATTTTGTTTATTTTCTGTCTGGCTACATCAGACTATGTCCTACCTGGTTAGCTTTTCCCACAGACACAGATGCACACTACTACATGTTGGAAAAGTAACAAGAAAATCCTTTGCAGCATCATGTTCTGAAACTTTATTGAACTGTGCTTTCAGCATTCAAGATAATGGGCCCCATGGCCTGTATATTCCTGAAATATCCTGAAGTTTGCATGGATTGCTCAATGATCCAAAGTTAATAAGCTCAGCCAAATGTGCGTACATCGAGATCACTTAGAAGAGACTGGGGATTGTCATCGTCAGGCACACCAATTGCAAAGAACCACTGTTGAGACCACTGGCATAGAGAAGAAGATGACTAGAGAGTCCCTTTCCAGTGAAGCCAGGTTGGCTGGAGCAGAAGTAGGACTTTTCATAGAAGAATTGGAAAGGGGGCTGAGACGGTTTGGCAGGTAAAGGCACCTGACTGATGAGTTCTAATCCCCCAGGTCCCACACGATGGAAGGAGAGAACCAACTCTTGAAAGTTGTCCTCTGACCTCCACATTTGTGTCATGACACGTGTGAAGGCGCACACGCACATTCCCTAGATAAATGCATGTAATTTAAAATTTAATTTAGAATTGGGAAGGATCATAAGCACCAGGACTCCAAGAGTAATGAGGAGTGCTCAGAGGGTCAAGAAATCCTTTGCTTCTGTGTTGTTTTAAACGAGGACTGTCCCTCACAGGCTGAGGTATTTGAACAGTTAGTGGCACTGCTGGGAAGTGTCTGAGTTACTTTTCTGTTGCTGTGCAGAGACACCATGACTGAGGCAACTTAGAGGAGAATGAGTTTATTGTAAAATTACCGTTCCAGAGGGTAGGTCTAGAGCCGTCACGGCGAGGAACATGGCAGCAGACGGGCAGGCGTGGTGCTGGAGCAGTAACAGACAAGAGAGGCTGTGTGGGGGCTGTGTGGGGAGCAAACCGTGCTTGTGCACACGGATAAGCACTGGAGAAGCCAAGAAGGTTAAACCGGCAGGCATCCTTCAAAGGAAAGAGATGTTTAACCTGTCCGCCTCCTGGCGTGCTGGGAATGGATGCAGTTTACAGCCCGGTGAGCCAGGTTTGTCCGTATCTCCAGAATTTACGCTGTACTTACCCCAGATCCTTTCCCCCTAAAACCTTGACCCTTACTTGTAGGCCATAAAATTCATCCTTGGAAAGATGTCATTTGTGCTTTACAACAGCCTAAGTGGCCTCTATGTAATCGTAGGGCCTGGCCGACCCAGACACCCACAGAGACTGTGTTTACCTCAGTCACTCTCCCTAGACCCTTATCTTGAGCATTGTCTAAGTCAACAAGAGCCGTCTTTCCGATGAAGTGGTATGTACTTTGTAAAGAGCTTTGATGTAAGCATGTCTTAAGCTTTGTTGTACTCATGGGGCTGAGTTAATTGTTACCTTACAGTTTTTTCAAAATTGTGCTTTGCTTGCATATGGCTAAAATAAACAAGCTGATGTCAAACTCAGCACTGGTACCTAAAAACCAGGCTGAACCCACAGGAATGGTGTGGGCTTTTGAAACCTCCGAGGCCACGCCTAGTGACACACCTCCTCCAACAAGGCCACACCTCCTAATCCTTCCAAAATGGTTCCACTAACTGGGGACCAAGCATTCGAATAAGAGCCTATAGAGGCCATTCTCGTTCAAACCAGCACAGGGGGGTTATGGAACCCTTAGGAGGTAGAGCTCTGCTGGAGGAGGTACAACACTGGTGCTAGACTCTGAGATGTAGACCCCCCCCCACTTCCAATTCTCTTTCTAACGGACATTTGCAGCTGAAGATGGGATCTCTCGGTCTCCTTCTCTGGCCACCTGCTGCCATGGACTCTCCTCTGGAATCATAAACCAAAATAAACTCTTCCAGAAGTCTCTTGGTGATGGCAGTATATCACAGCGATAAAAAATAACTAATACAACTTTCAATACGTCAGACACTGTGGGCCTAACGTTATGGAGCCTAGTTGTGGGGAAAAGTTCATTTTTAATTCTTCTATAACTCCAAAGTGCTGGGAACACAGACATATGTTCATGGTCAAAGGCTTGTGCCTCAAATACAACGTTTAGACAAGCTACACACTTAGGTCTTATGGAAAACCAAAGTTAGATTAGATCTAATTAGCTGGCGAGTGCTGAAAGTCTCACACTGTATTTGGGTGCTTCTTTTTATGTACATCTGGCTCTAAGTTGCAGTCCCCTTTTTATACAAGTTAGTAATTAGTGGCTCCATGGTAGCAGCGACCTGAAGCATGGGCACAGCTTTGGGGAGGTAAATAACAGTTGAAGGATCCTTTATAAAGCCTAAGTGGCACCCAGCTATCCCGATCACTTTGCCTGAACCGCACGGTTCGATCTTGCACTTCATGAGATAAACTTAGTATTTTATTTATCCATAAAGTCAGTCATAAAGATTATCTGTGAGCCAAATGTTTATTTCTTTTGTAATTTTGTAGTAGCAAGGACGTTAGGGATGTAACCCCAAGAGTTTCTTTTCAAAGCTTTCGTTAATTATAGAAATAATATACTAGTTTTTTTTTTAGGTGCCAGCAAACAGATAAGTCAGAAGTCATTTAATTTAATACTCTCCTCTACATTAGGCCCCTTCCATTATTACCAGTTTATTATATGTCACATATAATATATATATATTATATGTGATGTGTCTCTAATATGTACGTAATATATATAAAGTGGGTATTTACATTTTATACTTTTATATAAGTGTTATGTGTACTATACATAGTTTGGGAAGCTGGAAATGGGGATAACATGAGCAGACATGAAGGACAAGGGAAGGATCTGACAGATGGTTTATTAGCAAATATATCTTTGAGATATTTCTTTATGTGTATATCAAGATTAATTTTTTTTCTTCCCATAGGAATTTTTTAAGTAAACTGCTTTCCTCTACCTTTTAATTTTGAAACAGGGTCTCATGAACTTGCATAGACTAATCTTAAATTCACTCTGTAGCCCAGGCTGGTCCTAAATTTGTAATCCTCCTGCATTAGCTTCTCAAGTAGCTGGGATTATAGACCTGTGACACTAATCCCAAATGGGATTAAAAGTTATTTAAACTTTTAATTTTGAAATAATTGTAGGTTATGTGAAAGTACAAAAAAAAATGTAGGTGCCAGGATGGGTGGGGTGGAGCAGTGTTAGGTCTAAAAGGCTAAGATGCCTATTTAACACATCACAAAGGAACTGGCTACCAGGTTCCCCAGCATCCCTCAGTCCCTACTTGCAACTGGGTTCCTCTGGCGGGCACTCTCCAGCCCAGAGAACTGGACTGTTCTCCCCTATATAATTCAGCCATTTTTGTTACCCTCTCCTCTTTTGGACCTTCTGGCCTCTTGGTGTCCAGGTTCTTCCCTTCCCCTCTTTCCCCTGCCCCCTCTCCCTCTCCTCACATGGCCCGGCAGCTCAGTCTGGCCATGACTACTCTGGACTCTCCCAGATGTCTCTGCCTCTAACTGTGTTCTCCTTTTCATCTACAATAAACTTTCTCCCCCACCTAGAAGGTGTCACGTTCTTTCCTTTTTATTTCTCTTTACACTGGGGGCAGGGGACCTGGTGCACCTGTCACCCACATGATGTTTAACTATAGCACCACACCAGAACCAGGAAACAGTCGTTGAACCAACAGAGACAACTCAGGGTTGACCTGTTCTTCATATATGGTCTGTAGATAGTGCCATACATTCATTACATGGTTAGCTCTGCTCTCTGTGAGTTGACTTCATGAGCTGTGTGCTGACTGGATGAAGTGAGCTGTGAATCTGCATGGAAAAGTTTGCTCCTGGAAAGTGTGAGAGAGGAAGGAAGGAATGAAGGAAGGAAGGAGGGAAGGAGGGAAGGAGGGAAGGAGGGAGGGAGGAAGGAAGGAAGGAAGGAAGGAAGGAAGGAAGGAAGGAAGGAAGGAAGGAAGGAAGGAAGGAAGGAAGGAAGGAAAGAAGGAAGGAAGGAAGGAAATGTATTTATGCTGTCCTCCCAAGCTGATAAAAGCACATAGATCCTACTGAGAGACCAGGTAGATAGACATTCACACTCAGTCTCAAATTCCAACCAGGGTGGGATAATTCCATCCTTAACTCCTAGCATCTTAATGAATCCAAGAATCAGAAAACACCCACCTCTTGGTACTTATTCTGGATCCTCCTGGGATATAAGAGCAAGGTTCAACAAAGGCTACATTTGTCTTACTTTGTATTATTTTTTAGGACAATATTATTTATTAAATGGGTTTTTTGTTTGTTTGTTTGTTTTGGTTTTGATCTTCAAGAAAGGTTTCTCTGTTGTAACTCTGGCTGTCCTGGAACTCACTCTGTAGAGCAGTCTGGCCTCGAACTCACAGAGATCCCCTGCTTCTGCCTCCAGAGTGCTGGGATTAAAGGTGTGCCCACTACCGCCCGGCTATGTATCAGCTAGTGAAAGAAACCAGACTATTAAATAGTCAGTTCATTCAGATTTTAAGGGACATTTTGCAATGACTGGCTATCACTGTTACCTTGGATATGCAATGTGCCTCACTGACAAGTGTTGAATGCTTAGTCCCCAGGGGCTGACACTCTTTAGAAAAGTTTTAGAAACCAGAAAGTGGGACCAATGGAGGAAGTAAGTGTTTGATGGTACCTGTAGCTAATCCCTTTCTGTTTCTCTCTGCTCCCTGTCCACCATGAAGTGAACACCCCTACCCACCCCCACCCATCCCTACCCACCCCTCCTTCACATGCTGCTGCTGCCATGACCTTCTCTGCCCCACTGCAAGCCTAGAATCAGTGACCTGGGAACTAAAATCTCAGAAACCATGAGCCAAAATATCCTTGTCTCTTTAAAAGTTTGCATTTATTATTGAAGTAAGAAAAGTAGTTAATTTTAAGAAACATTGCAACAACTACATCCATGGATGGCCACACGGCCGTGTTCATAGGGGAAGGCTGCACAGTTGGACTTGGAAGTTATTCATTAAAAACAATTTAAAAAAATAGAAAAAGAACATGAAGTTGGAAGGGAGATAGGAGCCCTGGGAGGAGGGGTTAGAGGTGGTGTGTGGATATGATCAATATCCATTATATAGGGGCTGGAGAGATGGCTCACTGGTTAAGAGCACTGACTGCTCTTCCAGAGGTCCTGAGTTCAATTCCCAGCACCCACATGGTGACTTACAACCATCTATAATGGGATCAGACGCCCTTTTCTGGTATGCAGGTGTACACGCAGATAGAGCACTCATAAATAAAAAATAAATTGTACATATACATATATATATATCCATTATATAAATGTATGAAACTATACATTTCGAAGAATAAATCTATATTAAGAGCAAGAAGGCATCAAAGGAAGATTGGCAAACTTCAGAGGCTGCGATCATGAGGGGAACAGGGAGAGAACGGTAAAAATCCGCTGCACTGATCAGCGTGACATCTCTCTGTTCCCCTGATTAATCACTTAATTAATCACTGACTGGGATTGCCTGGGATTTACTTGGATTATCATGTTTACTTGCTTTATCTCTCTAGGAAACCTACGATCTTCTTGAGGACGGAGATCACATTATATAATCCGTGTCTGTGTGTCCGTGTTTATGTCATAGCACACCTGGCGCCGCTCCTTTCCGTACCAACATTTCACTAATAACACAGTATGCTGGTGGAGGCACAACTCTGAAATGGGCCTCTGTTGTGGTGGAGGTCGACATGGTCTCACTGTGCAGCCCTGGTTGGCCTACAACTGGCTGCTTGAACTCATAGAGATCTGCCCGCCTGTGCCTCCTCTGTGCTGGAGTTAAAGGAGTGTGCCGCCATACCCAGCTGCTGGGGAGGCTGATCTTGTGGGAGGCTGTGCGTGCGAAGCAAAGAGAGTGCATGGGGTAGCTGTGTGCCCTCCTTGCAACTTGGCTATGACCCTAAAGTACTCTTTCAAAACCCCCTGCACCGCTCTGTAGGTTGTAGCTGCATGGCTACAGAGCAGTCTGCTCTTTACTGGGCTTTCTGTTCTCCAAGCCCCTCCACGTATTTGTCCTCTTTGATCTTTATAACATTAGACCTGTTAGTTAGGAAACCAGAACTTGCGAAGATTATAAAACTTGCCCAAGATGACGAGGTGGCAAAAAGCAAAGCCGAGGTTGAACCCCTGGTCTGCCTGAGCCCATACATGGTTCTTCTCACCACTTTGGGCTATGTAATCAAAAATAGGCAAACCAATAAACGTTTCTCTTTTCCTAGTTAAAAAAAGTAATTTTATTAGTTAATGTGTCTGGGTGCTTTGCCTGCAGGTATGTCTGCACACCACATGTGTGCCTGGTGCCCAGAGAAGCCAGAAATCACTGGATTTCCTGAGACTGGCTTACAGACAGATATGAGCCACCCACCGTGTGGTTCCTGGGAATTGAACCTGAGTCTTCTGGGAAGAACAGCCAGTGATCTTAACCACTGAGCCATCTCTCCAGCTTCATCTCTTAATGATCTAGATGCTGAATAGCTGAATAACTGGATATAAGTGAAGACTTCAAGGTCACTTTTGATTTCCAGAGCACTTGACAAAAATTTCTTATCTCCCTCCCATCACAGATGTTCAAATTTGAGACTTATTCAGTCAGCGGACAGGCTCTGTTAAGCATGTGCTCTGAGGACTGGTGGGTGATGCCGTGTTGCAGGGCATACGATTATAGAACAATATAATGGGATTTGACTGGCCAGTTGAATGAGTGCTGTGGGGACAAACTGCAAAAATAGTTCGTCCTATCCAGTCAGCGCTTCTCTAATCCCTGCAAAGAGCCCAGTATTGTGCTTAGCAAACTGCAACTATTCACTTGCTCAACACTCATCGCTACCCTACGGAGTAAGTTCTACTTACTTCAGTAAGTTCAGTGAGTTCTACTTACGATGACTATCACGCTCTGTCATACCTACTGAGCCATGAAGTTGGCAAGTTGTTTGACTTTTATAACAAGTACTGGAACTAAAATTCAACCTCAAATCTACAAGACCAAATATTCATCGATAGTTCTTCTAGTTCATCCAGCTATTGCAAGCTTCTGGAAAACACCAGAAGTGGCATGCAGACAAGGGTAGAGATCTTCTCTTTAAGGTCCTCGGCATCTTGTTTAATGCTGTCTTTGTAGTCTTCGTATCTCCTTATATTTAACTTAAGTCTCTTCCAAGCACAGTCTTTCAGCTTTAAAGGCATTCTTTTTTTCTGATCTCTTATCACATGAAAAAATAAAGTCTTGTCAGGTAGTTAGTTGCTAGATTTTCCATTTCCATGATGAAGGTTCTAGATTAAAGCCACAGTATGATCAATTGCATTTGCAGCCTGGGATAGGTGAAGAAACAAGTCAAGCATTTTCAGAGGCCAGTTCAGAAAGGGCTCTGGGACTGGCCAGCAGCAAGACAGTACTAGAGCCTTGTATATGTGTTCCCATGATGAGTTTGGTAATGCAGGCAGGACCCAGGACTATTTGACAAAGGGGATAGAACGGGCTGCTATTGATAGTGGGCGACATTTCAGCAACATGGAACCATGACCTCAAGTAGAAACCTGCTTTTGACCTGTGGTTTCATTCCCAGATTCCCAGGAATCTGATCTAAAGACAGATTTAGGGGGATGTATAAAGATTTACACATCTATAATACCAAGGCGAAAAAGAGGCAAACCAGTTAATAGTCAAACAATGGAAAACTGTATCAACCAATTACGTTGTGCAAAACATTTAATAACATAGGAAAATGCTCTTCATTTATTTTAATCTTGTTAATTAAAAAAATTATTGCGTTCGATGTATTTATTCACTGTGTGTGTGTGGTATAGCATGTGGGGTGTGTGTGTGTGTATGTGTGTGTGTGTGTGTGTGTGTGTGTGTGTGTGTGTTCTATGCGTGCCATACTGAGCATATAGAGGTCATAAGACAGCTTGCAGGATTCAGTTCTCTCTTTCTACCATGGGGATCCTGGGATCAAACTTGCTTTTATAACAAAGCCACACCCATCATTCCATCAGTCTATGAACTCATGAAGGGATACGTCCACTCACAACCCAGTCACCCAAGTTCTAACCTCTCAAATATCATAGGCATGCCACTCTGAGGATTACGTTTACAACACATGAATTTGAAGAACCTGTTTCAGCCCATCAAGGCCCAAATATAGCCCATTATTTGAACCAGTTACCAGGTCTCTCAAATTACTTTTCTCTAGATTCCACAGCCCTTGAGTTTTCATTGTGTATGCAGTTCTTTAAGGAATCTTCTCCTTCTCCTCCTCCTCCTCCTTCCCCTTCTCCTCCTCCTACCCCTCTCCCTCCTTCTTTTGCCTATAGCTACGGAGTTTCTTGATTCTCAGATTTCGTTAATGCCTTTCCATGATTCTTTGAACAAATTGCTTTGTATTTCCTATCTCCTTGACCTTATATTTGCTTTGGACAAAACCACTTTTGTACGTTGTTAAGTGTCTAGCTTGTGCCCCTGAATGCCCGTGTGGAAGGCCTAACCTCTCCTACCTCAGAATGTGACTGTATTTGGAAGAAAGGCACTGAAAAACGTCATTCAGTTAAAATGGGACATTTTGGAGGGCACCTAATCCAACATGACTTTCTCCTTGTAAAAGGAGATTAGGATGAAGGTCCAGCGTGAAGACCATGTGAAGGTACAGACTGTCCTTGGTAAGCCAAGGGGAGCTTCAAGAAGAAACCCTCTCTTGCCTTGACCTTGGACTTCAAGTTTCCAAATTGAGGGAAAATACATTTCTGTTATTTAAGATAGTCAGCACCTGGAATTTTTTTTTTTTTTTTTTTTTTTTGGCCATAGCTTTAATAAAGCATTCGACCCATTCCTAACATTGAATTCTTTAGTAGCAAAGCAATGTTACACACAGCATTTTAAAAACAACACTATGTAATACTAATGGTTACCTCTTGGCCCATATTTTATGCCGGGCACTGTTCTAAATACATTATATTTATTGTATTATTGTATCTTTGCACCAGCCTGTCAAGGTAGTATTATTGCTGACATTTTAGACAATGAAACTAATTCAGAGAGATCGGTGTTAATCACAGGAGACACAGATAGGGAGGGGTGGAGCCGAGACTCGAAACAGCTTTTGTGCCATATACAGGATCATCGAGAGGTTGGATGACATCAGCTTCAAGTGGAAATCAGCCAGACTTGTCAAGCCCAGAAGCATGCAGATAAAAGAGAGAGTGCTCTCCCAGTGCGGAAAGGAGGACCATGTTTCCATGTGTGGTGAGCCTGAGGTCTTGACCCTGGTTCCCAGCGTTCACTCTGCAATCTCAAGCAGCTATCTGGTGGTCATGGCAGGGTTCCCTGGGCCATCAAAGAACTGTCACACCATTAGATTTTACTCAAAGATAACGGACACTCCGTGTCTACGTTCACAGTTGCCTCATTGAATTTCATTTACCCTGGATCCAACTTCTTTTTCAGTTCAGAATTAAGAAGCAGTAAATGAGAGTTAACATGGGGCTGGGGCTGTGAGAACAGGCTTTGAAATAAAATCACCGTGAGTTAGAGACCCTGTCTTGTCTCTTTCACTAGGCAACTTCAGCGAGGACTTTCTTTCCTGGAGGCCTTGGTTCTCTTGTCTTTAAAGATTTATTTCAACTTACATGTATGTGGGGGAATGGGGGAGTAGTATGTGCACGCGTGCGTGCAGGTACCTGTGGAATCCAGAAGAGGGCACCAGATACCGCTGGAGCTGAGTTTTAGACTGCTGTGAGCCAAATGGGACCCAACAAATGGAAACTTACTCAGGTCCTCTGCCAGAGGAGTATTCACTCTTAACTACTGAGTCATCGCTCGGATCCCCTTCTTTGTCTTTAAAATGGAGTTAATTTCAGTACCTTCTTCCAGTTGGCTGTGATGGGTAAATAAAGGAATGCATCTAAAATATCCTACATGGACCCAGATTTAGTGAAGCAGCTTCAAGATGTTAACTGTATCAGAAAAGAAAAGGACGGTAGAGAGGAGAAATGGATGTTGTTATGCCCCATGTATGCAGAGAATAATCTCCACCGTGGAAAAACAAGCCAAGCAGCTCCAGGTGACTTTGTAACTGGCAGCATTTGACCAGAATGTTCCAGAGACTCGTGTCTTCCTTGCACTGGCCCCAGATCACATTTACTGGTTTTTCCAATGACGTCTTAACAACCTTATCATTTAATCAGCTCCAGACAAATGGCATTGACTTTGAAAGTCTCAGTCTGGGTGTAGTTACTAAACAGCAATGAACCTTTGAAAGACAGCCTAGAGCAAGTTTCCCCCTGAAAGTTCTAGACACTAGCTTTGATCGGCAATGGGAAATCTCAGCCCCCAGAGAGCATGTTAAACTTTACAGTATTGTGTCCATCTCTGCCGGGGTGAACAACATCGCCTCCCCACTGGCAAAAGTGCAATTTACTTGAGATAAGCCAGCTGTGTTGATATCAGCATTATAATAACGCCCAATTGGATTCAGGAGGGCTAGTCTAACATCTCCCAGACCACATCAGTGCCGTCAGATTCTTCTTGCCTTTCTTGCCTTCCTTGCTTGTTGGACCAGTTAAATTTTATCAACACCAGCGTGGTTTTCTCTTCTGTGTTCTTCCAGGTAAGCTTCATGATGGGCGAAGGCAGTGTGATGCCGGTCGGATGATCACAAATGCCTGTCACGGGGATGCGGTGTCGAGCAAGAGTCTGGGACAGCTCCACGTTGCCTTTCGATGAGCATGTGGGTGTCAGTGTGACCTTCACTCTGCTCCGTGGGGTAGGTTGGAAGTGGCACGGCTTCTTTATTTTTTTCTTCTCTGCTTTTTTGTTTTATTTATTAGTATGTATTAATTATACATGATAGATTCCATTATGACATTTTCATGCATGTCTATAATGCTGTTTTACTTTTCCCCGCTTGTTATCCCAAAGAACACAAAACTGTATATTTGGAATAAACCAATTCCGGAAAAGAGAACTATGTTGTTCGATCTGATCCCCTCAAATGCCATCAAAGCAGGTGCCCCTGCTCAGCTTTGGGGTTCATAGTGTGGGGAACACAAGTCAGATTTAGGAAGGCTCTCTTCCAAGGGTCATTTTTCCCCCTCTTTATTTCTTCTTCTTTTTACCTACCGAAAGGAAGTAGTAATTCATTTATTTTAGGGTTGGTATGTTTGAGAGTTGTATTCCAAGTAAAACAGCAAGGAAAGAGTAGCATTCATAAAATAAATTAAATAATATTTTAGTCTATGAAACAATTTGCAAGAAAGTCGTATTAGGTTACATGTTTTATTCAACCAAATATGGGCTTGACAGCTCTTTTTTAATAAAGTAGCGAACAGAGCATTGAGGGCTTGACGTTTGACTCACATCTGTCAACAGCAGTATTTCAGATATACCAGACTCATGCTCAAAATCCCAAGCACATGGCATTGGTTCCCAGAAAAATAAAATAAATCCCTTGTCCCCACAGTTGGAAGCTGAACTAAGAAAGTAATGTGTAACTCAGCCAGTTCAGAGAGACCTACAACAGAGAAACTAAAAGAAAGTTAGCTTCAAACCTTCGTTCTCAGCATGGAACGTTAGCTTAAAAGACAAATAAACAAACACATCGAGGATTTCTGGAAACATGGACTGTGGTCCACACTTCACTTTTTCTTAGTACTTCTTGGCTTCTGTCACTGTTGTCGGTCTGTAATTAAGAGCCTACTTTTTCAGGATGTGGATTCATGTGTTGAAAATGCAGTGCTCTGTCTCTGTTCCATCCATAGCTCATGTTGAAACTGTGTCCACTGTAACAGCATTGGGAGGCACAGCTTTGGAAAATCATGAGAAGGATTAGGTGTCTGTAGACAAGGGCTTGATTGTAAGAGTCTGCACTCTTTCCCTCTTCTACGTAAAACCGTGTGAGAACTACTGTCCCTCCTTGACAGGACACAGCATTCAGAATGACACCTTGGAAACAGAGCTCAGACCATCATCGGGTGCTGAAGCTGCCAGCACCTTAATCTCAACCTTGTCGGCCTCCTCCAGAACCCTAGGAAACAAATTTCTATTCTGCAAAAACTCCCCACCCTCAGGCATTCCGGTGTACCACATACACACAAACAAACTAAGGCAGCGTTTAATTCTGCTCATAGACGGACAGTCCTCCTGCTATCCTGCTTTAGACTATGCTGGTGTTTCAAAGTTCCTCAAAGAGAAAGTTATCTAACAGACCCCACACACCAGCATGTGCCAGATAGGGCAACTGGCGTATAAACACTGTTCAGTAACCCCTCCCATCCCTAAGGAGGATGTGTTCTTATGACATACGAAAATATAGAGGCTCTAGGCTGGAGAGTCAGCTGAGCAGTTAAGAGAGCACACACTGCTCTTTCAGAGGACCTCGGTTCAGTTCCCAGCACCCATATCAGCCGGCTCATCACCACCTATAACTCTAGATCCAAGGGATCTGTTTCCCTCCCTTGACTCCATGGGCGCCTGAACCCAAATGCATGTACTCATCACTCACACAGACAAATGCATGTCTACATAATTTAAAATAATAAAAACAAATACTTTAAAATATCAGCTCATGAGGCTGGAGAAATAGCTCAACAAGTTACAAGCACTTGGTACTCTTGCAGAGGATCCAGGTTTGGCTCTCAGCACCCATAGGGTAACTCATAACCAGCTGTAACTCCAGGAGATCTGATGCCCTCTTCTGGCCTCTGTCAGTACTAGGCACACACATGATGCACATACATACATGCAGTCAAAACACTCATACATATAAAATAAAAGTAAAATAATTTTTGAAAGAAAATCAAGTCTCCAAAAAATGATATAATACCTTGTCCAAGATAATGCGGACTAAGATGGAAAGGCATGGGTTTGCCCAGAGGATTCTAATTCCAAAACTCATGCTGTTTTCGGGGAGGGGGGGAGCTAAGTAGTCAACATGCCTCCATTCCTGAGTCTCCCATGGAAGCAAACACTTAGACACAATGAAGATCTTTGCCTAGAATTCAAGTAAATATTTAGCCCCCTAGGAGTTGGTCTTTTCCACACAGCCTCCCAAAACAAGTTCAAAAGCTTCCCAGAAACAGCTTTGAGCTATTTCAGAGATGCTGGATAAGGGCTAGGGGTTAGATAACTGTCTAGAAACGTTGGTAGCAATTAGAAGTATTGGTTAAGGAATTTTTATATCTCTTGTAAGTGTCATAAGCAATATCATCCCCAAATTTCTTTTTAGCTGACATACAAACATTAAAAAGATTATAGCTATTCATGGGGAATCATGTGCCACTGTGATACATGTATACATTGTGTAAAGTTCAAGTCATGATAAGTTTATTTATCCCTTCATTGATCATCTCTTTATGGTGAAAACACAGGGAGAACACGGCAAGGATCCTCCAGCTGTTGTGTACCCACAGACACACCGATGTGAATAGCTAGCTACCCACACACCAAACTACTTTTACAAGCTCTAAAGAAGTCAGATGTGAATGGAAGTTCCAGGCGTGGGGGTGGGAGATGAGCCAAACAGGAGTTAAAGATTCTCCAAGGCTGACTATCTAGAACTTTGTAAGCGTGGAGGGTTGGAATGTCACACATCCAGAGCCTAATTATCTTTAATAGCCACTCATTGCTCACTTACCAGCCTGACCTAACACTCCGGTGACTATCACATGAATCCTTTTGGTATTTATTAACAGAATTCCATCAACACAAAAGCTAAGGGTGTGATCAGATAACACCTGAAACCTGCTTTGCCATCACCCACCTACCAGATGTCTTTGAAATGTATTTGAAAATGCCTTGATTTTATTTTGCTCTTTAATTATAAAACTTCACGAAACTCTACTACACTGGAACATGGTACTTGAGGCAGCCTAAATCTGAGTTCCTGAACCCTGGTCACTCATATTTAGCTCCAGAAAAAAACTATCTCATATTCTCTTTGAGGTGAGATCTGCATTTGATGTCAACACAGGTTTGAGATCTTAGTACCTGGTTTTAGTGTAACAGCAAGACTTGCAGATTACCCTCCCCCAACTCCCAACAATGCAAGGTGGAAAGAAACTCTCCCAGCCAGGCAAGCAAGAGGTAAACCCAGGCCTAATCCTTCAAACCCAGCACCAGGTCCCCATGATGAGACCTGGTCCTTCACAGATTCTAGCTACCAGATTCTAGCCATGGATGAAGCCAGATTTCTCTTCATCAACTTCACCTGGGGGTGGGGGTGGGGAGGCAATGTTGCATATCCCATTCTAGAAGAAAAACAAACCAAATATAAACAAGACAATGAGTTACCAAAAGTTTAAGAGACTTGGCTACAGGCACAAAATAAATTACTGAACAGTCGGCTGGCACCAGGAACAAATTTCCCATTCCTGGTTTCTAAAACATTCCCTTTGACAGTGTAGTCTCTTTCTAAATTCTTTATAAGCACAGACCATAATAGAGGCACTTCTTGCTTAAGGACACAAATTGCCCTAAGTTTTAATAACTCTAACAAAAGAAACAATGACTTTACTACTTTGCCCCTAGAGTGATACTGTTCAGTTTCAGAAACTTTAGAATTAGAGATGTCAGGTTAGGGACTGGATTTCCCTTTAAATATGCTTTTATTTCCACACATGCCCCATGAACCCCCTCCTAATTTTATGACCCTGTTTATACAGTCTCATTCAATGAGGACTCGTAGGTAGCTACAGGGCATTGGGCTGAGGACCGAGAGCCACCCAGGTGGTTGACCCGAAGATGGTGCCAACACAGCCACAGATAGCCTCTTCCCTCAGGGCAGTAGCCGGAAACAGTTTTCCCAAGGCTCCATGGCTCATCCCTTACTATTGAAGTGCTCGGATTGTTCCAAACAAGGACGAGTAAAATAAAATCAAACCCAAGAGTAGACGCTCCAGAGGAAGCGGAGTGCTAGAAATGGACCACTGACTGCTAATGTCTCATCACCGATGCTATTGTTGGACCTCAGAGATCCAAACTGGGACCCCCAGGGCCCAAACCGGAACGCCGCACCCCCACAGAGACTCACAGATGGGATATCGATGCAAATAGCAAGAGGCTTTATTCCAGTATACTGGGGCCGTTCTAACACGCAGGATAGAAGCCACCACGAGGAGCAAATGGTGAAGCTTTTTATACAGTTGAAACGGTTGCTAGGCACAAACTGAGTTGGGACAAGTTGATTGGTCCCCAAATTGTTTTCCCATTTTGATAGGTAGGGGCCAGTTAACCTTTAAACTGATTGGTGCTGGCATATAGCAGGGTTGCGGGCTCCTAGAAAATGTAAACTTTAGGGTCTTAGTCAATGTGGGTGGGGGGAAGACTCTTAGCCCGAGGCCATGGGCTGTCTACGTGGGGAAACTCTTTTAGCCCAAGGCCGTTTTGTTTGTCTTAGAAAGTGTTTTTCTTTAACTCTGGGAACTGTTTTGGGTCACGGTGCTTCTGGCTTGGGCCTACACAATTTTGGTGCTCTTAGAAGCCTGACTAAAGTTGGCTGCTTTGGTCTTTTTCTATACCAGGGGCCTGAATCTTAAGGTGGGACCCCCACACTATCTATAGAGAAAGAGAGAATGAACTTGGCCAGAAAACCAGATTATCATCCTTCCCTTCCTTGTGTCCTAGCTTCCTGGCTTCCAGAAGAAAGACCAGTAGTGTCCTCCAGGAGAACCCACAGGTTGAGAACTGCTGATCTAGGGAACTCTCTTGGTAGATCAGCAACCTATCGGTCCTCAACCTGTGGGTGGTAACCCCTTTGGGAGTTGACTGACCTTTACACAGGGGTCACCTGACACCATCTGTGTATCAGGTATTTACATTAGGATTCATAACAGTAGCAAAATGACAGTTATGAAGCAGCAACACAAATAATATATGGTTGGCGTCACCACACACCGTATTAAAGGGTCACAGCACTAGGAAGGTTGAGAACCACTGGTCCAGATAGACCCTAGATAGATCCCACATGCTAAGTGGCAAACAAGCTTAACAAGATGCCCCGGTGCAGAGTTGTATTAGGGTCTTCCAGAGAGACGGGACCAACAGGAGACACTATGAAAAATAGTGACAGTGATACCCGGAGATTCATTATGAACACGTGGTTTGTGTGACTGTGGAACCTTGCAAATCCCAAACTCCAAAGAAGGAGTCAGTGGGCTGGAGATCCAATCTCACTCTAGTGACTACGAAAGCCAAGTTTAATTCCACAGGATCAGTTCTTTTTGTTCAATTGGCCTTCAACTCACTGGATATGCTCCCCTTCACATAGGAAAGGTGTGTTGAACTGAATGTGCATATCCTCCCAAATCAGTATCTTGAAATTGTAGTACCTGGGGTCACAGTATCCGGGGCAGCACTTTGTCTGGCAGTTGGGTCATGTAGGCAGAGTTCTCACCAGCATGATGAGTTGTTCAGAGAGAACTGCCCCTTCTTTCTGCCATGGGCTGATAGGAGAACTTGGGTATGCATAGTCCTGGCTCCTGACCTCAGACTTCAACTCCCAAAATCGTGAGTAATAAACTTCTGAGACACCCAGGCTGTGGTGTCTTGCTACAGCAACAGAAACTAAGACAAAAGGCAACCCGTTGTACTCAGGCTACAGGCTGACCTGCTATTCTTAGCTCTTCACGGAAACACCATGAGAACACTCATCGAAATATCAAAGCAATAAAAGATTTGGCAAGTGGACCGTAGGACTAACCATCTCAGGAGACATCCCAAGGGCCAGGGGCACCATCTGCACCCATGCCCCTGCTGCATCTGTGCAGCACCATTTTTTGTTTGTTTGTTTTTTGTTTTTTTTTTTTTTACCCATTGAGCCATCTTGTTGGTCCCAAATTACAAAATCTCTGATGGTTAGATTCCTTTGAGTATCTGAGAGCTTCTATCATTTCTCAAGCGCTGTACAAATTTTCAATGCTTGGGCCAAAGCTAAGTAATTTTTATCTGAAGTAATTGGCTTGGCCTGAGCTTCTGTTTGAGGCCCTAACAGACCAAAACATGGGCTCTTGAGCTAAGGTTCTATGTCATCAAACTGAAATTGGGTTGTTTTTCTGACTCTCAGAGAAATCAGGAGAGGGATAACAGACAAATACCCCCACAGGCTAGTGTCCCGGTGTGATGAGGAGGTCTTCTCTGCTTGGGCTTCCCAAGGAAGCTTCTGCAGGAAGCTGTTTCCTTGTAGCTAGCTGCTCCAGCTGTTCTTAGGAAGGCCAGCAGAGCATGCATCCTTTCTTAAAGGGGACTAGCAGCTGCTCCAGCTGTTCTGAGGAACCCTCTTTCTGGAGGAGGCGCCGGCAGAGTCAGGGACCCCGAGAAAAAAGTCAATTAGATCATCTCACTAAATTCGTTGAAACGTTTTCTTTTAACAGAAGACACACACCTTTCAGGGAAAGAGCCTGCAGTTTTCTTTAGAGGTTTAGAGGGACTGGGTTTCTACACAAGTAAAGAATCTTTTCCAGAGAGACACCAATAAGGGCTGGTTGGGTAGCTCAGTGTTTCCCTAGCATGCACCAGACCCTGGGTTTAGTCCCTGAAGCACCCCAACCCTCCTCTGAGAAAAAGATAGGTGGGTAGGTAGACTATAACCAGCAAGTGTGCAGTAAGTGTGGGAAACAAGCTTCAAACTTGGGACTGGCTTCTGAGTTTCCTTCTTTTTCTTTGCAGCCAAGTGAAAATAGAAGGAGCAGAGGCTCATTTATTTCACAAGGGTTGTTCTCTTGTGCCTTTGAATCACACTAGGTACTTAACCCGTGTTGCTAAGTACTTCTCAGGAGGCTAATACACGAAGGGATTCTTTCCAGAATTTCTGCCTGGAACCCGTCTAAAAGCGGGAGGATTTCCCTTTCTCAGATGTGTTTCCTGTTCCTGTTATAATTCCCCATACCAGGCTTACTAATTGGCTTGTTTGCCTTGAGCTGACTTTATTCTAGGCCCTGACCAATCAATCCCACCAGCAGTGAGGTGGAAGGTGAAGATCAGAGACTCGGTTGTCTGGAAGTCTGTGGGTCAGCCGCCTAGAATACACCGCGTGAACCAAAAACAGAAATATGGGCCCAAACGCCGAAGTTGTCCTCTGACCTCCACGCGCTCACCGCAGCCTGTGTGCGCCTGTGTCTACACACACAAGCACCTGTGTGCACGTCACGATCTTCGATGAAAAGTTAGTGGACTCCAATCCAACATAACCACTGTTCTTATAGAACATGAAATTTCCAGGACAGCAGAGGAGGCGCTCGCCGCATTTGCAGAGGACCTGAGTTCGGTTCCCTGCCTCCTATCAGCAGCTCACAATGCCGACTCCCAGAAGCTAGGGCTGAGGGCAGATTCTCCCTCAAAGCGCCGTCAACACCATCATTTCCGTCTTCACGGCTCCAGCGCTACGACTTGTCTTTGTTTCTTGCCACCCAGCCTGTATTCTGTGTTACAGACACACCAGGAAACCAGCACAATCCCCCCAAGTCATCTGTTGAAATCGGGAACCTTTCCACATTTCCTAAAGTCCTCCCAGGACCCTGTGCTCCTCGCTTAGAGAAAAGCAAAAAATAACTACTTTTGAGGGTACTCTGTTGTTCCAGTTGCTTTGTGTTTCTTGTTGCATTTAATCCTCAGTCCAAAGACCTACTCAAGTCTGTCCCCACTTCGCAGATGAGCAGATAGAGACAAGGGTGGAAAAGGGGTTGGGGAGAGGGCTCCAAAACCAATGCTCCTTCCTTCCATTCCACTTCCTTCGTAGCTGGAAGTAGGTAACAGGAGTAGCAGAGAATTCAACCTTTCAAGCGAACCTGACCTCTGGTCTTTCTCAGTGTCTTCTCACCTCCAAGAAGGTAAGAGGCTGAGTATTCTCTACATAGAACCACACACCCTGGTGCCTAGGCTCACACACTCCTCGTCTTTCAGAGATATTCAAAACCACAGCTAATTAAACTGACTGCAAAGAATGCCAGGAAGCAATTTAAAAAAAAAAAAAAAAAAAAAGAGTTACAGGCTGTCTAATTTAAGCTGCATTTTATTCCTCTCAAGTGTACATGAAATATAGAGGAAGCCAGAGTGCTGGGGGCAGATCTTGGGAGATCTGCTTTAATGAATAAGTAAGTATGTTTTTGAAATTAGCTTCCTATTGTTTAGAGCAAATCCCCAGGAGATCTTGAGAGTAGTTGCTTTCTTATTCATGAAAACCCTGTCCCTCCATTATCCGGCTCTCCCTGCTGGAGCCATGGTGGTGATTGAGAACCCCAGTTCAGAGAAATCCAGATATGACAATATCATCGATAAGATCAAAGGGTCAAGGGAGATGCTTTGGGGCCTGGACCACTGAGGCCACCAGACCTGGAGTGCCCCAGAAAAACCAAATGTTTTTTAGTTCTACAGGCTCAGCCATGGATCCTCCCTACTCCGGTGAGAACTTCAGACCCTGACCTGATAGAGACTTCATTCTCTGGAGACCTAAGACATCCCTGAGCTGCATGGCTGGGCTTGCTGCCAGATTCCTCACTGTCTGTGTCTCTTGACTTGATCCTATCTGCTCGTGTTGCAAGTTCTCTACTTGTCTGCAGTCCCTAGACCCATCTGACCCTGCTTTCAGCTTCCACTGGGATTCAGCAGTATTGTGAATGTTTATTACTTCTGGTTCTTCACCAGTGGACCAAGATTGGGCAACAGCAGCATGCCTCCATCCAGAGCCATGCTCTGAAACCTCATCCTGACAGCGAACTCTTTGCCTGGTGCTTATGGCTGTTGTTTCCTTTGCCACACTAGGCTTTAGCAATGGTAGCCACTTCCCATTACTGCTGGGTCTTCCCCAGCTCCTGCAATGGCTCCAGCCATGTCTGCAAATACTTCCTCCAACAACCTGCATGGAGCATCTCTTTTCAGATAGAACCCCGAGGATCATCCCATGTATCTCTCGTACCCAGCACTTGGGCAAACAGTGAACACCCAATAAATGCTTGGTAGAAATATGAGGGTTGACTGAAGGGGAATAAAGTCAGTTCTGCTTTGAGATAATTGTTCTTTCTCTCTCTCTCTCCCTCCCTCCCTCCCTCCCCCTTTCTCTTCCCTCCCTTTATATCCCTTTTTTAGACTTTTAAATCTTCAGTTTTTATTTATGATCTCTCTTCCAAACTGTTCCTGTGCCGGATAATTTTGTGACAACTTGACATAAGCTAAAGACATCTGAGAGGAGGGACCCTAGGCTAGAAAAAAAAAAAAAAATGTCTCCATAAGATCAGGCTGTAGGCAAGCCTGTTGGGGATTTTCTTAATTGGTGATAGGTGGGGGAGGGCCCAGCCTCTTGTGGGTGGTGCCATCCCTGGGCTGGTGGTCCTGAGTTCTATAAGAAAGCAGGCTGAGCAAACCTTGAGGAGCAAGCCAGTAAGCAGCACCCCTCCACAGCCTCTGCATCAGCTCCTGCCTCCAGATTCCTGTCATGTTTGAGTTCCTGTCCTGATGTCCTTCAGTGATGGACTAAGATGTGGAAGTGTAAGCAGAATAAACCCTTTCCTCCCAACTTGGTTTTAGTCATGGTGTTCATAACAGCAATAGTAACCCAAACTAAGACAAACTTCATAACTCCTATGAAGTTACCTTAAGAGACAATGGCCACTGTTATATATCACCTTCCCCAGGAAACCTAGAATCTGAAACTTGGGTGATTCGAAAACTCGATTTTCTAAACTGGTGCCCGGATTCAGTAGATAATGTGACAGACACATAGGGTTGGTGGTGTGGAGGTGGTTGTGTGGAGGTCAGGGGTCGATAAGCTGCAGTACTCCCTACTGAGGTTGTGGAGGGGAATCCAGGATTCATGCTGAACCCGTGTCTCTCATCTGACTCCTGTTATGGTTCAACCTTAAATAGCACCCAAGGTTCAGATGGTTGCCAGCCTGGCAGTGGTATCTTTACACATGGAAGTTAAGTCACTGGAGCCCTCCCCGTGGAGAGGGCATAGGAGGCTCTTTATTTCCAATGTCTACAGGATAGCCAGCCTCCTGTGATGACACTCAGTACTGCTGCAGGCCCAAAGCGACCAGCCCAAACAACTGTGGTCTAAATCTTTGGACAGTGTGAGGCAAGCTCAGTCTTTTCTCCTTCCGAGTTCTTTCTGTATGATGGCAGCACATGCTGGCCAGCTATAGTGAAAGGCTGTCTCGTTTTCCCAGCTGTAGTATAACAGGAAGGGAAGGAAGACTGCTGCCTCGGCCTTTCTTCAGGCGAGGCCAGGAATGCCTAACAGAGGAGCCTGGACTGGGAAGGAAGATTGTAGGAATATAGTTGTGAGTGTGCTTATCAGGGGTTGAAGCAAATCTGCATGAAGGAGCATGCTCAATAAGAGCCTCTGACCCTCATGGGATTAACACTTCAGACATACGGGACAAATCGTCCCATCTCATAGAAATCATGGCCTCCGTTTTTAAAATTCTGCCTGGTTCATTTATATATATATATATATATATATATATATATATATATATATATATATATATATACACATACATATATATATATAACATTCTTTTACTAAAAAGGGACGTTTTCTGTGGCTGTAGAAATGTGTGTGTGTGTAACTGCAGTAACTGTCTAACCACTGAGCCATCTCTCCAGCCCCTTCTCCCAAGGTGTGGTAACACAGCCTTAATCCAGCACCTGGGAGGCAGAGGCAGGTGGATCTCTGTGAGTTCAAGGCCAGCCTGGTCTATATATGGAATTCCAGGTCAGTCAGAGCTACATAGTGAAACCCTGTCTCATAAAAAATACGGAATTTTTTTAATGAAAGAAATTTAAGAAAAGAAAGATCTCCATGAATCCCAATCCGCATATTTTCTGATTTTGCTCAGTTTGATGTGTGTGTTTGAAGAACATCAGGGACACACCAGACCTCCCCGGTCAGTGTGGCCCGGAGTGAAGTTTCCAGAACTGTCTTGGCCTAGGAGATGTGTGGAGCACAAGCTATGTTGGGAACAACAGCCAACTTCGGACTCTGCCGTCTGAGCTACCATAGCAATTCTGGCTCTGCGACTGGTCACTGGAATGACCTTCCCTCCTCTGGCCTCAGTTTCCACATGACTACAGTGGGGATAATCCCTTCACCGTAGCTCTGTTGGGAGGATTAACTCGGTTCCGTGTGTGACCAGTGCCTAGAATAGTCCCTGGCCCTCAGCAGGCTCTGGGTAAGCCAGGCTGTAAGTAAGGATCGCTGGCTGCAAGGCCTCCTGCATAGGCTAGCTGCAAAGAATGTAGTTAGTGCTGGTGAACGGCCCGAAATGAATCGTTTTTGTTTTCCCCAGCCGGACAAAAGAGGTCCCCTGGCTCTCTCTGGGTGTGAAGCAGCCAAGGCAGAGCGAGTTCTAAGAGCCCCCTTTGTCCTGACAGAGGCCCGGTTTGTCAGACACAATGCTGCTCTGGCTGCGCTGGAAGCCTGCGCGGCTGTGACAAATCTGTTTGGGTTGGAGTGGCACCAGGTCACCGCTGCGACGTGTCCAAGCTCCCGGGCTGCCGGGCCTGGCGCACGCACGGCTGTGAATTCATTCAGGGCTGCCTTAAGCGTGGGGGCACTTGGAACTTGGGGCTTTAAATTCAGAGAGTCAGCAATTCTTTTTGATGACTTTGCCTCTCGTTGGGAGGAGGTGTCCTGGGTCCCACCCTCACCCCCATCCCCACCCCGGGCCTGCCACTGGGTAGCTTGGCTCCTGGAGTGAGCATCATCACAGGAAGAGCAGGACTCTGTCGTAGGAAGCTCTGCAGAACCCATGCCAAGTTGACCTGGGCTGGGGAAAGTCACTGGCTCTTATGCCATGGAAGGGAAGCAAAGAGGAGCTTGTGACAGAATCTAATGGGGCAATTCATTATGAACTGCCACTCATTCTGCCTAGCCACCTCTGGCTGCTGACACCTGGCAGTATGCCTGGCTCTTCTGCCCATGGCTGTGTGGCAGCCTGGGTGCAGGCTGGGCTGGAAGTCATTCCTGGTCACAGTCAGCCTGCTCAAGCAGAGCTTCTTTCACTGAGTAGAGTGTACCATCTTTCAACTCACAGGGTGTCTAACGTTTCTTAAGTTTATGTTTATTATGGTGGCATAGTCATACCATAAAGCTCACAGCCTGTGCACTTTTCATTTCTCTTCTCACTTTTTCTTTTGCTTTCTTTAAGATGGAGTCTAACCCAGATTGGAATTCCCCATGTAGCCCAGTCTGGCCCAGAACTTTCAGCAATTCTCCTGCTGCCTGCTAGAATTACAGGTGTGATCTACCATGCCTAGCTTCGTCATTAAGTGCAATCCTCAGAGTTCTGTCTTCCCAAAACTGAATCTCTGTACTCAGTAAAGGAGAACTCCCCTTTCCTACAGCGCCTGGAAACCTTCCTGCTGTCTTTCTGTATTAATCTGGCCACTCTGGGCAAGTCACACACGTTGAATCATGTTGTGTAGTAGTACACTGCTGTGGCGGCCCAGCAAGGAAGACAGGGAGGCACCCTCACAGGTGGAATCCCTGCCAGCCCTACCATCATGACAAGCACCATACTTGACAGTGGAACCCTGAGCGTCCCAGCTCAGGTGTTTTTATTAATTCAGAACTCCTCAGGTGGTCTACTGATAGCACATGCAGATCATTAGCAATCAAATGAGCCTTACAAAAATCCAACACCTGCAAACAATACAAAACGCTAAGACCTAGGGAGCCCCTCACCCAACAGTGCATAAAAGTTATTTTATACATAACTAAAAACAAACTTCTACAACAATGTTGTGTATCTTTTTGTGACTGGCTTATTCCATCCATGTTGCACCTGTCACACTTACCTTTCTCTTTAAAGCTAAGGAATAAGAGGAATGTGATTGTGTTCTTTCTCTCCCTCTCTCTGCCCCCCCTTCTGTGTTTTCATTACCATAGGGCTGTTTTGCCTGCATGTAAGTCTGAATACCCAGAGAGGCCAGAAGAGGGAGTTACAAATGGTTGTGAGCTGCCCCATGTGGGTGCCGGGAACTGAACTCAGGTCTTCTCCAAGAGCAGCCAGCGCTCTTAACTGCTGTGCCATGTTACCAGCCCCAAGTTTCGGTGAACTCTTAAATCTTGGTAAGTTCATCCAAGAACTTTAAGCAAAAGATCAGGGACCATGGCTCTAGATGATAAGTATGCTTTCTAGCAGCACACACTGTACTGCTCAGAGCGTCAGTAAATGAGATGCGGTTGGCCTGGTGCTTACGGAGCACTCACAGGGCTGAAAGAGCCGGTTGTAACTGATCGGGAACAGTGCTTCACGGACATTCAGAAGTGCCCCCAGAATCAGCATTTACTGTTCATTATACCGTGTGTGGTGCACCAGTCTTTAGCTCTGTGGCTTGCTGGCTGCCCTTGAGAGCACTCACTGCAGTAGCTACAAAGAGTAAATGCTTACTTGAGTTTGCCTTGTGTTTTGGGGGATGCAGTTGCAGACCCAACGGTCCTGTGTTCCTCTTCTTCTATGCTCTGCTGTCTGTTGATGAGGATCTCTCTCACGGCCCCACAAACACCATCTCTTCAAGTCCTTCACTGATGGTGTGAATGAACATTGCTTTGGGAGTTGTTTTTAAGCTTCTAGCTGAACTATTGTTTCATACAGCAGTGTCTTTCCTCAGCTGATCGGAAACTAGTTGTGTCTCTGGCAACTTGGCATGGCTTGAACAAACATAGCTTTACATTTCTAGGGGAAGGTTTCCTTTGGGGTTTGGAGAGGAAATCCTTGAGAGTTACCTGTCCAAAGACCAGGGCCCAGCGAGATGGCTCAGTGGGTAGAGGTCTGATGATGAGAATTGGACTCCAGAAACCTCTTTAAAAACAAACAAAAATCAGATACAGAGGCTTACATGTATAATCCCAGCACTGCATGGGCTGTACCTAAGGGGAAGCCATTATGGCTGGGGAACCAAGCTCAGTGGTAGAGTGTTTGACCTGTGTGAGATCCTACATTCAATCCCCTGTAGTAGCGATAAAAATAAATAATTAATTAAAGTTTTTTAAATAACGCAACCAGTACACCTACCATGAGATGAGAGACAGAATACCCTGGAAGCTCCTGGGCCAGCCACCCTGGAGTTCACCCTGTAGCAGCAGAAGCAGTCAGGGAGACTCTGCTTCCACACTGTGGAAGGCAAGACCAGCTGGGAGCATCGTCTTCCGACCTCCACACACGCGCCATGGTCTACACGCTAAATAAATACATAAATAACATCCGAGACCGGGGACACAACACAGGCCTTCCTGACATCCTGACCTGTTCTTGGACTGGGGCTGGGGGCTTGGCGGTAGGGGGTTACACCCTTTCCTGGGCACCTTGTTAGGAAGCTCTGCCAGTCCCGGCTGTGGTTTGGGGCCTCTTTCGTGGGGGTCCCAATACAGATGAGTTCACAGGCGCCACTGCCTCACCCTGCCTTCCCGGCCTGGTGTGAGCTTTCTACTAAATCCCAGCGTTCCTAGCCATTGCTTTCCCAAGTGTAGCCTGTAAGATTTATGGGGTAACAAAGAGCTCCTTGTCTGCACAGGTGGAGAAACATACCCGGAGTCGAATCTCCGACTGCTGCGAACTGACCGACCACCTCCTTACAGTTACGCGGCGGTGTTCGATTTAAGTGGTGGTGTGGGGAAATCTGTTAAATCTGAGACCTCAGATCGGTTTGAGTGACTGTAACGTTGTATTTTCTAAACTGCAGTCATCTAAGGAATTCAGAGGATGATAAGAAACCAGTCTGTTCACACAAACAGAACAAAGAACGCGCCGCCTTCCAAGCCCAGAACCCCAGGAAAGAGAGCACCATCACCCGGACTCACTGATCTCTGGCCTCCCGCAATCCCAACCCTAGAAGGGACGAGTCTTCTCCAGCCACGAGGAAAGTAAGTCCGGGTGTGTTTTGTGTTTGATTTCGTTTTCAAAACAGCAATTTTCTCCTAATTACGAATGAGATTGTGCTTCACAGAAAATTCTTGGAAAACAAAAACACAACCAAGAGTGGTCACTTAATAGTTCATTTCCCAGGAATGTGGACTTTAAGCTCTCTGATGTATATATTCCCTTTACAGAAATATTTACAACATATGGATCATAAAAAAAAAGACAAATATGAAAGTAAAAATGTTCCAGTTGGGAACCATGGGAGGGAAGGGGATGAGACAGAATAACGGGGCGAATTTGATCAAAATGCACTAAATGCAAGAATGAAAACGTTGTGATGGGACTCACTATATAACACCTAAGACGCGTGAAGTAAAAAGGGAATAAATATATATAAAATAGATTATTTCTTTACCAGAAAAAGGTATATAAGTACGTAAGGTCTTAGGTTTATTCAGACATTTATTTCACTTAGGAACTTATTTATACCAGAAGAGGCTCTCTTTAAAATATTGCCTAGAGGGCTCATTGGTTAAGAACTCTTGCTTCTTTTCTGGAGGACCCAAATTCAATTCCCAGCACCTGAACACATGTGGCATGCACTCACATAGAGACACGCACACACATAAAATAAGAATGACAAAAATAAATCTTTAAAACGGTGCCCAAAGGCTACATGGAGTTCTGGCCCTTGACTGTACTGTAGCTCCCTCTGAACAGGCATAAAGGATATCACAATGGTTTTCTTTCATTAGTAAAGATTTGATTTTGTCTCTGATTGCTCTTATTCAAGTTCCTAAGCACTCACTTCCTCACATATGCCAAACTTCAGTCATCTGCGGTCTTCAAGGTCATCATCTGATTCTGTTTATTTAAATACTGTCATGCCCCAAGAATGACATAAATTCAAATAGCAAAACAGAAAGGAGGGGAAAAAAAAGCCTCCTGCAGATACAGAAGCATGAACGGTTAAGTTGTTCACTAATGTCAGCTTTAAAAACAGACCAGAGGTGAACAAATCAGAGAAAACAGAGTCTACCCATACCCACTCAGAAATTCAAGAGAAGTTGCTGAACACTTCAATTTCCATTGCACGTGCCAGGCTGGGGTGGTGGCTCAGTTGAGAGTACTTGCTCAGCAGGCACAAAGCCCTGGGTTCGATCCCCAGAACAGCATACACTGGCCATGGAGAAAACGGTTGTAATGAAATACTCGGTAAGAAGGAAATGTGATTTCCTTTGAAGGAAGGAGCAAGGGAAGAGAGAGGAAGGATAACGAGGAAGTAAAGGACAATGACAAGGATAAGGGAAAGAAAGAACAAAACACAGATGGTGAGATGTGTGGAAAAGGTAAGACTAGAAATTAGGAGGACTCGTCTGCAATCCAGGAAAATCCACAGGCGTTAGCATCTAGAACAATGCTTGGAAATGAGTCCGCGCTGGTCGCCATCTTGAAGGCAGTGGCCACCGCACAGCTGCAGGGAGCAAGCACACTTTCCCTCCCGATCTCCCCTCCCCTGGACGCGATCCCCACCGCCTCTTTGGAAAGGTCTCACTGTGTAGCCCACACTGGTCTGCAATTGAATGTGATAGCCTGGCTCCATTTAGTGACTTCACTAATTGTTTGTAACCTGGTTCCTGGATGACTTGGGTATCTTGTTTTTCTACACAACTTGTGTTTTTTTCCTGTTGCCCTGGTTAAAAGGGGTGGCCTGTTTGTCCATTACAGACTCACAAACTGCTGGCTTTCACAATAGGAGAGTTTTCCTTCTAGTAATCAGTAAACCAAGACAAAAGAATGGGTCAGCGGGAATGATGTTTGTCTAACCGCTAGTCCAAGTGTCAGCGCTCAGGGACAGCAGGAGGGAGGTACCATTGTCCAAGGTCACTGCTGAATTAACCGCATCCCACCTAAGTCCCTGTCTCTGACAAACCTCTAATTAATTAATTTGTTTATTTGCTGGGTTTTTTGTTTGTTTGTTTTTCAAGACAGGATTTCTCTGTTGTAACTCCGGCTGTCCTGGAACTTACATTGTAGATCAGGCTGGCCTTGAACTCACAGAGCTCTGTCTGCCTCTGCCTCCAGGGTGCTGGGATTAAAGGCATGTGCCACCACTGTCCATCAGCCATTAATTTTTTAACTTTATGTCTTTGCTAACTCCGTATAGGTTGGCTTTTGTAACCAGCTCCCTCCTTCTATGTCTCCAGCAACAAGATTTGTATAAATGAACAGAAATTCTCTGTCAGTGCCCACGTGCTCCCAAGCTGCCGTAATTAAATTCTTTATCTTGCAACCTCAAGGTGTATTGAGTTTTTAATTCAGACACCATTTCCCTGAAGATCTTCCTGCCTCAGCCTCCTGAGGGCCAGGATGACAGGAGTCTATGTTCTTACAGTTCCACAAGAGCAGAAAGCCTGGCCCTAGAGTTCCCCCACTGTTAACTGTGCCTGGTGACTCTTGGCCCGAGGTCTCCTGTTCTTCCTGGGAACACTTCTGAAAAGGTAAGTGAGGAGCAGTCCTTGTGTGACACAGAGCCACAGAGGCCAGGGAGAGATCCAAGTGCTACAGAGCC
This sequence comes from Cricetomys ansorgei, assembly GCA_026225945.1. Taxonomy (NCBI): domain Eukaryota; kingdom Metazoa; phylum Chordata; class Mammalia; order Rodentia; family Nesomyidae; genus Cricetomys; species Cricetomys ansorgei. The sequence goes on along the minus strand of JAMJFZ010000713.1, from coordinate 6,291,386 downwards.
CATGTCTGTAGCCCCAATCTCACCAGGCCTCTGCCTGAGCCCCTGAGTGTCCTCTGAGGGCTGTGTAGCAGTACGCTGCTGTGCCAGCTTACCAAGGAAGACACAGGGACATTCACACGTGCAAACCTTACCAGACCTGCAGAGGAACCACTATCCTGGTCAGCGCCATATGGACAGTGGAACCCCAAACATCTGAGCTCAGGTATTTTTATTGATCCAGACCTCCTCAGGTGTTCTACTGATAGCACATGTAGATCATCAACAATCAAACGTCCCCCACATAAATCTAACACCTGCAGACAATACAAATTGGCAAGACCTAGGCAGCCCTTTTCCCAACAGTGCACAAAACAATTATTTTATACATAACCAAAAACAAACTTCCACAACAGGGTTGGGCTGCTGTACTGGCCTCTTTCTTGTGGTCAGGGATCATAACCTCTCGTATCAACAATTCAGCCCATTTACCTAATGGTTTATCATTTTCCAAAATTTGTTCTGTTGTCCTTTTTCTCATCCCTGTTAGACTTAGGCAATAAAATACTGTTGTTTCTTCAGAGTCTCAGAGGGAGAACTGTGGGTACCTGTGGGGAGCAGGACCAGCTTAGCTCAGCTGAATGACAAAGACAGAAGGAAACACTCTTGCTGTCATTTTCAAATGGCTTCTATCTAGGTATTGGTATAGATAATTCTCTTACACTGACTCATGTGAGCCTCGTGGTGCTAACATCTTCGGTTTTCAAAGGCAGAAAAGGCCCCAAAAGCAGATGACTACATCTAAAACTATAGAGATAGTAAGTGCCAACAGCAGACCGAAGAGATGCCTCACAGGCCCGACCTGAGTGGGACCAGCAGATCAGATGAGGGAGGGCACATCTGTACTCTGGACACTCGACATCACGGTGGGCTGGGGAATTACCAGGCAGCCGGAAGACCAGCTAAACAGGAGTACACAGGAGAGCAGTCACAAGCCAGATCTTGCCTCAACAAGGTGGAAGGAAGTGAATGATTCCTAAAGACATCCTTTGACCTCCACACACACTCGTACTGTGGCATGTGTTCGTTCTCTCTTTCTCTCTCTCTCTCTCTCTCTCACACACACACACATACTAATCATAAATAAAACATTTGTTAATGACATCAAGTTTGAACTCTATGCTTTATGATACTGAACTCACGCCACCGGGCCATGTTTACAGTGTGGCCTCTGAACCCCGAGTTTGATATTATACTTAACCTTGACTAGTGATCTGAATCTTCCTATACTTTACTCTCATGTCAACCCTCTAATGAGGGGGGGGGGCTGGCTCCATTTTTCCTATTTCCTCATAGGATTGTTTGCTTTCTTTCCTTTTGTTGCATGGCTTGGTCATTCCTTTCCCTTCAAGAGTCATATTCCTGGCAGGATGACCACAGTGTAGTTTTTAGTGTTATTTATAGATAATGTAACTCAATCTGAACAATATCTCATGGTTGGTTTGAGTCATTTAGCAGATTAGAAGGGCCTTGGTTTCATCTCTGAAATGCAGCAGAATAACAACAAAGGATAAGAAATGATTTCTTTGTGTATCGCTTGTAACGTAGAAAATGTTTTTTGGTTTTTGGTTTTGCTTTTTTAATCTGTGAGTAATTCATTTGTAGTCCATGCTGCGATGAATCAGAAGTGCAGCTTTCTTGGTTCTCTGGTTTTAGGCATTCTTTTGATTCTTCCTTGGTGTTTTATATTTACAACTTGAGTCTCCCCTTGTTACGCTAGCATCTCTTCACAGGATTAACATTTTCAGACATTAATATTCTGGAGTGGGAACAGAAGATATGACTTAACAAAGAAGAACCATTAACAAGGCCGCATGTCACTATTTGATGTAGGACTTTTCTGGACATCAACAACAGACCAAAGAAACAATTCCTTCCAGGGCTGGAGAGATGCTTCAGCAGTTAGGAACACTAGCTGCTCTTCCAGAGGAACTGGTTCAATTCCCAGCACCCACATGACAGCTCACAGCTTTTTTTTTTTTTTTTTTTTAAAGAAAGAAACAATTCCACCATCCAGTTGTGAACCAGTGAGTTTACTGTGGTCGCTTACAGGAGATCAGGCAACACAAAGGCAGCTGCATCCTTGGAACTCCTTGAGCACCTCACAGACAACTCCACCAAAACGTCACGGCTTTTATAATCTCGGACAAAGGCCTTGTGGAGGCTTGAAACTTTCGTGATCTTCCTGAGCCTTGTAAGTTTCCTTAGCTTCCTAAGAGGAGCTCCCTTCCATCCTCCAGTGGGAAACTTCAACTGAGGACAAAGAACTACACACCCCTGAGTCAGGGCAATGTTACTAGGTTTCCTGTTGCTGTGTCATAATACTGGAGCAAAATCAACTTAAGGGAGAAAGGGTTTATTTTATCTCGCAGTTCCAAGACAGTCCATTACTAAGGGAAAGTCACAGCATGGGAGCTTGAGACAGCTGGTTGTGCTGCACCTTCGGTCAAGAAACACAGAGCAAACAAGGGATGCGTGGGTAGTGCCCAGCTCCCTGCCTCTTACCTCTGTTGCTCAGTCCAGGGCTCCGCCCAGGAAGTGGCATCACCCACCTTCAGGAAGTGGCATCACCCACCTTTACCTGGGTCTCCCCCACCTCAATGAACTCAACTAGGAAAATCTCTCACCCGTGTGCTCGGGGGCCCTCTCCCACGTGATCCTAGATCGGACCATTCTGTATCGAGCTCGGTCAAGGCTGACAAAAGCAGAGACGATACATGTGGGAAGGAAAGCTAAAAAGAAACAGGGAACAAGAAGAAAGGAAAGAAGGAAGAAACAAAAGAAACCGGCATGGCTCCTCTGGTGAGAGGTTAGAGTGGTTGCGTCCCCGTCTGGAATCCCCAGTGAAAGCTAGGCAGAACATCTCCCGTCTCGGGGTAGGAGTTCATCTGTCATCTCAGCCACAGCATGGCTTCCTCTCTTTAAAAACAAACATCAGTGTGTCTACCCAGCCAATTTGCCTATTCAAATCCCAGTGATTATGGCAGCTTCTAAGTATATTCAGTCTTAGAGTCGACTGTTTATTTTTAGGAGGGGGGGGGTGTTAGTTTTTTCGAAACAGGGTTTCTCTGTTGTAACTCTGGCTGTTCCAGAGCTCACTCTGTCGACCAGGCTGGCCTCGAACTCACAGTGATACACCTGCCTCTGCCTTCCAAGTGCTGGGATGAAAGGCATGAACCACCACCGCCAGGTGACTGTTTTCTTTCTTTTTTTTTTTTTAAGAATTTTTTAAGTATTTACTTGTTTGTTTATTATTGTACAGATGATGACAATGATGCGCTATTGGTCGGTGCACACGTCACTACACACACAGGACAACTTTATGGAGTCAGTTCTCACCTTCTGCTTTTAGGTGGGTCCTGGGAATAGAACTCAGGTCACTAGGCTTGCTCAGCAAACACCTTTATCCTCTGAGCCACCTCACCAGCTACCTCCCAGCAGGTGTTCTGACAATCACACTATCTATGGACAGATCTACACTTCCCCCACACCCCGGGGCTCTCTAGGCTCCTGCACTCCTTGTACATTCTCCACTTGTTACGCTCAAATTAAAGTTACCTACTTGTCTTTGGATGTGTCTGAGTATGTGACTCTGTGCCCTACATCCTGTATTGTGTTATGTGTGCATGTGCTTCGTGCTGCAGAAAATCAGAATATCACCGAAGGGAGGAGCTCCCTGAAGACAGGCATTATTGCTGCTTCATCTAACCATGTCTGCCCCAGGAATCGGAGGCACGCTAGCTGCTTTTGCTGAACACATCAGGGCCTGTCCTAGACACTTTACATGTGATCGCTCATTTGATCCTAACACACAAATAGAATAGAAGAGGGCAGATAACAGCTTATCCAAATAGCACCCGTGGACAACTCAGGACTCCAATCCCGTTTGAATTGTGTATATAATCGACATCCCTAGAGGCAGCTGCTACCCTCAACTGCACACATCTACTGAGATAATTAAATCAGGAAAGGCAATATTGAGGCCTCTAGACTCCACACGCTCCTGCAGTACTGGTAACTCTCTTCTCTGCATGACCGACACAACAGGTAATGTTTTAGGATCAGCCTTTGGTCCTCTATGTATAAAGCATGGAGAGACCATGTGTGTCCATTTATTACCTAGAGGCACATCTTTCATTTATAACTTCTCTAAGGGCCAGCCAAAGCTCTTCCAGCTCTCCTGAGACCGCTTAGGGAAGACTGAGCAGGATTCCAGAGCACACCTTCAGGTGTGAGCAATAGCCAACTTTCTGAAGGCTCTTGGCGTGCTAGTCTTTTTCTGTGATGTCTTTGGGCATTATTTCGGGAAAGCAATGTACCAGGTATTAACTATTTCCTTAGAGAGTCTAAAAGTGTGAAATACAAAACATTTGGAATTGCTTTTGAATGCCAAGCATTTAAAGTCCCCAAACATAATGACTTATTAATAAAGCTCTCCATGGCTCATAAATCAATATTACTAACAAATCCTATTTAATCAGGGAATATAATCTGATTAACTGGAATAAAACGGCATCTAAGATCCCCAGCAATTTGCTGAGCTTGCACTACACCAAGGGATGTCTATCCTGCACACCAAAGAAAACTATTTGTGGAATATATCTGTGTGTGAAAAGTACAACCCACGCCCACACCTTTCCCTGGGCACTACTGGCTATTTGACTCACCCACAATTGTCAGCAACTCCACCAGGAGGCCCATTCATTCTGACAGGTAGCTGGCTTCGTTGCCTTCTGGGTTCTGAAGTCACAAAGCCACTCAGCCTCCTCCTAGCCCCCTGAGGCCACACTGGCAGGAGAGGACAGTAAAGCTGGAAACAGCCTGAAACCATAGGCACAAAGAACGGAGGGTAAGGAACTAGGGTGATCACCCCTGGACCCATCATCTGGGGTCTCTGATTTAGGAATAGCACAGGAGGGCCTTCAGTGTCTAAGCAGATCAGAATGGCTACTCCTGTCTCCCCAGACCCCGCATCCACGGATCTCCTTTCCAGAACTTTCTGAGGAAATGCTTTACTCAACAAGCCAACTCAGTACCAGAGGCTGGGATGGAAAGAACAAGCAGAAAATCTCCACTCAGAGCCTGTTAAGACTCCCTAATGTTGTGGCTTGGTGTGTGAAACCATGTAATTTATATTTAGTGCATACACACACACACATACACACACACAAACATACACATACACACAGACACACACACATACATAGACACACATATACACAGACACACACACACACACATAGACACACATATACACACAGAGACACATGCGCATACACACACACATACACACACACACATACACTCCCCAAATTCACGGCTGTTTCCTCTCTCACTGTGATATTTCCCAAGTTCTCTCCTTTGCCTTCCACCCTTCCGGTGGCCCAGATCACTCCGTGCAGATCTCTGCTGCCCTTTGCTTCTCCTCTGTGTTCAGACCCAGGACAGGGCCAGGTGGGCTCAGTGAGGAGGAGGCTGGATGTCCCACTCCTTCCCAGAGCCTATCTCCTTTGATTCTTCTTCAAAAGCCAGCCAGACTCCACTTTTGGGGCTCTTTCTCTAACAGAGTGGCCCATGGATGGTTTGTTCCTGACTCTGACGATATTTCAGCCCACAGTGAGCCAGCTGTTACACATGAGGGCACCAGGTTCTTTATGACCCATCCCAGGGTCCAGGAAGCATGGGTGCACCCCATCTTGACAGGGAGGGATGCAGTCCACTAGGTCAACACAGCAGGTACCAAATTAGATACACAACAAAGATGTGCTGGCAGAAAGCCCTCCATACTGCTCGGAGTTCAGCGTAGGAGACACCAGGGGACGAACGTGTCAGTGCCCACCACAGCAGAGCATCAGGGAAGGTTTGGCCAGGTTCTGCTTTGACATCTATGAGCTACAGTGTTCAGTTTGAGATGTTTCTATTTGGATTTGTTTTTTAACTCTCAAAATAAATACTCTTCTTTACCTCTTGCTTCTGATTTTAAAGTGAAACATTGTTTCAAAAATAATCAAAAAAGAAAAAAACCAAGGACAGAGGTACAGCTCAGTGACAAAATTAGTCTATCATATATGAGACCCTGGGTTCCAGTTTTAGGAGAAAGGGAAAAGGGGTGGGGGAGAGAAGGGGCCGGGGCTCCCAGAGATATCACCAATCCATTGTCTGCACCACTAAACAGCTCCAGGAGGTAACAGTAGCATTCCTAAACACTGCCACCATGTGGTCACAGGAAGATTTAACAAGAAGAGGCCCGGAAGGGGGGACTCATCTGAGTGCAGTCACAGCCGTCTTCCATTGCTACATCCCACACAGACATCTCCAGCTACTATGACCATGAGTTTCTGTGTTTCAGGAGCAAGTCCACAAGCAGAACTATCAGAGCAAGCCCACCTATGAACGGCAGTGCTCTGTCCCTGCAGATGTGAGCCTTCTTGGGAAGGCAGCTTTGGAGGAAGTACAAACCAGTCACCTCTCCAAGTTCTAGTCTCAAGGAACCTTTGGAGAGCTTCTGAGAAGTGCTGCCTCCAGGCCAGATTTGTAGCACTGTGTGTAGATAGAAGTGCTGGGAACGACATTGATTTCTGCAAGTCTACATAGTGCTGACTTTGCCTTTAAGAATCAACACACACACACACACACACACACACACATACACACACACACACACTTCAGCCAGTGGCTCTAACAGAGGAGTAAGGGGACAGGCTTAAATAAGCTTGCCTACTGACGGAGTAAGTAGATTCCCATAACTGAGCCTGGGCAACCGAGCATGAAGAGAATGGGCTCTACACTCTACAGGCATGCTGGACCAACTCCTGCAACTGGGTAGGTAAGGGTGCTCACCTGGGTTATTGTGTTGCCCGGCAGTGCTGTCACTGTCTGGTTTACATAGCTCATCAGTCTAGACTCTCTTACGTCTGTGATGGAGTCGGGTTTCTTTGCTGTGGGTCATTTGTCCTGCTTACATAAATGGAAAAAGAATTGATCAGAACTGTATTTGCCTGGTTAACTGGGCTGCTTGTCACATAGTGGTGAGCACAGGACTCAGGTTGCAAATTTTCTGGATTAACTCTCAAGGAACAAGAGAAAGAGTTTGCGCCACCATCTTCACCGGTGACGATAATCACAGAAATATTATCCATCGCATCGTGCTTTTTACATTACCCACATACTGTGGGGTACAGATAATTCAGTTGGGAACTTGAGATTCAGTTTAAATTAAGTAGACTAGAGAGAATGGACATTTCTTTTAAAATATAAGATCCCCCCCCAAACCTGAGTAAAATTAAGTAGGGGGAATAAAATGAAAGCTGTAACAGAATCCTGCTAAGAGTTAGGTCTGTGGCTGGAAGTCCAGCATTTATTTGATTAAATACATATTTGCTGAGTGCCTTTCTAGGGACACTGTACAGATATGAAAACTTGTGGGTGCTTATGACCTACTGTCCTGACTAGTTTTATGTCAACTTGACATGAGCTAGAGTTGTCTGAGAGAAGGGAACCTCAACTGAAAAATTGCCCCCATAAGATCTGGATGTAAGGCATTTTCTCAATTAGTGATCAATGGGGGAGGGCCCAGCCTATTGTGGGTCGGGCCATCCCTGGGCTGGTGGTCCCGGGTTCTATAACAAAGCAGGCTAAGCAAGGCATGGTCAGCAAGCCAGTAAGCAGCATCCCTCCATTGCCTGTGCATCAGCTCCTGCCTCCAGGTTCCTGAGCTATTTGAGTTCCTGTCCTGATATCCTTGGATGATGAACAAAGAAATGGAAGTGTAAGCAGAATAAATGGTTCCTTCCCAACTTGCTTTTTGGCCATGGAGTTTCATCGCAGCAATAGTGACACTAAGACTCCTACATAAGTATCTTCATCTATAGCAATTATGCACCTTGCTGATCCTACACCAGTTATTTGCTACAGCTGCAAAAAGAAATGACTCCAAGTCTGGTAATCAAGAGGGCACTGTGGGAAGAAAGATTTGAAAGGATCCTCCAGGGACTCAACGGATTTTGATAAACAAAGACAAGAATGTGGAGGGACATCATAAAGAAGGCGTGGCTTAGCCAGGCAGTGGTTGGGCAAGCCTTTAATTCCAGTGCTGGGAGGCAGAAGCAGGCAGATCTCTGTGAACACAAGGCCAGCCTGGTCTACAGAGTGAGTAAGTTCCAGGACAGCCAGAGTTACAACAGAGAAACTCTGTCTCAAAAAAGAAAAAGAAAGAAAGAAAGGAAGGAAGGAAGGAAGGAAGGAAGGAAGGAAGGAAGAAGGAAAAGGAGGAGGAGGAGGAGGCATGGCTTGAACATACCTGCCTTAGGCCTTAGTTAGGGTTAACATTGCTGCGATGAAACACCATGACCAAAAGCAACTTGGGGAGGAAAGTGTTCATTTGACTTACATATCATCACAGTCCGTTGAGGGACGCTAAGGCAGGAACTCAAATGGCAAAACCTTGGAGGCAGAGGCTGACGCGGAGGACGTGGAGGGGTGCTGCTTACTGGCTTGCTCAGCCTTTCTTACAGCACCCAGGACCACCATCACAGGAATGACACCCACAATGCCCTGGGCCCTCTCCCATCAATTACTGAAGAAGAAAATGCCCTTCAGGCTTACCTACAGCCTGATCTTATGGAGGCATTTTCTCAGTTAAGGCTCCTTCCTCTCCAATGACTCTAGCTTATATCAAGTTGACGTAAAAACTGGCCAACACCATATATTTCCTGAAACAAGAAAGTATTATTTAGAGAAAGACATACAGTTCGGATTAGCTAGGGAAGGAAATCTCAGCTGTAAAATTGAGCAGTTTAGGGTTATGTTTACAAACCCACAGAAGTTAGTATTTCAGCTGAGATTTGGTTGGAATCTATAGGCCTGAAACAGGTGAAGTACCAGAGTGATGTAACAGCAGATTGAAAACGAGACCGTTGAAGAGCTAATGAGGAGATGGTGGGACCCACCTTGAGACTGAAACCATCAGGAAACTGCTAGCACCCAGAGAGTCAGACTATGTCCTGGGAGTCCCCAGGGAGTTAGAGCCCTTGTTAATACTGTCCAGGGAGAGTGGAGTCCATGGAGGAGGCCTGTCTGACGAGAGAGCTAGAACCACAAGGTCATCACAAAATCAGACTTTACTGTGTTGGGTCCAAAGGTAAACCCTAACTTCTGCCTTCTACCTTCCAAACTCTCGCCAGGACACTGGCCAACAGTCACAGCACAGCTGAGTGCCAACCCTAATGTCCAACTCACAAATTTGGCCGTGAAGTGAAGCCATTTCCCACAGCGTGTCTCTACTTCCCTGACACAGGACTGCCTTCTGTTCACCCTGTGATACTCTTTAAATTCTTTAAATTCTAACTTGATGTCATTTTTCCATCACACATTGTATGGAGCCAGATCCCCCAGATTCATTTGTAAAGAGACTGCTTTAGCCCAGGGAGAGGTCCTCACTCAACACTTTTGATATTTGAGGCAGGAGAGTTGTTGGGGGCTCCGGATTGAAGGCTGTCCTGTGTGTGATGAAATTATTTAGGAGCATCCTTGGCTGCTACCCACTTGATGCCAGCAACAGTTCCGCCAAATTGTGACAATCAAAACTGCCTCCACATACTGCTAATGTCCCCTAAGGGACAAGAGGGTGAAAGTCCCTCTGATCTGCAACTACTATGCTAGAAAGGGTCACCAGCCCAGCTACTTCCAAATGAGTGGTGATCATCAGTTCCTGTCAGCTCATTCTGAAAAAACCCATACTACGTTACAGTATCTGGGCAATAAGGCATTGGTATTGTTACTTAATCAATATTGTCAACCAGCCAGGATCAAGACAAAAGACAAACTACTAGGCATATCCGTGAAGGAGTTTCTAGATTGGAAAATGTTCCTGGATACGGACAGTACCATCCCATGGTCTGGGGTCCAGTCTGAATAAAAAGGAGACAGTGAGCTGGGCTGTGGTGGGGCATGCCTTTAAGGTGGATCTCTGTGAGTTTGAGGCCAGCCTGGTCTACAGGATGAGTTCCAGGACAGCCAGAGTTACAACAGGGAAATCCTGTCTTGAAAATTCAACCTCCCACCCCACAACCATCACCACCACAAAAAAACAAAAAAAAAGGAGACAGCTGTTAGCTCCGGCTACTCTCCACATCCCGACTGTGGATGCAACGTGAGATCAGCTTCCTCTCGTTCCTCCCACCGCGACTTCCCTGCCATGATGGGCTAGAACCTCGAACCATGAGCCAAAATAAACTCATCCTTCTAAGCCAATTTTGCCAGGTGTTTTCCTGTAGCCATAATGAGAAAAGTAACTGATATGGCCCATTTTCAACTAGCACTAAGAAGAGGTCCAGGAACGGTTGAGATGAAAAGTGTCTGTGAATCCGTAGGCTCATGGGTGACAAATAAGTCCACGGTCAGCCCTGCAGTTGAAGGAGACTGCAGAGGGTTCAGCCGTGAGGACCAGAGACCACTGGCTGTCTGCTTTTTGTGGTTAGCACCTGCAGGGTCATAAGAGTCCTGTCACTCAGCATCAGTGTCTAATTGCCAGGGAGTATCTAAGATTCTACACTCCAAAATGTGTGTTGTTTGTGATTATCAGGCACACTAGCACTGTGCATAAAAAGAATGCAGAAATGTGCAGAATGCTGGAAGATTTTGTTCTCCTGGAGCGGTTCCGGGTTACCCTGCTGTCCTTGACCATAATCTGGAGGAGAGCTGGAGATACAGAAGGGAGTCATGTTTGTTGTTTTATGTCCTTGAGATTTTGGATATTGCCACATTGGGAGCTTTGCTGGGGTTTGGTTTCCTCCAGTAGCAGTCCCTGGAAAGCTATGTGGGTGTGAGCAGTTCATTTAGATGAATCCAGGAAGTGTGGAAATGTTTGTGACGTTCACATGGGAAGGGAAGATGGACAATACACAGGGATTTAAAACCCAGTCTGTAGCTCTATGAGCCTTTGGTAGGAATGTTCACAACATAGCTGCAGGCTTTCCTGGGGTGAAACTCACTCTCAGACTGTGTCCTGTTACTCCCATTCATCTTCTTCGCTCACTAGAGATGCCATTCATTGGGATTTAGCTGACAAATGGTACTAAAAATGGGGACATCTCACCTGGGGAAAGAGCTCTTCGTGTTCTCAGCAAACCTGAGACTCACCTGAACTGACAGACTGGCTCTGTGCTAAGTCAGCCCTCAGGCCCAGCAATCCACAGCGATCTTCTGTCCCGATCCCTTAGGAGTGCCCTCTTCCTCACGGTGTCAGCTGCTAGCAGACTGGCCGTCACCTTCTGAAAGCTCGCCTCTCCTCTACCTGTCTCCCAGTACAGCAGCCACAGTAATTTTTTTTTTTTAACAAATGACATCAGTCATAGGACACTTTGAGGCTGGGGTAGGATCTGGGTTTGGTGTCTGCTCTGTCACCTAATGATTCTCATTCCTTCCTGTTCTTCTGCCTTTTCTGCCACAGTGGCTCCTCTGTCTCTTGACTGTGCCAGGCATGTTCTCAGTTCAGGGCCTTTGCACCTCTTGTCTCTGTCTGGGTAGGTACCCTGTATATATGAACATGGCCCATGAAATAGTTATTCTTGGCTGTCAACTAGGAGACGTACCCCTGGGTGGACCTAAGAAGGATTAACAGGGGAGGAAAGATCTTCCTAGAGTGGGCAGCACCCTCCAAAGATTCTCAGATTTAAAGAAGTTCAAGGGGAATGTGGTGTTGCTTTTGCCTGCCCACTTTTACTCCTAGCTAGAGTGTGCACCTACCTTGCTGTCACTGCTGCTGCTGCCATCCTTTACTGGCATCGGAACCAAGCTTCTACAGCCTCCAACATAGACTAAAGAAAGACCAGCAGCTCTCCAGGAACCCACTAGGCTTTCAGTACCACATTGGGACTGTGGCATCCAGCCTCATGAGCTGAGCACATGCAGAAGACATTCTTGGGCTGCCTAGCCCACATTGTAAAAGTCACTCTGTACCATATATCCATCCTGTGTTTCTGTTCCTCTAGAGGAGCCTGACTAATACAACCACTACTTTACGTCTTGGCTTTACTTTGTCACCGAACCCTTTCCTGAGAATCTCACATCTCTCATTATATAAATGCTGTGTCTATTTTAAGCCTTTCCCACCCCTAAGACTAGGGATTTGTAACTGATACGTTTACTACTTAGTGTCTAGGGTCTAGAATTCTTCCTGACACATGTAGGTTCTCAGTAATTGTTTGATGGATGAATAAATGAATGAATTCTCACACTGATCTCTGCTATGTCCATAAAATGCCCAAATCCTTCTTGGATAAGATGTTGGCTATCTAAAAAGCCCCAAAGCTAGAAGGCACACTGCCCCAGGATCTGTTTCCTTTGGTTCTCAGTTGTGTTTCATTCTTCCGGTAAGCCCTGAACTCCACGCCAGACTCAGTTTCCTACCATCTGCTTTGGTCCAGCATGGACATGGCCTCAGGTAGGAAGTGGAATCCAAAACAGCAGCCTCTCTGCACCACCTGCCTGTCAAGGGTCCCTCAAGATTCCAGGCATTTCTGTCTTCCCTGAATTTGTCATCTACAAAGGAGAAGAATGTCCCCACTCTTGGACCAAATCCTTCTACAGACCCTTCTTGGACTAAGTGGAGAATGCCAGCTGCTTCCCATGTCCCCAGCTGCAACAAGTGCCTGTTGTCAGCCCAGGAGCTTGCAGCCCTCAGTCCCACCCATAACCTTGAGAACGATGACTTCCGGGTCACCATTCCTGCCTCTCTCAATTTCCATTGCGATCAGAATCCAGAGATGGAGGAGGAAGTGGGCTGGGTCTCCCTCTTCTTCAGGGACTCCATTGATTTTATCTCTAGAGGATTTAAAGAATCGATGTGCAAACTGACATATCAACTAATAACGAGTGTGGTGTGTCTGTGCAGTACAATATCACTAAGCCGTACACCCACACCGATCATGCTGCTAGGTGCTCTGTCATGGATAATTTTGCACGTCTTATTCCACTGACAGCGAATGTCCTGACGTCAATTGGTGTCAGAAAAGCAGAGAGTAACTATTAGTGTGTGTGAGGCTCATTAGATGCTTAAAACGTTCAGTTGTTTGAGCTGGGGTTGTAGCTCAGTAGTAAAGCACCTGCCTAGAGTCTGGGAGGCCCTGGGTTCAACCTCAGTGCCACAAAAAGGAAAGGAAAGGAGAAGAGATTGGAGGGAAGGAGAAGGGAGGGGGAAGGAACCTAGAGATGAGGGAAGAGAACAGGAAGGGAGATGAGGGGAGGGGAGGAAGACTCATTGGTTTATCATGATGGTACATGATGGTCAAACAACTGAGAATATACTGAAACCACTGAACGCCACACTTTAAATAGGTACTTTGAATGGTGTATGAGTTGCATTTTAATAAAAGTGGGGTTACAGCACACCTTGGAGGAGTGGAACAGGGGCAGATAGAAGTTGAAGCTTGACCTTCAGTGGCCCTGATTTCTCACATGCCACGTTCAAATTACAGTCAGAGCTAACTCCGTATTCATAACTCTTTGTTGTTTTTCTTAAGCGCCCCCCTCACACACACACCCAGATTGCACAAGCCTTACTATCCAGGTAATCTGGCCATTCCTGGATGGACGTGCATCACCTGTTGCCACACCAGAGATATTTTTAAGGGTAAGTGTCCCTCCCCCGAGCAGTGCTCCTCCCCCGGGCAGTGCTCCTCCCCCGGGCAGTGCTCGGGCCCCAAGGGAAACAGAGCCACTGAGTCTCTTGGGAAGTCTTCTCACATTAGTCTCCAATGACAGCACATGTGACCGCGTGGGGAATCTGATCGCTGGTTCGGCCTCTAATAATTCATAAGCCCGTCTAGGCTTGAGAGAGAGAGTGAACACCCAGAGTTGCAGCCTTCTACGTGTGTGGGAGCTGTCTCTGGGATTTGGGCCCTCCATAGCTGCTCCAAGAGGCTGCTCAGGGGCCCCACGACTCAACTGGGCTGTCGTTTGGTTTTCATTGGTGTCTTGACTTTAAGCCTTTCGGAATCACATTTCTCTTCCATATTTAAGGAAAGAAAATGGCCGCACCTCCTAGTGCATGAAGGGTGGCAGCTCTAGTCCCTTGCCCTGCGGTATCTGAAGTCCTCGTTCTTCAGGTTTAGAGGAACTAGACCCAGATCTATTCCTGACAAAGAGTACTGAGCACAAAGCCTAACCCTGAGAGGCACAAAGAATAAGAGAGCCCTGAAGACCTGTCCTCCATTGCCAGCACCCAGGGGTGGGTGCCAACCATCTGGGCAGGATACATCTGCACCAGGTGTTGGAAGCTCTCCAACCTCGGGGACCTCGGGGACAGGCTACTCAGACCTTGGGCATGGAGGGGCTCTTCTGAGACCCCAAGAAAGATGCAAGGAGACTAGTGAAGGACACCTGTGTATTTGTCTTCCAGGAGAGAAAACTTCTCTGGAAAATGGGGCCCACCTCTCCAACCTTCCCCTGCTTCAGCTGAGAGGACTCTAAGTTAGGAATTGGATCTGCTACATGCTAAAACCCAGCCTCTGGGAAGATGAAGAAAACACCTTGCTTTTCCACCTAGAAAGGACTTTCCTAGTGGCTTGTCAAGAGATCTCTTTTTGAAGTCACTAGGATGATCACTCTAGCTCCAGGCTTTTGCCTGGGCCTCTGCAGGGAATCAGTTAGCTCCTGGTGCAAAATAGCATTTGGGTTCAGGGTTCACCTCTTTAAGCAAAACCTTTAATGTCATGCCTTCAAGACTTAATGCCTGCTATTCCCACAACCACCAAAACCATGTATGCTTTCAAATACTTAAATGCCAGAAATAATCCATAGACTTCATTTAGTAACGTTTACACCATGGGAAAGAGTGCAGCCCAGGCAGTGTGGGGCTGGGCATAACTCCTTCCACTGACTGCTCCTTCACCTGAGGTTGCCTCTTCCACACCCTGGGGAGAAGCCAGTCATAATCCATGTGACACTCAGCTATAAATAGCACCTGAGCAGTCTCTCATGGAGAAGAAAGAGATAGCATCATCCAGAACTTCCCAGCCCTGTGCAAGTGTCTGTCCATTATCAGCCTTGAGCCTCACACAGTCTTGGGCTGATACTGCTAATTGCTGATTTTATATAGGAGCCGTGGAGGCTCAGAGAAGTTGAGTAAGTTGCTTACTCACCCAGCTGTTCCGGGAGAGAATGGGGGATTCCTACAGGTCTGTTCAGGTTTGAGTCAATCCTGGTCTACACAGTGAGTTGCCAGCCAGGACACATAGTGAGACCCTCCCTCAATCTGCCCCACAAAAAAAGAGTGATTTAGTTCTGACAGGAGTAGACTGGTTCCCACAGGCCCATAGAAAAGAGTCAGATGGACCCTCCTAGCTCTCATTTCCTCTCTCATCCTGTGGTCTCTCTCCTCCTGTCCTGAGATACTTAGTACCAATGCTTTGACCTGTGGTGTCCTTCAAACTTAATTCATTACAAATTGGTGTAATTTGACACTTAGGAGCATTTTTTAAAGTTCTATTTTCTTCATGGACTACTTGGCCTCAGGGATTTTGTTACACAAGATGGACTAAGATATCATTTCATTTTATTTCCATCAGCACACAAATTAAGGATTTCATTTTAATATTTCCATACATGTGTATCATTGTACTTTACTCACTTTACCCCTCCCTACTCTCTTGGCTCTCTCTTCTTTCTCAGTGGTCCCCTCCTCCCCACAAATGCTGCTTTCATGTCTAAATCCTGACTCCTCACAAGGAAGAGAACTTGCTGTAGTTTGAATAGAAATGGTCCCCATAGGCTCATGTTTAAATGCTTAGTCATGAGGGAGGGAGTGGCACTGCTTGGGAGAGATCAGGAGGTGTGGCCTTGTTGGAGGAAGTGAGTCACTGGGGGAGGGCTTTGAGGTTTCAAAGGCTCAAGCCAAGCCCAGTGCCTCTCTCTTCCTGCTGCCTGCAGATCCAGATGTAGAACTCTAAGCCCTTCTCCAGCACCATGTCTGCCTACATGCCACCATGCTCCCCACCATGATGGCAATGGACTAAACCTCTGAAACTGTGAGCAGGCTCCAATTAAATGCTTTCTTTGTGAGAATTGCTGTGGTCATGGTGTCTCTTCACAGCAATAGAACAACGACTGAGACAGAACATGAGGTATTTTTCTTTTTTTTTTCTACATTCCCCTCTTTTCCTACAGCTTTCCTTTAGACCTTTTACTCTACCTTCACCCCATTTTCATGGTGAGACACCATTTCTGAGGGTCCTGACCTTTTAATGTATTCTCCTTGTAGAGGGCTTGCTTCTAATACTATCAGATCTTTTTAAGATTTTATTTTACTTTTCAATTGTGGGCACATGTGTACGCGTGTATATGTGTGAGTATGTGCACAGTTGTGCAGGTGCCCGTGGAGATCAGAAGGCAGCATGAGATTCCCTGCAGCTGTAGTTACAGGTGGCTGTGAGCACCTAATGTGAGTGTTGGAAACCAAACTCGGGTCCTCTGCAAGAGGAGTACATGCTCTTAATTACCAAGCCATCTCTCCACCTGATCACTATGTGACTATGTTTTCAACACTTAAGTCTAGAGAAACAGAAGCATTTATCTAGTAATATTGTGTTCTCTCTCCCTCTCTCTCTCTCTCTCCATCTCTCTCTCTCTCTCTCTCTCTTTCTCTGTACATGTGTTTGTGCCCGGAAGTTAACTTTGGAGCCTACCTTCACTCTGTCTACTGGGGCAGGCTCCCTCCCTGAAGCCAAAATCATAGATTCTATGATTCATAGATCCTAGCTATCCAGTTTACCATGGGATCCCCTGTCTCTACCTCCTGAGCACTGGGATTAGAGACAGACTGCCAAAGGTAGTCTTTTTTATGGCAGAGCTAAGGATCCAAACTCTAGTCCCCCGTGGGCTGTCCTAGAGCTAAGAGTAAGTCGAACCTACCTCCAGCACTGTTCTTAAGTGTTACAATCCATGCTTCCTCTTCTCCCTCTTGTCCCACTCTGAACCCTGTTACTATTGTCTGTGAACTGAAAATGGACTTGTTTATTGTCTGTCTATCCCACAGAGCATAAACTACAAGAGGGCAGAAGATTTCATCAACAAAGTATCCCCATAGCTTGGAGGAGTATCTGGGACACACCATGCCCTTAATAAATGCTTGCTGAGTTAGTAAAATGCAAACTTCATGATTCCTAAAGAAGATAATTCAACCAGTATTGCTATGACTCCAAATTCAATTTCAACCTAACACAGTTTTTTAAACTAATATTTTCTAAGATCTCTACAAAATATTCTTACTAAAGATGGCAAATTCTTCTTTATAGCACTCACCAGGTGTAGTAGACATTTAATAATTTTTCATCAGCCGTCTGACACATAAACACACCTAGGCAAGACTGTTTCTCAGACTCAAGCTCTGTTTGAATAAGAACACAAGGCGACTTCGAAGTGAGCCACATGAGTACCTCAACAGTGAAAAGCAACAGTTGCCCCAAACTGAGAACACTACAGTCTCCCCAGAAGATTCTTGCAGGGAAAAGTACCCAAATCTTTTAGAATTGATAGCATACATCATGTTTGTAAGGAGAAAAGCATGGGGCTGGGGAGAGACTGAGGGGGGGCTGGGGGAAGACTGGGTGGTAGAATACTTGCCTAGCATGTATAAGGGGAGGGAGGAGGAGGGAGCGGGAAGGCAGGAGATATGAGAATGGGGACTCTGCATAGTCAAATGGCGGCTGCAGGAGGATGGAGGAAGAGACTCACTCTAATAAGAAGTGTCTACAACGTTTTATACGAGCAGAGAGTAAAATACAAACAGGAAGGTGCCCGAGGGAATGCATCCCTTAATTGACAAGTCATCGGTGTATAACTGCTAAAGAAGATGATGACGTCATCAACCAGGGGAGCTGGGGAAGCAATGTCCCTTCCTAGGAGGAAGTAGAGTCACTCGGAGCTTTTAAACATTTGATAACTTTCAAGGATACATGAGACTATCATGGAGAATAGTGAGCCCCAGTTACCTTTGCCCAGCCATAGCTACCAACCTGGTCCGCCTTGCTTCCGTCAAGCATCACCTGTCTCTCCATCTTCCATCAGGCTAAGCGAGTCATTCTGAAGTCCATTCCAGATGTCACATCAGGTAATCTTTTCCCTCTCTCCTTCTCTCTCTCTCTCTCTCTCCATTCCTCTCTTCACCCATCCTCTCTCCTCTCACTCTCCCTTTTTCCCTCCCCCTCCCTCCCCCTTACATTCTGTATGTGAAAGAAAAAAATAAAACCAGAATATTGTCTTTTTGAGGCTGCCTTATTTCACTCAACAAGAAAATACACAGTTCCACCTGTTTTCTTGCAAATGACATGACTTCATTCTTCTTTCTGGCTGCATAATATATATATATATCTCACAGTTTCCTTATCTGTTCATCTGTTGATGGGCGCCTAGGCTGACTCTGATTTGGCTGTTGTGTTTGGTACAGTAATAAACATGTATGTCTTCCGCATACTGACTTTGACTCCTTCAGATATGCACCCAGGAAAGGTATAGCTGGGCACATGGTAGTTCTATTTTTGGCTCTAATTCTTTTTCACATTTTGATTTATTCTGTGCGTGTATGTGTGTGCCTGCATGTACCACAGTGCATTTGGGGAGGACAACTTGTGAGAGTTAGTTCTCTCCTTCTACCATGTGGATCCCAGCAATAGAGCTCTGGTCCTCGGCTGGCAGCAGGCACCTATGTTAAGCTTTCTGAGCAACCTCCTTACTGCTGGTTATACCGATTACATCACAACATCTCAACTTGCATCTCTCAATGTTAGACTCATAACACACTTTAAAAATTAACCATGGGTAATTTATTTTCATTTTCATATGTTTTCATTGAAATAGAATGCCTGTCGTTTGGCTAGCTCTCCTCCTTGCCTCAAGGCTACCTGGCTGCAGAGCAAGAAGTCCAAGCATGGGCTTTGGGGAGGCCTGGTTCCGGCTGAGCCAAAATGCGATCCTGGGCACAGCTCTGAGCTCTTTCAATGTAATCTGTAAGAAAAGGACAAAAACAGCCTTTCCCTTGGAGATTTTTTTTTTTTAAACAAGGAGGAAATGAGTCCATGCTTGCATTCACTCAGAGAAGCAATGAGCACACACCAGTTCTACTGAACCTATTATTGACTTCTGTTATCATTGGGAAGTGTGTGGGTGGGCGTCAAAACAAGATTAAGAGATTCTACTTCAAGCCAGTTGCTAAGACCTCTGGGCAGATTTTGATGGTTGGTTTTGAGTATCTGCATATCTTGGACGCCAGTGAAATAGCCAATAGCAATGATTTGTTTAGGCTTCACTCAGGCGTGTCATTCAAAAGCATGTGACCTTTTTATTATAATGCCAATTTGGATGTCTTAACCAACCGCATATATAAAATAAAGCTAAATCCTGGTTACATGGATGACAGGGAGAGGGAACGCTAAACAATGGATAGCCTGAGCATGGCTTAGAGACGGATCCATCTCCCATCGGCCCCTGCGAGAAAGGCTTCGTGCTGGGTATCCCAGGCGTGAAGGACATGGGGGTGGAGCAGTTGTTTAATTGATTATTATTCTTTCTCATTGCATCAACGAGTTGAGTGTGTCCGATGGTAGGGCTGCCATTCCCACGGTCTCTTGGCTCCAGGGCTCGGCACACACTGTTCCCGGCAACACCTCCTCAGAGCCCACGGCGTCTCAGTGATTCTGCTTCAATTGAGGCACCAGCAGAGACAACCCGCTCTGGAAAGCCTTCCCTGATGTCTCTAGCCTGGAGAGGGGTGCCTACAGGGCATGCTGCTGGCAACCTCAACCACTGCCAGCTCGCCCACCTATCTCCCATCTCTTCACTGTTCAGCCCCAGAGAACAGGGACTTGTTAGTTCCCTCCTGTATCCTCGGCCTCTGGCACAATGCCTCCTCAGTGAGCGTTCATCAGATGCTAAGGGTGTGCGTGTGGTGTGCATGGTGTGCGCACGCGTGCGGATCCGCATGTGCCATGCACTCTTAGATTTATTGAACTCTTTCCTCTGAATCATTGCAGCAAAACTGCAAAACATGTTATCACCCCCCCACCCCCGTTTAAGGGAATGAACCCAGGTTTGTGATCTCCTAGCTAGGAAGGTAGGGTTGGGTTCAATGGAAACCTTGAAACCTCCTTCCTTCTTTCATCACACTCCGGCAAGGAAGGAGACGATGGATGGGAGAAAATTCCAGAAGGAAGTGCAGCCATGAGGAAGTGTCCCTGAGCAGTGGCTGACAGCGAGGTGAAAGTTTAAATATGAGTACCAGGAAGAAGGGGCAGATAGTATTTTGGAAAAGCCTGAGGGATAGAAAGTCTACACTTGCTCTGGCTGAAAAAAATAAAAGTTATTTTTCTGTGAAATAGTCCCAAGCAGATCTGGAACACAGTGTTATGGGTTTTACATTAAAAAATCACTGCTTTATTTGCCATAGAAAAGAGCTGGAATCAACCTAGATGTCCACCAATAAATGATTGGATAATGAAAATGGGATTCATATAAAAATGGAAGCGAGGTGGTAGTGGCGCAAGCTTTTAAATCTAGCACTCCGGAGGCAGAGGGAGATGGATAGCTGTGAGTTCAAGGTCAGCCTGGTCTATAGGGGGAGTTCCAGGATAGCAAGGGCTACACAGAGACCCTGTCTGGAAAAGCCTAAGCGTGGGGGGTACTACTCAACTCTAAAGGAAATGAAGTTTTAAAATGTGCAGGATGGACTTAGAACGCGTAATATCAAGCGAGGCCACACAGTCTCAGAAAGAACAAAAGCCTCATGTTCTCTCTCATGTGTTATCTAGAGAGTAAGAAAATACTCTCATAGACAGCAATATGCTCATCCCTGTAAACGAATGCACATGAGGTAGCAGTATATCAGGAAGAAAGAATAAGAAACCCTGAATATCAGTGCGTGGGGAAGGTCTCGGACATGAGTTATGAAAGAGGAGGTAAAGCTAATTGCTTTTCTATGTCCAATCCTGTCATGGATTTTTCCGTTTGGGTGGTAGATAATATACATTTTATTTGGGCAGTGCATAAAATACATTTGATACTGAAAGTGTAAAACCTGATGTGACGCTCCACAGCCTCCGGTCCAAAAGCCTGCCCTAACTGTATGGAAGGCCACTGAGCTGTGTAGACTTTGGGTCTGGTTAAGTTTGGTGTGTGATGCTTTTTTATTTATCTCCAGGCTTCTTAATAATACAATTTATAAAATAATAAGTGTTTAACTTGGGAAAAAAATTAAAAGATAAAGACATGAGATGTCCATACCAGAAGATACTTGAGGGATGAATGACTCGTGGGTCAGATACACACCTGCCCTTAAACGAACAGCCCCTCAGCTCCTGCTAAAACCTCTAACTCTGCATCCTAAACACCTGACTATTACTCACCTGCCTGAAGGAAGATGCTGCTGCTCCCTCCCCCTCCTCACCACCCCATCTCCATCCCCATCCCCACCCCCACCTTGTCCTGTTCCTCCTCTCCCTCCCCCTCCTTCTCCTCCTCCTCCTCCTTTCTTTCCTTATCCTTTGCCTCTTCTTGAGACAAGCTCTTGCTACATAGCCCAGGCAAGCCTCAAACTCTTGCTCCTCCTACCTGGGCCTCCCAAGCACTGGGATTACAGACACATGCCACCATACCCAGTTTAAAGGAAGACTCTACACACACACACACACACACACACAGAGAGAGAGAGAGAGATGGGGAGGGAGAGGGAGAGAGACTACTGAGAGTTGAGGGAATAGAAATGGCATTGGACAGATTTCTGTTTTCTGGTCATTTAGGCTTTAACACCTGTGTCTTGCCCACTTGCTGAGTGATTGGTGAGAGTGGTGACAAACAACTGCATAGATGGGAAGAGAACAAGAGACCAGGCATGGACAGTCAGTATAGTGGGTGGGCTTAGCAGTAACAGACCCTGATAGGCTGGACCCACCCGATGCTAGGCCCAGTCCCTTAGCATGATCCCCTGTGACCACTTCCTGGCAGTGCTGTTGTTCCCCATGAGGTAGAAAATCTATAGGAACCAAAGAGACAAAGTTTAGGGACCTGACCCCTGGATGCTGTGCTCAAACAGCACAAAGCCTGCTTGCAGGCTGAGGGGTCTGGCTCTGCATCCTCAAGGATTCACTTCATGGCCAGCATCAGCCCAAGGGTCAGGGCTAGCTTGATGTGTCGGGTGGTGCAAGCTCCCAAGAGTCTGGTGAAATACACGTATAGTATCAAGGAGCTAAGAGTTGGGGGCTAGAAGGGGGGAAAGGTGCAGAGTGGGTATGGCCTCACCCCACCTCAGCTTCCCAAGCCCATGGACTTCAAACTCAGCCCTCCTTGCTGTTCTGGAGGGAGAAAGAGAGAAGCTCTGGGGTGTAGTGGGCCTGAAGTCTAAGAAGCTGCCCCCAAGCCGGGAGGGCTGTGGTGGTCTCCAGTCAAACAAAATGCTCTCACAGAGCACTGTAGCAGACAGACAAGGCTGCTCTGTGACTAGGACAGAATGAGAGGAAAACAAGGCTACTCTGTAATCATGAGTGAGCACAAATCTAAACAGAGGCATTAACCAGGCCGCAAGGCTGACCACATCCCTGTCCCGGCTGACTCGAGTGACCGCTGCCTCATTCCCTGCTGCAGCAGGAGCCCTGCTTTGTTAAAATGTCCACCCACAGGATGGCCACTGCCTCCTGCCAGCATCTCCTCAACCCAGAGGACAGCGAGGCCTCCTCAAACCTTCACAAAGTCACCTGGCATCAGCCCAGATCCTCAGCCAAGTCCTTTATACTGCTGTAATGGAAATGCCCTACAGTAATAAGGAGGTGTGGTCTGTGTCACTATACCTGGCCAATCCACCCACTCTGTCCATCGTCCAACGATGACAGTGTGCCCCACAGGCTTGCTCCAGGCGGGCTACACCCAGTGTCAAGGTGAGCAGCCAGGACAGAGTGTGCTTAACAGTGTAGACTCTTGCTTTATAATGTTTAAACACTTAAACTTACACTCCAGGTGGACTCTCACAGTCCTTACACGGTGACAGCAGATGTGTGTCTAAGGCAGGGTTTAATGTGGCTATTTCTGGTAGAGACCGTACACATCTGGAGAAAGACCACTTCAGAAGGATGTGTGAAGAGGTGGTAAGAACTGGATGAACCTGGACCACGTGCCAAGGCAGACAAATTGGGACCAGGGGTCCAGGGTCCCAGAAGAACTTTCCCAAGGTCAAATACAATATGGTCATGACTGTGGTCCCTAGATATGTGCCCCTTAGGAGATGGCTGAGGAGAATAGCAGACAGGTTATCATGGCCACTGTGGGATGGGAGCTGGGTGTCCTAGGTTGCCAGTATGGAAACTCCCCAGCTGGAGGGGGAGATGCTTACAGAGGCAGCATCAGCTAAATGTCAGCAGAACCCCTCACCCCGTAGTCTCAACCTGTACCAATCCTCCAACTCTTTTCACACGAGGGACATTTGGCAAAGTCTAGACATGTTTTGGTTGCTGTAGCACCAGTGGAAATTTGCTTCTGGCTTCAGGTGGAGGAAGTCAAGGTTGCCACCATCCCAGATCCCATAATGCCTAGGGCAGCCTTATATCAGAGGATGTTTGGGCCCCAAAGCTGGTGGTGCTGAAGTTGAGACACTAGCCTAGACACTCACTATGTTGTGGCACGGGCAGCCTGTGTACAGCAAAGTATGTGTGACTTGTTTGCGCCTTAGAAAGGCATCCTTAGGAGACAGAAGTGCAGAGATGGGGGACACTATTTTAAGTGATGTCATGTTTTCATTAAGGTTATTGTAGCTGGACTTGAATAGATCCGTCCTTGGTTGCCTTGGAAACCATGAATTAGGGAAGGCAGTCTAGTAGTCTGGGTCAAGTGGATTGAAAAGAAAGAAACTTTTGAAAATATCTCACTAAAGAATTTCGGGAATGAGAAGGATAAATTATTCAAGGTGCTTATGAATTCAATCTAAGAAGCACATTCTAATCAGAAAGCCTGTCCAAGGGCCAAGGGCAAGGAACGGACCCTCAGCCCTTCCTGTTTTGCTTGGTAGCTCGAAGGCCTGCTTGCAGTTCAAATGAGCAGCTCACAGCTCAGGCCCTAGGTCCTCCTAGGCCAAGTTATTAGAAAGAGATAAAGGATCTTGTGTATTTGTCCGAGTTCAACACGGTCTGGTTACAGGCTCCTCTCCTTGGCTTGTTCCCTCTGCCACACAGAACATCTGTTTATGTTAAAATATAATCAACAAAGAAGCACAAAAGCTTTCTTGTCTGTTGGAGTGGAACGGAGACCACAGGCTTTGCCCCCAAACTCAACCAGGCTTACGTGTTCTTGCTCAGACAATTAACTCTCCAATTAAACTCGGACCTGGAAATCAAGGCCACAGAGTCCTCTGAAAGGCTGGAGCCAGGAACACAGGCAAAGAACACTGCGTTCCAGGACAGTCAAATATAGAAGCTCTCAGGGCCGAGAAATTCAAGGAACCTCCAGAGTGATTTATTTTACAAATCAGACAAGTTTTAAGATAAAGATTTTTAAACTCATTTATTTTTAGGCAAGCCTTCCTCCTTTCAGAAAGAAATATTCCCTAGCCAGTGACCATAAGAGGAAGTCAGACTCTCTCCACAGGACCAACGATGGTAAGCAAGCCCAGAGAATGTCTCTTAAGCACAGTCTCCAAGTGCACGCTGGGACACAATTGATATTCAGTGTTGAAGTTTCATAGCAGCAATCAGGACTGAGATCTTCATTGGAAATGAGATTTAAGCTCCCAGACTTGAGAAATCAATGCAGGGTGGGACGGAGCCTTCTGTATTGTCGGGGAAATGGTGGTCCGTATGCCCAGTGGCTCTGAGTGTCAGCTCTTCAGAGATACTCACCAGTCATGCAAATTTATTCAAATCAACCGATAGAAAGTATTGTGAAGTCCTGGAAATGAGTGTGAGCAAGACAGACAGCACAGCTCGGGTCGCCACAGAGAAATGATCTGTGGGGATGGGCCCTGACCATGTTTGCCTAAGTGAGAGCAGTATTGGAAAGAAGTTTAGAATCCGTGTGTGGGAGTGAATGCTGGTGCACTGGCTCAACCTCACCGGAGGCAGCAGATCACAGGTGTCTTTCCGTGGCGATCTCTTATTTTAGCAGTTCAAAATCACTCCTCCTAGGATCAGGCTTGGCAACCTAAACCTGTAATTGCAGCTACTCCGGAGGCTGAGGCAGGAGCATCTCAGGTTCAAAGCCAGCCTGGACCACTGAACAAATTAAAGGATGAGTAACTTGGCAAGACACTGTCTTAAAATGAAAAGTAACACCAGGTCCGGGGGTGTAGCTCTGTGGTAAGATGCTTGCCCAGTGCACGCAAGCGGAGGTTCAATCTTAGAATTGCAAAATAATAATAATAGTAATAATAATAATAATAATAATAATAATAATAATAATAATAATTTTAAATTAAGAAATAGGGGCTGGAGAGGTGACACATCAGTTGAGAGCATCAGGTATCTCACAATGACCTGTAACTCCAGTTCTAGGGAATCTGACATGCTCCTGCCTCCCCAAGTGCCTGCACACACAAAGTGCATGTAACTCCCACAGGTATACATACATACATACATACACATAATTTAAAACTAAATAAATAAATCCTTTAAAATAAGATAAAAATAATAGAATAGAAAGTATCTTTCTGATCCTCCTTCCTCCACCTTTCCAGACCCCCCAATTACCACCCCCCCCCCCCCCCCAGGTGCCCCCCCCCCCCCCCCCCCCCCCCACCACCCCTCCCCCCCCCCCCCTCCTCCACCCCCCTCCCCCCCCCCCCCCCCCCTTCCCCCCCCACCCCCCCCCCCCCCCCCCCCCCCCCCCCCCCCCCCCCCCCCCCCCCCCCCCCCCCCCCCCCCCCCCCCCCCCCCCCCCCCCCCCCCCCCCCCCCCCCCCCCCCCCCCCCCCCCCCCCCCCCCCCCCCCCCCCCCCCCCCCCCCCCCCCCCCCCCCCCCCCCCCCCCCCCCCCCCCCCCCCCCCCCCCCCCCCCCCCCCCCCCCCCCCCCCCCCCCCCCCCCCCCCCCCCCCCCCCCCCCCCCCCCCCCCCCCCCCCCCCCCCCCCCCCCCCCCCCCCCCCCCCCCCCCCCCCCCCCCCCCCCCCCCCCCCCCCCCCCCCCCCCCCCCCCCCCCCCCCCCCCCCCCCCCCCCCCCCCCCCCCCCCCCCCCCCCCCCCCCCCCCCCCCCCCCCCCCCCCCCCCCCCCCCCCCCCCCCCCCCCCCCCCCCCCCCCCCCCCCCCCCCCCCCCCCCCCCCCCCCCCCCCCCCCCCCCCCCCCCCCCCCCCCCCCCCCCCCCCCCCCCCCCCCCCCCCCCCCCCCCCCCCCCCCCCCCCCCCCCCCCCCCCCCCCCCCCCCCCCCCCCCCCCCCCCCCCCCCCCCCCCCCCCCCCCCCCCCCCCCCCCCCCCCCCCCCCCCCCCCCCCCCCCCCCCCCCCCCCCCCCCCCCCCCCCCCCCCCCCCCCCCCCCCCCCCCCCCCCCCCCCCCCCCCCCCCCCCCCCCCCCCCCCCCCCCCCCCCCCCCCCCCCCCCCCCCCCCCCCCCCCCCCCCCCCCCCCCCCCCCCCCCCCCCCCCCCCCCCCCCCCCCCCCCCCCCCCCCCCCCCCCCCCCCCCCCCCCCCCCCCCCCCCCCCCCCCCCCCCCCCCCCCCCCCCCCCCCCCCCCCCCCCCCCCCCCCCCCCCCCCCCCCCCCCCCCCCCCCCCCCCCCCCCCCCCCCCCCCCCCCCCCCCCCCCCCCCCCCCCCCCCCCCCCCCCCCCCCCCCCCCCCCCCCCCCCCCCCCCCCCCCCCCCCCCCCCCCCCCCCCCCCCCCCCCCCCCCCCCCCCCCCCCCCCCCCCCCCCCCCCCCCCACCCCCCCCCCCCCCCCCCCCCCCCCCCCCCCCCCCCCCCCCCCCCCCCCCCCCCCCCCCCCCCCCCCCCCCCCCCCCCCCCCCCCCCCCCCCCCCCCCCCCCCCCCCCCCCCCCCCCCCCCCCCCCCCCCCCCCCCCCCCCCCCCCCCCCCCCCCCCCCCCCCCCCCCCCCCCCCCCCCCCCCCCCCCCCCCCCCCCCCCCCCCCCCCCCCCCCCCCCCCCCCCCCCCCCCCCCCCCCCCCCCCCCCCCCCCCCCCCCCCCCCCCCCCCCCCCCCCCCCCCCCCCCCCCCCCCCCCCCCCCCCCCCCCCCCCCCCCCCCCCCCCCCCCCCCCCCCCCCCCCCCCCCCCCCCCCCCCCCCCCCCCCCCCCCCCCCCCCCCCCCCCCCCCCCCCCCCCCCCCCCCCCCCCCCCCCCCCCCCCCCCCCCCCCCCCCCCCCCCCCCCCCCCCCCCCCCCCCCCCCCCCCCCCCCCCCCCCCCCCCCCCCCCCCCCCCCCCCCCCCCCCCCCCCCCCCCCCCCCCCCCCCCCCCCCCCCCCCCCCCCCCCCCCCCCCCCCCCCCCCCCCCCCCCCCCCCCCCCCCCCCCCCCCCCCCCCCCCCCCCCCCCCCCCCCCCCCCCCCCCCCCCCCCCCCCCCCCCCCCCCCCCCCCCCCCCCCCCCCCCCCCCCCCCCCCCCCCCCCCCCCCCCCCCCCCCCCCCCCCCCCCCCCCCCCCCCCCCCCCCCCCCCCCCCCCCCCCCCCCCCCCCCCCCCCCCCCCCCCCCCCCCCCCCCCCCCCCCCCCCCCCCCCCCCCCCCCCCCCCCCCCCCCCCCCCCCCCCCCCCCCCCCCCCCCCCCCCCCCCCCCCCCCCCCCCCCCCCCCCCCCCCCCCCCCCCCCCCCCCCCCCCCCCCCCCCCCCCCCCCCCCCCCCCCCCCCCCCCCCCCCCCCCCCCCCCCCCCCCCCCCCCCCCCCCCCCCCCCCCCCCCCCCCCCCCCCCCCCCCCCCCCCCCCCCCCCCCCCCCCCCCCCCCCCCCCCCCCCCCCCCCCCCCCCCCCCCCCCCCCCCCCCCCCCCCCCCCCCCCCCCCCCCCCCCCCCCCCCCCCCCCCCCCCCCCCCCCCCCCCCCCCCCCCCCCCCCCCCCCCCCCCCCCCCCCCCCCCCCCCCCCCCCCCCCCCCCCCCCCCCCCCCCCCCCCCCCCCCCCCCCCCCCCCCCCCCCCCCCCCCCCCCCCCCCCCCCCCCCCCCCCCCCCCCCCCCCCCCCCCCCCCCCCCCCCCCCCCCCCCCCCCCCCCCCCCCCCCCCCCCCCCCCCCCCCCCCCCCCCCCCCCCCCCCCCCCCCCCCCCCCCCCCCCCCCCCCCCCCCCCCCCCCCCCCCCCCCCCCCCCCCCCCCCCCCCCCCCCCCCCCCCCCCCCCCCCCCCCCCCCCCCCCCCCCCCCCCCCCCCCCCCCCCCCCCCCCCCCCCCCCCCCCCCCCCCCCCCCCCCCCCCCCCCCCCCCCCCCCCCCCCCCCCCCCCCCCCCCCCCCCCCCCCCCCCCCCCCCCCCCCCCCCCCCCCCCCCCCCCCCCCCCCCCCCCCCCCCCCCCCCCCCCCCCCCCCCCCCCCCCCCCCCCCCCCCCCCCCCCCCCCCCCCCCCCCCCCCCCCCCCCCCCCCCCCCCCCCCCCCCCCCCCCCCCCCCCCCCCCCCCCCCCCCCCCCCCCCCCCCCCCCCCCCCCCCCCCCCCCCCCCCCCCCCCCCCCCCCCCCCCCCCCCCCCCCCCCCCCCCCCCCCCCCCCCCCCCCCCCCCCCCCCCCCCCCCCCCCCCCCCCCCCCCCCCCCCCCCCCCCCCCCCCCCCCCCCCCCCCCCCCCCCCCCCCCCCCCCCCCCCCCCCCCCCCCCCCCCCCCCCCCCCCCCCCCCCCCCCCCCCCCCCCCCCCCCCCCCCCCCCCCCCCCCCCCCCCCCCCCCCCCCCCCCCCCCCCCCCCCCCCCCCCCCCCCCCCCCCCCCCCCCCCCCCCCCCCCCCCCCCCCCCCCCCCCCCCCCCCCCCCCCCCCCCCCCCCCCCCCCCCCCCCCCCCCCCCCCCCCCCCCCCCCCCCCCCCCCCCCCCCCCCCCCCCCCCCCCCCCCCCCCCCCCCCCCCCCCCCCCCCCCCCCCCCCCCCCCCCCCCCCCCCCCCCCCCCCCCCCCCCCCCCCCCCCCCCCCCCCCCCCCCCCCCCCCCCCCCCCCCCCCCCCCCCCCCCCCCCCCCCCCCCCCCCCCCCCCCCCCCCCCCCCCCCCCCCCCCCCCCCCCCCCCCCCCCCCCCCCCCCCCCCCCCCCCCCCCCCCCCCCCCCCCCCCCCCCCCCCCCCCCCCCCCCCCCCCCCCCCCCCCCCCCCCCCCCCCCCCCCCCCCCCCCCCCCCCCCCCCCCCCCCCCCCCCCCCCCCCCCCCCCCCCCCCCCCCCCCCCCCCCCCCCCCCCCCCCCCCCCCCCCCCCCCCCCCCCCCCCCCCCCCCCCCCCCCCCCCCCCCCCCCCCCCCCCCCCCCCCCCCCCCCCCCCCCCCCCCCCCCCCCCCCCCCCCCCCCCCCCCCCCCCCCCCCCCCCCCCCCCCCCCCCCCCCCCCCCCCCCCCCCCCCCCCCCCCCCCCCCCCCCCCCCCCCCCCCCCCCCCCCCCCCCCCCCCCCCCCCCCCCCCCCCCCCCCCCCCCCCCCCCCCCCCCCCCCCCCCCCCCCCCCCCCCCCCCCCCCCCCCCCCCCCCCCCCCCCCCCCCCCCCCCCCCCCCCCCCCCCCCCCCCCCCCCCCCCCCCCCCCCCCCCCCCCCCCCCCCCCCCCCCCCCCCCCCCCCCCCCCCCCCCCCCCCCCCCCCCCCCCCCCCCCCCCCCCCCCCCCCCCCCCCCCCCCCCCCCCCCCCCCCCCCCCCCCCCCCCCCCCCCCCCCCCCCCCCCCCCCCCCCCCCCCCCCCCCCCCCCCCCCCCCCCCCCCCCCCCCCCCCCCCCCCCCCCCCCCCCCCCCCCCCCCCCCCCCCCCCCCCCCCCCCCCCCCCCCCCCCCCCCCCCCCCCCCCCCCCCCCCCCCCCCCCCCCCCCCCCCCCCCCCCCCCCCCCCCCCCCCCCCCCCCCCCCCCCCCCCCCCCCCCCCCCCCCCCCCCCCCCCCCCCCCCCCCCCCCCCCCCCCCCCCCCCCCCCCCCCCCCCCCCCCCCCCCCCCCCCCCCCCCCCCCCCCCCCCCCCCCCCCCCCCCCCCCCCCCCCCCCCCCCCCCCCCCCCCCCCCCCCCCCCCCCCCCCCCCCCCCCCCCCCCCCCCCCCCCCCCCCCCCCCCCCCCCCCCCCCCCCCCCCCCCCCCCCCCCCCCCCCCCCCCCCCCCCCCCCCCCCCCCCCCCCCCCCCCCCCCCCCCCCCCCCCCCCCCCCCCCCCCCCCCCCCCCCCCCCCCCCCCCCCCCCCCCCCCCCCCCCCCCCCCCCCCCCCCCCCCCCCCCCCCCCCCCCCCCCCCCCCCCCCCCCCCCCCCCCCCCCCCCCCCCCCCCCCCCCCCCCCCCCCCCCCCCCCCCCCCCCCCCCCCCCCCCCCCCCCCCCCCCCCCCCCCCCCCCCCCCCCCCCCCCCCCCCCCCCCCCCCCCCCCCCCCCCCCCCCCCCCCCCCCCCCCCCCCCCCCCCCCCCCCCCCCCCCCCCCCCCCCCCCCCCCCCCCCCCCCCCCCCCCCCCCCCCCCCCCCCCCCCCCCCCCCCCCCCCCCCCCCCCCCCCCCCCCCCCCCCCCCCCCCCCCCCCCCCCCCCCCCCCCCCCCCCCCCCCCCCCCCCCCCCCCCCCCCCCCCCCCCCCCCCCCCCCCCCCCCCCCCCCCCCCCCCCCCCCCCCCCCCCCCCCCCCCCCCCCCCCCCCCCCCCCCCCCCCCCCCCCCCCCCCCCCCCCCCCCCCCCCCCCCCCCCCCCCCCCCCCCCCCCCCCCCCCCCCCCCCCCCCCCCCCCCCCCCCCCCCCCCCCCCCCCCCCCCCCCCCCCCCCCCCCCCCCCCCCCCCCCCCCCCCCCCCCCCCCCCCCCCCCCCCCCCCCCCCCCCCCCCCCCCCCCCCCCCCCCCCCCCCCCCCCCCCCCCCCCCCCCCCCCCCCCCCCCCCCCCCCCCCCCCCCCCCCCCCCCCCCCCCCCCCCCCCCCCCCCCCCCCCCCCCCCCCCCCCCCCCCCCCCCCCCCCCCCCCCCCCCCCCCCCCCCCCCCCCCCCCCCCCCCCCCCCCCCCCCCCCCCCCCCCCCCCCCCCCCCCCCCCCCCCCACCAGAGCTGGAATTACAGGTGTGCACCCCCATACTCTCTTTTAGGTGGTGTTAGGGATAGAACCCAGGGCTTGAAGAATGCTAGCCAGACACTCTACCCACTGAGCTACTTCTCAGTAGTACTGCTAGATACTACTCTACTGCTAGAGCATTCGAAAAGATCTTAAAATTAATGGTCACTGGCTTGGGCTATGCCTATGTGCAGTGTGGCAAATTTCGAATTTCCCTTTTAGAACAATATTAAGTAAACACGACCCCTCCTACTTGCCCATTGGGGCTTCAGACTCCAGGCTGCTGCCATCACAGGCATGGGTTCTCACCTTATTGCCTGTGAGGCACTGGTGAATACTTACCAACAGTGGACATCAGGGTCCTCATTCACAAGTGGGGCTAAAGAACTGTACCTTTGCCTGCTACTGTGAGAATGCTCCAAAGATTTTGACTCTGGAGTCCAGGAGGTCACATGGCCCCAACCCCTAACTTTAAGATAAGGAGAGAAAACCCTAAGAGTTTGAGGGACATTGTAACAGAGAGTGGCACTATGGCCCAGAATCCAAAGTTTGCTCCTGTGTGCTGATCAGCCTGTCCACTGCTCATGCATAGAATGAAGAACTGTTGGTAAATGGGTCAAAGATGCTTTCTCTGTGTTGGCCTCTGTGTGTGTGTGTGTGTGTGTGTGTGTGTGTGTGTGTGTGTGTGTGTGTATGTGTTTCTTCTTCTTCTTTGCTATAGCCTGAGACTCATTAGCTCAAAAGTACCACCACCAAATTCCAACTTCTACGTATCTAGTTATTTTTAAAATAGTCCAAACAAGTAGGTTTGTAGAAATCTAGATCCCACCCATTTCCACATGCCCCTACTAGCTGCACCCTACATCTGCTGTCCATTGATCTAGAGGCACAGTCTCTAGATGACAGACTCTGAGCTGCTACCTCCTGTGGCTCTCTGATCCAGAGACAGTCTCCAAGCCTCTGAGCCTGGTGATGCAGACACCCAAATCCCTCCCTCAAGCTCTTCTCCCTTTGTCCTTTGCCCAACTCCCCTTCCCAATGCTGTCCCTGAAGGACATCCTGTCTCTCACCCAAGTCCGTGGATCCCCCTGTAAAGGCTCACAGTGTGCGCTGCAGACATCAAAGAAGTTCAGAAGAGATTCATATAAGCAATTGACCTCCACAGTAGCAAAGCACAAGCCCGCTACCTTGAAGGAACGCTGAGTCTAGATGAAGCAATATTCACACAGCACGTGGATGGCTCCCTCCACAGGCAAACTGTCTTAGGAAACAACACAAGGAATTCCAGTTTAAAACTGGGTGCCTACTGGGGGCCCTAGTGCCTGCAGGATATTCAGGGACCTGAGTCATGCCCAGGTGCCTGAGGGTTTGGGCAGTGAAGCTCAACTTCAGGTCGAACTTCATCATGCTTAGTCCCAAGCTAATATAGGCAGAGTGAATGTCCATGATCAGAGCAGCCTGCTGCCTCCAAAGACCATGGTGATGCCCGTCCTGCTGCACGAGCTGGACTTAATTTTCTTTTATTTGGTTGTTTTGTTTGTTTGTTTGGTTGGTTTTTGGTTTTTGGTTTTTTTAGTTGGGTTTTTTGTTGTTGTTGTTATTTTTTGTCTTGTTTGTTTGCTTGTTTTGGTTTTCTGTTTTGAGGACATGAGGGTGGGAGAGTGGGATAGGAAGAATGGGAAGAGGGTGTTAACAAGATACATTGTATGAAACACAAATTATTAATAAAAGTATTATTTAAAAAAATAAAAAACCCAAGATTTTAGTATTTTCAAAAGCACCAAAATCAAAGGTCTACTCTCCCAAATCTAATCGTGTACACGTTTACCAACAATTTAATTCCATAAACTGTCTAGCTGCCCTACCTGCCTCGACTGCCTAGCTTCAGGAAGGAGGACTGAAGATGGATAGGTACCCAGTGAGAGCTCTCCCTCCTGGCCCCTGCCCTGGGAGTCTGGGAGATACCACTGACATTTAAAATCATATAACAAAGTGGTTTCAAGTATGCTTCTCTGGTCTGGGCTACCAAATGACTTCCATAAGAAGATAAAGAGAAACCTAAGCCCTAATCTTAATTCCATTTTACTTATGTAGAATCATCATATTTTGAGGAAAATTATCACTGTCACTATACACTGTTGCCAAAACTCAAAATGATGTGTAGATTCATAAGCCTACTCTGGGGTTTTTCTTGTCTGTTTGTTTGAGACAGGATTTCTCTGTGCAGTCCTGGAACTCACTCTGTAGACCACACTGGCCTCGAACTCAGAGATCTGCCTGTCTCTGCTTCCCAAGTGCTGAGACTAAAGGTGTGTGCCACCATGCCTGGCTTTACACTAGTGTTTTAAATATATTATTTGCAAAATCTCTAGCACAAACCCACTAAGGTTACTACAATTATTATTTCTATTTTACAGACATGAAAACTGAGATGCAGGGTGCTTAAGTAATCTGCTTAAGAGCAAACAGTTTTCAGGTTAATTCAAATTTTCGTTAGAGCCATCCTTCCCAGGAGAATAGATATTGGCCACAACAGAACTACCAAGCTCTTGAGATTGCTTCATCTAGATTAAGATATGTGATGTATGTAAAACATATTTTTTTAAGGATCGTATAGAGAAAAAGAATGTTAAATACCTCACTAGTAATTTTTTTTAAATTGTTTTTATTTTATGGGGGAGGGGAGCACATGCCTGTCAGTGTATGTGCCACATGAGTGCAGTTTCACACAGAGGCCAGAAGAGGGCAGCAGATCCCCTGGAACTGGAGTTAGAGGAGATTGTAAGCTTCCTGGTGTGGTTACTGGGAACCAAACTGAGATGTTCTGGGAGAGGAGTAAGAATTCCTAATCATTGAGCCACCTCTCCAGTGTAGCACTAATAATTTTTAAAATATCAACTATAATTTAGGGAGATAGCTCAGCAAGTAAAAATGTTTGTCCTGCAAGCCTGGTAGCCTGAGTTTAAGCCCAAGAGCCACAGTGCATGGAGAAAGTCAACACCTGAAAATTGTCCTCTGACTCACACACATTCACATCATACACATAAAAACATACACACAATATAATAAAATAATTTTATTTTAAAAGCAATTATTTGTTAAAACATTAGCTGAGCTATATTAGATAAAATGAAATATAGCATTAAAATTAATTTCACCTCACAGGTTTTATGTAGCTGGTAGATAAATTAACATCCATGTGACTATACTCAATTATACCTATTGGGCTATGGGTTCCAGACCTTGAATTTTTCACCATTTTGCTTTTCCCTTCAAAAGGAACAGTCTATACTACTCCTGTTTAGGAGAAAGTGCTGTCTTTTCTCTCCCTTATGTATGTGAGGATATTGAGGCCTAGACAGTAAAGAGCAGAAGTCAAACATTAATCTCTCCCAATCTGCTAAGAGCAAGAGAGTACACTCCTGCCCACGTAGCAGGTTAGACCTGCTTTCCAACTCACCCTGAAGCCACAGAGTTCAAGAAGGTCAGCAACTGTGTGAGGTCCAACGTCCAACAAGAGCCAAGAGCAGGCTGTGCTTGTTTGTGCTCTCCTTCTCGCTCTGGTCCTGGGAGGGGCACAGCAGTCTGGGAGGGTGCCTACTTATGAAGCTTCTGTCCAGGGGCCACGGGTTATTTTTCTAGGACTAAAGTAGTTATTAATGGTAAGTTTTGGTTTCTTTTATCACGGAAGAAATAAAAACACATACTGGGGGTCTGGAGTAAGGACATGCACTGCTTTTGCAGAGAGGACCTGAGGACAGGCTGCTCACAATTGCCTGTAACTACAGCCCAAGGGACTCTGATGCCTTCTTCTGACCTCCATGGGCACCCACAATCCCGTCTACAAACCCACACGCAGGCGCCGACATATTTAAAAGAACAAAACAATAACAAGAACAAAACGCCCTCGAGTTCATTGCGATGTCTCCTTTAAAAAAACTGAATTTTCCCCTGCTCTAACAAGACAAGTCAAGGTGGTGTCTTCTTATTTTCTAGTGAAAAGTCCCTAAACAGGAAATATTTCCTGAAATAGGAGCCTTTCCTGGGGTGCCACCTAACAGAGCCGGGGACTTGGCGATGAAAACCACAGTCTACTGGAACTTCCTGCTGAGCTCCAGGTGTGCCGGACCCACCCAGCTCTGAGCCTTTCTTAGCCATGCTTATTACTCAGTGTGCCTGCGCACAGGGCAGCCTGCTGTGGGGAGAGCCTGGGTACCGAGCCGCGCACTTCCACCTGTGCCCAGCCCTCAGTTTGACCTTTCCGAGTTCTCCCTCCAAATTTTTCTTGTATCCAGCTTTCTCTCTAAAATCCTCTAATTCTCCCTGGTCCCTTGAAAGCCTGCAGAGGGAGGGGCTGTGGCGCGGAAAACTGTACTGGGGAGGTGGCGAAGGTGGTTCTTCTCCACAGCCCCTCCTTCAGGAGGATTAAGTGTCCCTCTGTTGTGTCCCAGCTTTGGGCAGCTGTCCCCAAGCCCTTTAGAATCAGCTAATGACAGGGAGCTGTTGGAAGGAACAGAGGCCCTGCCTTTTTCTTTTAATTCATAGAACTGTGTGTGCTAATACAATCTTAGTCTAAATATAAACTCAACTGTTACCTCAGCAGTTCCTGGTTCCTCATCAACGAACATTATCTTTCTTGATTCCTTGTGTTTGATGTTCCTCTTGGTCCCAGGTGGAGGGTGTATTGAAAACCCGGATGCTCGGATTCAGATCTGTGCTCCCCTGCAGACTCTGGCTTTGAAATGGTCTGAGTCCAGCTCCTCGATGAAGTATTGAGAGATCAGATGGATGGTCCCTGAGAGCCTTGCAGTCTAGGACTCTCTAAACTGTGAACATTTCAGATGTCTCTGGCAATTAGTTTTCACTTCTCAAAATGTCAACTTCCTGTGCCTCTGACTCAGATTCGTGGTGACCCAGTGAGAAGCCCACTAACCAGATCCCCTTACAAGATATCTGTGGTAATTGCATCTCAGGCTGCAAGGAAATGCCCGCTTTATATTACAGGTGCACCAGAGTTAAGATTATACATATATGAAGTTAATTCACAGTGTGATCATCTATAGGAAGCAGAATATATCGAGTCAATGTTCATTTGTCTGAGGAGCTCATGAAGTTGTTTTCTGTTTAGGGTTTTCTAGCTAAAGAGAGGCATCCCATCCGCCCTCCAGGGTACTTCCAGGATTACTGTGCAATCTCCAAAACATGTCTCCTTGTCTCCTGTTCTCTCTCCCCAGGGCGTTTAGCACAGGGCAGGCAGGTAAACAGCCTAATGCCACTTGTACACTCTGTCCCTGCTCACAGTTCTCCGGGCTAAATAGATTAAACACAACCTACCCAGCAGGTCAAAGCCACCTACATCCGGCCTCCACCGTCCTAGGCAAGCTTTCTAATGAATGCTTCCTAAACCCGGTGCCCAGGACACCCACACACCCAGGGCAGCCAGGACACCCCACACTACATTTTTGAGGCCACTTCTCTCTCAGAAATCTCTTTATCTGTTCCACCTAAACAGCCCCTCCATCTGTCAAACCAGTGCCAGGATGTGTTATAAAAAAATAAGCTGTTCTCTCTCCTTCCAAACCCTAGAAGCCAGCATCGTCTTGTGTATACGCAAGTACAACACCCTTTTATGTAAGGGACCTCAGCGTCCAGGATTTATATATGTAAGTGCAATGCTGAGGACAGCTATACAAAGTTCAGAATCATTTCTCCTTCACTTAGACCCAGGATGCTGTGGCCACACAGGTTGCAGTGTTGATATTATTTTACCCTCAAGCGCATACAAAGGACACTGCATCGCAGGCAACAGTAGCTTGCAGGGGGCTGTTTTCCTTCCAGTGTTAAAAGTGGACAGATTTCACCACCAAAAGTTTGAGGTACTCTGTGGACTGAGCCTGAGAATGGCTTTCCCTCTTAAACCGGAAGCTCTGATGGAGTCACTCTTCCTCTCCTCCCCTCACTCCACTCTGATCTCCTACTTTCATTATTTGCTGAATTAAACGCTTTACTAAAAGAAAGGAGACAGTGGCACTGGAAGGGGAGAGAGCGGCTGATACCAAACCCACTCGGAGCTGCTGGCCCACAACCAGAGTGAGGTCAAGGGCCATGGGTCACGTGGGCTCCTGGGGTGTCTGGGTCCTTAGTTGGGACTCAGTTCCTTGAGAGGGGGGTCTTGTTTTTATAATGGAGGTATTTCCATCCTATCCCCAATATATGTTATTTTGAATATGTGTGTACGTTTATATATTCCAAAATCAATAAAACTCTTCTGGGTCCAAGCATTTTGGATGACAGATGGGCACTCGGCCTTTACTTTCACTGAAGTATAGAATCAGTCATCACCACTTCAGGGGGAAACTGAGGGTGGCAAGGCCGAGGCAGGAGCAAACACACACTCTGAGACCTCTAGTTCCATATATGGACACTGGGACACTGGGGCTTCATTTCCAAGGCTTCCAGAGGCCACATAAGCTTAGACTCCCAAGTTTATGATCCCCACCATCACTACAGGCTAAGACCTTCTACGCATGCGCAGAATGTCAGCTGTGCTAGTGATCGAGGCGACCCACCGAGAACAGCCTTCCCTCCTTATCCTGATCTGGACCTTGCAACAGCTCTTCTCATAGCATGTGCCATCTGACCGTGTTCTGGTTCAGTGGGCCCTCTATATCGCTCTGTCCAGCCAACAGACATCTGAATGGGAGAGGGAAAGGACTCACAAAGACAGCTCCCAGCCCAGGCGAGCTCTTGGCATAGATTCTCCAGGATCTCAATAGGATCCGAGCAAGGATGCAGTCAAGCCTGCAGTCTTCATTTCTCAACCTGCAGTCTTCATTTCTTACCCTTTTTGTTATTTCTAAATGCATCTGGAAGCTATGAAAACCTGACTTGGAAAAAATGTAAATAATATTTCAAGGTAGCTATTATGAATGGACCCTCACCGTTTTGGGGTTTTTTTTGTTGTTTTTTTTTCACTTTTTACTTAATTATTTGGGGGGGGCAGCGCATTCTGAGGGGTGCATGTGGAGGTCAGAGGACAACTTATTTTGTGGAATCGGCTCTCTCCCTCCACTTTCCAATGTCCCACCCATGTTGGAATTTCCTGCTGAGTTTCCTCTTTGAATATTTTTCCTTATAGTTGCACGATGTCCAATTGGTTTTATATTTAGTAGCGATTCCCAGAAGACCTAGGACAATAGACATTTTACCAGGAACACACACACACAAGAAATGACTAAATGGATACTCACATGGGAGAATCTCAGCAGCGGAGCAGATGTGCTCCAGGTGACCGCGACCATTACGTGAAGGTCAACATGAAGATGCTTCCTACAGGGCGAGGAAGTGACAAATTTCATGAGGACTTGAGAGTGGAAGCGGCAAAGTCTGCCTCTAACGGCTGGAGCAAAATGGCTTTTATTGCCTTTTGTGTCCAGGATTCTTAGGAATGGATCCTGTCTCTTCCTCCCCAGTGCTGGGATTACAGGTGTATGCTACCACACCCAGCTCTAGGCATAGTTCTCTATTTAGAAATGTCTTGCTCTCTCTCCATCCATCCTTCTTTTCCTTATTACCCCCAAACCTGTAGTGTAGCCAAAGGACAAATCCATTTCTAAAGTATAAATGGGGTGGAGGAGCGCTGAGGAGGTAGAGGAAAGTTAAAATATACTCTAATCCAAAGTGTGGTTAAAACCATTTATTTCTTGCAAGTCCTAAGAAGAAAAAAGATCTTTCTCAACCTGCTCTACGTTACATGACTGTTGCCATTGGCTACAACCATTGCTGAGTAGGGCTGAGGAGCCCTTAGTTATAGGCTGAGAACTTTCAGAATTGAGAGACGGTATCAGGCCTTTTGTCTCCACTCCTGTTAACATGTACAGATTGTCTGAAACCCCTATGATAGTTCGTTTGAACTGTCAAACACACCTAGAATTGCCTAGGAAGAGTCTCAGCGGGGAATTCTCTACACTGGTTTGGCCCATGCACCTGCCTATGCTGGACAGTCTTGAGTTAATTGAGGTAGGAAGTCCCGCCCACTGTGGCACCACCTTTCCGGCTGAGTGCAGGAAGTGAACAGAGCTCGAGACTGCGAGTATTCACATATTGATGGTGGCTTCTTGACTGTGGACATGGTGTGACCAGCTCCCACATGTTCCAGTGTTGTGGACTATAACATGGAGCTGTGGGTCAAAATAAGCCCTTTCTCCCCTAAATTGCTTTTGTCTCCAACGTGACCTATTGCCGAGTCGTTCACATTCTGAATGCCTTTTGCTAAATGTACTATATACTTGAATTTGAAAGCAAAGGAGCCCTCTCCTGAGACACTGTGAGGTCATAGGGTTTGATGTATAATTTAAAATCCAATTCAAAGTCACATCATTCGGAGACCACGTGATCTTAGAAGGGCTTTCCACGTTTTAAATTCTGGGAGGACAAAGCGCGGGCTGGGTACTCTGGCTTCTACATCACGCACAGTGAAAGAGGAGCCTGGAAGTGTGGAAAGCCAAAGCTTTGGACAGGGAAAGAGCCCTGGGGTGTGTACGCAAGCTTCCTTAGGGAAGCTCTTGCAGCAAGTCACACTTCAAGCCATAGGGCATGCAAGAACTTGGGGCTCACAGCTCAGTTTTATGTGTAACGAATAGAAAAAACGGTTTCTAAGTTCCAGCAGTGTGTGTGAAGTCCGTTTCTTTGGGCTGGGGTCTCTGGTAGAGGGAAGTCTCCAGGAAATGCCCACGTTAGTCCCTCGTGGTGTGGTCCACCGTTGCTTTGCTGGGATGTATCTTATAGTCTAGTGTTTGAAAATCCCAGCTTAATGCTGTGAGAATATGCCCACAACATAAGGGCAAGTGGCGGGGAAGCGTACGTAAATATATATACATACTTCTAATTTTATTTAAAGCTTGCATATATGTGTGCTTTATATATCAGTATGTTGTTAGAAGGAAATACACAAAAATCGTAGAGCATGAAGCTCATGCATAATTTTGAAAACATTTACATATACTTTTATGCACTTTCTAATTTTCTGCAATCCATGTATGTTGCTTTTATTATCTTAAAAATAAAGATGAAAGCAAAATGTGTAAACCTCTTGCGAGGAAGATCAAAGTCTACATTCTACCTCCTACTTCCTTAGGATGTGATCTTCTCTTCTAATCAATAAAATGAAATGACGAAGAAAAGAGGGGCACAAGGACTCATGAGTAAATTCTGGGATAGTGGTAGCCAAAGTGTGAGCGTAGGCCATCTGTTTGGGGTGAGCAGTCATTTGATCCCTCTTCTTTCTTTGAGAGTGTGGGTATTCCGGCGCTTTGCTGGGCAGAGTAGTTATCATTAGAAAGATATGGATGACCCAGAAGAGTTGACCATACATTGGCCAAGTAGGGTCTGTGAGCTGTTGGATATGAAGCGTAGACAGGGAAGATGATGTTTGCCCAATGTGGCTGATTCCATTTAATATAGGCAAGTGTGGAGGACAGAATGTCCACAGCTACTGAGAACACAGCAAGCTGAGTCAACCAGATGGCTCCTCCAGCTATCTCCTTCCCAGGACAGCACTCCACCCTATCTAAGGATTCCAAGAATCTCCCACCTCCACTTCAGGTATGGTATCACAAGAACACACCCAAGTCAGATGGGTTAATATATTTATTGTTCATTGCACTGGTTAGTTTTGTTTGTTTGATTGATTGTTTGTTTTTGTCAAGTTGATACAAGCTTGGGTCATCTGGGAAAGAGGGAATCTCAACTGAGAAAAAATCTCCACCAAACTGGCCTGTAGACAAACCTGTGGAGTATTCACCTGATGAATGACTGATGTGGGATGCACCACATATTATGTACTGCCCCCGAGCAGATAGATGGTTCTGAGTTGTATAAGAAAGTAGGCTAAGCCAGCCACGGAGAGAGAGCAAGCCAGTATTTCCTCCGTGGCCTCTGCTTCAGGTCCTACCTGTGTCTTCCTGCTTTGGCTCCCCTCAATGATGGGCTGTGATTGGAATGTGTAAAGCTGCTTTTGAACATGATGTTTATCATAACAATAGGAAGAAAACTAGGACATTCACCTTCTAGCTGTATGATCTGAGCTGTGACTCTATTTCCCAGGCCTGTGTCCACATCAGTAAAACCAGAAACCATCTAGTTATTTCATTAAGTTGTCTTAAGTTTTAAGCCAGGGGCTGTATGTTAAAGATATTTTGTAATTTTCAGTCATATGTCAATCTCACAACAGATGGGATCCTGACCTCCTTTCTCCTATCAAAGCTGGACCTGATCAGACAAGAGTCGATGCTGTAAGTCACCAGGATAAGGAACTCTGGCCACGTTTGCATCGCATCTGCCACCTCTCCATCCATCTTGCCGTCTTCTGGTAACCACCTACTCCTAGTCCACCTTACCAGTGATGGTGGCTGACAAGTGTGGGAGAGGTTAAGTGAGACAGCAGACTGGAAAGACTGTCTCAGTTATGTTTCTACTGCTGTAGAGAGACACCGTGACCAAAGCAGCTTATAAAAGAAAGCATGTAATTGGAGCTTGCTTACAGTTTCAGAGGCTTAGTCAACAATCATCATGGTGGGGAGCATGGTGGGGAGCATGGTGGCAGGCACTGGAGCAGTAGCTGAGAGATCACATGTGATCCACAAGTTGGAGGCAAAGAGAAAGACGACAGACAGACAGACAGACAGACACTGGGCATGGCATGGGCTTTTGAAACCTCAAATTCTCCCCCCAGTGACACACCTCCTCCAACAAGGTCTTAATCCTTCCCAAAATAGTTCTACCAACTGACACCAAGCATTCATTCAAACATGAGCCTATGGGGGCTGTTCTCATTCAGACCACACAGATACTGAGATCAACCTGGAGCCTTGGGAAAGAATGAGCCACCAAGGACTGTCAGGAGACTTGGTGCCTCTGCATATAGGGAGCTGGAAGAGCTGTGGGAAGAGGTGGCTGGGGAATGCCACTAGATTCTTGAGTCTCGGCCTTCCTTAAAGAGGAAGAATGGAGGATGGATCCCCCTTCACCTCATTCCAGAGAGCAGAGCTTTGAGAGCTTGAAGGTGGAGAGACAGAGCTGGGTCAGGCTTGTGTCTGTCTGCAGATGGGAAACCTTAAAGAGTAAAGAGCTGGCAAGCCTGGAAGAAGAACCTGTGTTGGGAAAGGCTTGCCCTCCCAGAGTTCATAAAAAATGCCATGTCAGGAAGGAGCTCAGGGACTGGGAGACAGGCAAGAGGATCTGGGTGGGGGTCTTCAGCTGGTCTGCACAAAGCAGGACAAGAGGGAGACTGCAGTGCTTTTTCCAGCTCCAGAGAAAAGCAGGAAAGAGTGTCCAGGGATCAGAGCCGGGTGGAAGGGAGATTTCTAAAGAACACACAAGTGCATCCATGACTGCAAGTCAGATCAGGCACCTGCCAGCCCAAGAGTACAGTGCTGGCCACGGCAGTGGCAGACGAGTCCTGGGAACTTTCCACTGTTCCATCCCTTCCACCCACATTTCAAGCCCAGAGAGGAAAAACCGCTCATGAGTGCTGAGGGAGGTGAGCAGCAAAGAGAAGGCAGGTGGGCAGCCTCCTTCCCTAGCCCCCATCAGCCCCACTGGTCGGAGATGAGGAACTGAGGTGCTGACCATCATGTGGTTATGGACCCTCCAATTTCTGAACATGAACTACTTGACTATACAGTTCTGTTTCCTCTCTAGCGAACTCTTACAACTTCAGGTTGCTTAGCCATCATCAGAATGTGAGCAGCCCTTGGTCACAATAAAAGCAGGGCTCAATCCCCCTTCCAGGTCTCTACCTCCTCCCAGTCTCTCAGTGTGGTTCATCCGGATATCTGCCTGATGCAACCACCTCTCCATGAGACAGCAGATGAAACCCACTTGACTCACCTCCGCTGACCCCTACATCCCGAATGGTCCCCTGTGCAGTAACACACCAAGGTGTGTCTCCACAGCGCTCAAGCCTTGCCCGCCCCACACCCAGCCATTAGAAAATCCCACAGATGCCTGCTCTCTCTTGCTCCCCACTTGCTGGTTGAGCATGCTTTTATCCCAGATGGCTCCCTGCATCCCACAGGCCCCGTAGGCTGTCCTCACTGCCCTCCCCTCTCTGGCTCATCTATATAAAACATGGTGTTTCTATTATTTTGTGTAGTCTGTTGTGCCACCTCCTCT
Organism: Cricetomys ansorgei; assembly: GCA_026225945.1. Lineage (NCBI taxonomy): Eukaryota > Metazoa > Chordata > Mammalia > Rodentia > Nesomyidae > Cricetomys > Cricetomys ansorgei. The sequence goes on along the minus strand of JAMJFZ010000713.1, from coordinate 6,248,103 downwards.
GTATCTACATGACCCAGCACCCAACCATAAGTTCTTTCCCGGTCAGGGAAGGCCAACTTGGTAGGAATAAACTGGATACAGGTCAACCAGAAGCCACAAGAGTGTCTACCGCTGTCAGCTAGCTTTCTGGAGGAGGGTAGAGCCGCAGGCCTACTGTGTACAGGATAAAAGAAAAACCCCATGCAGAACATGCTTTAAACTCCCATAGGCACCTCTCTAGAAGTCCCTAAAGGGCAGGCTTAGAGCTTAGAGTGCTCCTGGAGACAGACCTCAAAGCCAGATTTGAGGAAAATCCAACATCCTGAGTGACCTTTGACCTTCATCCAGATGCACCAGGAAGTGAGAGGAAAGCCAAGGTGCTCTGGGACTCTACCTCAGGGATGCGACTATCAGGTCATGCACGTGCCTCCGCACTGATAGAGTGTTGCTGAGCACGTGGCAATCCCTACTCTAAGAAACTTATTTTATCAACCACTGAACCTCCACTGTGACAGCATGATGTGACGTTCTTGTGTTACCATTGAGAAACTGGAGACACAGAGAAATTTAGTCACTTGCCATAAATTCTTATGAGTAGAAAGCAAAGGGGCTTTTTAGGAGACCTTCACTGCAGTTCTCCTCCCTGGACTGGCTCTCACTGCTCCAGGGTCCTGTGGCAGCTCTCCTCTTGCTGCAGGCTTCAATTCAAATTCCAAATAGTGCTGAAACAGCCAGTTAAACTAGCAGTTCTCAACCTGTGGGTCTCAACCCCTTTGGGGATCAAATGACCCTTTCATAAGGGTCGCCTAAGATGACCTGGATATCAGATATTTACATTATGGTTCACAACAACAGCAAAATTACATTTATGAAGTAGCAACAAAAATAATTTTATGGTTGGGGGTCACCACAACATGAGGAACTGTATTAAAGGGTTGCAGCGTGAGGAAGGTTGAGAACCACTGGGTTGAACTGTGATCTTTGAAGGATAGAGGAGCTCAGAAGCGGAGCTCTGTAATTCCTGTAAGTACTTGAGAGTGTGAGACAAGAAGACCGTGTGTGTGTTCCTGGCTAACCTGGGCTACAGAGTGGGAACGTATTTGAAAGTGAAAGGGTTACTGTTTTAGCTCATATCTATCCCTCTGCACAAAAGAAAGCCCTCACTCTGCACAATCAGGCTTGGCCCTGCTCCAGCCAGCGCTCCAGAGAGAGGGCTGGAACAGTCCTGAGATGTGAGGCCGTGGGATGCTTTAAGTGACAGGCTGGAATCCTACTCAGAGGTGTTTACGATGGTGGTGGTGGCAGTGGTGGCCATTCTATCCAGCAGGGCTTTGAGGCTAACCCATGCTTTGGCTTCCCAGCCTGGCTTTACCTACAGTCCTAGGACATACTGTCTGGAGTATCTATACATGGTTGGTTGCCAAATGTTTGTTGAAATGAATTTTAAAAATGTTATTACACATGTACAACACACTTACCGTGGAGCATGCATTGAGGTCAGAGGACAACAGTGGGATCCGGTCTCTCCTTCCACTGAATGGATTCCAGGGACCAAACTCAGGTTGTCAGCCTTGGCTGAAAGTGCCTTCCCCTGCTGAGCCATCTCATTGGCCCTGCTGAAATGAATTTAAAGTAAATTGCAAAGCACCATGCAACAGGAAGTCCAGCTTCTTACTTCATGCTAGAGAAAAGGCTGGCAAAACAATCCCAGGAGTTAGCTCGGAGGGGCAGGCAGCTTTTGAGTGCACCAGTTCCCTTAAGAATCTAAGAATGAAGTAGTGTGTGGGTCACAGTTAGAATGAGGTAAGCAAACTAAGACCTAAGCTAGTGCTCAAAGTCTCAGAGCCTGGGCACAGTGGGTAACTGTAAGGCACCAGCAGACCCCAGACTAGGGTTCAAATTGCTCCTTTGGGTGATGTGAGTCAGAGCCAGGGTTGGAGGTTTGACCTCCCAACAATCCTGGCTTTGTCTTTTGCATTCGCATGGAGAGAATGTGTCCTAAGTTATGTTTATCTTTTTCTGCTTTTAGGTGACCTTTTGATGGTACCCGCTCCTTGAAATGATCTGTCCACATGTTCTCTTGAGCTTTTCACAAAAGAACCCTTCTTTCCACATGTGCCACCCAGCTGGGTACAGGAATTTTGCTAGAGGAGCCAGCCTCAAGAGGTCCAGATGACATATAATCAAGTCAAGCCCACTGCTTAATCTTCTCCCACTCAATGGGAGAGTTTTCCAAACCCTGGGGCACAGAAGGGGGCCTGGCAAGGAGACAATGCCCTTTACCAGAGTTCAGTTCAAGGTCTTACCACTGCCAACCTCAAACATAAGGCGAGGAAGAGACGTCTCCTAGCTGACCTGGGACAATCGTACCACTAAGGACAAACAGGTGCATTAGCCAGAAATCTAGCACAAGGACCACAGATCACATCTTAAGCACCTCCCAGGTGAAGGAGTGTCCAGCACAGCCTTGAAGATAACTCTAGGTATCACCAGCTCCACTGTCCTCATTTCTAGTGGGGAGAGATCAATGGCTTAAAGAAGAAAAGCCAAATTAAATGGAAGACAGGAAGAAATGAGGCCTCTTTGGGGACATTTTTTTCTCTCTGGCACACTCTCAGGGATCCTAGGACAGTGACCTCATAGTTACACCGACAAGGGGCTTATTGCAATCACAAATGTCAGAAAAACATTGTCTCAGGGAGGCTTTGCTGACCTTTGTCAAATGGGTCCCATGTTTGATAGACGTGATAAGGGACAGGCTTTGCTCTCTATTTGGAATCATTTGGACGGGAGGTTGTATCAGTTTTTCCACTTAATGTGGTTCTTCTTAGCACAATGCTATTCATTTTAAGGAGAGAATAATATGTACCTTCTGAGAAAGATACTTCCTAATTAGTCAGCTGGTCCATGCCTGAGAGGTCTCAGAGTCATCTCAAAGGGTGACTCCATATCTAGGGCCTCTTAGAAATTATCTAGGTTGTATAGGACAGCTCCTATCAGAGGGGAAGAGTCGGCGTGACCACAATTGGCCAGCCACACACAAAGCCCTGAGCGCTAAATAACCCATGTGTGTTAGTCAGCTTTCCAACGCTGTGAGAAAAAGCCTGTGAACATATCAGCTTATATAAGAAGGACATATTTGTTTTGGTTCATAGCTGTGGAAGTTTCAGTCCATCGCCACTTGGGCCTGTGGAGAGACAGAACATCAAGCAGGGGTGTGTGCTAGAGCACAGATGTTCATCTTCAGCAACCAGGAAGAAAAGAAAATGCAGGAAGAGATCAGGACCCTAAGACTGCCTTCAAGGGTGTTTCCCAGTAATACCACATCCTCTCATTAGACCCTTGCTTCCTACAGGTTCCACTGCCTCCCAGCTGAATCACGGGGTGGGCAGATGGTCACAGAAACAGATGGTCCTTTGCGGGACAGTTTCACACCACAGCCCCTCCCACAGTCTTCCCAGCAGTTCTCTGGAAACAAATGAACCAACTCTTATGTTCTGAAGTGGCGCACACTATAACAATAATGGTATGCCTCAAACGGCGTTCAGCAGAGGATCCAGGAAGGCTGTGTGTGGACCTGCGTTCAGTGGGATGACAAGAGAGGTGTGTGCAGAGCAGGCTGGTAGCATCATGGAGTGTCTGAGGACGTGAGCTTGGACAAGCCTAGGCATCCGTGTGAAGCACCTTGGTAAGACTTGACACTCCGAGGAACGGGCCTGTCATCTTTGACATGCCCACTGAGGCCCAGGCAGGACCTGGACTGACTGGGGAGCCATCCCAAGAGAGGATCAATCAAACCACGTACGACATGTGTCCATGCCTCTGACAGGAACTCCAAACATCTCAGCCATGAGAAGCTGCGGGAGGGTCTGATCAGCCATTGCAGCAGGACTGAGGCTCCCTGCTAAGTGAGTCGCCTATGCAGTGGTCCATCCCGGCTGTGCTCATTTCCAGCTCTCACAGTTGCTATGGGACTACGAGTGTGAACACTCTCGGGTGGGTTGATGGGTTACTTGGTGACTCTGGAGTTCTAGCTGCCCCGTAAGAGCTGGGCTCTCCTCAGCCTTGTGTGTGGAGGGCAGGAAGTCTCCTGAGGGCAGCCAGAGCAACAGTGCACACACTTCTGGAAAAGCACACCTCCCCCCACAATACCGACAAAGTACCTGATGTCGCCAGGGGTCAGCTGACTGCTGAATAACTCCTGCACAAGGTGACACCGAACTGCACACTCAGCCCAGTATCCCTCGTTACCTTCGCTGGTTCTCAGAGGAACTGATGGACTCCTATTTCCTGTGCAGAAAGAGCAAGGTACTCCCAGGCCCACAAAACGACAGTGTGGTTCCACTTGGGTGTCAGTCAAATCAGCAAAGTGACAAATGTCACTTCTCTTTCTCCTCTGAAGTAGAAAAATGGCACCCAAAAAGAAGCAAAGAAGGCTGGGCTACCCTCAGTCACAGAAGGAAGCCATGTCAAGCTGAGCTGTGAGGGCAAGGAGGGATGAGCTTGCGGGAATGAAGAGGGAAAGTGTTTGAAGCAATCTGGGCTCCCGGCCCTGGTCACCCGCCTGGGCTTCCTGCTCCTTCTCAGTGTGTCTTGCCTTTAACTCAAGTATACAAACTACTTGTTGGTACAGGGTGTGGGGTTGTCTCGGAAGATCATCAGTGACTGTAATGTAGTTCAGATCTCTCCGTGTGTCTTCACCTGGACTCCGGGAAAGCAGCATCCCTTCCAGAAAGCAGCATCTGAAGCAGATGCCCGGATGCTTTGACTTGGTAGCCATGAAACTGTCGATCAAGTCGGAGGCTGGAGCAGAAGGAAACAGGAAGGAGAGTCTCTCTAAGGAGGTTAGTTACGGAGCAGCTTCCACTACTAAGTGCTGCAATGCACCTCTTCGGGCACTCATTCAAAATGTGTTTACACAATACTCGTCAAAGCCCAGGCTTTATGCAATCACTGCCAGTCTGTTCTCTGGCTCAACAGAGACATCGTGTGAATGTCATCTAAAGTTGTCTCGTGCAAGCAGGAGGAAAGAGAATTTCTCAGCAGCTCTTGCAGCCACAGGTTCACCCAAAAGACATTAAAAACACACTTACCTCCAGCTTGCACACACACACACACACACACACACACACACACACACCTGTGTGCACTAGACAGGTCTCGAGGAAGCAATGACAGCTGTCTTGGTGTGGGTTAAAGGTGACTAGTACCTAAGAAAAGCATGTCCCACTGTGCAGACAGCTGGAGCACACAAGCTGCAGATCCTGGGACTTAGGGCTGAGCCCGGAGGACCTGAAACACCACCCTTGGGGAGAGTCAGAGGAACAGGAGAACAGCAAGTCTGTACCCACATGTTTCTACACAGGTGTGCGAGGAGCCCTAGAGAAACATACCCAAGCTCGGGTGGGCACAGACGGGATTCAAAGTCCTCTGTGGTTCGCTCCAATTCATACTCCATAAGTTCATCCCAGAGCCTTGAGAATCCCAGTCCTTTTCCCAGAGAGTCCGTGAGTCACTGTGAGGTGATGCACACTGGTGGCCAGCTTGCATCCAAGTCTCAAGACTACCACCTACTGGCTTTGTCATCCACTGCAAGATTCCTGAACTCACTGAGCCTTGGCGTCCTGGTCTGTAAAATGGGAGTATGATATCGTACAAGAGCACAGATATCATGTTTAATCTGTTGTCTGGAACCCAATGATTCTGATAAGTAGAGGCTATTGTGAGGATTGTTCCAGTAGACCCCATGTGTCTGCAGGAATCTCATACCTCCCTGGGGAAGGGAGATGTTAGAATAGTGTGACATCCCTAAATACAACATTATGTGCCTATCTTAACACCCCTCTGTGAGCAAACAGGAAGCTTGCTGGTAGCAAAATGGCGTAAAATAGAAATAAAGCCAGGTGGCAAAATTAGGCTCACATTTTCCCATCTTTGCTCCAGGCACAAGTGCCGGGTTAGAAGTGAGTCAGCTCAAGCAGCAGAGAAGAAAGCTCTGGTGTGCTTTGCTCTGCTGCTCAGTTCACTGAGACCCAAGAAGGATGCTCAGGAGGATTGCCCCAGCCCGTGCAAGAGGACCCTCAGACTGATCGCTCAGCACCCAGTCCTCACTTGTAGAAAGGGGCCCATGCTGCTGCTACTGATGCTGTTCCCTCCTCCTCCCCCTCTGTTCCCTCCTCTTCCTCCTTCTCCTCCTCCTCCTCTTCTCCCTCCTCCCCTCCCCTCCTTTTCCTCCTGTATATTATTGTTGTGGTGGTTGTTTTGAGACAAGATCCAAGGCTGGCCTGGGATTCATGATCCCCCACCTGGGCCTCCAGATGTGTGTCAGGTCCTACAGTGACCTTGAGGACTCATTGCTGAACCTCGGTGGGAAGGTGCTCGGAAGAAACACACATCCAAGGCAGGCAGTACAGTGGTTCAGGCCTCTGCTCAACAAACACCAAATACTTCCAAAGTCTTCTCACCAGGCCAATTATTTTGGTAATTGAGGAGACTGAGATACAGCTCCCACACACCTCTCCCTTGCCTGCCTTCCACAAGAACGCACACACATGCACACTCACACACACATACACCTGAGCACACACACACATGTACATTCACACACATGTATACTCACACACGCACATGCACACTCACACACATACACCTGAGCACATACACATGCACACTCGCACACATACACACAAGGTTGAGAACCTTCCTCTGAATGATAGTTTCTGGAAGATCAAAGCTACCAATCTAGAAGCATCTCAAGTCCAGAGCTATGAAGTTAGAAAGAGAATTTCTTCTCATGAAATAAAAAGGTTGCTTGCAAGTTCCTCCTCTTAGCCCCAGAACTGCCGGTTCCCAGTCGACCATATTGGGAAGGTCCATCCCTTAAATGGTTCTATTTCCGATGCCCAGAGGGTGCATGGAAGTGGGGCATCCTTATTCAGTGGACAGAAGAAGAGAACCATAGGAGCTGCACCTCGGTCTCCTGGATTATCAGAAAGAACAAGCAGCTCTCATACTTATTCAATTAAAAAAACAAGACACACCGAATGCATACATACAGAAAACAAATCATAAGGTTTGTCTAGATCAGCAACTCTGAATCTGTGGATCGGGGCCCCTTTGGGGGGTCAAATGACCCTTTCACAGGGGTCGCCTAAGACCATCTGCAGATCAGATACTTACATTACGATTCAGAACAGCAGCAAAATTACAGTTATGAAGTACTAAGAAAAGTAATTTTATGCTTGAGGGTCACCACAACATGAGGAACTGTATTAAAGGGTCGCAGCATTAGGAAGGGTGAAGACCATTGGTCTAGATAAACTCTCTTCAAAGAACGTAACAGGTGGCTTTCCCAAAGCATACTTTTTTGTTTTGTTTCTTTTCAAGACAGGGTTTCCCTGCAGTAACTCTGGCTGTCCTGGAACTCACTCTGTAGACCAGGCTGGCCTCGGACTCACAGAGATTCACCTGCCTCTGCCTCCTGAGGGCACCACCACCACCCGGCTCCAAGGTTTACTTATCTCACACACACACACACACACACACACACACACCAGTGCCTGAAAGCATCCATTGAGAGTGAGCACCAAAAGGATCTTTCCCCCATCTTTTACTACTCCTGGAAAGGCTTCAGAGAAGTATATATTCCACTTTCCTTCTCCAGCCCCTGAAAAAAAGGCTGTGTCCTGGTTACGTTCATGTTAACTTGACATAAGCTGGGAAGAGGGACCTCAACTGAGAAATGCCTCCATCGGATTGCCGGTAGCAACTCTGTAGAGCACTTCCTTAATTAATGATCGACGTGGGAGGGCCCAGCCGTGAGGAGGGAGGGACACCTGGGCAGGTAAGAAAGCAGGATGGAGTGGTTACAGGTTTAGGTGCCATATTCCTGGGTTTGTCTTTATTGTCTTGCAGGGATTCTACAGGGTAGAGTGGGGGGAGGGGGGTCGGTCCTCTGACACTTTTTCCTGCCCTTTGGACACTTCTGCTCCCTCTAGGTTCCCTAGTCCACCCTTGATGTAGGGACTAGTGCCTGGCCTTGTCCCATGTTGTTGTGCCCTGTTTGAGCAGCAACCTTTGGAGGACCTCTTTGGGGGAGGGTAGGTGGGGGATAGGGTGGGAGAGTGGGGGACTGGGAGAATAGATTTGGGGGAGAGGGAATATGGGGGTAGCTGGGAGGAGTGGAGGGAGGGGAGGAAGGGTGTCTGGATATATTATATGAGAAAAATAAATAATTAAGTTTTAAAAGATTAAATAAATGAAAAAAATCAAGATCAAAAAAGAGTCCCATACACTGATACGTTGCTAAAACTGATGAAATATTTACAACAAAGAGTGAGCCTTTATATTAACACGGACTTTGCTAAATAATGTATCAGTATTTGTTCATACCTCATAACAAGTTTCAGTACATCGTCTAAAGGAAGATGTTAGTTTTAGGAGGAAGCAATAGGGAAGGGGGCATCTGGGAGCTATGTGTTCTCTTTAAAAACAGGGTGGCACACTCCTTTAATCTCAGCACTCGGGAGGCAGAGGCAGGCAGATCTCTGTGAGTTCGAAGCCAGCCTGGTCTGCAGAGTGAGTTCTAGGGCAGACAGAGTTACAACAGAGAAACCGTGTCTCAAAAAAAAACCTAAATAAATAAATAAAGTCAATTAACTAAATTTTAAACACATTAAAAAAAAATAAAAAAGCAGGCTGAGCAGTCCAGCAAGCAGTGTCCCTCCATGGCCTCTGCTTCAGTTCCTGCCTTGAGTTCCTGCCCTGGCTTCCCTAGAAAATGGATTCACAAGCTGTGAAATGAAATAAACCCTTTCTTTCCCGAGCTGCTTTTGGTCATGGTGTTCATCACAGCAATTTAACCGAGACAGGTTTCTTGTCCCTTGCACAATGACCTAGGTCAGGGCCTTGGCATGTGCTTGGGAGGGTGGGGGTGGGGCTGCTGCAAAGCCATGTCATTGTGACCCTGAGACAACTTGCTGTCTCCTGTGGAGGCCAGTGAAGTCCAAGCTCTCCCAAGCCTTTCGTTCCCACTCCCAGGGCCTCACTTGGGTATCTGTCATGTTTTTTCTCATAGCCCTGGTACTCTGTGGTCATCTAAGATTCAGACAAAATTACCGCCCAGATTTCTTCAGTACCAACTTGGTGCCAAACCCTGGGTTAGGGGAAACAGGCATCAGTGACAGCTGACTGTCCATCAAACGCTTTCTCCCCATCTTTTTTTTGCTTTTTCGAGACAGGGTTTCTCTGTGTAACTCTGGCTGTCCTGGAACTCACTCTGTAGACCAGACTGGCCTTGAACTCACAGAGATCTGCCTGCCTCTGCCTTCTGGGTGCTGGCATTAAAGGCATGTGACACCACCACCCAGCAAGAGCTTTGTCTCCCAGTGACAGGGCCAAGTGTGCCCATTTCTCCACAATGGACACTGAATAAATACGGTGAGTGTTCTACAGGAGCCTAAATGTTTAGAAGTATAAAGTCTTGGCTCTCTTTTTTCTCATCATCAGGCTGATTCAGAGGACTCCATGGTCTTAAGCATGGAAAAGCCACAAAAAGAAGTCTGTTTCTAGTGTGGAAAGCCACTAAACACAGGAGACCACCATAGAGAACATTGTTCTGATGTAGTGCCTGTCACTGAGGTAGAAATGCATAGAAAACAGATTGAAGGGATGCCTCTTCAAAAAGTGTGTGTGTGTGTGTGTGTGTGTGTGTGTGTGTGTGTTTTCTTACTCTTTATTGCTGTGAAGAGACACCATGACCAAGGCAACTCTTAGAAAAGGAAGCATTTAATTGGGGGCTTGATGAGAGTTTTAAAGGGTTAGTTCATAGTCATCATGGCAGAAAGCAAATAGGCATGGCACTGGAGCAGTAACTGAGAGCTTTGCATCCTGATCCTCAGGTACAGAGAGGAACACTGGGCCTGGAGTGGGCTTCTAAACCCTCAAAGCTCATTCTCTCCAAATGGCACACCTCCTCCAACAAGGCCACACCTCCTAATCCTTCCCAGACAGTTCCACTAACTGAGGACCAAGCATTCAAACATGTGAGCCCATGAGGGCCATTCTCCTTCAAACCACCACAATACATGTGCTATTAATCTACTTCTCTGGGTCCAGAATATATTCTGCCATCATGCAAATCTCTTGTTTCCATTCAATTTAGTGGATCGATTCATTAGAAGTTCTGGATGGGCCTCGATCATCTGAACCAGTTCAAGCTATACTGGGACTTTTTCTGAAAGATTTGAAGAAGGAGACATTCTGCCTTCTGGTTGAATCACTAAATGAGATGGTGTGACTGCAGCTCACAGCAGCCATCTTGTCTTCCTCGGGGAAGACTATACTGAAAGAAGAATGAGGGAAGAAAGGGCTTACATGGCTAGTCTGTGATCCACTCCCTCTTACTATGGTGATCCCTAGGGGAAGAAAGCAAGTGATCTGGTCTGATCTCTTTGTAAATTTGATTATAACATTCTAACAATTGGCTGACAAACGTATAAAAAGGAAAATCAGTCCATGGAATGATCTTGGCAAGATATCCCTGATCGTAACCAGCAAATCCAGAATCTATAGATATCAAGAAGCATGGCTCCCTTTGAGAATGTGATGAGGGCTTGGTGCACCAGTTACTTCCATGTAGTGCGTGGTGGCCAACTAGGATGCACAGAAAGTGGGCTTGAATTATAGGTGGATACAACAAGATCACCTCTAGGGATAAACTACTCCCACCAGTATGGATACACCTTCTTAAGTCTCCATAGCCTTCCAAATAGCACCATACGCTTGGGCTAAGCCTTCTAAACAAGGACCTAAATGAGGGAAAGTTTCACATTCAAAGTATAGTGAAAATCTTGCTAGAAAACTGAAGGCTTTCTGAACAGCGCCCCCTACTGTGCCAGATGACTACAGACATTCCTTAGGGATCTCTTCTTACTACCCTAGGCCAGAAAGCATGTGTTACACAGAAGGAAGGACCTGAGGGGACACAGCAGATGCCCCACACCCCTCTCTGTATCCTGTCATCTATCACTGTATAACAAATTCCTTCGTAATTAGTGGCTTTAACAACATGGTTTTGTTCTCTCTCATAGGCAGGTTGTGTTGGCTCCACAGACTCTGGATCCCACAGGGAGCCCGAGAAGAAATGAGCTAAGAGATGAGATCAAAGCCAGAGAGGATGCTTCTCATGGTAGAAGTGTAAGGACTGTGTGTGACAGTGCTTGGGTAAAGCGTGTAAGTTTTCCTGTCGTTTCTGAGCCTCAAGTCTCTCTCCCTCTCTCTCTCTCTCTCTCTCTCTCTGTCTGACTAAAATAATTCTGAGAGTTACTGTCTCATCTAAGTTGAGGGTGGGGACATTTTCCACCTGGGTACCTTTGAATGGCCTGGCTAGCGTCTTATACCATGCCAAGCCCCTGGGGACCAAGGTGTGAAACGCAGTCTGGAAGCTTTTGTCTTCAAATCCCTTCCCCCAGCAAGTCACTCAGTCCAGTGTGTGGGACTGAACCTCGGCCATTCCATCAGTCAAGAATTATGTGTGTCATGGGACACGAACGCACTGCCTACGGGGAAATGGTGTTCCTCCTCTTGGAGTCCCACTGTTCCTTTGCACTGTGTGTTCTCACACGACTGTTCTGATTTGAAAGTCAGAATCAAGGTTTCCAAGGTTATTAAGCAGAGCATGTAACCCGGCCAAGTCTAAAGAGGCAGATCTGCTGAGTTCTGAAAGGCAGCCCTCGAGGCCACAGAACTCAGAAAACGCCCATAGGGTAGTGGTGAGGGTGTCTGTCCATTCCCCTTGTCACATGGAAGGACAAAGATCCAGAGACTCTCCAAAGCTTGTCCAAGTACACAGCAGCTGACGGCAGTGCTGGGGCTGGATCCAAAAGTCCACACACCCGGACCTTGAATCCTTACACATCCCCAAGCTGTCCTCCCCAACTGAGCTCATCCATGAGCCAAGAGTGTCTGAGACGCCAGGTTTAAATAATGCTGCAGAGAGACGACCCACAACAGACGGGCTTGGGGAAGGGCACAGATGGGCAAATAACCGCTGAGGCATTCTAACCAACATTTCCCTAACTTTTCTGCTAAGTTTTTTAAGGACATGCCGTACCGAATGTTTGTGAGGCACCCCTATTTATCACTCTCCGCAGGGTCTTCCAGCCACCGTCTTTTTTGAAATCTGCCACTTTCTTGGCAGAGAACAGAAACAAAAGCCTTTAACAAATGCAAAAGCAAACCACACACCCACACAAAAATAATAACTTTAAAGCGATCACTTCCTTCTGTTTGCCTCGCACCTGAAGGCTTAATCCTTTTGTGACATTATAATCCTCCCCGGGATTATAAATCTGACTGGATAAACAAAAGATTACTGCAGTGGACAAGGAATCAACAGTGGGAGGCGAGGAAAGACCCCGTTTCTATGTGAGAAATCTGGAGATTTCTTTTTAGGGAAGGCACGAAATAGAAAATTAGGGATAAGAATAGGAAGAATGTCTGATGTCTCTTAAGAGCCGGCCAAGTACTTTGTCACACGTGTGAGCCCAGTTAATGAGTGTAAGGACCCTTCAGAAGGGGAATTACTCACAAGTCACCAAAACGGAAAAGCCAATTTAGAAAGGTTAAGTAAATTGCCCTCAGTCTTCACAGGCAGCCGGTGACAGGACCAACGCTTCTTCTGAGCGAAATGAAGGACGAAATGAGATGTTCAAAATGTGAGATAAGATAGAGAGAAAGTCACAGGCTCCGGAGTTCTTAAAAAACAAAACTGTAAATGGCAGAGAAGAGCCATTGTCGGTGGGAGTCTGGTAGTACAGTCACCGTGCCCGAGGAACGAGGAGCGTTAGCTTGGAACCTTCCTGGGCTGTAGGGTGAGACGAGGCCAACCTAGCGAGCTGCTGACTTGATATCGAAAATTGAAAGTAATGCTTGGGGTGCAGCTCAGTGGTAGGGTGCTTGTCTAGCAAGCAGAGGATCCAGGTTCAAGCCTGGTGCTATGAAAAGAAATACATGAAGAGAGAGGGGCGAAGAGAGAGGCTGGGTTTCTAGCAAATCCACGGGTCTTCTGGTCTACTGTAAGCCTCCCTAGGTCCTGGCCTTCGGCAGGGCTCTCTGCTTGGGGAGAGCATCTGCACAAAAGCCATCCTGTTACTGCGCAGGCGTCAGGCACGCCACGCCCACAGCCCACTTTCTCTTTCTTTTTTGCTTATCACATCAACACTGCAGCATGGGTTCATTTTAGAGAGGTGGAAACTGAAGCGCTCAGAAATGAAGTCTTTTAAAAATGTTTCCTCTCCTTCCCCGTGTACTCTATACACTCTGATTTATTCCTTATCTCTATAGGCCAAGGACCCTAATAATAATAATTACCACTACCATGCAGCCTCAACTGAAAAACCTACCTTAGTATTTCTCTTGGAACACTGGACAGGTCAGAGACTTATTCCATGCATTGGCTTAGAATCATGAGGTTTAGTGTCATTATTTGCATTTGTGTATGGTATATGTATGTGTTCATGTGTCTGCGTATGTGCATGTGAGTATGCACAGCTGTGAAAGCCAGAAGTCAGCTTTGAGTGTCTTCCTCACACCCTCAGCCACCCCCACCCCTGTCACTCTTCACTTTGTTTTATGAGCCAGAGTCTCTCACTAAGCCTAGAACTCGCTGATTGGCTAGGCTGACTAGCCAATGAGCCCCAGGGATCCTCCTGCCTCCACTTCCCCAGAGCTAGGGTCATAGACTCTTACGTGTCTTACCTGCACCTTGGTTTTTTTACCTGGGTGCTGTGGATTCGAACTCAAGTCCTCACACTTACACAGCATGTGTTTTACCTCCTCAGCTATCTCCCCAGTCCTAGAACTAGGAAAATTTTTTAAAGATTTATTTTTATTTTATGTGATGGATGTTTTGTCTACATGTTTGTCTATATACCACATGTGTAACTGATATCCAGGGAGGCTGGAAGAGAACATCAGAGCCTCTGGAACTGGACTTACAGACTGTTGTGAGCTACCATGTAGGTGCTGGAAATTGAACCCTGGTCCTCCAAAAGAGTGGTGAGTGCTCTTAACTAAGAAGTCATCTCTCCAGCCCCGGATTATGATTTTTGTTTGTTTTTTTGGTTTTTTGAGACAGGTTTCTCTGTGTAGCCCTGGATGTCCTGGAATTTGCTCTGTAGACCAGACTGGCCTCAAACTCAGAGATCCACCTGCCTCTGCCTCTGCCTCCTGAGCACTGGGATTAAAGGCAGGAGCCACCATGTCAGCTTAATTAGGAGATTTAAATGTAGCATTTCAGAGTCATCTAACCATAATGCAGGAACATACACCTGGGATTGAAAAGAACGGTGTTTTCATTGAGTCCTGCTGCAGATTTGCTGTGTGACCTTGAAAAAATGATTTTCCATTTCTTAGTCTTAGTTTTCAACTATAAAATCCGGGGTCTGAACTTATTAATGTACAAGGACTCTTAACCATGCAATGAAGGCACTCCACCTACAATGAATTCCAGACCATCTTTAAACGCTTTGAAATATTTAGAGTTGGTTTCAAATAAGTGGCAAGTGCGGCATTGCGGGGAGGTGGCTGGATATCAGCTCGCAGCTGAGTTGCAGTGTGTTCCCCGAGGACAGAGCTGTGTCACCTGATTCTTGATATACATGTAAATTAAAGATGCATGACCAGACTGAAGGGAGACACCTGGTGAATTAGTGATGGCTCTCGATGTCTTCGTTGCAGGGTGTGCAGGGATCTGGACAGGGGGAGGGAGCATGTCCTGAGGCCCCAGCGAGGAGCAATGTAACCAGAGCGCAGTTAGAAGAAGTCTGTGCACACCTGGCCACGGGCGTCACCATGGCACAGCAGCCGGCTGCTGATTAGTAAGTGAGCGTGTTTCTTTTAACAGATGCAGTGGCTCTCACACCACCAGAGCTCACGGAAGTCAAGTCTTGACCTTCTGACTCAGAGATCTCACGGAAAACAGAGTCTCAATGGCCAGCAAAGGTGGCCCCGACTCAGGAGGGGGCATCCTGCAGAGACAACAACCTGGACAGGCATAGAGGAGTTCTCGATCCCTTCTCTTCCTCCTTCCCTCCTTCCCTCTGTCCCCCTTTCCTGCCCACCCCACACCTGGCTATTAGAGTGGTTCTGTTATCTTGAGTCTTCCAGGGGTGGTCTCGGGTGAATCCCCACAATTTGAGAACTGGAAGTCTAACGTAGTCAGTGACACCTCAGCTTCGTGGTGACAGCGCTGGGTATACAAGTGTGCACCACCGTGCCCTGCTTTTTGACATAGGCTCTGGGGGTCACACCTAGGTCCCTAGGCTTGTGTGGCAAACACTCAACTGACCGAGCCATCTCCACAGCCTCATGGAGTAGTCTCTGGCATGTGAAAAAGACTTGGTGACTATTTGATGAAGGAAGGAAGGAAGGAAGGAAGGAAGGAAGGAAGGAAGGAAGGAAGGAAGGAAGGAAGGAAAAGAAGGAAGGAAGGAAGGAAAAGAAGGAAGGAAGGAAGGAAAAGAAGGAAGGAAGGAAGGAAAGGAAGGAAAGATTAAACCACCAGCCTTCCTACTGAACAGTAGAGGCCTCCTAAAAAGTTGTTTCTGGAGCAGGTGAGATGGCTCAGCAGGTAGAAGTGCTTGCTGCTAAATCTGATGACCTGAGTTCGATCCCAAGGTCCACATGATGGAGACAGAGAAATGACTCCTGCAAATTGTCCTCTAACTCCACATGTGCACCATGGCAGCCACAAATACAGAGGCACACACACACACGCATACATTTTTAATAATAATAATAACAATAACAGCAACAACAAGAGATGGGCTGCCCTAGCTGCAGCTAGCCACTTACCTACTCTTAAAAAGCAGTCATCTCCCCCTCGCTGCCTGCCACATGGTAGGCACGGAGTTACGGCTAGATGGATGAAGCAGACATTGTCCCGGAAGCAGCAGACTGGTCGTTCTCCGCCCGCCCCAGAGGTCATCTGCTCCAGCTCCACACCGGCTCCCACCTCCCAGTCCTTGCCTGAAATCGAGATGAATTCCTCGGTTGTTCTCTCGACAAGCAATACATTTTCTTCTTTCCCTTCTCAAATCATGGGTACGAATCCTTTGTTTTGGCCAAAGATCAAGCCAGGCAACCGTCCAGCCCCCTCTGGCAGCAGAAAAATAAGCATAGGAAAGAGAGAAAGACGGGGTTTAAGGAAAGAGAAAATGTCTACTTCTTCTAGCCAACCTGAAGAGCTTGATTTTATAAGAAGCAGAGGATTTGTAGGCTCATGAATGAGAATTCCCAGACCTCCCGGCTCTCTGGTTCATCCCTGGAGAAGACTTGGCTAGCAACCACCACCACCACCGTATCTGCATAATCGGCGCAATTATTATCATTAGTGTGGCATGGCGTGAGCTTATTCTCCTGCTATTGCCTGTGGCAAATTAAGGTCATTTCTACATTTTGTGAATTTTTGACCTTTTCTATCTATGAAAGGGTGAACTTCTGTTGTTTCAAGTCACCTAAGTTGTAGTATTTGTAACCTTAAGAAATGAACACAAATGCTAAGCCTGTCATTGCTTTAATTTTTAAAATTTGATTTATTTGTGTGTGAAAGGATTCAGCTGTCCAACTCCTCTCTGGTCTCTTTGCCTTTCTCTTTCCACTCCCCTCTCCTTCTGCCTCCATTTGTAATCCCGGCACTCAAGAGACTGAGCCAGAAGCATCACCAGTAGTTCAAAGCCAGCTTTGGCTGCACAGTAAGCTTCATGCCAACCTGGAAAACAGTGTGAGACTCTGTTTCAAATTAAGCAAACAAAATATATACATATTAAAAGCATATGTATAATTTATTATTGCTTATTGCTTATTATTATTATTCCTTTTTCTAGGAAAGTTTCCATGGGTCTTTTTAATTTTTTGAATATAACTTTATCCAATTAGTTCCTCTGCAGAGACCTGACAGTCAGTCTTTCCTCTGTCATTGGATTTTGCTCCCCCAGGGGAAGTGCAAAGTAAAGTTGTCACTACACTAGACTTGTACAACCATTGTGATTTCCTCCAGTCTGTGGAAGAGGTGTTACTCTACTTTGCTTTTTGTTGCTGTGATAATACCATGACCAAAAGCAAACTGGGGGAGAAATGGGTTTATTTGGCTTACAGGTTACAGTTCATCATCAAGGGAAGCCAACTGAGGCAGAGACCATGAAGGGTGCTGATTACTGCCTTTCTCGTTCTGGCTGGCTCAGCCTGCTTTCTTATACAGCCCACGTCCACCTGTCCAAGAGTGACACCACCCACAGTGGGCTAGGCATTT
Source organism: Cricetomys ansorgei (assembly GCA_026225945.1). Taxonomy (NCBI): domain Eukaryota; kingdom Metazoa; phylum Chordata; class Mammalia; order Rodentia; family Nesomyidae; genus Cricetomys; species Cricetomys ansorgei. The sequence goes on along the minus strand of JAMJFZ010000713.1, from coordinate 6,230,813 downwards.
CTGCATCAATTAATCATTAAGAAAATGGCCGGGCAGTGATGGTGCCTGCCTTGAATCCCAGCATTTGGGAGGCAGATGTAGGTGATTTCTGAGTTCGAGGCCAGCCTGGTCTACAGAGTGAGTTCCATGACAGCCAGGGCTACATGGAGAAACCTTGTCTCAAAAAATCAAAATGATAATAATAATAATTAAGAAAATGCTTTGTAGATGTGGTCCTAGGCCAATCTGATCTGGGGAACTCTTCAGCTGAGGTTTCCTCTTCCCAGGAGACTCTCGGTTTGTGTTGAGTTGACAGCTGAAGCATGACAGAGGCTGTGTCCTGATGTGCCCTTTCCTCTTCTTAGTTCCACGATTGTGGGATCTGAACCAATTCAAAGCCACATCTGTGCAGCTTAAATATGGTCATCAGACAAAACTGCAGGCAACAGGAAGTGAATGAACGAAAGGTGTATTTCCCATTTCCCAAGTGTAAGCCTGAAAAATGGGGGCCCTTTCCTTTTTAACTCTCCAGAATTAAATGCACACACTGTACTGCCCATCATGCGGGTGAGGGCAGTGTCCAAAGCTGGCAGGAGTAGAAGGCATCTGAGTCAATATTATCACAGCTGCCAGGCACTCGAGGAGGGCGCAAGAAGGCTACACCTTCCCCCTAAGAAAGCCCCATCTCCATTTTGCCAAACTGAGGCCTTGAAAGGAGTATGCCCACATTATCTGTAAAACCCACAGGAATCTGGAGGCTGAGCCAGTACCTCCTGGGACCATTTCCCTCTGCCTCTCCAGTCAGCCAGACTTCTATTGACTGACCTGCCCTTTGCCTTCTCTTAGTTCCAACCTTGATCCCATCACCGGCACCAGTCAGACAACAGCATGAGTTACAGCTACTTTTGAGAGCGGGCTTATCTCTCTCCAACTGCGCCTTTTCGTTCCCAGAGGGAACTTACCCCATTGCTTTTTCTCAGCTTTCCCTGAGGTTTCATTTTCTGCACCAAGATGGAAGCCCGGCTTTCAAGATGTCTCCAGCACATGTGATCTGAACTGCTCACTGGCTTGTTTTCAGGTCATGAGAGTCCTCCTGAAACAGTAATACACTCTGCTGATATCAAAGCGCTTTGAAGTGATCTCAGCTTGCCCTTGACTAGTCCCTGTTTGTTGAAAATAGATGATTTTCGTGTCCCTGAGTAGCCTGATCCAAAGCAGTCAAGAAAGTAAGCAGGAGTCGGCGGACTCAGGCGACAGGTGCCTCGCCTGCTCCAGCTCTCCAAGGCCTGGGGCTTTACACAGGAGGAGAAGGTCACAGAGATCCTGCTTTAGCTGGAGGGAGACATACAAGCAAGAAGAGAAAGACTGGAGGAAGAGGAATGTGAAGGGATGGGAGAAATGCAATAACAATAAGCCATTTCCGACTCTGACAGGCATGGTCTAAAAACACGATCCTGGGGCCTGGAGAGATGGGTCCGATGGTAAAGTAGTTGCCACACAAGCCTGAGGGCCTGAGATTGACTCCCAGAACCCACATAAAAGCCTGGAGCAGTGGTGAACATCTGTATCCTCAGCACTGGGGAGGCAGAATAAGAGGGTGGGCCCTAGGGCTTGCTGGCCAGCGAGTCTAGGCTGGTCAGTAAGTTCCAGGCTTAGTGAGAGGCTTTAGCTCAAAAACTAAGGCGGTTAAAGCACTTGCAATGTAATAGTAAAAGACTGAGGCTCAGATTCCCAGAACCTCTGTGAGCTCAGGGCAGGTATGGCAGCCCCCTGGAATCCCAGCAGTCCAGAGCAGAGACAGAGGGTTGTCAGACAAGGATAGCTAGTTGGACTTGCTGAATCAACAACCGTTTGGTTCAAGTGAGAGAGTTGCCTCAATATATGAGGCGGAGAGCAATCCAGGAAGGGGCGTGAGATGTCAACCTCTGGGCCCCATATGCATGTATATACACGCATATACACGTGCACCCCCATGCGTGCAAACATACACACGCATTAAACAAACCAGCAAATAAACAAATAAGGTGGCGAGTGACTAAGGAAGACACCAGTTTCAACTTCCGGCCTTCACACACACACACATGAATGTGCATTCGCACACACACACACAAAGATGTACACACACATACATACACAAATGAAAAATACTTTCCTCAGAGACTCTCCCTGTACTGTGCGGAGGCTCCAGCGACACAGGTCCTGTCCTGGGGGTGATGGCCTGGGGCGGGGAGCAGATGTCAATGTCCTAGGTGTGCTGAGACGCAAATTGGAGACGTGCAAGTACAGTGAAGTAAACTGAGGAAGACGTATGAGGAGCTTTCCACTTCTGCTCTTTTAGACCCCCAAGAATACACACAGAAATGAGAAGGCTCCCTTTAGCTTCCCAACCAGAAGAGAGAACTTAAGAAACTTCTGGAAAACCAGGTTCGCGTCCGCACATACCCCTCCCCATCTTCTTAGAGTCCTTCAGCAAGCACTCTGCGACAGTACTCACGCCATCACAGCAGTAAATACCGACAATGGCCGCAGGGTTCAATGTGTCCTCCGTTGTCCTGCGAAGCCTTCTTTCCAGAAGACCCAGAGTGCAAAGCTTTCTTTAATATGCTCAAATGTGTAATGGAAGAACTCATCCAAAAAGCAGGCCTAGGTATCTGAAAAAGGATGCTGCAGGGCTGGAGAGAGGACTCAAAGGTCAAGAGCACCGACTGCTCTTCCAGAGGACCCCAGTTCAAATCCCAGCACCCACGTGGCAACTCACAAATGTCTGTAACTCTAGTTCAGGGTGGTGGGGGAGGGAGGGGAGACAAATAAATGAACAGAAGGATGTTGCTTCCACTTCCCCTGTCTCTCTCTGTGCTTAGCCAGGCTTATGAGGTGAGTTGTGAGTTGTGGGACTCACTTTGCATCTTTGGACTTCAGAGTAACCTCTGAAATGACCACAAGCACCCCAGGGATGAATGTCAGCCAGCTGGCATGTAGAGCCCAGAATCTTATCTCTTGTCTTTGTGTGCTGAGTCGTGATAATGTCACTGTCTCTTGTGGCAGTTCGCAGCGATGATTGCTGGCACACCCTTGGTCTGTGCTGTGGGTGAAGCCTCCATGAGGGAACCCCATGGCTCCTCTACTCAAGAAACGTAAGGCCAGTGAGTAACATGGACACCAGGCAATTTCTGGGTTGATAAAAACTCCTTACAGGAAGAAAGTCATGGAGATGGAAACAGCCATCTTTGGACAGCTCAGCTCTGCTCAAAAGACTTGCAGAAGCAGGGTGGAGGCTGGAGAGATGGAGAGGGGATGCAATGGTTAAGGGTACTGTCTTCTCTTCCACAGGGTCCCAGTTTGATTCTCAGTACCCACACTCATCTCCTGTCTGTAAATCCATTGACAGGAGGTCTGATGCCCTCTTTAGGCCTCCTCGGGCACTGCATGAGGTACACAGACATGTAGGCAGATAGATACTCATGCATGGAACAAAAATAATTCCTTCTAGAGAGGAGTATTTTAAGACTCACCCCACATAAATTTGTTTCAGTTCATGATGAACATTGAAGGAAAAGATGGGAACATTCCACTGTTTCCCAGGGCAGGTCCCTCCTCTCATCCCTCTCACTCCAGAGTCAGAAAAGACCTTAGAGCTATATGTCACAGAACACAATACAGGGAGGTAGGGAGAGCCCAGCATTTGGCTAGAGATGATCTGGGCTGCCATCCCAGCTCTGCCTCTGGGAAGAGCCTAGAAGCTCTGAGGATAACGACTCCCATCCCCACTCCCAGGGTCATTGTGAGGATACATGAGATCATTTACATGAAAATGCTCCCCAGACTCTGAGGCATTATTCTCCCGTCAGAGGCTGTTTCACAAGGCTTAGCATATTCTGGATATGAGCCGTTCCTGACACTAATAGAGATTCCCGCTATGCTTTTTTGACGCCCTTCAAGACTGTGCCCCTCCTTCTATTGTTTGTGTTCATTTAAAGTCGGAGTTTCAGCGGCCTTCCCCCAACACCCGCCGCTTCCTTCCACTGCTCCTTTGCCGGGATTCAAGCTCAAGGTACAGATAAGGTGTCACCTGAAGCTTCACCGAGCAAGTCAACCTAAAACCCAAATCTCAGACCCTTTCCTTTCCCGTTTTACAGGCGATCCTTTTAACCAGATACAAGTTGTCTCTGTGAGACTGAGGCCAGAAAAGACCAGTCCAGCCCTCAGCTTTTCCAGGAAACCCAGTCTCATTTGGTAGAGGTCCCAGAAGAACCATAAGGAATCTATGGACCTCGAGGGTTAAATACTGAACGAGCCTCAGCAGCGACTGGCCTACTCATCCTCTCCCTCCAAAGCCACCTTAGTGCTCTCAGATCCACCTTGAAACAGGCCTGGTCAAGCCGACAGGTCCCCTTCAGCGTGGCTTCCCTGGCAGCCTTGTCTCTATTCACTGTCCCCACCAGGGAGCACCAGCTAGGCATTTGATCCCGGATGTGGCAACCTTGGTTGATTTCCACCTGTTCTGGGTGATGGCTCCTTTCTCCGGACCCGCCAGACACAGCTCAGTCATCAGCATCTCATTTTTGTCCGCTGACCCTGGTAGCAAGGGGTAGGGGTGAAGGGCAGTGTCTGTTCCACACCTACTCTGTCCTGAACTGCACAGAGGGCTCTGTATGAGAGCATTTGGAGTCAGAACAAGTGTGTCATAACCTTCCAAGAAGACACTCCAGTGATTGCCAGGTGACATAGTAGTCGAGACTGGGGAGAAGTCTTGAGGCTGGCAAGCAACCAGAGTCTGAGAATTAATCTGGTGTCTACATACAAACGCGTGAAAACTCAAGCACACAGAAGGAAAGGAGCATTGCCTTTTTTCCACTCCGGTTAAAAAGGTCGCTGGGTGACTGCAGTTCCTGACAGCAACAGGGAACTGGGAGACAAGGGGGATGGATGACAAGGCTAGCTGCTCAAGGGAAAGGAGAGGCAGCCTCTTGATACTGGCCAGGGAACACTAAGGAAGCTCTCACCAAGAGACGATGTGCAGGGGATCCAGGCACCTCCGTCCCAGAACCCACCATGTTCCTTCCGGCCAAGGCAGTGTGGTCTTCAGAAATGTGCTCCAAATTGCAAACAATACATTTCTTAAGCAAAGATCCAAAGCACATAGGAGCTATGCCTACCTTCCAGCCCCCAGCTGGTGACCTCTGCTTTACCAAGCCAGAGTGCCCTCCTCCGAAGTGACTCACGAGCCACCCGGAGAGTGTACATGTTCATCAAAGACACAGACACCGGAGCTGTTCGATTACAATGCAGAACCGAGTAATTTCACTTTCTTTCCTTTTTTAAAGCCTTCTTAATTCAATCTGCTCATCTTCCATCACCGTTACCAAACCCCTGGAGGCAGACAGAAACACCATTGTTTGCTTGGAGCACAGGTTCATGTATTGACTGCAGTGGGATACATCATACCAATAGCAAATTAAGAAGAAACATCCTGGAAAAGAAGCACTGACGAGAAAAACAAAAAAAAAAAGTAACTTTTTATTGTCCACAATACTCACAGGAACAGGATACCATCATTTTTACTTCAACCACTGGAGTTATTAATAGAACTTGTCTTTCCCATTCTGAACACTTGTTTGAAACACGGATCCCTTTAGGCTCTGGCCATGAAAGCCTGAGGGTTCTGCTGGAATTTGGGCATGAATTTGGAACTATTTAAGGATTTTGTGGGAGTTATTTAAGAAAGTGTGCCTTTTTCTTTCTTTCTGGTTTTTTTTTCTTTCTTTTTCTTTTTCTTTCCAGTTTTATGGAAAGATTCATGATTTACTTAAATCCTCCTTGCTTGTGGGCCTCCAAAGACAAAGCCATATCCATGGCAACCACAGGCTACCCAGCAGAAGAGAGCTGCATCCAGACTGTAAGCATAATAGCTGTTTACTGATGACTAAGGACTTGAAAGCTTGCACTTGGGCCAGACTCCAGGCTGTCCCCATCCTTCCAGGCCCAGCATCTATAATCAGAGGCAAGAAAGGACTTTTCCCAGCCCCGGGGGTGAGAGATATGGAACTTGCTCCCACGGCTTGGGACCACCCTGCGGGAAATAGTGCACTACACTGGAAAGGAAGCTGGAGAAAGTCCTGGAGGACCCTGGAATCCTAGACCATTGGAGCTTTTCCTACCAAGTTACAGTTAGGGTCCTGATGCCCTTGGAGGTAGCTTCTTCCCCAGAGATAATAACCTTGGGCCTGAGAGGCACAGGCAGCAAGAGCAAGCCCTGCTAGCGTTTATATCCAAGTGGCTTGTGGTTTCCCTAGACTCCGTGCACTGGGAAATCTCATTCAGTCAGTTTATTTCGTGTGCCAATATAAATCTGGTAATGCTGAAGGATGCTGGCATTGGGAGCCCTGTCTGGCTTTGGAGAATTCACCCAAACATCCTACTTAAAGCTGTTTGATTTTAAACTCCTCCTCACCAGCCTTACAGACACTCGCAGACTAGCAGACCATGTAGGTCATTCAAAGTTAAGCTCAACACATGTGCGAGAATCTCGGTCCTAGTGCCTACTGCCCAGGACAGGTTGGAGAAAGCGAATCCTGTGTCCTCCTGCTCATCTGCAAGTCCTGGGAAGGCTCTCACTGTCATTGCATTGGACATTAGATGGTGAATAACTGATGCATGATCTCTATAAACTACAAAGGGAATTTCAGGTTTCTATTAAGTTTTTTGGGTTTGAGGTTTTTTTAGTTTGTTTTTTAAATACAGAGATTTTTTAAAAATCTCATACTCCAGGCTAGCCTAGAATTCACAATATAATCAAAGATGACCTTGAACTCCTGATGTTTCTGCTTCCAACTCCCAGGTGCTGGCATTACCAGTATGAGCTACCATGTTTGGCTTGTTTTTCACTTAGTGGAGAAGGTAGGCTATAAGAAAGGTCCCAGGGTGGATGTAGATTTCTCTGGATACTCCCCAGCTCCCAACAATGGCTCCCAAGGAGGACTGTGGAATCCACACATAGTGGTATATGCCTTTTACCCAACATTTGGGAGGCAAAGGCAGAAAGATCTCTGTGATGTGAGGCCAGACAGGTCTACAGACCTGTGCTGACACTTCCAGAAGCTCTGTCACTGCTATCAATTATATCCCATAATGAGTCTGGTTCTGAAGGGACATTCTCAATAGGCCCTAGTTGGTAATTTAAGATTGTCATACTAACTCTAAGCTGTCAATAAACTCTTGGTGATGTTCCCTTCAGTGGTGAGGGTGGGAGATGGGGACCCTGGTAAATACACAAAACCATGTCAATGGCTAAGTACCCAGTAGCTTCTAATACATAAGCAAGAAGCAGGAATCCACAAACGACTCTCAGCAAACAGCTCATCGCCACATGCTGAGCACATGTGGCTAAGCTTATCCTTTGGAAGCAAAGCCATCCATTTCCTCTTACGGAAGATACCAGGACAATTTCCTGATAAGTAACATGAAGTTTTCACCTTTAGGTTTAGGTTTAGCACTGATAGCTAGGGACAAATCCATTGACTGTATATGAGGGACAAATTATCCCATTGCTCGACTTTCTTTTGCTGAACTAACTCCACACAGCATGAAGTCTAAGTGATGCGAATGTCCCCACACCTGCTCTCAGCTCCCAGCAAGCACAAGGGTGCCCTGGGGTCATCAGCCTCTATTGGCCTTAAGTTTGTTGCCCTCACCTTTAGACTTGGGTAGCCAGGCAGACCCTCAGGTGGCTAGCCCTGGCGAAGAAGGGACAGGGTACAGACCAGTTAGCCCACACCACTTTTCCTCCACCCAGGGGCATGTGGGCGGTCCATCTTTGTATCCTGAAACAAAACCTGGCTGCCTGACCTTGCACAGGACGTGCCAATTTAGTGGTAGGTGACTCTTCTGTTTTCTACTTAATCAACACTGTCAAGCACTCACAGAAAGCTCTAGGTTTTGAAGACTTTTTAGTGCATTACCCTGGTCCCCTGAAATCTTTTTCATCTAAGTAACTAATTCTTGGTCAGAGTAAAGCCTCTCCTTACTGTTCTTAGTAAATGAAACCAGGTGATGTGTGGTTGTTGTTGTTCTTCAGATCTTGTAAGAGGAGAGCCAGCGAGGTGGCTTAGTGGGCAACCAAAGCAGTTTGAGCCATCCCTGGGACCTGCATGGTTAAAGAGCTGACTCACACAAATTGTCCTCTGACTTCCACCTGTGGGTCATTAGCACGTGCACGCGCACACGCGTACACACACACACACACACACACACACGCATAGGCGCACACTAACACACATATGCATAAACAAAAATAATTTAATAATAAAATAAATATTCTAAGAGGGAATTTTTGATCTACTCCTTCTTAGGGAGACTTTGTGAAAATGAATTTCTAGGCTGAAAATCACGATCATCTGAGCTCTTATTTAAGGTTTGGCAGAAACTGTGGCAAATTTCACCGGCTGAAAAGAGACGAGAACGCCAGATAAGACGAGTAAAATAATAAAGGCGGGGGATGAAATTCCATCCACATTGGCTCCGCAGACATAAAATGTGATGGAAAGCTTGGCTTCTTCGAGGCAGCTCCCTACTTCCCGAATGTGCTCTTCTGGGGACAAGATAATAGAAACGCATGCTATCATTCCGTCTCCAGGAATGTCAGGCCCCAGAAGACAGCACCTGGCTACTGATGCATTTTGTTCTTTTTTTTTTTTTCCTCAAGTTTCTCCCTCATCATGCAAAAGAGTCCACTAGAAAAGCCCCAGCAAGGCCATAGCTCTCGGGTAAATTGGTATGGAAGCAAATGCTTGCAGGTGCTGGAGAGATGGCCCAGCGGTTAAGAGCACTGGCTGCTCTTCTAGAGGACCCAAGTTCAGTTCCCATTACCCATATGGTAGCTCTCAACCATCTGTAACTTCAGTTCCAGAGGGCCCTCTTCTGGTTCTGCAGACGCCAAGCACACACACGGTACATATATATGCACACACACAAAGCATGCATATATAAACCAAATGCCCCTCAAGAGGGCTTACAGCCAGGCATGGAGGCACTCTAATCCCAGCACTTGAAAGAGGTAGGCAGATTTCTGTGAGTGCCAGGCCAGCCAGAGCTACACAGTGAGAACTTGTCTCAAAAAAAAAAAAAAAAAAAAAAAAGAATTCTTGTGTTTACTTTTTTAAGTCTATAATTATTTCATAATAGAAAATTGAGAATAATTAATGTAAGGGGAGGAACTAGTGGTCAGCGTCAGGCCTGGTATTTCCCTGTTCTTGGCCTCTTATTTGAGAAATTGAAATAAAGACTCACAACCATTTCCAGAGTAGCAAGGAAACTTACTCAAGTGCAATGCGATAGCACAGATCAAAGGGAAACACACCGTCAAGAGTAACAATGGGTCCGGTGAGTGAGGGCACTCAAGAGCCCTGATTATTGTTTGAAACTTCCTTTTGTGAGTTTCAAGGGAAGAAGTTGTGTTGCTAATTGTCAGGCTTGGGTTGCAAAAGGCTTTGCTCGCTGCGCATGTCTCTCCCTATGATTCTTACCATTTCAACCGTGTGAAAGCCCGCTTGTCCCTGGGCATAAGATGGTAAGTGGGGAATTCTCCCTAAACATTCACCTGAAGGACATAGTTATTGAGCATGCACTGTAAACTAGTTCAGGCCAGATCAGCCTGACTCTCTTGGTTTCTTCAACATGCTTAATAGAAGTGGGGAACTGTCAAAGGGTTATTAAGGGTAGTAACTTATTTCCATTGTTTAAAGCAGGTATACAGGGATTGGAGAAATAGCTCAGCAGTTAAGAGCACATGGCTGCTCTTCCAGAGAACCTGAACTCAATTCTAGCACCCAAATGGCGGCTCACAACTATTTCTAACTCCAGTTGTATGGAATCTGTTGTCCTCTTCTGGCCTCAAAGAACATCAGGCAGACATGTGGTATACAGACATACATGTAGGCAAAAGATCCATACACATAAAATAAATAAATAGATGAAAAAATTAAAACAAAAAGCAGGTATACAAGCTACCTGATGCAGAGTTCCCAGGTTGCCATCAAGTTTCTTGGTACATTGTTCAGAAAAGGGGATGTGCACACAGTACATGCAGGTGACTGTTCTAGGTTTCCAAGTGTGTTGTTAGGAAAGGGGCATATGTATAGCTTAAGCCACGCTTTGGTTGCTAAGATACTCCTTATGTTTGTCTGCCTCAGAGGGAGCCTACAGCCCGTAGTCTGTAACACACTGACCACAATTCACCGATGTCCCTTAGCTCACTGGAGAAAGCGCAATTGGCTTAGTAGTAGGAAGTAAAGGCGTTGCAAAGGGCCTGAAGAGAGGCCCAAGCTCTATGGCTCCCTTGGTGTACAAAGGAAGAAACAGTTGACCTCCTTGGTTGTTCAATGTTTAACACTCAGATGTAGACCCGGACTCTGCATCACAGGTGGACCCCAATGCGAGCCGCCTGCCTGTCCATCCCTTCCTTTGCTTCAGATGGTTCGCTTCTTTCTCCCTAGTTCAAGTTCAGCCTCTGTGGAGGTTCTGGGGATCAAGTGTACACCCAACCCAGGCTGCTTTTGCGAGTTCCTGTCTTTGATTTCTTTTCCAGCTTCTGCTTGGGCCGTAAGCTACTGGCTCGAGTAAATTAAACTCAATGACCAGAGGCTGAGCAGAAGGCATGGCATTCAGGGCTTTGTGATTGCCTGATTCTACCAGCCTGGGCACTCCAACTAAACCCAACTTCTCTGGCAAAAGTCCCAAACTGCTGAATTTTTTAAAAAAGCAATCAGATCTGATCCAAGACTCTTGGCTACCTCCACTAAGGCTTTTACTAGCACAAAAGCTGGTCTTCATTGTAAGTGGTTGCCCAGCACAGGGCTTTGGGCTCAGAACCCAGTCTTCTGAAAATCCCTTTCACTTGGCCTTGTAACCTGAGCTCACACTCCCTTTCTGGCAAAGAAACTGTGGAAAAGTCCTGTCTACAGAGAGCTGGCTGTATTTCCTAGCAATTCGATGAAGTTCCCTCCCTGTAAACATTTTAAAAACACAAGCAGAGTGCAGGAACCATCCTCAGCACTGACATCTAACCCAGAGAACACCTAGGCACAGAGGAAGAGAAACAAGACCCACTTCTCAGTGGGGAGCTTGACTGAGAATTTACAATAAACCTGGCTAAGTCACAGTGACTATTTCAACATGGAGCCTGTGCAGACATAACAGATCCCAGGCTTTGTGAATTTCTTGAGAATGTCTTAGGAAAACTATGAAGCCCACATCACTTCATTCCCCATTATGATATCTATAATTCTAGGCAGTTACTAGTTGTATAGAGAAACTGAGCAGAGAAAGGAGGTGATTTGTGACCTTGGAGTACTTTATCTTTCACACAGAATTTTGGATGAGTGTGTCAATATGGGACTGTGACCTTGGGAGAAATTCTGTACTTTCTTTCAATCTTTCTCTGTCTCTCTGTCCTTCCCTCCCTCCCTTCCTTCCTTTCTTTCTTGCTCTTTTTCTTATTTCTACACTGTCTTCCAATCTTTTCCTTTCTTTTCTTTTCTTTTCTTCTTCTTCTCCTCCTCTTCTTCTTTTCTCCTCCTCCTCCCCCCTCCCCCCCACCCTCTCCCCTCCCCCTCCCCCTCCTCCTTCTTCTTCTTCTCCTCCTCTTCTTCTTTTCTCCTCCTCCTCCCCCCTCCCCCCCCTCCTCTCCCCTCCCCCTCCCCCTCCTCCTTCTTCTTCTTTTCTCTTTCTGGAACTCACTATGTAGACTAGGCTGGCCTTGAACTCACAGAAATTCTCCCAAGTTCCGCGTGCCCCGCTGCTGCCGCAGCTGCCTCCTCCACCACCACAACCACCACCACGTCTGGCTCAATGCCCGTTTCTTCAGGAAAAGAGAAAAGGAAGATGAGGAGAGAAGAGGAGAAAGAGGAAGGGGGCAGAAAAAGAAGCAGAGGGAAGAAGAGAGGAAGGAGGAGGACGGATAAGAAGAGGAAGAGGAGAACCCTAATAGCAAACCCAGCAAAAACTATCCTCATTCGTCACTACGAGGATGACAGCCGGTGCAAGGGGTGGAGCGGTGGCTCGGGAAGAGCACTAGCTGCTTTTCTGAAGGACCTGGGCTCCATTCCTAGCACCTACTTGGTGGCTCGCAACCATCTGTAGCTCCAGTTCCAGGGTATCTTTTGGCTTCGGTGGGCACCAGACATGCGCATGGTCCACAGACATGCATGCAGGCAGAACACCCATATGCATAAAGTAACAAAATAATGAGCGAAAAAATAAGCCAATACATATACCAGCTCATTCCCAATGGGCATGCCAGCATCCTTCCCTTCCCTTCACTCCTCCCCTTATGTCTTTTTCCTCTCTCAAGCTGTGATTTTTAAACCATAAGGACTTTTTTTTTTTAATTCAAATAAATGTGTATATAAAAGCCAGATCCAGAAAATGGTAGAACCGAACTGGCTACGAATGAAACACTGGGCTAGTCCCTCTTCCTCTCCTTGGTGGGTGGCTTCCTTAATCTAATGTGAAAGAGAGGACCCTTCTTAGTCACTGGAAAACCCTCCCGGTGGGGTTCATGTGGCTGCACCCTACCTTCCACGTCTCTACCTCCTGGACATGGAGAGCTAAAATCTCTGAAAGAGTGCTGTGTGCTTAGGTTTTGAACAAAGGCACCTGGGACCGGAGTTCTTTCCATTCTCCTGGTTTCTCTGATGAACTCTCTTTCCAAAGGAATGGCTGGGCTGGCAGCCGGGAGCTCTTCCCAAGCCTCAGGCTTGATTGCTCGAATCAAGTGAGCAATTTATGTCTCATGTATTCAGCGGAAAATTGATCCCTGGATCCTTGAACAGAAACAGATGATTACAAACACAATTATCTATTCATTTCCCAAAAGTTGAAAAATTAACATGAGTGTGAGGGAAAAAATATATATCACATGTAATCCTGCCATCTAGAAACTGCCATCGCTGACATTTGGGTGTAGTTCCTTCCTGTTTTGCTACATGTGATCTTACTTATATACATATAGCAATTAGTAACATGAATCTCAATTCTGATTACACATACGCTAGGGCATCCTGATTTTTCCCATGTAATTAAATGGCTGACTATAAATAGCCCTGGCTATAAAATATTCTGTCATCTAGAGAAGTTCTATTTGTTCATTCTGTTATAGGTTTTATCATTTTAAATATCTTTTAATTAAAACGATGCTGTATAGGAAAAAAAAGGCCCTTATTATGGTTAGCATTATCTATCAACTTGACAGAATCTAGAATCACCTAGGATACAAACCTCTGGGCATGTCTGTGAGGAGCTTTATAAACTGGGTAATGGAGGTAGGAAAGCCCACTTTAAAAGTAGGCAGTAGCTTTCCACGGGTTGAGGTCCTACCCGAGGACCTTACCAGCATTCATTCTCCCTCCTCCTGACTGTAAACACTTGCTTTCCCGCACTGACACACTACTCCCTTGAGCCATGAGCCAAAGGAAAGCTTTTCTCCCTTAAGTCACGTTTGTCAGCTATTTTCTCCTAAGTAGAAAGATAATAGTCTTTCTTTGCAAATCTGTATCTTTGCCCCTGATACTTAATGGATCGAAGATGTTGATTCTAGAAGCAGAAATAGAATCCTAGAAGTAGAAGAAAGCACGAAATATACGAAGGCTCTTGTAATATGTTCAATGAAGACGAAACAATGAACACACAAGTATTTATGTACTGCCATCAATGCTCCCGGCTTAACAAATTTTCACTGGGTCTTTAGTGGGTCCAAGGCTCTCACATAGTGTAGCAAGATCAGAATGGACCGGAAAAATTGCAGACTTTATTATCCAAAAAATTGCAGACTTTATTATCCAAAAAATTGCAGACTTTATTATCCAAGGCTTATTTTAAAACAAAAACAAACAAACAAAAAAAAACCAAGCAAACAAAAAACAAAAACAAGCAGTCCAGAGGTCTTGGTGGCTCAAGTGACACTTTTGCACAAATTACCAAAACTCACACCTTCCTCGGCAGGATATTCTCCTGCCCCTGCACACGGTCACAAAAAGGGTCAAATCTATAGTGGGTGAGATGGGACTGGGACTGGAGGTCATGAAGCCCTGCATGACTGTTTTGGCCTTCTAAGGCGTCTGCCACTGCAGGTCCAGAGGACCTCACTTACGAGGAATCGCCTCTGCTTTTGCAGATCTGAACTTCCCACACCTGCCACCGCGCAGACTCAGCCCGCCTCCGCCCACCACCTCCCACTGCTGGAACTGGCCAGCGCTGTACAGTTAGAAAACCCCTCAGCTTCCGGAAGCGCCTGGCAATTAGGACGCCAGCAGGTGGCTGCTTTCACAGGTGTCCCGGCCTGAATTTCCTGTTCTCCTCGCTTGCTCCATTTGCACAGCCTGGCAGAGCCTCAGAAGTGTCAGAGGGAGCAAATCTCTTCTCTGCCCCACTTCTATCTCTCTGGGGATGCTTATCATTTTGGGGTTGTCAACAATCATGCCTTCCCTTCACACCCCACCCCCCCCAGCTGTTGCCAAATTCTGACAGTTCCTCCCGCACCTCCCACCCGGCACTGCTCTCTCTATCGCCCCTGAATCCATTAACCTCAATCAGGACATTAATGGAAAATTACTCCTGCTTCTGATGACTGTCAGGTTTGATATTCCTGCCTTGGACTGAGTGGACACATTTGATGCATACACAATCGCCTGCCTTGTTCTATGCTCCCACCTCCCCTCATTAGAGCCCAGACGGACAAACAGCATTGAGTGTGTGTGTTGCAGGGGGGTGGGAGGGGGCACACATCCAGAGGCCAGACATGAAGGTGAGCTCATTGTCTTTGCCAAACAGACTTGCTGAGCTTGAGCACAAGGGGAGCCGGGGCAAAAGGCAATGCCCCTGGATTGATGGTGAGAGACTAGCAGAGACAGTTACCCCACTGCTAACAAGGCAGGGTCCCCAGGTCTAGTGTCCAATATTGCAAATTCTGACAAGAGCTGGACGTTTGCCACTCACGACAGCATCCCAACGCTGTGACTTTGCTTCTGAGTATACACTGGAAGTGGTCCTGGAAACTGACTAACCTGCAGCTCTGAGGGACAGAAGTCCCTGTAAGGCTCCAGGGTCTCCACTGTAAGACTCAGAGGATGTCACTGTGAAGCACTCAGACACACAGCAAGTGCCTCAGAAAGGAATCCACTGTTCTTTCCAGTCCCTTCTCACTCTTCTTCAGAGACTTCCCCTTAGAAAGCCTGGAGCACAGATGAGACACCAGAGTCAGTCCGAGGCTCCATTGAGCTGCTGTCCTGAGCACTTGTTTTTTTCCATTCACAATCCTCTCTCCTCTGTGTCCACAAGAAGAAATCTAGGGGCCAGTGAGCTGGCTCAGTGGGTAAAAATGCTTGCCACCAAGTCTGATGGTCTGAGTTCAATCCATGAGACTCATAGGGTGGCAGACGAGAACCAGCTCCTGTGAGTTGTCCTAGGATCCCAACACACACGCTATGGCCTGGGTACACTACACACGTATGCATCTATTCTCTGGAATAGTCACTCCATAGCCATGCCACCGCTTCCAGGAGATTCTGAAACATCATCAAACTGGGGAGTGGTTCTGGGACCCTCTTAAAATTGCAGTTGGTGCTGGGTGTGGTGGCACACGATTTTAACCCCTGCACTCGGGAGGCGGAGGCAGGTGGATCTCTGTGAGTCCGAGGCCAGCCTGGTCTACATAGGGAGGTTCAGGCCAGCCAGGGCTACAGAATGAGTTCTATCTCAAGAAGAAAATTTTACAGTTGGTGTCAGAAATGAATACAGGATCTAGGTTAGTTCACAAAGAAATCCTTTGATGACAAATTTGCCAAATTCTGAAGATAAATGATGGGATCCTGCCTAAGTGTGTTAAGACATTCTCATCTTCCTACCGAAGGGTATGTGGGCTGACCACGGCAGAAGGCCAGCCATCAGATGTCAAGAACATGGTGTCCATGGGATGGCGGCCTGGGCCCAGAGCTGTCCCGACACTTCTGCTCCAGGGGAACACTGGTGTCCATGGGACGGCGGCCTGGACCCAGAGCTTCCTCCCACGTTATGAGTGAAATCCAAACTTTAGCCTCGTTTACACTACATGGCACGCAGTTTCTTCATTACAGTGTGGCTTTAGATCAACTCCAGAATGTGATACGATCATTGCAAATGCTGGCTGAATAAATGAATTGCTCAAACATAAAGATATAAAGAATGTGCATTTTTCCAGCACAATTTTACCTACAGCTTATTTTTTTCCAAATTATTTTTTATTGTGATATAAATCACAAACCATAAAATCCATTCTTAATTTGGAGATTTTCAGTGCCTTTAAATCAGCACTATGTAATTTCTCTGGCTTACTTTAATTCCTGTTCCTCCTTTCCCTCCACGGTGGGTTTTAATGGTAGCTACCAATCACAATACCCGGTATGAAACAACTGTAGGGACCCTGTACTGAGAGGGTCCAGTGAGATCACCTTCTCCCCCAGACCTTTATTCTTAACAAAAACTGAGACAAGGAAGACCTACAGGGAGGGAGGGCCCTGAGAGTGAGCCCTGCGATGGCCATACTCTGCGCTCTTGCTGTTAGGAGCTGGTCCATAATGACTGAGGGGCTCTCGGAGAGACGGAAAGGGAGGACTGGCTGTCCCTGGTTGCCCCCAAGACTGGCCGTACTGCTTCAACAACAAATAGTTGACATTTATTTATGTCAGCTAATGGTTCTCTCTCAGGCCAATCTAGTCCCAATGGCTTTCTCTAACCTGGAACTGTCAATAAAACCCTGTCTTCTTCACCCTCTGTTCAGTGCATGTTTATTAAAGCACGATCTTTGAGTTCAAACCTAGGCTTCGGAAGAGACAAGCACCAGAAGAGAGGCACCTAAGACACTAAGGACATCAGAGGAGCTCGCCTCCAACAGAAAAGTTAAGGAAGTGCCAAGAAGGAGGTCATTTTGTCTTAGGCTGGGTAAGCTACAGATAGAGAAAGGGTAAAAGAGTATTCTAGACACAGGAAAATTGAGCGAAGGCAAAGTACAGGAAACAACGTAAAATCGTAAAATCAGAACTTGGAGTGCAAGGAGGGAAGAGGTAGAAACTGGGCTACAGAGGTGGATTCAAAGCACTTAGGACGTGAGGATCTGATGGAACAGGGGAAGGAGATAGAGCGGATGGGTGAGACAGTTAGGGGAACCCGATGTCGCACCTCTTGCAGCTGTGCAGGGAGTGAGAGCACAGTTACCAGGGAAACAGGTATGTGAGTGCTATTAAAGAGGTAGCAATGGGAGCATCCACGTGGTGACAGATCAGTATGGCGACGGTGACGGTGGTGGTGATGGTGATGGTTACCAGCATTAGTTGGCCTTCAACCAAATCAAACACATTACATGTATTATCTCTTTAATCCTTAAAACCCACGGTGTGGGTGCTACCAGATTCCCCATTTTAGAGACGGGGAAACTGAGGGACAGAGAGACAAAATCACTTGTGGAAAAAGACCCCAGATGAGTTTGAACAATAGGAAAGGGACAGAAGAGACTGGGGAGGGAAAGGTAACTCTTAAGCACATGGAGTTTAAGTGACCCAGTTGCTCGGAGCTGAGCCTCGTACCTGCCTCACAGGAATGATCTTTCCTACATTTGCTTAGGGACAATAAGACACAGGCTTCTTGAGTTAGGGTAGGAACCGCGACTGCTGACCCCTATCTACCATGCCTGTCCCTCTGTGACAAAAGGAAATTAGATTCTCCCAATAACTTTGTTTTTCATAAATTAATGGGGGTGATTACCCAGCATCCTGTGGTCCTGTAGGTATTTGCAAATTGATTTTTTGATTATTTGTTCCAGTGATTTTCCAAGTATTCAGTGTTTTTCCTAGTCAGATTTCCAACATGAGTGAGCTAATTTCCATATCCACCTTCCCTTCCCTGTGCTAGTGTGAAGCGTTAGCGTCTCGATTATTTAGGGCGCACGTGTGAGGCACCAGTCATAACTCCGAGGGAACACACGCATGACAATTTGAAGTCTACTTATTGAGGAGTATAAAAAAAAATCTTTAAGAGTTTGTGACTATATGCAAAAGCAAATGTCTTGAGAAATGTGATTAGTTCAAAGGCCCCAAATCAATTCAGTTCTAAAAAAAAAAAAAATTAATTAATTGGGGAGCTCAGAGTCCCCAGAATAAACCCATTACTATTGTGCTAAGTGGACACAGTGTTGGGCTGCCCTCTAGATCCTTATCTGTTTACTTGTAGATTAACTCGGCTCTCAGTCCTCATCCGGGAAGATGATGCAGACACTCAGAACTGGTCCAAGCACAGATAGTGTCTGTGGCATGGACCACCACAGATGGGGTATCTATACCACAGCTGCTCCCCCAAGGCTCAGGGAACCTTCCAAAAGAGGGGGCAGATAGAGTGTAAGAGCCAGAGATTTGGGAGAACCACAGCCAGTGTCTTCTGGACATGACAGGACCACACGCTCATGAACTCTCAGCACCTATGGTAGCCTGCACAACACCTGTACAAGAACAAGCCAGTCAAGATTCCAGCATGATTGGCAGAAGGGATCCCGAGTCTTCACTCCTAGCTGAGTCGCTACTGACAAGTGATGAGGAAGGGAGAGTCTGTTTTCTTTAAGCATGTGGCTCCTAGTAGGCTGATCCTGCTGTAGTGGAAGGAAGGAAGGAAGGAAGGAAAGGAAGGAAGGAAGGAAGGAAGGAAAGAAGGAAGGAAGGAAGAGGAAAATTAAATTTAAAGTTGGGATGGCGTGAGGGGCTGGGAGTGGATCTGGGAGGAGTTAGGGTAGGAGTGGAAGGTGAATATGATCAAAATACAATGGGTGCATGTATAAAATTCTCAAAGAATTAATAAAATATTGTTTTTAAACATGAAATAAAACTTAAAAACCAAACAAAAATAACATTACTGTGTTCGTATTGTTATAGTCTGAACATGGACTGAAAGCAAATTCAAATGACTTCAGAATTCATCTGTGGTACCCAACCATGTAGGAATTCAAATCTGGTGGATAGAGTCTGCCTGTTTTGACATATGGGTTCACATATAGTCCAACACTCGCTGTAATGTGTTAACTTAAAACAACCACCTTGATTAGAGGTAGGACTTTTGGGAGGTAATTACAATTACAGAACATCATCAAAGTAGAATCCCCTGAATGGTCCTGGTCACCTCTGATCTTGGAAACCAAGCAGATCTGGGGCTGGTCAATACTTGAATGGGAGAGTTGGAGCTCACTACTGGAGACAGGTGTTTTGCATGAAGCGGGGTCAAGGAGGAACATACATGTCTCTTGGTGAGGAACAGTCTGCATCTCTTGTTCTCAGCTAGCAAGAAAGCCAACTTAAGAAAATTACTCCACCTTAAAATTCCAGGCCCCAAAACTGAGCTGCATAAACCATATTCTTACTCATGTTCCACTAACAAAGAACAGAATAATACACAATCTAAAGTCTGGTACTAGTCAGGGTTGGTGATGCACATCTTTAATTCCAGCTCTTGGGAGGCAGAAGCAGGTCGATCTCTGAGTTCGAGGACAGCCTGGTCTACAGAGAGAGTTCCAGGACATCCAGGGCTACACAAAGAAATCCTGTCTCAAAAAACCTAAACTCAAACCCAAAACCAAAACCAACCAGACAAACAAACAAACAAACAAATGGAAAAAAAGAAGGAAGGAAGAAAAGAAAGACCCGTTGTAGAAGGCTTCTTTTGTTAGCTATATTTAAAATAATTGTTTTTATACACTGTTGGAAAAGGTATGTTAGATTTCTGTGGAGGGCATTTGATTGCTTATGATCTACACCTGAGTAGTTCTGAATCAATAAAAACACCTGAGCTCAGATGCTCAGGGTTCCACTATGCAGTCTGGAGCTGGCCAAGACAGTGGTTCTCTCTGCTGAGGTCTGGAAGGGTTTGTAATTATAAAATATGCCTCCTTGTTTTCCTTGCTGATCCATAACAGCAGCTAACCCCAAAAAAATCCACAAAAAATTTAGTACTGGAGAATTGGAGGAATAAAATCCGAAAATACACCAATCATGTGTTGATGAAGGGCTTGGTTACAGAATGCAAAAGGCATATCTGGCTCAAAAAGTTAATGAATTCAAAGATTGGTTTGAGGACAACTAATGAAAATTGTGGCAGAATTCCTGCAAAAACACAAACCCATAGAGATGCCAAATAGAACTTAAGTAGCCATCTCCCTGCAGTTCTGTTAAAAAACTTCAGGAAGTGGCACCTGTGCTCTGAGTCTTAGACATTGCAAGCAGGAGAAGTTTTTTTTTTCCTAAATCCATAGGGACAAAAGTGTGTTTTATAAAAATAAATGGTGAATAGGATGAGCAATTCTAACAGTTTTTGTAGGAATGGAACTCATCCACCTTCTGAAAATAAGCACAAGTTTTAAAACAAAGAGCACCGTTCCTGACTGAAAGTTCTTGTCATCAGCTACTCTTGCTGCCCTGTCCCTTTGTGCCCAGGAGCACTGAGGACTGCTGTTTTAGGGAGGCGTCTCTGGAAGAGTGGAACTACTAGTGTGTGTGTGTGTGTGTGTGTGTGTGTGTGTGTACGTCTGTGTGTGTGCCAGTTTGTGTGTACAAGTGTGTGTGTGTGTTTCTAGTGAAAGAAGACTTGCTTGCACTGGCTTGCACATTAGAGGCTGAGTAGTGTGGCAATAGCCATACGCACAATGGAGAGACAGAGCCCTTGACAGCTGCTTGGCCCATGAAGTTGGGTGCCTCCGTTGTCCCAGTCCGGGACTGGAGGCCTACAGCTACCTGGGAAGTTGCTAGTATTGAATCTGTGTTGGGAGGCCAAAGAGGTTGGTGTCCAACGTCAGTGAGAGAAGTAGCAAAGGAAGATAGCTTCACACTGCCTTTTCCCTCAGAGCTCCTATCTGGGGACCCATTGAAAGGCACCACACACTTTGAGGGTAAGTCTTCCTCCCACACTTAATCCCTTCTGAAAATGTCTTCACAAACATGCCCAGGTGTGCGTCTTCCAGGAGATTTCAAATCCTGCCAGGTTGACAATCAATCAAGGTCCACCATTACAATTCCACTCTTTGTCAACTTGATACCCAAACACATCTTATATGATGTTTAATTTCCATATAAAGACAATAACAAAGACTCAAATTCCACCCAACATGGTAGGTTTATCCATCCCAAGTACAACTGTAAATGCACCTGTTCTTCACCAGAATAGCTAGCAAAATGCCTTGGGGAATATTTACTTTTTAAATATCCTGTATTAGTTACTTTTCTGTTGCTGTGATAAAATACTATGACCAAGAGCAACTTAAGGAATGTAGTTGTACACTGCTGTGTGGGTTCACCAAGAGAGACATAGAGGCATTTTCATATATGGAAGCCCTCACAGACCTCAGCAGAGGGAACCACAGTCATGGCCAACACCATACTTGACAGTGGAACCCTGAGCATCTGAGCTCAGGTGTTTTTATTCTTTCAGAACACCTCAGGTAGTTTACTGATAGCACACGCAGATCATTAACAATTAAACATCCCCCACAGAAATCCAATATCTGCAAACAACACAAAACGCCCTAGACAGCCCCTCACCCAACAATGCAAAAACAATTATTTTATACACAACTAAAAATAAACTTCCACGACAAAGGAAGACTTTATTTTGGTTTAAGTTTCCAGAGGATTAGAATTTAGAATGGCAGGGACATGGCAGCAGGAGCAGGAAGCTGGCTGATCACATACCTGGCCACATACAGGAAGCAGAAAGCAAACAGGAAGTTGGGTGAGGCTATAAACCCTCAAGGCCCACCCTCAGTGACATACTTCCTCCAGCAAGGCTGCACATTGAACCTTCCCAAACAGCACCACAAACTGGGACCAAGTGCTCAATACATTGGAGTATGTATTTTTTATTTATAGGAGACATTTTTTATTAAAAACCCCAAATCTATTAATTTAATTGTTATAATATAGAGTTAAGAACATTTAAGTACTAACGTTACTAACATAGGAAAGGAAAGAAAGTTTGGCTATCTGCTTACCATGTGAATGTGTGCTTGCATGTATGTGTGTGTATGTGTGTGTGCGTGTGTATATATATATATATATATATATATATATATATATATATATATATATACTACCCACTCCATATTCACTCCACCCCTTAGCAAGCACTTCAGCAGGTCATGGTTGGAGCTGTGACCCACACCCTCATTCTGGAAAGGTCTGGGTCATTGTTCATCTTCCGTAGATTAGATCATTGTAGTTTCCCATCCACCTAAATTACAAGACATCATAACACCAAGAGACACCTGTTATGGTTGAATAAGAATGCCCCCATAGGGCTCATATATTTAAGTGCTTAGTCACCAGGGAGTGGAACTTTTGAAAAGATTAGAGGGATTAAGAGTTGTTGCCTTGTTGGAGGAAATATGCCACTGAGGATGAGATTGAAGTTTCGCTAGCCTCAGTTCTCTCTCTCTTGGCCTGATGATCTGGACCTAGCCTTCAGCTACTGCTCCAGTGCTCCCACCATGATGACAATGGGCTAAACCTCCCAGACTGTAAGCAAGCCCTCAATGAAATGCTTTCTTCAATAAGAGTTGCCGTGGTCACAGTGTCTCTGAGACAATGCTCTAAGAAGGATCTTCTGCATGTTTCCGTTGTGGAGAAGCAACCTGGTTTTCCCCTCTGGATCTGTCATCCCTGCTAACACTGTGACTCACTTCTTAGTCTGTTAACTCGAGGGCATCAGTAGCTCAAACAGGCCGTAGGGAAGGCTCAGCTTCCAGTTCAGGGGAATGATTGTTGTACCTCCTGGCAGGACAGCAGAACGCAGGGTTACAGGAATAAGAAGCAAGAGTTTTCCAGACAGGTCATTAGGGGTGATGGTGAGTGGAACCATTTCCAGTTCCACCTCTTGATTCCTGAACCCTTGGATTCTGGCTATTGGAGAGACAATACCATGCATCATACACAGATTCTGAGCAGGCTTCTAAAGTCCCTCATCCCAGTTCTACAAGCCAGTGCCACCTCATGGGCACTGGAACTGTCTTCAAAGGACATTCACCAGTCTATTAAACCAGCAGCTTCAGGATACTGGGGAACACAGCAAGACCAGCAAGTTCTGTGACCATGAGCTCACAACTGCACTTCTTTGGATGCAAAGTAAGTTTCTGGAGCCGAAATAAGGCTTTGTGGTGAGTGAGGCATTGTGCATGTCTATGGATGGTAGAAGCATTGTGTAAAGGTAATGTATCCACAGTCAGAATAAGTACCTATTCCAGGAAGGACAAAGAGCTGCCCTTTCCATGGTGACAGGGATCCAATACAATCAACCCGCCACAGCACTTCTCTCTGCTGCTGGCAGATTTGGCACTCAGCTGCAGCCACAGCCAGGTCAACCTGGCTGGTGCAAGGTCATGTTGCTGAGCCCATCTATAACCTCCATCCCTGACACTTTGTCATGAACCCATTGCACAATGACAGGCATGGCTGAAGAAAAGACTGACGGCTCGGCACAGAATGGACCGTTCTATGTACTGGATTGCCCTCCTCTTCTGATGGGCATTTACACGGGACATGAATATCATCACACCCTTAGCCCATTTGGAGAGGTCTATCCACATACCTCTTCCCAGAATATCTTTCTCATCAATTTCCCAGCCATGCTCCTCCCAAGCCGCTGACTAGCCAATCAAGCCATTGGCTGCGCCTGTGAATTAATATAGAATAAGCCTCGTTTCCTTCCAAGTAACATGCATGATATTGTGTGTGGCCTGGGGTTGTGCCCACTGTAAAGATTTCCCTTTACCACCATCCTTCAGGGATGTACCATGAAGGGCCTCTGATGCCGCCCATCCTTTCCCATGTGATATCTGTATAGCTAGCGTGCAGCACCATCTGTAAACTAAGCTGCAGACTCCTCTTCCTCATTGGGCTTCGGGCCACCCCATGAAGCTGAGGATAAAAGATAACTTATATCTCGAGTATGAACTGAAGGCTTTTAGACCATTTCTTTAGGTAACTTACTCATGCCTTCAGGAACTTTTCAGGCCCAGTTGTATACATACCACTTTGATTTAATGGTGGATTTTTGCCGTGCATGTCCAATTTTATGGCTTGGTGGATCAAGTAATTCCCAGTACGCAATGGGCAGCTCAGGTTGTATAGTAACTTGGTGGCCCATTGTCAGGAGTTGAGTTTCCACTAAGGCCCCACAACAGGCCAGAAGCTGTCTCTCAAAGGGAGAATATATATTTGCAGATGACAGCAGGACCCTGCTCCAAGGTGTCTATTGCAATTCACCTGGGAGGGCCTGCCAAAGGCAGCAGACAGCATTGCCACCTGCCTCTGACAAGTGACAAAGCAGCTGTCACTTGTTGCAGAGCCAGACCCTTCACCCTGGCCTGGGTCCCACCCAAAACTAACAGCTTTTAAAGTGGAAGGGACTGTGTGCAGTGGCTTAGTCTTCTCTTTTAAAGGAATATATTCCTACACTCCCCTCCATAGGACTCGCAGACATTTTTATTACACACACACACACATACACACGCCACAGCACGCATGTGGGGGTCAGAAGATACTTTTAGGAGTGGTCCTGGGGATGGAACTCACACCATCAAGCTTAGCAGCAAGCTCCTCTGCCTCCTCTTACCAGCCTGACTCCCAGAAATTTTACCGAGGTATAAGGGCCTTTGAATTTGGGTTAGGTTTACTTCTCATCTCCTGACACAAATATTCTTTACCACTAAGTCCAGAGTAGCATGTCCTTCCACTCACTCAGAGGAATTAGCATAATGGCATCACGAACATTATGTATCATGGACCTGTATCATGGACCAATGTCAGGCATGCTTTGTTTATCCAAAACTCTACAAAACACTTAAAAGTCCCTTATTGAGGCTGAGGGTTCAGTTGGTAAAGTGAAAAAAAAAAAAAAAAAAAAAAAGCCAGGCAGACCAAGCCTGAATAACTACACCTGAGGTTACCCTCTGGCCTCCACAGGCCCACGCACTAAGTCCCTTTATTAAACACACGACTATGAATGTGCCCCCAAATCTCCTCTGTGGGTCTTGACAGAAATAATAATATCTAGTAATAACATAAGGTGTGCAAAATTATCCTCGTTCATAGAAGAATGCTCAATAACTATCTCAATAAAGACTGAACTGGCCCATCGATCCTTTTCTCCTCTAAAGTCCTGTTAGAGATTTTGTTCTGCTGTGTTTTGAGACAAGGTCTTACGATGTAGCCCAGGCTGACTGAGAACAGCTCTCTCGGGTGCTGCCCTCTTGCCTTAGCCTCCCAGATTCTGGGTTACAAGCATGAGCCAGCACACCAGCAAGACTTTTAATAAGCATATATTCTGCCTTAGGTCCTCATCAAGGATGCCATTTACCTTAAAACCTGAAGGAACTTTTGATGGACTATATTTCACAGCCATAAGGAGGCTTCATAGACATTTTCAGTGTTGTTGGCAGTCTGGAAACACACTGTGGCAGTTTCAAAGAACTCAACCCTAGTGGAGAGAAACGGGGCCTCAAATCCCTGTGAATTTTCCTATTTGCACATGTCAGGACGGGTAAAGGGATGACGGAATGAGGCGAAGGGGTAGGAGACGTTTGAATCGCAACTCTCGCTCTCCTCGGAGCCTATAAAGCCCGGAAGTTGCATCTTCCCTTCTAAAGCTAGAGCACAGTCTCTTCTGCCAGGAGGAGACCACAGTTCCTCCTATCACTCCGACATTCTTTGGGTCTAGATTCCCTTCTGTCGTGGCTACTCAGGGAAAGGAGTGTAAATCTGAGTAATCTAAAAACTCCATTTGTGTCAGGCCAGTGTAGACGAACGTCTACTCTATTTTAAAAGGTATTGGCGTTCCCACACCGGGAGTCGAACCCGGGCCGCCTGGGTGAAAACCAGGAATCCTAACCGCTAGACCATGTGGGAGACGACAGATGGGTGACCGAGCTCAGGCAAATTGAGACTCTCTGCTCCGCTCCTCCCACCGTCCTCAGACTCCACCCATGAGTATTAATCTGCCTTGCGCACGCGCGAATCCATTTTAACGCTGTGCGCCCAGCGCTCTGATCTGTCCCCATCTGCTCCCCGCCTTTAGTTGCCCCATCGGAGCCTCTGTACACCGTCCTGCCCTGACTTCAGGACTCCGTGGGCCCGGAGCCCTGCACAGGAGCGGCTGTGGCACGCGCAGGTCACCCCGACTGCGGCAGCCAGGCGGAGCCAGAAGGCTGGGCTGCCGCAGTCACCGCGGTGCCCAGCTGCGGATCCTCTTAGGGACACGGGGAACCCGGTGGCCCGGAGGCGGCCTTCTTCGCCGGCCTGTCTCAGTCTCTCGGAAACAGGGGCACTTGGAAGGGTCTTGGGCGGGTCCACTACGACCTCCTAGTGACACCCAGAGACCCGAAATGGAAACTGTGCTCTCCTTACAGGATGAAGCTCCTCGGCCAGGAGAGCGCGGGATCCCCGCAACCAACAGTCAGATGACCCCAGACAGGCTAGAAGCCGCGACAGCAGACCTACTGTGCGCAGAAGAAGCCTCCCTCTTCCGTTTGTCTGTCCACCCACCACGGCAGTCTTCTACACTAGCTTTAACATTTCATTTGTTTTCGGTCCGTGAGAGATAGCTGCTTTCATTTTTGGTGACACCTGTTGGGAACACCCAGAAATCCTCTTCAAAACCAATCCTACCAACTACAGAGAGCCCTGCATCGGGCTTCCGAATTTAGGGGGCGGGCAGGCAGGGATTTCATGTTTACTTTGCAATTTTTCGTCTCATGGGATAACAATTATCACTTTGAGGCATCTTACAGTTTTAAGGATACAAATCACCAGTGTCTTATGACCACATGCAAATTTACTTTAAAAAATAATCATAATAAGAGTTTCACTATATAAACCAGGCTGGCCTGGAGCTTACAAAATCAGCCTCCCGAATGGTGCAACTAAAGCCACCTTTATCCACCCCGATCTTGGGAGTAATTGCTGGCTCCTATTGGTTCTCAGAGGTTGCAATGGGCTTCTTTCCCTGACACTGGTTCAGGACATCACGTTGGTAGCTGGAGCTGGCCACACTGAGGCTGTGCAATGAGGGAATGTTGTAAGGCTGGACTTCTTACCTGGGAGAGCAGGCCAAATAGTTAAACACCAATGGTGTGCTAGGTAAAAACCACACCGGGAGGGGAGAGTTGGGGGGGGCAGGCAGCCTGCTTCTCCCCTCTTCCTGTGGCCTCCCTCCTATGGACATCCCAGGGCATGAGGGAGAGATGGAGAAGGGGAAGAACTCAGATGAAGCCCAAACTCACTGCTCTCATGTGCTTGCTTTAGGGCTGCCTCTCAAGGGACATGGGTTCCTAGAAACCAGCCCTGCTTGAGCCCCAGAGACTGCCTCACAGGGAGGCCAGAAGACCTTTCTGGTGGCTTGGTTAATCCAGGGTCCCTGCTTCATCTACTTAGGACTCTGAATGAGAGCTTCAGGGAGCAAGGCAGGAAGTCTTTTAGCAAGCACCCCACCCACCCACCCCCTTGTGATGTCCCTAGATTTTAAGAGTCCCCGAACTAAAGGACTAAGCTGCCTTTTGCCTTCCTAAAAGTACAGGGTCCCTGAAGCACAGAGACTCAGGCCATGTCCGCTTCTGGCTGTCTGTAAACTCTGAACTCCCCAGCCAAGCTTTCCGGTGTCCATACCCTGCCCTGGCGCAGAGTGCTCCACCCTGCATGTCCATCTGCCAGCCCAGCCTTTCCACTCTGAGCCAACCCTAAGGCCTGCTCAGCTTCCTAAAATCGCCTCAGGCTACAATCACCAGGCACCCTGTTTTCTCTGAATCCCCAAACACAAGCCTTTAAAAAAAAATTGCATCAAGGTGAATCCCTCACCAGCCCTTAAGTTATTCAATAAGAAGGTTCAGGAGTTAAAATCAGATTCCAGAATACCCCTGGGAACCTAATCCTGTGCTCAATCATTTGGCCAAGTAGTCCCTCCTTTCATCTAACTTAAATACTTCCCGCTGTACTGCCATGTGAAAGTTGCCACCTTTTACCCAGCAACGTGAACAAAACGTTCTCTGGGAGAAGGAAACACATACACAGAGAGACAGAGCTTTCTTGTTGAGACAAAGAGCAGTATTTCTGTCCCAGTGCCTACAAGGCTGATTCTCTGTGGGCACCTCGTTTTATCTACCATTTGATACCCGGAAAGCCCCAAACAGACTGTACTTGTCAGACACTCAGCAGCCGGGGGGATGTGGGGTGTGATCCAGGCCTGGTCTCTAGTCACTTAGGAGTGGACATGGCTTTCATTTCAGGGGGCTGGTGAGTTAGCTTTTGGAAGAGAACCAGAGATACACAGCGGTCGACTCTGCTCTGAAAGGAGCATGCCGCCAGTCCTACTCAGCCTGGACTCAGCGTTAACCTTGGAACTCTTTTGGATAAGAATCCCTTCTCCACCCGCTGAGCACCAGGACAAGCTAATCTCCACAATCCAACACCGGGTCCAGCTTCTAAGACTGAGTCAGATCTCAAAAGGCCGCCGGGATGACAAAGCTTCCCCCAACAACTTGTTCAGATCATGTAACTTTGCTCCTCACCCCTGTTCCAAATCTAGCAACTGGCCCCATCATATGCCACATTTGCTCTGTGTGATTTGGCAAGTGAAACATCGATTCCCAGTGATGTTTTTAACGTTCCATTGCAAAATGGCAGGCAATTAACGTTGCTTAGAAAACAGGGCAACAGTCTTCCTTGGTTGTTAAGGGTATTTCCATTCCTCACTCAGTCAGCCTCACACATTCTCCACCGCGCTTTGCTATAGTCCTCCGATTTGCATTGCGCCAACAGCTGAGAAGCGGAAGGGTCCACACGTCGTTTTCTATTGCCCTAGCAATTAATTTTCACAATAAAAGCAAATTTAGTCTCTTTTTCTACTGTTATATTTTTAATTCCCATACGGCTTCTGCAACATCTCCAGGGAAAACAGAACCCCCGAAGAAAAAGTCACGAATGAAGACAGATTGATTTTTGTCGATGCAAATGTTAAGGTTCTCTGTTTAACCTGTACGAATTTGTTCAAATGTTGAAGACTGATTAAGAAGGTGTTATGTAGAAAAGCATGCTGCCACATCCCAGGCAGACCAAGGATTGTTACAAGGACAAGCTAGCAGAACCCAGAAACAGTCTGTCTTTGCAACAAAACAATGTTTTGTAAAGATTTGTATGTATCTGTATCTGTGTGTGACTGTATGCTACATGAATGGCAGGTCAGGTCCTCTGGAGCTGGTGTTACAGGAAATTTTGAACTGAACTTGGGTTCTCAAGAAGAGCAGCAAGTTTTCTTGACCTCTGAGCCATCTCTCAACCGTCTCCCCCATTTTTTTTTTTAAAGTTAAAATGAAGACGGTTTCCATGTAAAAAGTTATTTATAAAAGAGCAATTTGAAAACAACAAAAAGCCATTTACTGATAGTGAATTTATGAAACAATATATGAAAAGAAGGGTAAATAGATATAATATGCCTTGAGGAGAAAAGGGGAATATGTCTAAAATCAGTTTGTTTCACAAGACAATAACCAAGCAAATTAAAGAATCTGGAAAATCTATTCAAAGAAGATTGGAGAACAGAACTACTAATTTTATTTTTTCCTCCTCCCCCTTTTACGATTTATTTATATATATATATATATATATATATATATATATATGAGTGCTCTGTCTGCATGTACACCTGCATGCCAGAAGAGGGCATCAGATTCCATTATAGCTGGTTGTGAGCCACCACATGGTTGCTGGGAATTGAAGAGCAGCCAGTGCTCTTAGCTGCTGCGCCATCTCTCCAATCCAGAAACACTAATTTTAAATTTAATTTTTGGTGATGGATGACAGTATGGATACTACAAATAATGGCTCCATTTGCTATCTTTATTAGTGGTATTGCTGATGAATATGGTGCAACTGAAAAAAAAAATGGCTCCAAGAGATTTACATGAAGCAGTAAGAATATTCTCACTGTAATGACCAGAACACACTTCAAGTTTAAATTCCTTGGCTTAAGAGGGATCTATAAAATAAATGAATGCCTCTCTATAAAAGCTGTACCCATGAAAATGGGACCCTGCTGGCCAGCTTGCCCAAGAACAGATGACTGGAGTTTTTCTGTAAATGTCTAGTCTTGTATAATTTTAATTAAAACTGCTGTTCATGTAAGATAATTGTCACAATACTAACCCAATGTTTCTGCTTCTGTGAACAAGCTTGCTTGCTCAAGATAACCAAGACATCTGTTTGCTAAAGATAGCCCCTGCTTACACACAGGGAGGAAGCTTGCACACAGGCAGGGTATGTATCAACACAACCCCCAGAATGTAACTTTGTGGTTTTTGTCTTTATAAATCCCTGACTAATGTGACTCAAGACTGCATCTAGAGATTCCCAACTCTCAGATGCAGTCCTAGTACCAGTTTAGCAAAACCTCTTTTTTGTTAAAATGTATTCGTGTTCAGATTGGTGAATCTCTGAATGACCCCAGACCCAGAGCACTCATGTGATTTCTTTGTCTGTTGTCAACATATCCAATACAGTTATTGACAAAGCCCTGGCAATGGTAGGTAAAAGAAGGGGACTTAGGCAGTTGTTGCCCAAAACTCACATTTAATGAAGTATCATTGTATACAACACCGTAACATTTATGCACAAGAGTTAAAAATGGCTACCATGATGCAAATCACCATCAAGTTCATGACTACCACAGGGGCCAAAAGACATTGCCAGGCCAGGGAATTCTTAAAAGGGCTAGTGCTGAATTGAGGCCAAATACTGAAATGTTATATTACTGAGTCATTTAGGGTATCAACACCAAAATTCATGCAGAACTGGATGATGAGAACTGGCACGCAGGCTTAGCATTTTGGTGGCTTTAACCACTTATTTAAATGAGTCGAACATGTCTTCAAAGTGAAAACCATCTTAGCAATACAATGTTTCAAATCATAACAATGTTCCAAATGAAAGGGAAATCAAGACTAGCTCTGACTGAGGCATACAGCCTTGTGCATTTGGACACTTGTCTAAACACAGCCCTGCGAACGGAGAAAACACATAGGTTCGCTTTTCAATTTGGCACAAGAATTTAAAAACATTTTAAAATTTCTGGGAAAATAATAGCTTCATATATTTGAAACTCCATTTTCAGTTGACATGTCACCTCCCAATTTTTTTATTTTTTTGGCCTCATCCTTGTATACAATGTTCTCACAGCACTACCCTCTCGTCCCTCCGCTCTCACCAAACCCCTTCTTACTAATAAGCTCTTTTCTTACCCTTCTCTTCCTTCCTTTTCAGGATTTTTTTTTCCAGATGTATGTGTGTGTTTTATCTGCATGTATGTATGTTTACCACGTGTGTGCCTGATGCCCTAGGTCAGAAAAGGGTATCGGATCTCCTAAAACTGGAGTTATGGGTGGTAGTGGGTGCTGGGAACTGAACCCTCCGGAAGAGCAGCCAGTGCTTTTAACTGCTGAGCCATCTCTCCAGTCTCTCCTCTCTCCTCTCTGTCTCTCTTTCTCCCTCCCTCCGCTGAGTGCTCATGACTCATGAGTGCAACCTCCGTGTCATATACAGAAGACAGCACCCCACAGCACTCCTCCCCACCCTTTACTTCCCATGGTCCTTCCACCTCCTTCCCCAACATTCCCTGGCCTGAGAGTAGAAGTACAGACATCCTGTTGGGGAGAGGCACTCAGCGGCCACTTATTCTCAGCACTCTGAGCAGCCATGAGTCCCCACTTTGACCTGCACACTGCCAAGAGGCTTCTCTGACCAAGGCTGAGAGCTGCATTAGTCCTTGGGCACAAACATAAGCATTTACAAGGAAGTTTAACTCCATATCCATCTGGTTTGCTAACTTTCTAAGGGAGTGCACAGAGCTAGTCTGGTGTTCAGCTTGAAGAAAAATTTGCTCATGACTTCTTACTAGACTCTAAGTCCTGTCTTCCCAAAGATAGAAGTCCCTCACTGCAATCACACCTTGCTCACCTCATCACGTTTTGGTAGCGCTTATTATGAGCAACCTTTTTCTTTTTCCAAGACTAAAGGGCACTAAGACTAAAATCTGAACCAAAATATCTGAGGATGAGCTTGGAATTAAAACACTTCTGTCAAACCAGCTATTGGTGCATTGGTGTCTCTGATGCAATGAGAAATATCCCACTAGTTTTATATTCAATCTCTCATTCCCAAGAGCATCAGCACTCTGCCCACAGATTCCAATGGCTGTTCAGAACTGTGCACTCCTGCTTTGATGAGAACAGAAATTATAAATGGGTTAGGGAGTTGAGAGGCAGGGACCTGGAAATCAGCAGTACTAGGAATGTCCTTGTTTCTCCAGCAAAATTCCAGAAGGGAGTACTGGTTTCTTATTTCCTAAATAAGCACCCTTGCTCAGAAGTTATACTTGAGGGCATGACCAAAACTCCAGTAACATTTTACCCCATTGCTTCTAATCCTTTTAGTTACCAGTTTTAGAATTAGATCTCTAGATTCCCATGGTAAAAGTGGATTATATGTATTTCCCAATTCCAGTTCATTACCTATGATTGTAGAGTTACCTCTTCAAAGACGGGAACATTACAGTAGCCTTGGTCAGGGCTCTGCGGAGGCCTATTAGAGAAAGCTACCTCTCTAGCATGTGTACATACCCAACATTCCAAGCTACCCTGCTCATAAGTGTTAATCCAGTTGAGTGGATCAATCACCAGACTAAGAGACCATGACTCAAGAAGACCGCGTCACCTTTAGCCCTGACAAAGAAAGACATGAGAGGAGTAATTATCCCTTTAATGAGATAATGTATTTTTCCTTCCCAGAAAATTCATCCCTGGTGCAATTATGGAGTCTGACTTTTGATTGTTGTCTGTGGTACTTTGGGCTTTTTTATATTTTTCTTCTGAAGCTGTCTCCTCCTTACCCCTTTTCTGCCATGTAGCTGCTTATAAATGTCATGGTTTTTCTGGTGAAATTTACAACCTGCCTGTCATGAATTTCTGATCCTGTACTGCCTCAGTCTCCCTGATGTCAGTGCTAGGGACTGAACCCAGGGCTTCCTGAATGCTAGGCAAACACTACTAAGTGAGCTGCTTCCCTAACCCAGTACTTAATTCTTTATGTAGCATTCTCTCTCTTAATATTGTGAGGTAATCCCACAAGAGACCCCCACAGACACTCTGATAGCCAGGCATAGTGGTACACACCTTTAATCTCAGTACTCAGGAGGCAGAAGCAGGCAAATCTCTGTAAATTCAAGGCCAGCCTGGTCTACACAGTGAGTTTCAGGTCAGCTAGAGCTATATAGTGAGACTCTGTCTCAAAAAAAAAAAAAAAAAAAAAAAAAAAAATCCTGCCAAAACAAAGGCCAAAAGAAAGTCTTTATTGCTCACCGCCAGAAGTACCATACACGTGACATACACTCACATACACCTAAATAAAAAGAAATTTTGTTTTATTACATTAATTGGGGAAAAGAGCTAAAAGGTATTAAAGATACTGATGACAAAGTATCTCATAGTTATAAAAGGTTCAGTTTGCCAAGTCATACAATAACTCTCAGAAATCAATGGAGCAAATGAGCAAAATCATAAAAATATAGGTTTGAAGAACCAGCAAGCAAAATACAAAAACCCTTGTATCCTGAAACTGGCAATACTCAAATATTCACAAATATTTATATTTACTCCACAAAGAAAAAATATACAGGCTATCTTCTACCCGTTTATAAATTTCAAGTACACCTTTAAATAAATAGTTCTTGTTAAAAATAAAGGTAACTGGCTTGGGGAGATGATGGATCAGTAGGCAAGAGTGCCCACTGCACAAGCATTAAGACCTGAGTTCAAATCCCTACAATGTACATCAAAAGCTGGGCGTGGACATGCTCAAGCCTGTAAAACCAGTGCAGTGGTGGAGCAGACGGGGAGCCATGGGGATTACAGTCTCCAAGTTAGCTCCAGGTTCAGCATGAGACCCTGCCTGGAGGGAGGGAGGAAGTCAGGAGAGTGACAGAGAGGACGCTGCTGACTCCTCCTCTGGCCTCCAAGTGCTCATGATCATGAATACAGCCATACACACGTCCATATAACACACACACACACACACACACACACACACACACACACACAGATTCTACATGGAAAGCCCATCAGATGGAGCCAAGACAGAACTCAGAAGAGTGGTTTTAGTCCTAACCACATCTATTACAGAATACATCTATTACAGCACACACCATTCATTCTAGTACTCGGAAGGCAGAGACAGGCATATCTCTGTGAGTTCCGGGGTAGCCAAGGTTACACAGTAAGACCCTGTTTCAAATACCACCCCCTCCCCAATCCAAAAAACAAAAACAAAAAAGAAAAAAAGCAAATGGTTAAAGTAAGAGTTCCACAGCAATTGCTACTGTCCTTTGAAATACGGCGATCTGGATAGCAATGCAGGCATCTGTGAATTCACTGGTAAACTACGCCTGAGGAATTCGAACGCTAACTGGAGGTAAACTGCTGACTCACTGTACTTTAGGATCAACTTAGTTTGCAACGTTGAGTTCCTTCTTCCTAAGAAAATGGATGGGTTGAGAATGAGATTACTGAATATATAAAAGTTAACCAGCATTCCTCCCAGTCAGGGAAGGTTCCTGTAATGTAAACACGGTGGGAGCATACAGCCAAGCATTCAACAGAACTACATGAGTTGAGCCAGGCAGATTAGCTTTCCAAAGTAAGGTAAAGTTAGCTGGAAAACTGGGATGAACCAGTGAAACAGGCTGGGAAACAATGACTGATCATAAATCTTTATCTGGGATCCGTCTGACATGGCACCAGTACTGCAAGCCAGGCATTCCAGGGTCCTAGAGAAGTAAGATCCACAACCTTCAGCAATGCAGTGTCAGACCAAATTAATTTTTCAACTATAAGAGACTCTTTTTTCAGAATCCTAGACTCTTTTAGTTGCCATCAAAGAGGGAGAAGTTGGGGCTGGAGAGGTAGCTCAGTGTTTTAAGAGCACTGTCTGCTCTTCTAGGAGACCTGGGTTCAGTTCCCAGCACCCACAGTGATAGGCAGCTCACAACTGTCAGTAATTCCAACCCTAGGATATCTGAGGACCTCTTATCTTCACATACACCAGACACACACATGGTGCATGACATACATGCAGAGAGTACATGCACATAAAATAAAAAATAATACATTTTTTAAAAAATAGAAAGTTACATATAATGCTTAGTTCAATGCTAGGTCGGAAGGTATCACATTCCCTGGTATCAACAGGACACAAGATCTCAATAGCCTTTATTTACTTTAAAACATTCACAGGAAAACAAGAGAGAGAGAAGGAACATGAAATATGAAACAAGGGGTCTACCTGGGGGGAGGCAGGACTGGGAGTCAGCACAGCAAATATAAAGTATGATAAAATGTCATAGTGAAAGTTGTCAGTTTGTATAAACAGTAAAGAAAATTAAAACTCTTAGCTCAATTGTATCT
Organism: Cricetomys ansorgei; assembly: GCA_026225945.1. Classification (NCBI taxonomy): domain Eukaryota; kingdom Metazoa; phylum Chordata; class Mammalia; order Rodentia; family Nesomyidae; genus Cricetomys; species Cricetomys ansorgei. The sequence continues at coordinate 6,195,286 of JAMJFZ010000713.1, read as the reverse complement.
TGAAACAGATGAGCATTTATATCACCTCACAAAACTCTTTCTGTTACAAGAAGCAAGTTGGAATTCATGTAGTACTACAGGAGGAAGAGGTCTGTCTGACCTCGAACCTTAGTGTTTGGGTTACACCATCACAGGGGTTTTCTAACTTTCAATTATTTGAGCTCAGTAAGTGAAGCTGGTATAAAGGACAATTTCTATTCTAAGACTTCTTGATTATACTACTTTGATGTTTACTTTTTAACTTTTATTTACTATCACAGTGTGTGTGTGTGTGTGTGTGTGTGTACAGAGCAATCAAGGAGGCCAAGAGGACAACTCTGTGGAGTTGGTTCCACCTTTACGTAGGGTCTAGAGCTAGAATTCAGGACGTCAGACTTCTGTGGCTTTACCTACTGAGCCATTATGCCTACCTCTTCAAAAACACTTCCCTTTTGCCACTGTTAAAAATCAACACTTTTGCATTAAGACAAAATGTATCTCCCTTCCTAACTGTGTCTAGCTAAATTAAGCACTTAAAAAAGTATTCCCCGTTACTGCCCTGTATCTTCAATTCTTAATTAACTCAACCACAGGCTTCCTTACATGACAGCAATATGGAAAACCACATAGAAATGAAATGTCCTCTGGGCAACTGCTACCCACTCAGCTCCTTCAACTGTGGGTGCGCAACTGAGTGTGTTGACAGTAAAAGGTACAAACACACAATGACCACAAATCAATTCAAAATCCGACATGTGACCAACCCGAAGTGTTTCTGGCTTTACATGCCAGTGCTGTATCATGCGACTTCGCTGCAGTTAATTCTGAACACACACTTTGCTGTGCCTACCATCAGACTGCACAATAATAGACGCCACCTCAGATCTCAGCTGAGGCTCCAGATAGCTGTGGGTCTGGAAACTGCAGTGCTCCTTACTCTGTGTACAGTTTTCTGCTCTTACAGGTTAGCTACAGAAAACAAAGATTTGAAATTTTTCTGCTGTTATGTCTTACATGTGCCTATCAAATTAGTATATCATTAGGTTGTATGGTGTTAGAATATTTGATTTTTAAAAACTGCTGTTTGCATTGTTGATTTGAGCTTCATAAAAATCCTTACATGGATTCTGGCTTGAGATTATGATAGAATTTCTAACAATTTCTGAAATGGCACTCTACATAATTCAGCCATTTTGTACTACATACTTATGCAAAGCAGAGCTTTCAACATTAACAATTCCAAAATCAAAATATCAATCAACTCTGGAAAATGCTGAAGATGTTCTACATCCTGCAGCATCAACTACTCAGCCAAGATGTAATTCCTACATAAAAACAGACACACCTACCTCATTAGTAAATGCAAATATTCTTCTCTTTAATGAACGCCAGAACCATATGCACACCAAAAACTATTTTAAAATAATTTACTTTATGGCTTTCTATCAGCAATTTAAGTCTGCGGTCACATAAAGATTCCTTGGGCAGAAAAAGGTCACAAGTGCAAAGCTTAAGAAGCCCTGCTCTGCTACCACCCCAGTAACACAGACACACTCTTAAAAAGACCAGCTGTGCATTTATTTGCATAAAGCCAAAGGACAGACTTAACATCCAACATAACACCCGGTGAGGCTTCCAGTGCAGTTCCTGATCCGGTTCAGAAGCCCTTGGTTTCCCTGCTTACTCAAGGACGGTGCTCTTACACACTTCATCTACATGTGTGGAACATGAGGCCTCTACACATCTTCAGTTTTCACAGAATTAGTATTAAGTCCAAAAAAGTCTTTTTTGATGATGTAACGAACACACTGCAAGATCACATTTCTTTCATGTCGAATGTCTGGAGCTAGAAGCTAAAATGCAAATTTTAAAAGATTAGCTGGTTAAAAAAAAATGTTCAATAAGTACAACTTAAAATACTAAGTGTCCCCTCCTGAAAGGAAGAGCACAGAACAGTAAGACAGACAGACTTGTCAAAATACAATACAAACACATTTCCTTTTCTCTTTAACTTACAGACTACCTTGCTTTCTAAGCAGCACAAATATTCACATTTGGGCTCCTCTCTAGGGGTACACAGCAAAGGGCAGGAAAGCAGACTTCCTCTGAAGTCACACCATTCCCTCACAGGTGTGGGGCACACCCCTGTGTACTTGGCTCCTGCGATGAAAGCGCCACCTCAGCACAGGGATTCCATAGCTGCCTGGGCAACCTGGGACTCCAGAGCTTTAAAAGATACTCTTTAAAACGTCAGTAAGAGAAAACAAAGAGGATCTGCCAAGTCTAAGTTTATGAATGGTAAAAACCAGTATGTTAAATACAGTAAGAGCTGAAACTAGCACCTAAAATACCTCCACACCCCTTGATTTTCATAACTCCCCATTTTTATGATCACAACCGTGTTAAATTAAAGTTCGGGCGCTTAACGGAGAGTCCAGAGTTGAAATTTCCAATGCTCTTTATTAACCACAATCCATGTCACATCTCAGGGAATTCTATACTCGGGCTGCTGGGCAGAGAGCTCACTCCAAGGCTTCCTCACCCCATGCTCTCCTCTTGGTTCTCCTCCTGCTCGCTAGCTTCTTCTTCCTTGTTCTCTGCTGTCCGTCTGTCTCCTCTCCCCCTCTGCCCTTGCCCTAGTTCTTTTTTATTCCAAATCCTCTTCTCCACCCAGCCTTCCAATATATAAATCAATGGCGCCTAACCTTCATCGGCCTTAAGGCTAAGGACTGTCCTATTCTTTTGGAGAGCCGATAGCCACTCCTTTGTTTACTGGTAGGATGTGAGTCCTTTACGTGCTTCAAGGACAGCTTACTGGAACATTATCCATAACTAAAATCTCCCACAACACAACCGAAAGAAAGCTAAAATTCCCTGGTATCCAGAAAAGAACATGACCGGTAGTTGTGCTATTTTCTAAGAAAGATTGTATTTTATATGGATGTTTTCTGATGTCTATTTCACAGAAGCATCACTCATGTTTACCAGCATCAGATAAACACCTGAAATCGCAACAACTGGCTATATCCAGCAGTTACCGTCACAGCGTAGAACATATTCTAGATCCACTTTAATAAGAAGCAACTGTGTGCCCGGAACCCTGACCGGACAGACTGGACCCTCTGGCCGCAGCATAGGTGCTCACCTGATGAGGCAAGAGGTTCACAGTCCACTAGACTGCTCCTCTTAGACAGGAGAAGATCTCACCTCTCGACAGCACCATCCCCACTACTCAGAAGCAAGACAGGCAGCTATCTTTTTACAGCTTCAAGCATTTAGTAAACGCTTGAATACACAATGCTGGTACAATCAGTAAAGCCTTAGATATGAATAAAGGCACAGTCAGAGAAAGGGCAAAGGCTGTGCAGAGCTCGGAAACGAGACAGAGTAAGTCACTTCAGGACTCGTCTTGACATTACTTCTGGGCTTTTCCAAAGGTATTAAAAAAAGACGTATTCATTTGCTTATTTATTTTCATCTTGTCTTTATGGGTGCTTTGCCTGCACGTGTGCATGTGCACCAGTGCCTGTGGAGCCTGAGGAGGACAGCGGATCTTTGGACTGGGAGTCACAGGCTGTGAGGCAGCATGTGTGCTGGGAACTGGACCTGGGCTCTGGAAGAACAGCCATGTTCTCAGCCACTCCCTGCAGTCCTCAATAGGCATTTGTATTTTAAAACAGAAAAATGATTTTCTTTTCCTTCAGCTTGCCACTGTATTTCACTCTCCTTCCGATGAAAATTCTAACCTCAACACATACCTCCTCCTCAACAGTTGAACCCATATTTGAATACACTGGTGTCAAGAGTGATGAAAACTGATTGTTCTACATGCACTGCACACCAGCAATGTGCACACAGATGAGTCTCTAAGGAGCACATGTAGCTGGAAACACACACACAGCACCCCAGGAACCCCACCTTTACGAGATACAGAGCACCCCAGGAACCCACCTTATGATACACCGTGTCCCCACCTTTACCACCCAAGCACAGGCATCACAGCGTGAAGAAAACCACTCACCATTTCCAGGAGATGTGGGTGATGTCTTCTTGGCTCAAATAACGGGTGTTGGTGACTCTTTTTCTTCATAAGGGTAATCTTTCTGAAACCATTCTTCAGGTTCTCCCTCTTGGCATTTGAGACAGTTGTTTTAACGTTCTGTTTTGGACTCTTGGGAGGACTACTCTGGGGAGCATAGTTTTCTGACAGAATATCTGCTTCAGTCTTGATGGGAGTTTCTAAGTGTGTTGAACACAAACATAAAAATAAAAAGCAGGTAAAACAAAGTCAAAACAACTAAAAGAGGTATAATAATCCTCCTGGCCACAATACTAGCTACCCAGTGACTTTGGTTTTGTTTTCAAGACAGGGTTTCTCAGTGTAGCTTTGGCTGTCCTGGAACTCACTCTGTAGTTCAGGCTGGCCTCCTGAGTGCTGGGATTAAAGGTGTGCGAAGGTCCCCCAAATTGCCAAGAATTAAGGAGACTGCCCCTGAGAACAAAAAACACTCATAAGAGACAGAAGCTTGGAGCTACTCAAAAGAATAAGGAATACCAGGGAGCAGGAAATATGTGAATAAACATAAAGATGTCCTTTGAAAAGAATTAAAGATAATGACTACTTAAACAAATCAGTGAGGCAGGACAGATGTTATCAGATGAAATCTGCAACAAGAAAGGGAAAAAGTATAAGCAATGTTACACATCTCAAGCTGTATCAATGGACAGCCATCTAAGACACCCTCATATATGACATATATGGACCGCCTCATTTAAAAGACAGGGATGGTCAGATCAGAAAAAGAACAAGACCCAACTGTCTGATTCTAAGAAAATAAACCAAAATGCAGGCACTCCTTGCCTTACAGTCTGAGCTGACATTAAATCTCAACTGTGTATGTGTGTATGTGTGTGTATGTATGTGTGTGTCTGTGTGTATGTGGGTGTGTGTATGTGTCTGTGTGTGTGTGTGTGTAAGCATGCACCAGGGCATGGCATGCAGAAGTCAGAGGAATTGTGGCTTCTGTTCTCTCTTTCCCACCACGGGTCCCCACGATTAACTCAGGTCTTCAAGCTTGTTAGTAAGTACTTTTATCCAGACCCATCTCACTGGCTCCAAAACAACAAATTTTTCAAAACTTCATGAAAATGAAAGAAGCGATATACAAGGGCCAGCGAAGAGCTCAGTGTCTCCAAACCCAAGGACCTAAGTTCAATCCCCAGCCCCGACATGGTGCATGGTGGAAGGTGAGAACTGACTTCTGTACTCTGTGCCACATGTGCGTGCACACACACACATAGTCAAAAAAAGAAAAAAGCAAGAAAAAGGAATGAATGTACAAATCCAGTGTTAGAGCTGGAGGCTCCAACTCTCGGTAACGCAGACAGAAGATGAGTGAGCATATGGAGATCTACCACCAACACTAAAATCTGACAAAGGACATTCACCCAGTGTGCATTCTTGTTGAGTTCACAGGCTAGTGTTGGGCCATGAGGGTGTCTCAGTAAACAGAAGAAAACTAAAAATGTAGAAATTATATGCTTGACTCAAATAGAATCAAACTAATTAACAGGAAACTAGGTAGAAACCCTATTATTTGAAAACTAGGTAATATTTCTAAATGAGTGTTGTTGTAAGCTACATTCCTTCCCATTTCCTGTCACATAACAGCTACAATTCTTGTAATCTACAGTGCTCCTGGACACTACTGAGTTGACAGATGGCTGGCAGCCCCTAAGCAGCTTCAGGATCTGAGATACCAGGCAGGACCTTTCAGCCCACCCTCCAATTCCCAGGGAGGGGAGGGATGAAGGCTAAAGTTGATGCTTATCATGCCTATGTCATGGAACTTCCATGGACAGAGTGCAGAGAACTCGGAAAGCCATGCTTGTGAAGAATCCTGGAGGGTGATGAGCCCAGAGAGGGCACCAAAGTCTTTACCTGGTATTCTCTGTAATACTCCCTGAGTTCTGTGAAATGTAAGAAGGCTTATGGGAACCTCGACTTATTGCCAGTCACAATCAGATGCACAGGTACAAAAGCCTAGGCCTTGCACATGGCACCAGGGACGGGCAGAGGCAGGGTATGAGTCTGCAGCCCGTGGGATCTGACACTACCTCCAGGTATGCAAGTGTTGGAAATGAACTGAAGTTGTGGAAACTCTCTTGCCTGCTTGTGTGGGAAACCCTCCCTCACAGCGGTCTCAGCAGCCAGTGCTGGTCACTGAAGGAACATACAGAAGAATCTGAGTTTGATTTGTTTTCTTTATCTTCAAGGATAACCTATATACTAAATTTCTCAAATTACTGGGTAAATTACAAAATATTTTAGAATAAAAATGAAAATGTAACGCATCAAGTTTTAGAATTCAGCTAAGGCAACACATGAGGGTAAATTTATAGCTTTGGTGTTAGTATTAGAGATGAGTCTAAAGTTCATGTAAACTTCGAGAGTGATATGCAAAGAGGAAGAGATAATGAATGAACATGTATGGAGTTGAGTGAAAATCACTGAAAAATCATAAAGAAAAATCAATGAAGACACAGTTAGCTCCTTGGAAAGATAAACACAGTAAGTACCCAGCAGGACTAAACAAGATAAAGAGGCATGGGCAGAATACTCAATACATGGAAAAAGAGAAAACATTACTAGAATATTACAAGGAATACTAAGACTGATTTAATTCATAATTTAAAACCTTCCCCAAAGCTTCACTGTTGAATTCCACCAAAAAAAAAAAAAAAAAAAAAAAAAAGTGAAAAAGGAAGAAATCCCACACAAGCCCTTATAAAGGAAACAATTCGCTATAAAGGAGGGTCATGGACCAGCTAGTGTCCCTTACAAGCACAGATGCAAGCCTCTAACAAAACACCAGCAAATCAAATCCACTAATGTACTAAAAGTACACTATACCATAAACGAGTAGATTTTATCCCACAAATATAGGTTCATCTGACACCTGGAAGCTGATTTCAACATATTATTTTAGTAGTAAAGGGAAAAAACATAAACACTGGACAATTCACAAGTTCTAAGACAGGAATTTCTACCCTGTTCTCAACCAGTGGCTTTATTTTTTTTTTTAACTTACCATCAATCAATATGGTGTGATACTCTCTATACTCAAGTTTTATACAGGACCAAAGATGGAAATTGTATCTCAAAGGAATTATAGGGCAGATACTTTAAGCACAGACTTGTGTGTCGGTTTGCTGGGCTTAACCAACATCACTCAAGAGCCTTCTGGCAAGCTATCTCTGCTTACATTTCCTCATTTGTACAATGGAAACATGCAGTGGTACCTAGGCTATGGGATAGCTGTAACTGAGGTAAAGCACACACAACAGGCCTGGCGCACAGTGAGCACTGTATGAACATTTGCCATGACGACATGAAGGATGGATGCATCTTCAGTGATGAGGAGGAGGCCTGCAATCATAGAACAGTCCAGCTAAGAATCTTCAAGTGGACTGCAGAGTTCAGCACAATGGACAGTAATTAAAGCCATAGTATCACTCTCTGTTAGCCCTTAACCTTCAAGTATTGATCACCTAGCCAAGAAACACAAAGGTCAGGTGAATCAAAGCTTATACAGTCAATTATCTGCCTCGGAATAAGGACACGGAACCATTTATATTTTTCTCTTTCTTGAGGTTTATAACGTGTCAGTTAATTGTCATTATTAAAGTAATATTCACTAATTCAAATCCGCTTTAACTATAGCTATGCTTTTAAATTAAGGCCACTTTTTGTGGCATTTTAAACCAGTTCCCAGTTTGGGGTTCTAATCATAGCTTAGCCAGTTCAAAAAATACAGCTAAAGGGAGCTGTATGAAGCCAGGAAAAGTAGCAGAGCAAACCACCTGAAATGCTCCTTATTAATAATTCAGCAGCCCCAGATTCAAGTATCACTGCTCCACTGCTTTAGTCTTGCTTGGGGCTCTTCTTTAACCTGCCCTAGAAGACAATCGACATTAGACACCTTGTAGCAACTGGGTGTCTTGATAATGCTGTGTAGTTGTACGCCTACAGTGTGGGCTCACCAAAGAAGACACGGGGACATTCTCATAGGTGCAAACCCTGCCAGACCTCAGCAGAGGGAACCACCATCAGAGCAAGTGCCCTGGACAGTGGAACCCTGAGCGCACCAGCTCGTCTGTTTTTATTGATTCAGAACTCCCCAGGTGTTCTACTGATAGCGTGTGTAGATCCTGAACAATCAAAGATCACCCACATAAATCCAATACCCGCAGACAATACAAAATGCCAAGACCAAGGCAGCCTCTCATCTAACAGTGCACAATCATTTTATACATGACTAAAAATAAACTTCAACAACACTGAATTCAAACTACATAAATTCTTAAGATTTTAGAGTACTAAACAAGGGCTTTCTCCTTAAAGCAAGGACCTTTAAATAGTCAAAATAAATCACATAAAAATCTGATACATGTTTTGTATGCTATAAAAGAAGCTATGCACCCTTCCTGTTCGGGAAGACAGTGAATGACACACAGGCAGGGGCTACAAGAGAACGAGACACAGTTGGCTTCTTTGGACTATTAAGTCCCCAAACCTAGACTTTTACATAGGCTCTACTACACACTAGTGTTAACAAACATATCCCAAACTTACCCCTACACTTGATGCCCAGTAAATCGAAGGCGTGAGATTTCTAAGGCTTCTAGTTCTTTCCTTCCTTCCAATTTAAAAATAGTGGCAGCCTCAAACTGAAAACCTGAGCATGCATGTATTTATTTAACATTTCTTCTTCAAAGGGAAAGAAGAAAGCATTAGTTCACCTTGTTTTTATGGGTTCCGGTAATCTGTTAATAGTTTTCTTCCTTGTTACATTATAAGTACAACTGATAGGGAGGGAGGAAATGTAATATGTGTTTAAAGAGTAACTCCAGCTTCCTATCAGTATATTGGAAACAAGAGTAAGAAATAAATGCTGTTTTTCTTAAAATTAAAAAAAGTAACCACCTGTTAAGGAATACTCTGATAAGGCCAAGGTAGCTTATGTTTCAAAATTCAAGTACCTCTTAATAACTACCAGAAGTGTCCATAGCCCATTAAAGCAAAAACCTCCTATGTTAGACAGACATATAAACACCACGCTTCGTACTGAAGCCTAGCTCCTCCTTAGTCTACATCCTCCAGGTACACAAACACTGGCTATCTCAAAGAACCGCTAACACTCTATCTACTCTTACCCCCAGCTCCAACTCTGATCACAACACTCCAGCTCCAACACGTAACTCTCTCACAGTAGGAAAAACCTAAACACAATAGCCATGCAGGTCCAGCTTCTGCCAACTACAGGACATCAGTTATTCAGTAAGCATACACTACATTATTGATGCAAATCCTGGATTAAACTGTATCAGGTCAATAGCCCAGCCAGCACTGCTCGAGTATGTGGGCCTAAAAGAGATGCTGTAGGAGGGTAAACTGGCTTATCATAACAAAGCCGCACATACTATCACCTATGAATCATCTTTAAAAGTAACTTCTCAGACTCTTGAAAGGATTCAATTTCTTGTTCTTTAAAACAAATAGTTGAGGGTTGGCAGGATGGCTCAGGAGGTAGAGTGCCTGCCACAGGAGCCCGAGAACTTGAGTAAAAGGCTGGGTGTGGTGGCATGCATCGGTAACCTCAGTGCTTCCGAGCAGAGACGATGGGTGCCCTAAAGCTAAGGCGGGCCAGCCTGACTGAATGGATAAGCTGGGTTCAGTGAGAGATGCTATCTATGTAGAAAGACTCCCGAGCATGGACCTTTGGCCTCTGCACACACATCCATGTGCACATACTCACATGCATGCACAACACACAGAGACAGGGTGGGGGGAGTAAATAAATATGCAATAATGAAAACTAAATCACATAGGCTCATGCAAGTACAAGTGCAAAGCCACTGCATTCCAAGTGAAATAACCTACATCAGCGTGCTCTAGAGACAGCATGTCCCACACAGACTGAAAATTTATTTCATTTCATTATTTTTTGAGACTAGGTTTCACACAGCCCAGGCTGGCCACAGGCTGAGGATGACCATAAACTTCTGATCTTCCTGCCTCTACCTCCTGAGTGCTGCACATGGTGCTATACACATGACAAGAGGCCTTGAAATGGGATAGTACATCGAATGCTGGATGCTGCCACTGCCCAGACGAACCACAGGCAGAAACAAGGAGTCGCACCCTGCCTTACCTTCTGGTTCACTCTCTGACCCCGAAACACTGCCGTAGTTGCTCATCAACGAACACAAGGCTGGTGTCACCTCCTTAGGTACCACAGTCCTTTGTGGTTTGTCTTCCTTATCAGACTCTATAAACAGAAGGGGAAAGAAATGACTCAAAGACGGTAGACCCAAGAGTCTGTCAACATTAAAAAGAAAGCTGACTTCTCCTCATCTGTAAGTGAAATTAAAAAAAAAGTCATTTCTGATGATTTATTTAATCTTTCCAAAAAAAAAAAAAAACCAACTCTAAGAGGGCTGAAAACTTTGCCCTTGTTAAATCTTAAAGCTAAGAAGCTCTCTACTCTAGGGGAGACAGAGGGACAAATGTAACTGTACACAGCCAGCTAACTTACCATGCTTTTTGGGTTATGGAATTTGGCCCTTTCCTAAATTAACTTAATTACACAGTCTCTGCTACTAACCTACAGGAAATGGGAAAATCAAAACACTCATTCAGCGTTACTAGCCAAGTTCATTAACTCTGAAAATTAGATTTAGGAATAAATATAAAAATTCTACTCTTTTATTGTTTAATATTTAAATAAATCAAAGACTTAACACATTCTATGGACTCAGTCAAAGAGTTCTGTTGAAATGAATCCACCCAAAACTAAGAACTTAATTCAACAAACCCACTTGAGAATCTGGCCAGTACTGAAGCACCTGCTAAAAGTAAAGGGTTTGATGGCAGCCCAGAAAGCCTCTCTGCAGCCCCAGGACACGTCCTATGACATTCATTGTTGGCAGTTCTAAACACATTAGCTCTGATCTAGACAAGCCATAGAAACAAAGCTGTACTGAAGACAGTACGTAACCTGTCTATTTAATAACTAATTCAGTCCACATCAAATACAAAGTGCTTCAAGACTAAGCATTCATAGTCATCAAGCCAGTCTAGGGAGACCAAAACATGTCACTAGGAAATGTAAGTATCTTTTTATGAGAACACTGGCCTGGTACCTTCACATAAAGTACACATGAGGAATAGAGACACATCTACCAACCACAATACCAAAATATTAACTGATGTGTTAACAGTATCTGAAACTATTCCTTGTTGATTTCAAGCTAGATGATCATCTTGTCTTGTATATTAATAAGGAGAAAGAAAATGTGCAGTTTCTATATGCCCATTATGAGCAAACTAAGCAGCTCTACCACAGTGTTGGCATGCAGTCTGTTCCTCCACAGTTTGAATGAGCAAGACCAGACAACACTATCTCTTCCAAGGCCCAAAGAAAGATACCAAATGTGTTACAGCCAAATGCTGCGTTCTTTAAAAGCATGATCTCACTTAGGTCTAATCAAACCTTCTGAGATATCATATGACTGTCACAATTTCCCTGCCTCAGTTTCCTCAGGGCTGAGACTCTAGGGACATAACCCATACCCAATTTTGTTTTGTTCTGTTTTGACAAACACCACAAAGTATAGGCCCTTTGGGGCTCATCAGAAGTCTGTGACATTCCTTATCACTGGGTGGTCTGTCCAGTTTTCTCCACCTTTGTAAAGTTAATTTCCCTCTTCATTATTCCACTCCTTAGAAGGAGTCTCTAGTCTACATTTGCATTTGAGTATCCACTCAAGTAAAAAGGACCAAATAACTTTTGACATGTTAAAAGCCCCGGAATAATTAAGCCTTTGAAGAGCAGATACTCTGAAGCAATGTAATTATTTTAAAACAACTGTTACTCAAGTGTTCTAGTAGTTATTTTGTCTCTCTCTCATTTTTCCCACTACATATATGCCCTGCAATTACTCTCTAAGAAAGATCTGTCCCTTGGGCTGGAGAGACGAGTCAGTGGTTAGAGACACTGCTGCTCTGGCAGAGGACAGGTTTGGTTCCCAGGACCCACATGAAGTGGCTCACAACTGGCTTCACGGGCACTGCATGCACATAGTACACACACACACACATTTTTTTCTTTTTTTGGTTTTTCGAGACAGGAAATAGGTTTCTTTCCTTCTTATTTATTTATTCAAATACTTATTTAAATCAATATAGACTGACGGATATTTACTTTTTGGAGGATGGACATAACTTACCACTTATTTTGTGATTTCAATTGTTCATTTTGGTCACTAAAATTAATTTATAGCATCCTTCTCATTATGTCTTATTTGGTCCTGTCCTATGCTGTCTTATTTACTAAAGACAAGGTCTCACTATATATATCCCAAGCTCTTCAGCCTCCTGGGTGATGGGATTGTCACACCTGGTGACTGCTGTATTTTAGAGAACTTTGTAACACAGTGAGTGAGATGCTTCAGACTAACCTTGAGTTTTTCTGTCCTGGATTTCACTAGAAGATTCTGATTTCAGAGGAGGATTTAAATTCACAACTTGAGTGTCAAATGTACAAGGAGGGTCGCAAAGCTCACTATACCTGACTGATTCCCCAGAACATAAGGGTATAAGCTGATGTGCACAAACAACTCTTATTTTCTCTTTTACATATTTAAGGGGCACAAGTGATAACACTTTGAAAGTGTAGCACTCATGGTGGTGCATGTGTGTAATTCCAGCACTCGGGAGGCTGAGGCAGAATTGTGAGTTTAAGGCCATTTGGACTATGGAACAAGAAATCCTACCTCAAAAACAACCAACCTCTGTGCTGGCTAGTATTATGCCAACTCATCTGAAAGGAGGGAACCTTAATTGAGAAGATGTTTCCATAAGAACCAGCTGAAAGATATTTTCTTAATTAGTTATTGATGGGGGAGGGCCCAGCCTATTACAGGTGGGGCCATCTCTGGGCTGGTGTTCCTGGGTTCTATAAGAGAGTAGGCTGAGCAAGCCATGGGAAGCAAGCCAGTAGGAAACACCCCTCCGTGGCCTCTTCATCAGCTTCTGTCTCCAGGATCCTGTGTTGAGTTCCTATCCTGGCTTCCTTCAGTGATGGACTTCAATGTGGAAGTGTTAGCCAAATAAACTCTTTTCCCCCAACTTGCTTTTGGTCATGGTGTTTTGCCACAGCAAAGAAATCTGAACTAAGACAACCGTCTCCCAATCTACTACAATAACTCATTATCTAAAAAATAAGACAGTGCAGTGTTGGGAGGTGTTATTCCCAAGGTCCCTGGGATCCGCTTATCAGTTCTCATATAAACACTTTAGGTACCCAACCTGGAACTGTCAAAGGCACTGCACAAAAAGATAAAAAATTTTAATGCCCAAGAAACAAACAAACAAGCAAAAAGACCTTTTATCCTTAAAACAAATAAATACATAAGTAAATAAAAGCAGCTAAGCCCTATTCTCTGGAATAAAAATAGCGGTATAAACAAATTACCAAGATCATGAAATCAAATTTCAGAGTTAACACCAAATATTGACCCAAACAATCTCATTGTTAAAGAATTAACAATTTTTTAGGGTAAAAAGTACCATTTTTTCACTGACTAAAGAAAAAAAGAAAAAAAAAAAATTACCATTAGACCATTAGACCAGAAGTCAGTCATCAACGCTTGTGTTTCTCTCTCACACATCGGTTTATCAAACACACATACAGTTTGAAGGAACATGACATCCATGCTCTTTCTTGACACTCTTTAGGAAATGGCCTCATGTTCAGCTCTCTGCATTGTCCTTTAGATGTTCAGAGAGGTTCCATTTTACAGGCATGGTTCATTGAGGGTCTACTGGAGAACTCAACTTTCAGCACCTCTCCCCTCCCTGGAAGTTGTGACCAACTCCCATTCTAAGCTACTTAGGGCTGGGGCACCTCAGACACAGGAAGCACTTTCCTGAAAGCATGGATGGAGTTCTTTGAAATTCCCCCTACCCCCCGCCTCAACTATAGCGCTAGACAAGCAAGCTGTAGGACACCACAGGCTCCACTCCCTTTAAATAGAATGTATTTTATATTTTATGTGTATGACTGTTTCGTGTGTATGTATGCCACATGCATGCTTGGAACCCAAAGTTGTGAGCCATCATGTGTGTACCTGGAACCAAACCTGGGTCCCCTGTAAGAGCAGCAACTGCTCTTATCCATCTCTCCAGCCTCCTGTAAATCCCTTTCAAAATAAAAACAGAAAAAATTTCCCTGAATATGTTGTCATATTTTACTTAGCAATTTCCATATGGTTTCTTTCTACAGCTCTCTCTATGCATGGTGCTCACCCTCCTACTTGACATTGCCTCTAGGAGCAAACTATCACATCTCTAACCAAGATTTATAATTATGTTGACTGGGGACATAGTTAGTGGTAGATCACCCTCCTACTATATTTAAGGCCCTGAGTTGATAATCATAGAAGGAAAAACAGCATTATACTGAGAAAACACAACACACACACACACACACACACACAGAGCACATGGGATCTCTGCTTTACAGTCTCACATTCTCAAGAAAAAAATTTAAGATGAGCATTGCATTAACTACTTTTCTGTTGCTGTGATAAAACTCCTTGGCCAAACTAACTTATAAAGCAAGCATTTAATTGGGCTCGCAGTTCCAGAGGGTTAGAGCCCACGCCGGTGGAATGGAGGCACAGCTGCTGCAAAGGCTGAAAGCTCATACCTCAGTCCACAGGCACAAGGCAGAGAGAACTGGGAACAAGAGGGAGGGTGAAACCTCAAAGCCTACCGGGTGATGGCACACCTCCTCCAACAAGGTCACACCTCCTAATCCTTTCCAAACAGTCCCGTCAACCTGGACCAAGTATTCAAACACCACATGAACTAATGATCTTTATGACTTTTAACACCTACCTTTTGAACAACAAAGTCAACTTAGCTTGCTGTCCCAGTGCTCTATGCTAACAGCTGTGTTTGTGTAACAAAAGACTAACAAGTTGGACTGCCTTTTTTCTAGTCACCAGGCTCTTCAAGCATAGAATGGGGAAGGGCTTGGTTTCAAAGACTCACCATTTTAAGTCAGCTCTCCCTGTCTCCTGTTTGTGGTTCAACTGCGAGCTCTCAGCTGCTGCTCCTGCCACCCGATATCTCCACTCTGCCATCACGGCCTTATCCCTCAGGGACTGTAAGCACAAGTAAACCCTTCTTTCTATAAGCTGCCTTGGGCGTGCTGTTTTATCACAGCGATAGAAAACTAACTAACACAAAGGTTGGCATCAGGAAGTGGGCCACTGCTATGGCAGACCTGACCATGTGGCTTTTTGGAGGAATGTGGAAAGCTTTGCAACTTTGGACTAGAAAAGCAGTTGAACACTGTAAACAGAGGCCATCCTGGTAGGAGCGTGAAGGACCGGAGTGCTGAGAGCTATGGGGACTGTGGAGGCCCAGCTCAAGCAGTTTCAGAGGGGAACAATACTAACAACTAGAACTGAGACTGTTCTTGTGATATTTTGGGAAAGTGTGTGGTGGCTTTCTGCCACTGTCCTAAGAATGTGCTTGAGCTACATCTAAAGGTAATGGACTGAGTTCTTTGGCAGAGATTTCAGGACACCCTCAGAGTGACTCTGTCATGTGGTTATTAGTAATAATAACCTGCAGGTCTACAGTGAAAAAAGAACAAATGGGCCTGAAAGAAATACAAAATGTACAGTGTGGGGACAGAAGTTCAGAGGCAAGGTTAATGTTATACTGGCTGGTGCTGGAAGAGGGGCTGTAACTATTAAGGACATTAGCACCATTAGGAGATGCCAAATCTGCCCTGGAATAAAGGGAAGGGTGTTCTCAGGCAAGACTCCACCCTCAGCTCCCAACTGTGAAAGGACAAGAGCCAAAAATTTTTCTGCTCCTGGAAAGGAACAACAAATGCTGCTGCAAATGGGGTTCAAGGGGGCCAGCCTCCACCTGAAGCTCGCAGCCAAGCCTGGCAGTGCTATCAGCAAGGTGCTGGCTTGAAAACCTTGGAGGATACAGAGTAAAGGAGTCATGGAATCATCTTCTGCAGTTAAAGAGAACCAGTGACGCCAAACAGTGATTAGTAGGGGTGTCCCAGCTGGAAGCCCCGAGAGACCATGGTATAAAGCTGTGAAAGTGAAGCCTGGATTATGCTGGCGACCCCAAGACGTTGTGCACACTACAGCCATAAGACATTTGCCAAGGTGCACTGCAGACAGGGCACAGAACCAGCCAAGAGAAAAAAGTTTGCTGCAAGCAGCAAAGCTGGAAGGGCAGAGCCATTTAAGCCCTCTCACACAGAGCATGGAGCTATAGAATTTAGAGTTCACCCTGCTGGGTTTTGGTCTTTCTCTGATCCAGTATTTGTTTGCCTCAACTCCTCCTTTTGAAATGGTAAGGCATATTCTGTGTCATTATATGTCAAAAGCATGCAATCTGCCTTTTGATTTTTACAGAAATCTCAATTAGGAGACTGCCTGGAGCCTCAGAAGAGACTGTGGCCTTGTAAACAGTGCTGAGACTGTGACAGACTATGGGGACTTCTGATGACATGCACGGCTTGAATGATGTTCTCCTTAAGTCTTGGCAGTTGATACTTGGTTTCAGTTGGCCATCTGTTGTATAAGTTTATTTTTAGTTGTGTTTAAAATATTGTTTTGTGAACTGTTAGGTGAGGGTCTGCCTAGGTCTTGGTGTTTTATATTGTGGTAGTGTGTGTTATAGCTTGGTGTTAGATTTCTGTGAGGGATATTTGATTGCTTATGATCTGAACCTGAGGAGTTCTGAATCAAAAAAAACACCTGAGCTCAAACACTCAGGGTTCCACTGTCAAATATGGCATTGGCCATGACGGTGGTTCCCTCTGCTGAGGTCTGGCAGGGGTTGCAGTCATCAAATATGTCTTCTTGTCTTCCTTGCTGAGCCGTCCCAGCAGGAGATGAACTGTAACAACCATCTAGGGAGAATTTAAAGGTGTGGCTTTGCTGATGGTGGGCTCTGAGGTTTCAAGACTCTTGCATTTTGAGCTAGGTCTCCCTGCCTCCTGCTTGTGGTTTCAGACGTGAGCCTCCAGCTGCTTCTCCTGCCACCTGCTGTCTCCACTCTGCAATCTTCAACTTTAATTCTTTGAGCCTAAACCCCAAATCGAAACCCTTCCTTCTATAAGTTGCCTTTGTCATGGTATTTTATCATAGCAAAAGAAATGTAATTAATACTACGAAGAAACTAAAAGAACAGCAACCCCCCGAGGAGACTAGTAAGTAGAATATACAAGGAAATCAGATAGTGTAGAGCTGACAGAAGCCACACTGAAAGCTGACAAATCTGCAGAGTCCAGCGATTGAAATGATGCCTTCTTCAAAACAGTGACCAAGGGCACAAACAGTGCTAAGCACAAAAGAGACAGTGAGTCAGGCAGTGATTCCCAAGCATGATCTGACACCACAACTATTGCCTTGTTTAAAATACTAGTGCTGATGTCTGAATTAAGTTCCAATGCAGGAAAAAAAAAAAGAGAGAGAAAAGAAAAAAGAAAAGGAAAAAGGAGGAGGAGAAGGAGAAAGTAGGAGAACTTTACTTTCACTTTTCTGTTATTTAAAAAAAAAAAAAAAAAAAAAGCGGGCCAGTCCAGTACAAAGTTTGAAGCCAGTCTGGGCTACACAGCAAGAGCCTGCCTTAAAAAAAGAAAGAAAGAAAAACCATCTGCCCTTTCTTCGGTCTCATCAAAGATAAGAAGAGCTTTTGTTGTTTTTACTTGGGACTGAAGGTTGAGCCATGTCTTCGCACATGCCAGGCAAACAGTGCTCTTCTGCTGCAGCCACAGCCAGAAAGGGTCTCTCTGAACTCCCTCCCACATCTTCACTCTCCAGCACCACAGTATTCTCCAGACAATCTCAGACTTTACATTCAGAGTGCGTGTACAGTACTAGTGCTGACGTAGGAGTCAGACTCCTCGGCTCAAATGCTGGCTTTGCTCCAGCTAGCAATGTGACTGAAGTAAACTGCTTAGTCTATGATCTTCATTTCTAAATGGAAGTCGTAATAGCGCCTGCATAAAAGGTCTCGACAAGAAAGCATTTATGTAGAGGGCACAGAGCACAGCAAGTACCTTACTCAGTATTAGTTGTGCTTAATTTAATTACCATTCCTACTACATTTTATCCTATTATACTTTCACCCCAACATTCCACTACGCCAAGACCCTTCCCATTCTAACTCAGTTGATGTACTGGCTATCCTCTCATTTCTCAACAGCGCATTTCAGTAACTGGCCATGCGATCACCACAGAAGCAACAGTCCACTCACGAAGAACCTCCTCTCTCTGTAGTAAAAGGCACATATGACAAAAGTCTCAAAATGTTACTGGGTGGGAAGGTGCTACAACATCTATGCACACATCTTCATTCTTCTGAAGGGGAACGGAGTCTTGAGAGTACCTCTACACAGCAGTAGTATTTTGGTGCTTTCATTTTTCCACTTATGAAGCAGAAGTCAATTTGTTCTTAAAGTCCTAGAGCGAACTCGAGAATAAACTATACATGCTTGTAAACAGCCTCTGTTCGGAGGATTATTTTACAATTCACTGAATTAAAACCATCTGCCCAGAGTTTTCAGTAACACAGATAACCATCTGTTTTCACAGAATTACTGCTTTATAGATGAGGTGCAGGATCCATGTAATAAGGCTAATTTATACCTGTGGAAATTCAAAGCAACCTTAAAGGAAATTCCCAGTAATGCGACATACTTTGGAAATATCCAACAAGCAAAACCTTTCTACTCCAATGCTTTCCTCCCAAACTCAGAAGATGATCTATAATGAGGTTTCTGACAAAATAATTCAAAAATTAATATACTTAATGTATTTTGAATTTTCCACAAAGAGGGCTCTGACAAACATGTTAATAGACTGTATGTGTGTGTGTGTGTGTGTGTGTGTATGTGTGTGTGCGCGCACACGCACATTTATGTTATCTTCCCATTTAGCTTACCAGAGTCACTGCGTATCAAAGTACCGAGAGGGTCGGACGGAGCTGCAGGCTTCGAATCTCTGGCATTATTGCCTAGTCCGGTGACTGCTCTAGGCCTAGTCCCACCATTTTTCAATTTATGATGTTTACCAGGACTTCTGATCTTTGCCATCTGTGAGCGTTTGGACATGCCCTTCATTTTGCTGGAGTAAGAAAAAAAATGGAGCAAAAGAAACATGGATGTTAAATTGACCACTTAACCAGCAGTTCTCAACCTGGGGGTCGAATGACCCCTTTACACAGTCACCCAAGACGATCTGCATATCAGGTATTTACATTACGATTCATAACAGCAACAAAATTTCAGTTATTAAGTAGCAATGAAAATAATTTTATAGTTGGGGATCACCACAACATGAAAGGGTCGCAGCATTAAGAAGGTTGAGAACCACTTACTTAAACGTTTTAGAGACCAAAAATTAAAAATTCCCAGACAAGAGACTTAAAGGCCCACACCTCACAACACACATCTTACTAATTTCCTGCATGTTTTAGCCCTTAAATTAGGCCATGTGTGCCATCACTGGCAGATTTTCTTAGCTGGCGGCATTCACATAAGTGTGTCTTAGAGCTTATAAGACACACCCATTCATATCTACTCATTTTTAAGGAGTGTCAAAGTCTGCAAAGCATTTACAAGTATGTCACCTTCAGCAGATCCTCTCTACAAGAAACATTCAGCTAAGTCCTACGAGAAGAAGGAGAATGACGTCTGATGGATCTACACAAAAGAATGAAGAATATCTAAATACCTAAATAGTAACATTTAGTTACCATAGCCACTAGCCACCCACCCCATCCTCAACTGTGACTGAACTGTGCCAAGACCACCAGATGTGCCTGACACCAAATGCCAGTAACAAGTTCGTCTGTTTAGATGGCTGTTTTTAAAGGATACCACTAAGAGCACAAAGGCAAGACAAATTAAGAGGTGTATCTCTAATGTATACAAGCCACTACCAGACAATATGCATGAAACCAAGTATACAACTCCTGAAAATCAAGGACAGCAAGCCTGTTGGGGCCGGAGAGGCAGCTCAGAGGTTAGGAGCTCTTAGTTCCCTTCCAGGGACTGAATTCAGTTCCCAACACCCACAATGGGTGGTTTACAATTACCTATAACTCTAGCACCAGGGGGTCTGACACCTTCTTCTGGCCTCTTCAGGCACTGCACTTATGCACACAATCCACCCCCATATGTGCACACATAATTAGAAAACAATAACAATAAAAAAAATCCAATGTTTAAAAGAAAAAACAAAACAAAACAGCAAAACACTTGAAGTAGTATTTCACCAAAAGAATATCCACTTAAGATGCTGAATATTGCAGTAACATTTACCAAGCACTGAGCAAGATTCAGAGAAATCAATGTAGTGATCAGAAGTCTAAATCAGTTCAACCACTCGGCAAACTAGCCACATTAAAGCTAATCATACAGATAAGCTGTGATATACCATTTGTTACATGAAAAAATGAAAATGAACATCAATGTCCACAAAAAACACATAGGAGAAATGTTTGTAGGAATTGAATTATAACAATCCAAATTGAAAACAAGCCATTATCTACCAATAGAATACCTATGCACTTTCACAACTGAGTTCTATATAATAATATGAATGAATTGATTTACAACTAAATACAGTATGGATGTATCTCACAAAATAATTTTGAGACACAGAAACCACATTTATTCAAAAATGAATAGTGTAGAATTTCATTTATATAATTCTAAGGACAGGAATAAATTATAATAAAAATCAAAACAAGGTTAATGTTTATGGGAAGCTGCTGAATAGGATAGGACTGCAGGAGCTCAGTGAAGTAAAGACGTTCTGGATTATCAATCCATGTGGTAGGTACATGGACGTGTATAGCATGCGTGTGCATGTGTGTGTGCAGTGTGCGTGTGTGTGAGAGAGACAGCATTCATCAAGTTGTGCATTTAAGATGTGTATGTTTAAATTGGAAGGCCAGTAAAGAAAAAATGGAAAAATTCTGAGCAGAAGTGAGAGTAGAGGGAAAGGAAGCCTCGCACATTACTGACAGGAGAGCACGGTCAGGCATCTATGATAGATCCACTTTCATTAATAAGCAGCCGGCTAACAGCTTGAATGCCAATAGGGAACTGGCTAAAACAATACTTTAGGACATGCTTAATTATGCTTCCTACACATCCTTAAAATGGACAATCTCCAAGTAAGATTTGGTTGTCTGAAGAAGCACAGGAAGAACTGCGGTGGAGACTGTCCTATTATCCTTGTGCTGTAAAGAGGCTCTGTGGAAAGACAAGCAGGGAGACAGAGATGGAAAGGACTTGTTCAGAAACTATCATGCGTAGAGATACAATTTAAAAAACTTTTAAAGCAAGAGTTACAGAGCAAGGTTTCAGAATGAGTGATAGGTATTGGAAGACACTGGTGTGCTTCTTTTCACTCTGTACGTGTGCCTTTGAAAGAGCACTGAGGATGTCTACGCAAGCAGCCTCAAGGCGCTCACCCAAACTGTGTCGTTGTCAACACTTCTCCTCTCTTTTCCTTTTCGAGTTGTAACTTTTTCTTCCTTTCAATATTGGCCAGAGTTGGGTAGTTTCTAGAAAAAAAAAAAAAAGTTAATTATTGCAAACTTTCAATTACTTCTAAAATTTAAGAGGGAAAAATGCAGTTTATGAGTCAACATTACTCAGTTATCCACACACTTTGCAACCAGGTAAGGCGTGTATACTAGAATTTCAAGTGCATAATTCATGTATCATGTGCAAACTGCTCTAGCTTCTCTGCTTACTGGAGGATAAGAAAAGCATAAGAACAGTTATACCCAAGACAAAACATAGTTAAGCACCCAGGAGAGAATATTTTTCTTTTGAGTGGAGTGAGAGAAGAAATCCACAAAGGGATGTGGAACCAACTGGTCTGAAATGGGTGTTATCAGCCAGCCCTCTAGTGGAAAAGCTTCAAAGTGTGTTCTAAGCAAACCATGTAATACAAACAACTCGAGACTACAAAAGGAGCAACTGCTAACCAAGGAATTATTTTGTGTGAAACATAATTTAACTATTGGGAACTGAATTACCAAAGGAGGCTCATCCTGAAATGTGTCTACAAAGTTTGTACTCCATTCAGCAGGTGATAACAGGACACAGAAAAATTCTAGGTGTAGGCGTAGATGTGTAGCTGTAGATGTGAGTGCTGATTTATTCATTCTCGTGAGTTCATGGCAGATGACCGTTTATTCTTTGCTGGTTCATACCCAAGTCGTAAAGGGTTTCATCCTCCATACAACCTAATCTTAAAGATGCTAGTCTAGACCTAGAAGGCTTCAGCCTCCATAAATCTAATCTTAAAACCTAAAACTAGAATGTTTCAGCCTCCGAGACTTATTGCTGACTGAGTTCACACTGACTAGGAGTTAGGAGTCTTCTGAACTACTAACTATAAATCGTAAACCATCTGCTTCTGACTCTCTGCTTTCTCTCTTAGCTTATTCTGGACTGGCTCTGTTCATCTCAGCTTCACCTTCTGAACTGAACTGTCTGTGAGCTGACTGCACTCAAACGGTCTGATTGAACTCTCAGCTCTGCTTCTTGTCTGCTTTTTCCTCTTTCTGAGACTGCTTCCACACTCTACTTCTATTCCCTTCTTCTCTCTCTGAGCTCTGCTGTCTGCTTCCACCTCACTTCTATACTCTGCTTCCTGTCTCTGTTTCCACACTCTGCTTCTATTCCCTGCTTCTCTCTCTGAGCTGGGATTAAAGGTGTGTACTAACATTCTTTCTATCCTAGAGCAGCCATGCTGCTGGACCAGAGAGCAAATGTCTATCACACAGACCTTTCATTGTAATCCTTTGGTAGAGCTGCCATGCTGCTGGATTAAAAGAGTAAATGTTCCTCTATACTAGAGAGCTGGATAGACGGCTTAGTGGTTAGGAGCACTGACTGCTTTACAAAGAAAGGATCCAGATTCAATTCCTATCATCCACCTAATAGCTCACAACTATCTGCAACTCCATTTTCAGGGGACCCAACACCCTATTCTGACCTCCCTGGGCAACAAGTACACACATGGTACAGAGACATACATGCAGACAAAACATTCATATACATGAAATAAATTAATTTGCTGGGCATGGTGGCATACACCTTTAATCCCAGCACTCAGGAGGCAAAGGCAGGAGGATCTCTATGAGTTTGAGGCCAGTCTGGTTTAAAAGATGACAAGTGATAATAAACAGCCTATGGGAGGATGGTCAGCAGCTGTTTCAGGACAGCCAGGGCCATATAGAGAGATCCTGCGTCAAAATAATAATAATAATAATAATAATAACAATAATAATAATAATAATAATAATAGACATGTACTTGGCCATGAGTGAGATTAAATCTGACAGGAATGTGCAAGATAAACTGTTTTCCTTGTTTCTCAGCACATAATGTATGGAGACACCAGCACTAAAATCTGACGAGACATAAACCTTCACAGTATAGAAAACATGAACCAGGGGAGTGCAGACAGCTCTCGGCATTCAGACAGGTGCTCATCAGAAACACCAACAAAAGCTCTGCCACTCTTTCCAGGACACTTCTCTACCATCTTTTAAACATATTACTGGACTGGGGACATAGCTCAGAGAGAATGCTTAGCATGTACATGCCCTAGGTTCAACCGCCAACATCACTAAACTAACATACATGTCTGCATTACTAACTTGAGGAACACACACAGTGACTCCTACAGGTTAGGTGCACTGGAGAGAAGGAAAGAAATGGCTTTGGTGAGTGGTGAAAGAATGGGGGGGCAATGAGTTTCAATAGGGACAGTGCAAAGCATGTACCCAGCCATAAATAACCTCCATAAATAAAGAGATGATGACAGCACAGGCTATAAATAAGTGCAATAGGAAAAGAGCAAGGTCATACAAGATGAGAATCTGATAGCCAGTCAGCAACACATACTTGCAAAAAGCAAACATGACCTAAGGCTACACAAACTGGACTCTTGGCACTTGGATGAGCGTGAGCTTTCCCCTGATACTTAAAAATGGCCAGATCCTGTCAGGACACTGCATCAATTTGTTAGAAAAGTGATACTGAGGGGGGTTGGGAGGGGTAGGAAAAACTTGGAAGGGGCTCAGAAGAGACTCAAAGATGATGAAGAGGTGAAAATTAAAACTTCAGCAGAAAGATGAAAGGAGCTACTGCAGCCTGTGAGAGATGAGAAGCGATGACAAACAGCGTACAGGAGGGCGGCGGCGGTCCATCTGCAGACAGAACAGAAAGAAGCAGGGACGGTAATGTGATGACGCACAGAGACCCTGTGCTGACTAGGCACTGAGCTTACCCACTCGACACCCTCCATGCAAAGCGGGCAGGCAGTTCAGCTTCCTAAAGTACACATGAAAAACACACAGTTACTGGGAAAAACAGTTTTGTCTTAGAGTAGGCAGCTCCATGCCGGTGCGACTTTCGCAGCGACTACTGCTAGGAGAGCACTGGGAAGCGGCTCGCTGCCCAGCCGAGGCGTTCAGCACCGTCTGCTTCTTTATCTACAACCAGCTTTCCTCCCTGTACTTCCTTTCCTCACTATTCCAAGTGGATTGGTCCTGCCACCAGACACTCATTTCTATCTCCTGTCCCTGCCTATGCTCTGGGTCTCCAGTGATGCCTTTACAGGATAGAGACCGCTACTGGGTGAAACTGTGCCAACCACTGCCTCTGCGTGCGTGATCCAGCTTTCTCCTTATACTCAAATTACTACCCTTTGCTGACTTTTCCCTCTAGGCCTGTTCCCTATAGAACACAGTCCCTCTTTTTCTCTCATCGAAATGAAACTGCTCACACACCAGCTTCTGCCACTGTATTTTAATTTCAAAATCTTTCTGAACGTCTGGGTGAGCTGGGAACACCAGAGCGAGCAAGGAAAGAAACAGCTCCACCTAGTGGGCTTCCGTCCTGGGAAGCAGGGTCCACTTTACATCTAAGTGCTCAGGAACTAAGAATCATCTTTTCCGGCTTTGTTGGGGAAGCTTTAGTTTTTAAACATGGTAGGCTACTCCAAATCTGGCTAATCTGAAAAAATAAAATAAAATAAAGATGAAGGAATAAGGGCAATGTATTTTTTTCAGGATTTTTTTTTTTCTGGCTTTAAGTTCTGAGTCCAGGGAACCTTCCACAGGTTTTCTAGCACAGTGGCTACACAGACATTCTAGAATGCCAAATAACACACTGGCTTCCTCAAGCAGAGCAGCTCTCACAAACACAGTAATGTTCTAAATATAAAGCATTTTGCTATACCAATGTGGAATTTACTCTTTTTAGGGTACATTTTCAAACACTGAGACTAAAGCAAAGTAAAATACACACTTGTATGAAAATATCCATGTGTAACACAGTATGATGTACTATGGATATATACAATAAAAATTTAAAGATAAAATAGTTGGGGCTGGAGAGATGGCTCAGTGGTTAAGAGCACTGGCTACTCTTCCAGAGGACCCAGGTTTGAGTACCAGCATCCACACGGTGGCTCACAACCTACTGTAACTCCAGTTCCAGAGGATCCAACACCCTAATCTGCCTCCCTTGGGCACCAGGCATGCAAGTGGTACACGACAGTCATGCAGGCAAAATACCCATACACATAAAATAAGATAAAAATTAAAAATCTCTCAGTTGTTTAAAAATATATCAAAAACAAAAAAGAAAACAAAAACCTGGGGAGTGATGGACATGCCTTTAATCCCAGCACTTGCAAGTTGTGGGAGGGGGAAGGCAGGCAGACCTCTGAGTTCAAGGCCAGCCTGGTCTACAGAATAAGTTCCAGGACAGTCAGTAGTCAGAACTACACAGAAAAACCTTGTCTTGAAAAATAAAGATAAAATAGAGAATAGGGACCTAGAAATGACAGAATTTCATAGAATTTTTTAAACTGCTTGATGAGAGAGTATATTTCTTAGAAATCCATCAAATGAACCAAAATAAAGACTATTTCCCATGTTCCTTCTTTCTTGTCAATCCATCTCATTTCTCTTTCTAGAAAATGCATTGTGTTATATTTACAGGCAGGTAGCACAAGCTCAGTCTTCCCACCACAGTCCTGTATGCCAAGACTACAGACATACACCCCACACCCAGTTCCCATATCCTACTAATGAATATATCACCAACACCTCTGAGTACTCGAAGGGACAAGAACCTGAGAAATAATATGTGTAAGAACCCCAGATTAATTAAAAGGTGCTAAAGATACTTTCAGAACACTGACTAACAAGGAAACATCACAGGTACAAATATATGTCACCCAAAATTACACTCCAGTGTTCTTTCTCTCGGCAGCTCACATGCTCACAAGCCGATCATTCCATTTCATCACTCAACACCTTGTGCCCGCTCATTTCCCAGCACTTCTGAGCACGGTCCCTGGGTACTTGCAGCCTACACTCTGGAAACCAAATATACCTGTTCCACTCGAGGAAAGTCACCACTCAGCACGGTAAGCCTTGCTCCCACCTATCCTTTATACAAGAGGATAAAGCTGCCTCTGAATTTTACTCAGAGTTTTGAAATATGACAAGCTTAAAACTGTGCCACCAAGCCTAGTCAGAAATAGCTGCATATTCTTCCTTTTGGCAGTTGGAAACTACCACTTGGAGACATTGAGGTCTGTATCAAAATCTAGTTAGAGGTGAAACACACCTACTGCTTTCCTAATGAAAAGCTGAAAACTAGATTTTCTTTGGCCTATTCTTTCTAGAATGTGGGTATAATATGAGGATAGTTGTGAGCCTTCTGTTGGGTAAAATCAAAACAAGGCACTAAAGAGCAGTAAGAAACAGCTTGCCCAATAGCGCCTTGAACTTGTTCTTTACTAGAAAAGATGGGCCAGTTTGTACTAAGCCATTGAGGCAAAGTTCCTGCTCCATTTTTCTGGAGTAAATGATAACGGATGTAAATCCCTCCAGCCACACCAATCCCTCTGAATGCTTCCCCAGGTCAACCAGCACAGCTTGAGTTCAAACCTTTCTCCAAAAAAGTCTGGCAGTTTCCTTTAAAGTAAAGTATATACTTACTACGTGACCACCCAATTCCACTCCCAGGTACTTATCCAATGCAAATAAAAGCCTATATTCAAAATACAAACTCATACATGAATGTTTATGGGCTCTTTATCAATGCCAAATACTGGAGTCCACTCTCAACTTGGAAATGAAGAAACAACGGATTGATATAGCCATATGCAGAACAGAAAGTACTCAGAAACGAGAACGAATTAGTACTACACCCAGCATGTGTGACTTCCAGATCTCAAAAGTCTACTACTTATGTGATTTTCTGCAGAAGTACATTTGACAGAACAGACCAGCGACTGCCAAGTGGTACAGAGGCCAGGCAGGAAAGGTACAGCTGAACTGAGGGAGGCAGGATGGGACACTCTATGCACACTGTGGTGAGCCCTTCAGACTCTGGGCCTAGACCCTGCTGTGAGCCTCTGGCTAAAATTGCCTAGTTCCTGTATTGGGAGATCTTTTGAGCAAAACTGAGTCATGAAAATATTAATGACTGCCCGAGAGCTGCTTGTTTACAAGGAAGCCAAAGCCCCCTGAAAGGGATGTTTCTTCTCTGGCTAAACTTTTAACTTCATCCGGAAAAACTATTGTCCTAAGCATCTAACTCCACTGGAGAGAGGCTGTCTTCCCTAGGTAAACATCCCGCCCCAGCAGGGAAGTTGTTTTGCTCTGATACCTATCTCATTCAGGATGTTTTTACCTAACACCTTGGTTCTAATCCCTGTAGCTGCACATAGCCCCCTGATGAAAGAGGTATAAGTTTGGAGAGAAAAATAAAATTTCAGCTCCATTCCATCTGAGCTCAATGATTCTGTGTGTGTCTGGTATATTCCCTTCCCTTCGCATTTCTTCTCCCCTCTCCTCATTAGGCCCTTCAGTCTCACCCCCATCCAGGTACTGTCCGACTTGCCAGGCCGGCCCTGGCAGCACACTTGTGCCAGTGTTCATAAACTGTTTAAAAAGAGGGAATTACTTGCCGTGTGTACTGTACCTTAAGTGTGGGGTGGGAGGCAGGCGGCTCACTTCTCACATAAAGCCTTTCCAAACAAACTGCTGACACTGCCGTCCACAGCCCCCAGCGCCCTCTGACTAAATGCTATTACCCTGTGTGCTGAAGTCAGTGTTCCAGTTGCACATGGCTTTCAAGCACTCATATTTATTCACTATTTCACATGAAAGCGAGAGTCTCTGGTTTGGCGACCTTACCATAAATAGCGAAATGTTTACCTTTTCAGTTACAAAATGCTGGCTTATGAGAAGGCTCAGTCAATAATGGTACTTGTGGCCAGGTCTCATGACCTGAGCTCAGTTCCTGGAACATACGTGGTGAAGGACAGAACCAACTCCCTCTGTTCAGTTACCCTCTGATCTCCACATACTTGCCATGGCGTGTGCACACCCACACACATACACACGAATAAATAGAAATGTAAAACAAGCAAAAAAATGAAATGCTTATCTCTAACCTTCAAAACAAACTACTGCCAAGCAACTATTAAAAGACATGATTTCCATCAACACATGGTCAAATGCTGCTAAGTTTCTTGTTAGCACTTGAAAATCACTAGTTCTACCAGACTGTTTTTCCTAGAATCACCTGCTGCATGAACCACAAGGGGGCAAAGTACACCTTCATAGAGAAAAGCCACTTAATGCAGGCTTTTAAATAGAGACTGATGGTTTGTCTTGGTGATGAAAATTTGATATTACAAACAACAGCAGTGCAAGGTAGTAGTGGTGTATGCCTTTAATCCCAGCACTTGGGAGACAGTGGTAGGAGGGTCTCTGTGAGTTCCAGGCCAGAATGGTCTACAGAATGAGTTCCAACAGCCAGAGTTCCAACAGAGAGACCCTGTCTTGAAAAAACCAAAAAACAAGAAGGGGAACCATAATATACTGTGACCAATACCACTATGGCTGTATTAACAAGCTACACTCTGTGGTCAAGAGTCTTAACTACTTTCCTCACACTCTAATTAAACTTCTAGCCAGGCTGGATCACAAAGACCTGTAATCCAAGCTACTCAGAAGGATGAGGAAGGTTTAGGAGTTCAAACACAGCCTGGGCTACTGAGTCAATGGCAGCCTGGGAAATGTAGTGAGTCCCTGTTTTAAAAATAATTTAAAAAAGAGGCTGAAGAAATGGTTCAATGGTTAAAAACACCGGCTGCTCTTCCAGTGGACCCAGGTTCAATTCCCAACAAATACATGGTGGCTCATAATCATCAATAACTCCAGTTCCAGGGGATCTAACACCTTCTTCCAGCCTCCTCAGACACCGAGCACACATGTGGTGCACAGACATACACACCAGCAAAACAGTCAAACATATAAAATAATTTTTAAAAATTTAATTAAAGACAGCTAGGGACTGTAGTATAGTGGCAGAACACCTGTCTAGTATGAACAAGGCCTTAAGTTCAATCCCAGTGCTATAAAATAAAAAAATTGCAAATGAATGACCTCTTGTTTTCATCTCTGACTTTCCTTACTTTAAATCTAGAATAACAGTACTGTGGTGGGTTGATTGAAAATGTCCTCCTAAGACTCATGTATTTAAACACTTGGCCCCAATTGGTGGCATTGTCTGAAGAGGTTACGAACATGTTTGCATTATGGAGCCTTGCTGGAGAAGTATGTCACTGGTGGCTGACTTTCAGGGTTGATAGACTCGTCCCACTCCTAGTTCACACTGTCTGCTGGTTTACCAACAAAATGTGGTGAGCCAGCTTCCCGCTGCCATGCCATTTCTGCCATTATAGACTCTAACTCCCTGGAACTATGAGCCATCTGAACTTTCTTCCCTAAATTGCTTCTGGGCATTTTATCAAAGCAACAGAAAACAAACACAAGTAATTGATTCTCAAATGGTAAGGGGCCTCATCATTCTAATAGTTCTATCTCAGTCTTCTGCTACAGGATCACATTCATGAGAAGACAGTAACATGGAGTCCTAGGCAGATTTTTCATAAGTACGATGTGAAAAACAAGTACTATGCTGTCTCAGCTAATGTACGTGAAGCCACAAGTTATACAGTAAGGTTCACATCTCTCAAACGCTAACTACAGGGATAAATTCCCAGACTTTTTACAAGTAAAGAGAAAAATATGTACATCTCGTTCACTGTTGTACTCACTCTGCCTAGCAGAGAAGTCATTCAGTTGTGTGTTCAAATAAAAGAAAAAAAAAAAGCCACGGCACTGTACTTTGGCTTTTAAATATCATTACAAGCCCATTATTGCCCCAGCCACTGAACATCTAGTAGGTAGCATGGCAGAGCCCATACAGTCCCTTTATGGCACACCTGTCACTTAAATGGAAAGTTCCTGTAACTCTCCCCCAAACTACATTCAATAACCTCATATAACATGGCTTACAGTTCTCTTTTTTAGTGCTAACATGAAATAATTAAATGAACTTCACTAATAATTCTCAGTCAGAATGCACCACTATTGAAGAACACAGAATCAAGCCCAGTCACTTTCAGTCTATGTCTATGATATTATAAAAGACCACATTTCTCTTTTCATACTCACTAGGGCCAGCCTGCCATGTTGAAACACCCAGTCTTGCCACAGTAAAAAAAAAGTTATTAGTGCATGGCTCTTTACTCACTTCTTTCTTTCTTCCCTCCATCTTGCAATCTCCTCTGGAGTGTCTAGCTTGATCTTCTTCATACCAGGAGCATGCATCTAGGGGCAGAAAGCCTGCTGAACATCAGGAAGCATACTGTGTGCTTTTAACTAAATGCAACACTGTATTCAACATTCTCACCATGAGTTATACTTTAAAGGAAAAGCAACCATTTCTCATGTAGCTAGATCAATGCTACAGATGGGGAGGGGTAGCATAATTTTTATTACAGACACATAATCTATTTTCTCAACTAATATTAAATACCCAAGTAACCAACTTATCAAACAAAACTGAAGGTGACAGCTAAAGAAATTAATAGACACCATTGTTTTTTCCCAAGCCTTTTCTAGTGCATATGTGCATGCAATTATATGTATACATGCAAGTGCCTTCACTCATCAGAATAGGACACTGGATCTCCAAAGCAGGAGCTACAGGCAGTTGTATGTTGCCCAGTGTGGGTGCTGGAAACGAAGGGCAGAAAGCTCTTAACTGCTGATCCATCTTGTCAGCATCCACAGAGAAGCATGGTATGGTAAAACCAGCATACGACTTGCAAGAATCAGCTTTAAGCAGGCAAGTCATTCTTTTCGATCTGTTAAGAGGAACTAATTTTTATCTATTTTGCATGGTTTGAGACTAAAACAGAGTAAGAGATATAAAACACCCTTACAAAGTACAAAACACTATATGAATATTATTTATTATTAGCATACATAGAGGATGCATTTTAAAATGGTGAAAAGGGCCATAAGAACTTACATTTCTCCAATGAAACTGGACAATCTTCTCATGTGCACTAAAAGAGCAATCTACTTCAGGGCACTGAAAATTTAATGACAAAAGTTAACAAAAGTTAACAAAAGTTAATGACAATTTAATGACTTCTACATTGAATTCACATTGCCAGGGGTCTAGAGGCTCTGGTCGTCTAGCAATCACTGCACTTATGCTACAGTACTTCTTCATTCTTAGGCCAACAGCAAAAACAAAGATCACTCTGAAACAGAGCTGCACTTTGAAAGGAATGGCATCCTCAGCATGACCAGCACAGCAACCTGTCTCATTTCCTCCTCCATTTAAGTGAAACTCAAATGTTCCCAATTGCTAAAGGTGAGAGGCATTCATGCAAATGAATGTTTCCAAAACAAGAATTCTCTTTAAAAACAACAACAACAAATAAAAACCTTTTAAAGTATTCTAAATGGCTAAAATTTTTTAAATTTTCATACCTGGATTATATTTAGAGAACAGAAAACTATGACAAATCACACAGTGTGGCTGCAGGTAAAGACAGCCGTAGAGGGAGAGTATTCGGAGTATTCGGAGGCTCCCGGATCAACTGCAGGGGAGGTCCGGTTCTCTTCCTTCACAAAGCCATGGGGGGCACACATAGAAGGGCTGACAGAGCTCTTCCTCTCCGTGAAGCAGTGGGCTTGCCCTCTGCTCCCCACCTTCAAACTCCAAATGCCAGGCACTGTTCCCATGTGTCAAGTCATCAAACATTTCTTTCTATAACAACTACTGACTCATGAGGACAGTGATACTTCTACCAAAAGTACAAATGAAAGACCATTTCTACATCAGTTCAGAACCAAGAAAACCTACCTTTGTATGTTCAGATATGTGTATGTCATACTTCTCTTGGTTTTTAAAGCCACGATCACAGGTATCACAGAAAAAGTGGAAAACTGGTTCCTTTCTTTTCTGCAAACAAAAAGAAGCAGTAAGACATTGGCGGAGAATCTCTGTTCAACCAAACAAAACTATCTCAGGAATACATATTTGATGTTTTTAAACACACCCCTGGGGTGGGAGGAGGGGTGCTTCCTTTATTTTTTAGCAATATAGCAAAAATCAGGCACAATTTAATTTAAATCGAGCTAATGCAAACTATAAGTAGGTTTCAAGTTGGAGACCTAGTGAAGATTTAGTACAGTATCTGTAAGGTCTAAAAGCACCGATTTAAGGTTTTAAAAAAAAAAAAAAAAAGCACCTCACAAAGGGTATTTCTATACTAGAATAATAATATAGGGAATAATTTCCATTTTTATGTTACTGTTAACATTAAATGAACTATTTATAGATACACTGTACTCATGAAATATTAATGAGTTATATAGTTTCCAAAATAAGAGGACATTAATTTTATGTCTGAGACAGTATTCAACATATTGTAAGCAAAATGTGTGACTTATTCAAAGAAGACACCTGATCTGTAAGTTAGGTTCAGACCAGAATAAAGAAAACCTATTTTAACATAGTATTTGGCTTGTGAAACATTAACCAGGCATTCTCCCTCATTTGAAAAAAAGGCTTCCAGGCGGGATGGCTCAGCAGGTAAAAAGCAGCCGCTGCCAAGCCGTAGGACCTGAGTTCAATCCCCGGGATCCACATGGTAGGAGAGAACTGACACCTTCGAGTTGTCCTCTTACCTTTATGTATACCCACCCTCAACAAAAAACTAAATGTAAAACAAGAAAAAAGTAAGGGGGGGAAGGGCGGGAAGGAAACCTTACAACCAGGGCTAACAAACCTAAATAACACAATAACTCCTGCCTGAATTTAAGACAATATTCACACAGCTTGGGTAAATGTAAAGTATCTTAAATTAGAAATATTAGATCATAGCTTCATTGAAAAAGAAAAAAGGAGATCTGTTTTATATAACGGATTCTTCTATGCTAAAAGCCAACAAGGCTATGAAAAATAAAAGTCTGTCATTACCATTTGTTTGTGCTTCCAACTCAGTAAAGAAAGCCTGGGTCTTCCTGTCTGCTCCTAAAATTCTAATCTTTGTAATCTTTTAAATTTTACTGAAGATTAGTAATATTTATATTTATTTGTAAGCATAATTCTCCATTATGTTTATGTACTCTAACAGATTTAATGGTCTTTCTTTTTCTATAATCTCATAATTTATTTTCCAAAACTATTTTGCTTCAACTTTTCACTTATAGCTAAGATCCTTAAAAATCCTACCGTACTAAAGCTCCACATAACTGATGGGAAAACACTGACAGTTAAAAGACATGAAGTAGTAACATAAAGTCCAAAGTACCACATTCAACATCTCAGACATACCTTCTTTTTCTGCTTTCTGTTTGGAGGCAAACCGGACTCATTGAATTTTGCATCGTGTGTCCGTGGAAAATAAGAATGAGTAACTAAAAGAGAAGAGAGATTCATTTCAGATAGCAAATGTACAATTATTTGTTAATCACTTTTTTTTCTTAGACACACACACACATAAAATTATGTGTAGGTAGCATGTGGATGCAGGTCCCCATGGAGTTATATGGCTCTTTGGAGCTGGAGGCTGTTGAAAGCTGTCTAATGTGGGTGCTGAGAACCGAGCTCTCGTCCTCTGCAAGAGCAACAGACTCTCTTCAACACCGAGCCATTTCTCCAGCCCCTACCAATTCCTTTCTAATGCATACACAATCATTACTTTCTAAGACGTAGCTTTCATTTCTGTTCTGTGTCTTCTTAAATTGTGTAGATAGGAAATCCCCTCCCCAAATAAGGATTTTTGTATGTTTTGTTGATTGCTACGTAAGTAGCCACCAGTACATAGTTGGGTTGGATTAATAATCTCTGAATTAGCAGGTAGAGAGAAACATTCTAGTCACCAGAATCTAGTGGGACACATTCTGTACACATTACCATCCTCCAAAAATACAGGGCAGAGCTAAGAGATGAAAAGGGAAGGCTGGGAGAGGGAATGGAGAGAAACCAAAGGGGTACCACTGGATACGGTAGCTTACCCGGAGAGTGGAAAGACGTGGGATACGTGGAGAAACCATTAGGAGGCAGCCCCCAATACCAAGGCGTCGAAGCTTGGAGATTCCAGGCCGGCAGGCCGCCGAACTGAGGTTGAACATCAAGCGGAGCCTGGGAGTCCGAAAGAGGCTGAGCCGCGGTAAGAATCTGAGTATCGAATGGGGGAAGGGCTCCGGAGAGGGGCTGGGGCTGCACGTGGGGCTGCGCCTTCCCGCACGCCTCGGATCCCGCCGCCGGGGCGGACAGAGGAGGTGGTGGCGGCGGCAGCATGGCCCAGTACACCCAGCTGTCCCGCGGCGGGGCAGCTTCGCTCGGAGTCCCCAGCGCGGGAGTCTGCGCGGGTGCTGAAGGCCACACCGCAGGAGTCGGATCTGCCATGCCTGCTAGCAAGCCTTAAAGCTCAGCGTGCACCCTTGGAACTGACGTTAAGCGTCACTTCCGTTACCGATGAGCCAATCGCAGGCGTCTACGTCATCAGACAAAGCCGGAAAAACTTCCGGTTTCGGCTGCGGAGCTTGCTGTAGGGGTTGGCTTTAACCTGCGTGTGCAGGTTGGCGGGGGCGCCGAGCGACTGTGCGTCGCGGCGAATGGCTAGGGATCTGATCGGGCCGGCACTGCCGCCAGGCTTCAAGGAGCACGCTTCAGCTGACGACGAGGAGCGAGACCCGAGCCCCGGTAAGCAGCATCGGGCGCTGCCCGGCGGGAAGGGCTGGCGCGCACGGCGGAGTGGGCGCGGCCAGCCCAGTGCAGGCTGGGCTTGCAGAGGTGTTTTAAGGCCTGATCGTCATTAAAAAGACGACACAGTCTCAATTTCCAGACTGTTGTAACTGATCAACCTTTCGTCATCTGTTTAACCCTTCCGTCAACTGTATAAGAAAAGACGATGGTATCTGTGTTACAAATGGTGACAGACAGCGACTGGAGAATCGGTGCCTAGATCACACAGCTAATCAGTGATGAAGCTCAAATTAGAACCCAGTATCTCTATACCTTTGGACTTAGACGACCCTTGCCGAAGATCCTATGCCTCTTTCGTCCCCGGCCTGACTTTCTGGCCTCTCATTCTATCATTCCACCTGTGTGAGCAGCCCAGTGCTCACACAGTCCCGAGTTTATGCTTCCTCAACGCTAGGTTTCTTTTGGCTTCTCTGGTTGTATACATATGCCCGACAACTCCAACACATCTTTCAAATCCCAGTTTAAGTGTCACCTTCCAGAGCATTGTTACACCTTCCTCGGGGTTTCCTCTGCCCAGTTACACTAGTACTTAACACACTCCATTCGAGTAATTTGTTGACATGTCAGTCTACACCATTTTGCTATGTACGTAACCTTAACGTGCAAATAGGCACATCCTATATCTCACATCAGTGCCTCTCAAACTCTTTCATGCTTTCTGTCTTTAATGTTTGTTCCAGTTTGTAGTCTGGGAATGACTGTAGTTGGGCAATAACAAAACTGAAGGAATTGCAGCTATTTCTAAATGTGATTTTCCTTTTCTGGCTACCAGAGACCATGTCTCTACCAGAGTCTTCCTTCCAGAACTTGGTTTCTAGTGTAGCCATTTAAGAAAATTCCTTTTATTCTTTGTTTTAGCATGGAAGTTCCCACTGAATTAAGGTTAAAGATGTGTGAGTGAATCCCTTGGGTAAATCCCCTACAATGTATTTACCTATTTTACTGGTGCCAGACGTTTTAATAGATTCTGTTTTTTTTAACTGTTACAAAGACTGCCACTGTGCATTGTGTATTTCCTGTCTTATACACCCTCACCTTCAGAGTCTACCAATTGACCAAACTCTTCAGCAATCATGGTGATCTGATTGTTCCATGTTCTCCCTTATCATTTTTCTCTGTCTTTTTAACCTAGTTTTTTGAAGCAGTATTTTATGGTATATAGTTTGCTTTCCTTGTGAGAAATTAAATTGACCACTTTTCTAAATTTTTGATCATTTTTGACCACTGTTCTATGATAGTTTTTCATTCATTTCCTATCGAATTGTTTATCTCATTGACTTGTAGAATTTTAAAATTGGCAGAAGGAGCACTAGCTTTCATTATGTATTTTCATATGTCTGTCTGTGTGTCGGTATGTGCGTGTGCCTGCAGGTGCCTGAGGAGGCCACAGGTTGTAGGATCCTTTGAAACTGGAGTTACAGGCAGTTGTTAGCCTCCTGATGTGGGTGCTGAGAATTGAACATGGCGGCTCTTTAGTGTGCAGCCTTAACTGCTGGCTGAGCCATCCCTCAAGACCTTGTTATGGCATTCTTTAAGCAAAATTTGTTTCTGTTGATGCTCTTCTCCATTCCCCTGACCTCTCCTCTTAACATTCACCCACCTCCATAACCTCCTTTCCCCTTTTGTGCATGCCTCATGTGTACCCCATTTTTTAACCCCCTGTGGTTTCTTTTCTAGCTTTATAGCCTGTATCCACATTCACCCCACTTATATACACATATGTAAACGTTATAAGCTAGGCTAGGCCTATTGGAGAGAACATGCTGTGTTTGTCTCTCTGAAACTGGGTTGCCTCACTATAGAATATTTTCCAGTTATATCAATTTTCCTGTAACTTTCATGATTTCATTTTTCTTTACAGCTGAAGAAAATCCTATTGTGTATTTTAGACCATATTTCTGTTAACCATTTAGACTGGTTCCATTTCCTCCATATTGTGAGTAGGGCATTAATAATCTGCGGGTGTTGCTGTGCTGTTGTTAGTATTTTTGTCGGCTTGACACAAGCTGTTAGTCATGGAGTTTCACCACAGCAATAGTAACCCTAACTCAGGCACTAGTTTTTTTTCTTTCATGTTCTCATAAAATATTAACTGAATCTACCGCGTTAAGCATTTTTAAGCAATGCTTTTCAGTAGCATTAGTTATAGTCATACTGTTCATGTAGCTGCTACCACTATCCATCTTTAAAACTCTACATCTCACAAGCTGAAATCTGTTGAACAAAAAACTGGGCTCCCTCCTGCCCACAGCTCCTAGTAATTGCCATTCTAGGTTGTGAATGTGCTGCTTTAAGTACTTTGGGTGGGTAGAATTGAACAGGGATTTCTGTAACTGTTGCACTTAGCATAATGTTCTCAAGGTTCATCTATATAGCATTCTTCAGTATTTCCTTCAAGTGAGGACTCCTGGTCTGAGGTTGAAACTTTATCAGCCTCATTTTATGGAGCAACAAAGTAACACAGGCAAGTTAAGTAACTTATGCAATTCATATAGTTAGTAAGTAGCAAAGTATGGATTCAAAGCTAACGACTCCAACTTCAAAGCTTTCAACCTTGCCTTCCTTTGTGTTTAGACATACTGGCCTTTTCAGCCTTGAGCGTCAGCTTGTTCTCTTCTGTGGACCCTTTCTCTGTCTAGAACAGTGGTTCCCAATCTTCTTAATGCTGCTGTGGAGAGCCCCCCTGATCTTTAATACAGTTCCTCGTGTTGTGGTGACCACAAGCCATATAAAATTATTTTTGTTGCTACTTTATAATTTTGCTTCTGTTAAGGATCATAATTTAAATATCTGATATGCAGGTGGTCTTAGGTTTAGGTATATTTTTATTTGTGGAGGTTCAAGGAAGAACGAGGTACAATCTAATCTTTAAGTCTAGACCCAGAACATTTCAGCCTCCAAGACTTACTGCTGACTGCCTAACTGAACTAACTGTCTGCTTCTCTCTGAGCTCTGCCTCTTGTCTGCTTCCACCTCGCTTCTGTCTGAGCTCTGCTTTCACACTCTGCTTCTACCTTGTTTCCTTCTTTGAACTCTGAACTCTGCTTCTACTCTCTGCTTCTCCCTCTGAGCTCCACCTCTGCCTCCCAAGTGCTGGGATTAAAGGCATGCACCACCACTGCCTTCTGAATTGGGATTAATGGTGTGTGCTACATTGGGATTAAAGGGTGTACTAACATTCTTTCTACCTTAGAGGAGCTATGCTGCTAGATTAAAAGATTAAGTGTTTCTCTACATCATCCCCATTTCTGTTTAAGATATAAATTGTGCTGTGAAAATAGCTTTAACAAGTGTAACTATTATAATAGTTTGTTTGAGTCCAAAGTTTTATAGAATGCTTTATTAGTTATAAATTTGACAGTCTGAATGTTCTTATGAAGATCCACGTTAGCCGTAGCAGCAGTTGTTGACTCAGTGATCTTCAGCAGTTGTCAGCTTCAGCATCAGGATCAGCCAGTTTCTTGAGCTGTGCCCAGACGGGGAATCAGCTTTTTACGTCACCTGTGTTGCTGCCTTACTGTGCCTCTTCCTTCCTTGAGTCGTGTCTTCCATGTTAGCAGTTGGTATCTAGGCAGCTTCTTACTTAGATCAAATCTTTATCAGTTTAGCTAGAACCTATAGCTTTTCATCTCCTGTAGAAATATAAGCAAATCTCTTCCCCAGTGCAATGCATTTCCTGACTTCCATTCTGATGTTAAAACATCCTTATCGTACACAGGCTGGTTTAATTTACCATTTTTTCTATAGTCCAATGTCTTTCAACAGTTGTTGTTCCTGCCTCATTGGCATTAAAAAAAATTAAAGTTAATAAAGCATTATGCAATCTATCTGGGAGTCCTTATTCTTTTTTCCCCTGTTTAGTAAGCATCTCCTTAAAAGGTCCAATTAGATCTTTAGGAATCCACATATATCAGTACTCGAACTTTGTAGCTGACATTTCTCACTTTTTTAAAGCTAGATACTAGATGTAAACAGGTTCGTATTGAGTGCCTGGGTACCATAGTCTGCAAATGTGAAGGAAAAGTACCCAGGCATTGCAATCCGTGCAGTGTAGCGCAATTCTATCTATACACAGGTATCTATCAATATCTATCTATCGAAAGACGAAAGAAACAATCAAGCCATATTTCATAAGATGTCAATATACAGTGTCACTTTTACTTTGTAAAGGCATCTGTTGTCTCAGAGATTGAAGGAATATTAATTTGAGCTCCCCGTTGTTGTAATAAATCTCTTCCCCATAGATTTATGGCTATATCTGCCACATGTGGCTTTAATCTTCCTATTTAGGCTACCCTGTGAAAGGGTTCTTTGACCCCCAAAGGGGTTGCAACCCACAGGTTGAGAACCATTGATCTAGAGTGTTCTTTTGGATTGCTGTGTATCCACTGTTTTCTTGTCACTTAAGTCTACGCAAATGCCTTGTCAGAGTGACCTTCTCTGGCCACTGTCTTCCAAATTGCCCCCTCCACACCAACAAATGTTTTTAATGTTTCAATAGCAACACTTTATCTGAACTGGTCTTTTTATGTTTGTTTCTTTAGGGGTATTTACTCTGTTGCTGGTGGGTGGATGGGTCAGTAGGTGGGAAGATAGGAGATTAAAGTCCATAGTAAATGCTGTGGCTATGAAAAGAAAATTTCAGCCAGTGGAGGGCTCAGTGGAAGAGCTGTAACATATCCATCCAACCACTTTGTGCAGTTGCAGGACCAGCTCTGCCCCCTAATTACAGGAGCAGCAGCTCAAGCTCTTCAGACAGCGATGAGGACAGTAGTTCCTTGTCTGAAGAAGGAAATCAAGAGTCTGAAGAAGATGACACTGGCCCGTCTGCCAGGTAAGTCACTAGATTATACAATGAACCAAACTTCACGCCTTTCTTAAGTTAGCTGGAACCAATGGCTAGTAGGAGAACACTGTGTTTGGATTTGTGTAGCACAGGGAAACTATCATCTTGTGGGGCATTTCACCCAATCTACATTTTCTATAAAGAAGCTTATTCTAATTGGGCACATAGGTACATCTTTAGTTCCAGCATTTGAGAGGCAGAACCAAGTGTTCTATGTGAGTTGGAGGCCAGCCAGCCAGGGCTACATAGTGAGACTCTCTATCCAAAAAAAATAATAACAACAAAAAAGCAGCTAATTCTAGTACTATGTAGATATAGAGATACCTAAGATGAATTAATGGATTAGTAAAATTTGTGTGTATGGTGCTAGGGAATCAAACCTATGCCTTTGAGCAGGCTAGGTAAGCACTTTGCCACTGAGCTCATCTCCAGCCCAGTAAGATTTATATATGAGGTTTTTTTAACATATTGTTGGAATACCTAAATATTGTAAGTAACCCCATAGATTTCTTTCTTAAATTGATATGCAGTGGCTATGGAGTAGCTGTTCTGTTTAAATAAATGATACCCTTCTAATCTAGCATTACCAACCGTGGGTCAGGTAGATAAACTGAATCTTTGTTTTTTACAGATTAATAAGGTTTTTGATGCCCTTTTAATATTATGATACAGAAAAGGCAACTTACAGTGCTTCTGAGCATGAGAATAAAGCTGAACTCATGCATTTTGCTAAGAAAGGCAAAAGACTGTTGAGATTTTCACTCTGTGGAATCTTGAATCCTCCACAAGATACAGAATACTGATCTAGTCCTGATAAATGAGTAACTGAACATAAATTCCAAGACAAGATTAAGAACTGTTGTAATATGTTTTGTTTTGTTTTTAATTTGGCAGGGTTAATTTATTGTTTCAGTGTTTAGATATCTACTTAGTTAATGCTTACCTTTGTAATTAAACCTTTTCATTTTGTAAAAATTTAATGTATATTTTTAACATAAGTTACGCTGCTGTGTTTTCAGAAAGCAGAGGCGAAATCAAGGTGGAGATGATGACGACGAGGGGTTTTTTGGACCAGCCCTTCCTCCTGGATTTAAGAAGCAGGACGACTCTCCTCCGAGGTGATGATGTATAATGTTTCAGCCAATCTTTCCAAAGTCCATAATACTATATTATTTTATACGGAGACTGTCCCATGATAGCCATCCTTTTAGTTTCAAATGAGTGAAATTGTTAAGTACATGGCAAGCAAGAACAGAAGACTAAAACAGCAGTTAGATAGTAAAATATCAGGTCAGATGTTTACATCATCCAGCAGAAATGACTGGAGACGTACTGGGAGAAAGCAGTCAGCTAGAGCCCGTGATGGACAAAGAGAAACCAAGTAGAACGTCCCCTCCTGGGAAGACATCCAACTAGCCATTCCCACAACAGTTATCTCTATGTCATGGTAAACAGTCACAGTCTTTTACTGTGAGAAGGTGCTGGGGATGATTCACCTTGAAGCTGTGTTCAAGAACACAGAGTTTTTACCTAACTGATTTACTACTCTCCAGCTGGGCTCAAGGTCATGGTATTTGAGGTGGGGAGTGTTTTCTGTTCTCCTTTCCCTGTCTCACAGGGCGAGGGGCCAGCCTGTCCCTGGACAAGGGGTCTTGGAGAACACTGTAAGACAAACATGCTTGGGTCTGAAGTGGGGCCCACCCTCAGAACCACTTCTCAGTGAGATCAAACAGCACATGACAATTTACTAATCTAATGTGCTTTACATGTATGTCATTACTGTAAAAGCACATAGGAGAGATGGCTGTTTCTTTTCATATTCAGAGTTTAGGATCTCATGGGCCAATTCCTACTTTCCATGTGTCTTTTAAGTATAGCAGGACTACACAGTCTACTGCTATTTTTTTGTATCATCCCCAAATAATACTTTTTACATATTAGAGTAGTTCAAATGATAAAGGTATACAGATGTGGCTCTCAAAGCCCAAAAGTTAGGACCTTTTTCTAGCCTTTTATAGATAAGTTATTGGCCCCTGGGCTATAATATTCCTTTCAGAAGAACCCATTAGTGATGGACTATCTTTTACTTAATAACCTGTAATCCAAAATGCTTCCAAACCCCAGACTTGGAGTGCAGCCAGCAGGATACAAGTCTGCTATTCATTATACACAAACCTTGTTGTATGTATATAATTATCACCTAACATATTACATACAATTGTCTTTAGGCTATTTGCAGAAGGTGTATGTGTGGAACACAAATAAATTTTCACATTTAGATCTGAGACTCCTTCCCCCAGGTTTCTCATTATATATATGTAAAGAATCTGAAATTTGAAATGCTTGTGGTCCAAGCATTTTGGATAAGCTACACTCAGCTTATACTTAATCCATGGCAGTTCCTTTCTTGAAAATTACATTTTGGTGCGTTGTCTGGACATTTTTACCTTACAAGTGTTTTACTAGTATATAACGGTTTTTGATCTTGTATTTTTATGAGATTTCTGAGTGTGCGAATGGGTGTGTTTCGGCATCTGTGTGTCCCTGTGCTTTTTACAGTCAAGAGAGAACGATAAAGGTATATTTTATTTTCAGGCCTATAATAGGTCCTGCATTGCCACCTGGTTTCATCAAGTCTTCCCAGAAAAGTGACAAAGGCAGAGAAAATCCAGGACAAGTGTCATTATTCTTCAACTCAGAGGTTTGCAAAGTTTTTGTTTAAGAATGAAGTGTATAATTAACCCAGAATGGTTAATGGTGTCTGTAATCATGTGGCTCACATGAAATATGAGACTCCAAACATGCATGTCTTCACATTGTCAGCTTACTGTGAGAGCAGAAGCTGTTCTCACATCTGATAATCTCTCAGCAAAGCTAGATTCTCTAATACTGTGGATTGCGCTGCTTACTTGTAAAGGCTGGTATTTTTGTTACTTTTAACTTCCTGTCTTAAGTTTCCCTCCAAGATGGAAGGACTACTACACAACAAAGATCCTCTGCCTAGGGAATGATGCCACCCACATTATGTGGCTCTTCCCACCTCAGTTAACATCATCTAGATAACCTCTCACAGACACGCCCACAGGCCAACTAGATTTTGCCAATTCCTCACTGAGATTCTTCCCAGGTGATTCCACTTTATTTCAAGTTGGCAGTGACAATCAAAGCTAACAATCACAGCGGTATACACTCTGTATTCTAAAAATGAGGGAAGTGTGTTTGATACGTAGTAAAAGGTCTAGAAGGTTGGGTAATTTAACAGTACAATCTCCAGGTTTTCATCTTTCTGCTCTGTCTTCTGAGGCATGCTAATCCCCCTTCCGCTCTTACCTCTTTACCTCTTACACCTGCCAGTCTTCGAATTCACACACAGCTCCCAATGTCCAGACAGTGAAGGCGAATGAATGCTTTCAGCTCTGATAGAGGAAGGAAAACCTTTCCAGAAGGTTTCCTGTAGGCTCTCTATTCATGTTTGTTTGATCAAAATTGCATTAGATGCCCATGCTTAAGCCTGTCAGGTTAGTACTAATGGGACCAAAGGGAAAGACTTTGAATTGTCCAAGTCTTCCCCCAGTGTGGTGAAATGAGCATTTGATTTGATATTTTGAAATTTTGACCCAGCAGCATGTTTAGTCTTCCTCTTCGCCAGCTGATTTCTTTCAGTCATTCATTTTCCAGCCTTTTCTCAGGGCTCTGCAGGCCTCACTCTCTGCCCTCTTCTCTTGTCTTGAGATGATACACCTGTGAAGACACTAAATCAGTCACCCACGGCATCCACATGTACCAACCTAGGTTGGG
This sequence comes from Cricetomys ansorgei, assembly GCA_026225945.1. Classification (NCBI taxonomy): domain Eukaryota; kingdom Metazoa; phylum Chordata; class Mammalia; order Rodentia; family Nesomyidae; genus Cricetomys; species Cricetomys ansorgei. Next base: position 6,151,348 of record JAMJFZ010000713.1, on the reverse strand, counting down.
TTTGAGCCTGTGATTCTGATTTTCAAATTAGTGTGTTATTTCCGTTTGCTTCTCTGATCCTCCCTCCACTCGGAGCATGTCTCTCAACATCATGGGTGATCTTTGTTCCTAAAAATACCAGTCAAGATGTGATGAAACTTCACCTTCATGAAGACTGTTGTATTAGCTAGACATTAAAATAGTATTAGCATATCCTGCCATCAAACACTAATGTTTTTGTTTATTGCTTTTTTTTTCTTTTTTTTTTTGAGGCGGGGTCTCTATATAGCCCTGGCTATCCTAGAACTCATAGAACTCACTGTGTAGACCGGGCTGCCCTCAAACTCACAGATATCTCCCTGCCTCTGCCTCTCAAGTGCTGGGATTAAAGATTGTGCCACTATGCCTGGCCTCAAACACTAATTTTTTTTAAGTTTTAAAAGTTCATCCTAGGGACTGGAGAAACAGCTCAGCAATTAAGAGCATTTGCTACTATTGCAAAGGACCCACGTTCAGTTCCCAGCACCCGCACTGGGTGTGACTCTTCCTCTAGGGGAATCCAGTGCCATCTTCTGACCTCTGTGTGCGTCCATATATATGTGGAATACACAAAGAAAACACATGCACATAAATAAAAATACATCTGTTCTTAAAAGTTCATCATATTTTATATTTTTTTACTATGCCACAAAGGTTTATGTCTATAGAAAATAACAAATACACTTAAGATAATTTATGGGCTGGTGAGCTGGCTCAGTGCGTGAAGGTGTTTGCCACACAAGCCTGGCAACCTGCGTACGATTCCGGAAATGCATGTAAAGATGGAAGGAGCGAGATGACTCTGTAGTGTTGTCCTCTGACCTCTACAGGCACTGCGGCACACATGTACGTGTGTGCGCACGCACACACACACACACACACACATATACTAATCATTTTTAAAAATCTGAAGATGTTTGTGACGTCACAGCTTGCTATTGTGGAGGTAAGCTGTAAGCACTTCAAGTTAAACCAGCAGCAGATGGATTCAGGAGGAAAATGAAAAGCTCTCATTAGACAGAAAACACTGGTCCTAAAGAGTTATTCTTAGGCACTAGTTTTAAAACTTGAGCTGAGCTCTCTTCCCTAGTCTTAATAGACTTGTTTAAAGCTCCATTTTCTCAAGAAGAAAAGAACAAGAATGTCATCTCACAGTTTCATAATAAGCCACAGAGCAGGGATAAGATTATTTAATTGCACTGTGTGAGTTTAAAGAGAACAGTCCCATGTAGAAAGCTACTGTTGAGTGGTTAAAGGGAAAATGAAAAGGGTGCAAAATAAATAAATAAGGTGCAGAAGCTGTCAGAACCAAAGGGCACGCATGCCGTTATTCATTGTAATAAATCTACCTAGGACAAGGACAAACTATTAACCTTGAGATGTTACAGCATCTATCACAGAATCACACCCGAGAACCACTCGTCAATATGACTTCAGAACAAGATGCGGTTCTAGCCCGTCTCCATTCCTTTGTGTGTCAGCTGAAACATCTCCTGGGAGTCCCCAGTGGCCACACTGGGCTGGGATTCAGAGAGGTGATTTTCACTATCCTTCCTGTCCTCCATTAGGATCTTTCCAGACTTACTCTTTTCTGTAGCAGCCCGCTTGCAGGAGCCCCTCTGCCCACCCTACCCCCATTCCCTGGGGACTCTGCCTCTCAGTGTGAGTCCCAGTCCCCCTAGCTCTTTACCAGAGCCCCTCTCAGCCTTTCCTCCTAGCCCATCTACATTGTTTTCTGCTGCCCATCAACCTACAGAAGCACTAGACAGCACTAGCACCCACAGCCACCACACTTGCCGAGGATCCAGAGAGGGCAACAGCAACCAAATAACAGAACACCCACCCAATAAAGATGAGACCCAATATGGACTCCAAGAAATACCTCAAGCATCATAACTCCTGGATCCTTGTACAGAAACACAAACATGAACAGTCAGGACAATATACTTCCACCAGAAGCCAGTAACCATATTGCAGTTGGCCCTGAGAAGTGCAGTATAGCTGAAGCACAAGACAAGGCCCTTAAAATACCAATTTTGGATATGGTCAAGGACCCAAAGAGGGTATGAATAAACCCCTCAATGAAGTCTGTGGAAATGCAAACAAACAGCTGAATGAAATAATGAAAACAATTCAAGACAGGAAAGTAGAATTTAACAAAGAAATAGAATCATTATAAAGAAAACCCAAACTGAAATAAAACTAGAAATAAAAAAATTAGGATGTCAAACAAAAACCTCAGAGGTAAGCCTTACTAACAAAATACAAGACATGAAAAAGAGACTCTCAGATGTTGAAGATAAGGTAGAAGAAATTGATGGCTCAGTCAACAAAGTGTTAAATCTTTAAAAAAAGAAAAAAGAACAAGAGGTATTTAGTTATCCAGCACTATTTTGTCTTTGCAGTAAGTGAACTACACTGGAAACTGAATTGATGCATCTGGGTCAGTGTTTTGAGCTATATAGTTATATAGTATGTAGTATATATATATAGTATATAGTATATAGTATATAGCTGTTATATAGTACTTGATTTATAAAAGCTGACAGTGGTGCCCTGATTAAATTGCCAGATTTCAAAGAGCTTTTTATGCACAGGGAATAAAACAGGTTTCAAATTCCAACTGGTAATAAATAAACTATCAGGAACAATATGATGAAAAGAATTCTAAGACCAGATCTCTGTTCATCAAGAAGAGTTGGAAGACTGGACATGCGACTCGGTGGCTGAGTACCCACCTAACATGTACAGCGCCTGAGTTCCTACCACACCAACAGAGCGAGACAGACAGGGTGGAGGTCGGGGAGGTAGAAATGGCTAGGAATAATATAATGAGGTCTATGATAGCACGGGACAGAAATGGGACAGGCCACATGCTATGGCGTTCTTACCTCCGAGGAAGCCAGGGAAAGCTCACTGTTCAGTATAGACTTGCAGTATATGTTTGTTTGTCTTATTGTTTATGCATAGTTCATTTCAGCTACATTCCAAGTAGTTTAAGATCATTGTCTACACTATTGGTCTCTTTAGATTAAAGATACTGTTTTGTTTTAAAAGGAAGCAGAGAGCAGTGAAGAGGAGGGTATTGTTGGACCAATGCCTGCAAAAGAACCGGTTCACTATAGCATAACGACAGAGTTTGAAAAAAGGGCCCAGAGAATGAAGGAAAAGTTGACCAAAGGAGATGATGTAAGTTTTCGATTTCTTTTCCTGATTTATTTTATGTGTATGAGTGTTTTGCCTGCATGTACGCATGCCTGGTGTCCGAGGAGGTTAGAAGAGGGAATCGGATCCCCTGGAACTGCAGTTACAAGTGCTTGTGAGCCGCCATGTTGGTGCTAAGAACTGAACCCTCATCCTCTGCAAGAGCAACAAGTGCTCTTAACCTCTGAGCCATCTCTCCATCCACTAGGAAGTAGCATAGAATGGTTGTGTGTGTGTGTGTGTGTGTGTGTGTGTGTGTGAGAGAGAGAGAGAGATATGATTTTTTTTGTGGAGTTTTTGTTTTTTGTTTTGTAGCCCTGCCTAGCCTAAAACTCACTATATAGCCAACTCTAGCCTTGTTCTGAGCACACAGAAATCTGCTTGCCTCTGTTTCCCCAGAGTTGGAACTAAAGGCCTGTGCCCTCATATGCAGCCATCACGTTATTTTTAACTTTATTTCTCATTACAGGACTCATCTAAACCAATTACAAGAGAGTCGTGGATGACTGAGCTTCCTCCAGAAATGAAAGACTTCGGTCTCGGGCCAAGAACTTTTAAGAGAAGAGCTGATGACAAATCCGGAGATCGATCCGTCTGGACAGACACTCCAGCTGACCGGGAAAGGAAAGCTAAGGTAACAGGGTTCTTTTGTTTTTCTTCTTGGTTTTCATTAGTGTATTCTGTCTAGCTTAGCTTGAACTTGGAAAGATAAAAGACGGAATTGTTTAAGGGCACTGAGCGGGGTTTTGTGGGCAGCAGGACAGTTGTACATGACTCAAGCCCTGGGACTGGTGGCTCCGAGGCCACTGTCTCACACTAGTGAAGGGTACCTGCCAGCGTATGCAGAGTGGAAGCAAGCTTTATTAAGGAGATTTAGAGTGATATGAGGAATTGAGGAAAAACATGAAATTAAGGAAAAGTGGAACTCTTGGGAATGGAGGGGGTTTCCAAGAACTTTCTTATCTCGGGTTTTTATAAGTCTGTGGCAAAGACTACCAGGGCTGAGGGAGTTACTATGAGATTGGGTAGTTCTCCGGGCAATCATGAAGGTAGTGGATACCCATGTTCCTGGTCCAACCAGAGAGATGTGCTGTGTATGTGCTTCCCACCCAGCTAGGAATGGTCAAAGCCTCCCCTTTTCCCTTTCTTACTTAAGCTTTATTAGCCATTGATCTTGACTGTCTGCTAGCTGTTTAGTTACTGGCTGCTGTTTCTCACTCCAACTTTGCCAGTGTTTCAGGTTCTGTTACTTACACCAAGCGCTGTCTGATCTCCCAGCCACCGTGAAGAACTGCATTTGTTCTTGGTTACTTCATGTATCTGTGCAGTGTGGTCTAGGTGGAAGCTTCTTGTAAGGAGCCATCCTTACTTCCACTTCAGTCTGTGCAATGACCTAAAGGATAGAAGAAAGGGCGACAGTCACTCAGCGGCTTCAAGTGGGTCAGCCAGTCTGCTGACACTGGTCCGGAGCCCGACTTTCTCCCCTATCTGGTCTGCTTGCCCCCCTCATACCCTGCCGCAGGCTTCTCTGTTCCTCATTCCTAGTGTTCCTGCCTCAGTGTTGTCACCCTAACGTTTCTTTGAATCCTTAAGTCTTCCCACTGTCACAGCTCTGAGTCACTTGTAGTTTTCACCCTGGGCCCATTTCCCTTGCTACCTATCGAGTGCTAGCCCCGGATTTTCCCTTACTGCCTATATAGTTTGCTTGCCCCTGAATTGCTACTTTTTGAGATTATGATTCTGAAGGACAAATATGAATTGTTCTCTGCAGAATAGTTATGAGTAAGAAAAGTCACAGTCCTTGCTTCCATTTCCAATCTGCTGCCATTTTTAAAATGTAAGGAAAGCCCCCAGACTGGGTTCAGTTCTCTTATCTTATGGAATAAGGAAGCCATCTAAGGATGCCCTTCCCAGGTTGTCACGGAGCTAGTAAGAGACCACCAAAAAATTTCATTTTTGACCTTCCTAACTACAAATTCCCTGGTCTTTATACCGAGCATTAAATGATATCTTAAATTTCTTTAAAAGAAAACCAGACTCTCTGGGAGGTGGTGGTGCACGCCTTTAATCCCAACACTGGGAGGCAGAGGCTTGTGGATCTCTGTGAGTTCGAGGCCAGCCTGGTCTACAGAGTGAGTTCCAGGACAGCCAGAGTTACAACAGAGAAACCCTGTCTTGAAATAAGAAGGAAGGAAGGAAGGAGGAGGGAGGGAGGAAGAAAAGAAAAAAAACAGACTTAAGGGCTAACCTAGCAAGTAAAGTGATACCTAGAGAGCCTCTCAGAATGACTATTTCAGGTGCATAAGCTTGGTTACTGCCAATGTAGGCAAAAAAGCACCTCCACTGCTGTATTAAATAAATTACAAAAACGTTACAAATCTGTACACATAAAGTATACTAGTCATTACGTTTTTGTCTATTAAGAAACACTCCACTGTGTGTTAGGAGCTGAACCAATGTCCCCGGCTCTACACATTGAATTTACTCCATCTAAACGTCTTCATTACTATGAAGTGTTCCACGGAAGTCTTACCTGTTTGTCGTCCTGTGACAGTAGCTTTATCGGTTCTGGTCTAAGCAGCTCTGCATTTGCTTGTCTGTCTTGCTCATCAGTTCCTGCATGTCAGGATTTCCATTTGTCACTGTGGCTATGAGTTGAGTTCTGGTGCTTGGCTGCCGGCGATAGAAAGAGAAGGGTGAAAGCTATTGATGGAGCTTCCATTTTGGTACAGAGCTGGTTGTGAGTCAGAAGTGGTCGGAGGCAGTGGAGTGACTGTGGGTAAAGGTGCTTGCTCCCGAGCATGAGGACGTGAGTTCAGTCCCCAAGACCCACATGGTGGAAAGAGGAATGACTCTCCCAAGTTGTCTTCTGACTTCCATGTGCACACTATGGCATGTGCTCCCCCAAAAATTAGAATTTTTAAAAAGAGATAGTAAAAGGAGGGTGTGTGTTGAGTTCTCTACATGTTAGGATCCTACCTGAACACTTAGCAGTGTCATAATCCTCTTTCCTGAAGATGACAGGAAATTTGAGTATGGTAATAGGTGAGGAACTCCAACATGCATAGAAGAAAGGAAAAACAACGCGTGATGTCAGATCTAAGTTACTGGAGACTAATGGTAATGCCTGAAATGCCTGTTTTGGTTTTATTGCCACAAGGTCTTACTCCAGCTCAGGCTGGCCTGACTCAGCAGCCTTCTTGCCTGCCTTGGTTTCCCAGTGGTGATTACGGGCGTGAGCTGCCCTCTTCTCTTAGCTGATTTTTTTTTTTTTTTTTTTTATTTTTATTGGCTTTTTGTTTGCTTGTTTTTTATATGTACAAATATTTTGTCTGTTTGTATTTTTGCACCACATGTATGCCTGGTGCCCTCAGAGGCCAGAAGAGGGCGTTTGATCTCCTGGGCCTAGAGTTACAGACAGTTGTAAGCCTTCATGAGAATGCTGGGAATTATGTGAGGTTTCCCTAAGCAAAAAGCAGCTTTGAAATATGCCTTCAGGAGTAATGGTGTCAGTCATGCTGTGTGGCTTCCTTACTCTGATGTCAGAGTGTTTTCTTGTTTTCTAGGGTATCACTGTGACTCCTCTCTAATTAGAGTGCATTGCAGGGTAATCTAAGGAGCGTGTGTGTGTGTGTGTGTGTGTGTGTGTGTGTGTGTGTGTGTGTGTGTGTGAGATTGCAAATGGAATGTTTGTTTCATTTTGTTTCTGTTGCGGCACACCCTCTCTCTGACTTTGTGTCAAACACCTTTGCTACTCTTGCTTCTGTTAGTTCCAGTTTGTTGGCAGGTTTCTTGGATTTTCTACGTAGACACTCAATGAATGAAAGCTGTCTTTCTTTTTTCTTCCTTCCTTCCTTTTTTTTTGTTCGTATATATGTATATATACTTTTAATTTTTTTCCTTACAATTTTTGAACTGACAGTGGTAGATTTCCTGTGTGTTATTTTCCTACATTTTGTCATTGTCAGCCCAAACTCATCCTAAGTATCTTCCAGCTGGGTGACTGGGGGAGGGGTCGGTTTGGATCTTTTTGTTCTCTTTCTCAGGAAAACCACAGGCACAGGCACTAACTGATCCCTTGTCAAGTATGTAGCTATTTCTGACTGGAAGAAGTCAACAAGCCTGGCTTTAATTCAGTTTCTTGCTATTTAATCTAAGTAAAATTAATAGTATTTCTTTTTAATTCTATTTTTAAGTGATGTTATTATGTTCTTTCCTCAGGAAATACAAGAAGCAAGGAAGTCCTTCAGTAAGAAAGATGAAGAAACTCTGTTGTCAGGGAGGGATAAGAGATTGGCTGAGCAAGTGTCTTCATACAACGTAAGTAAGAAAATAAAACACATAGAGACAGAGGTAATCTCCTCTTTCCTTCTCTCTCTTCCTCTCTTTTCCATTTTGTTTTGTTTTGTGCTGGGATTTCACTAGATACCCCAGGCTGCCCTCTGACTTGCCCTCCAGTGTTTGCTGGTCTCATATTTCTGTCTTTTAGTTGTATTGTTTTGCTTTGTTTTTCCTGTTTCTTTTTTCCTCCCCCACCGCTCTGATTATTTGACATAAACTTTATTCTGATTCTAAACGAAAAGACAATAACAAACAAGATCTCATCACTGGATATTCTGATAAACTGTTGCAATCTCATCTTTAAAATACAGGAATGAAATAACTGTGTTCCAAACAGCTAAATATGCAAGTCCAAACAAAGGAAAGTATGTCTTAACTGCCACGTTCACCCCAAAGCCTATTTCTCATCCCAATGGGGCACAGGATCTGCTTAGCTAAACAGGTGGTGCACATGCTGACATCGCAGGACACTTACCTGTAAAACAGACTTCTGATGCAGGGTTCCAGCTTCTCTTTCTCACGGAGGCCAGTCATTTGAGCAACCTCTAAATCATGCTAAATTGTTCTGTGCTGACAAAGCTGGGTCCATGACCGCCTCAGCAGGGGCAAGAGCAGGCATAGCAACAGACTCCCAAGTTAGAGTCTCCAGTGAGATGTTTCCAGCAAGCCAGCAGAAAGGCTTTTCAAAGCTGTAGTTACTTTTGGCAGAAATGTCATAGTACTGAAACTTTTTCTTTCAGTGGAAGACAATAGTTTTGCCTTCACTCCTTTATCTTAATATCCATTGTTGCCACACAGTGCAGTGGGGATGTGTTCACACATACGTACCAGATCTCTATGCCAGTGAGCTGTGTTCTCTAAGTAACTCTTGATGTTACATCTAATATTCTAATGGCACTCTGGGCTTGGATGCAGTAGCCATTGCACAGGCCTCCAAACTCCTCCTGGCTGGCTGTGTCCCACACATGGAACTTGGTGGGTCCTTTGTTGCTGTGGAACATGAGCGTGTGCACCTCCACACCCAGGATGTCTACATACTTTTCAAATTCTCAAATTCACCCACCAAGTGGTGTTTCAAGGACATCTTCTTCCTGGTACAGCTGTTGCCCCAGGACAAGCTTGAAAAGGTCTCTGGTACTCCCTGCGTGGCCGTGTTTCTCTGTTTTTATAGCTGCCTTTAGCTTCAAACATGTCTATGCCTCAGTCCTGAAAAATACTCGACTCTGTTGTCTGTGAACATCTGTGTAAGATTCTTCCATATATTTGGTAAGATGTTTTTAACTTTTAATTCTTACCTACAACATCTTGTATTAAAAGTTTACTCCCTGCTGGCACATGCATTTAATCCCTACACAGGCAGATCTCTGTACGTTTTGAGGCCAACCTGGTCTATGTAATGAGTTCCAGGCCAGCCAAGACTACATAAAGAGATGGTGTCTCAACAAAACAAACACGAAGTTGAATTACTAAGGGGCATTTGATTTGAAAGCAAGAGATCCTGTTACTCATAGAAACCCTTAGTGTATAACTTTTAAAATTATAAGCAAATTTGGAGTGTTTGGTGGGAAGATTTATACTGGAGAAAAAAATTTAAATTATAGTTCAATCTAAATCTGTAAACTGAGGTCACTATTCATTTAGTGTTGTCATTTTTTGTTATAGTCTCTCTCTTAACTCTCAAAACCTAGGGAGTGGTCTAGCTCAAAGAATAAGTGTTAATTGCTGAACGCACTGGCCTCCACAAAAGGCCTTAGGTATTTAGAAAAATTACCTTTTCCCCAGGTGTTTGGCTTAATGAAAATTGTATAAAGCTGATTTCTTGGCCACTGGAACCATAATTAGTAAAGTGCACATGAAACATTTTTGGAAACTTCCAAGACTTGGCCCATCTGAAACATTTACATAAGCTGACAGGCTCAGGAGTCAATCCTGATATACCTGAAAGAACCACGTTCTCTGGATTCAGACTAACCTAAAAGACATACATAGCTGGGAAACATAAAAAATCCAAAGAGGAAATTTGAATGAAAGTTGGATTATGTAGACCTGAAGAATATACATAACTTGTTGAAATGTGTGGGACACAAGTATGTAGCCAGATGAGTTATTATAGAAAGATGGCTTAAAATTAATTAGCTAGATCTGTTCCAAACCAACATTTCTTATGAAACCAGATGCCTAAATGTGACACTGGAACATATCTCCCAAAAAAATAGAACATTATTTGCAGTAACCTCAAGAAGATACAAAAATATCAGCAGAAGCTAATTCAAAATTGCTATCATTATAACAGCACAAGAAAGAAAACCCAGTGACGTAAAACAAAATACTCAGCAATAAAATGTAACAAATTACAAGTGAGTGCAGCAGTGTGGGTGAGTCAGGGTCTTTATCCCAGTGAGAGAATCTGACACAGCAAGGAGCTCAGCGTTGAGGACCTGCTGTGTGCAGAGTGAATGTGCTGTCCGGTGGTGGCTGCTGGGATCGGAGTGCTGGATGTACATTCAGAGCTTATAGGAGTTATGGGAATGGCCAAGATCCTGATAGGGATTTGAATTAGAAAACATCAGTGAATGTACACTTAATATTGGTGCATTCCACTTCATCTTGAGGAAAAAATATAAATATTGAATCTGGCTAATAAATGCCTGCTGAAGCGTTTGGCGAGCATGCAGTAATGTCTGCAGTTTGCTTTAAATGCATCCAAAAAGTGAAAGTTCTAATGTGAAACTCTGATTACTGTGAGATTTACTGTTAAAGTAGTAATACTAAAGATGAAATACTAAAGATGAAACCACTGTGTGACCCTCTCCTTTTGATACATTGAACACTCTTTAAAGTAACGCCGTGAAAATAAAACCAGGCAGCCAGAAATTAAGCATGAGATTCAGAAGCTGTGAAAAGGCCGTCCTAGAGCCGGTGAGGGGGCTCAGTGGGGAATGGCACCCACCACACCTGACCACCTGAGTTCCATCCCCAGGATTCAGATAGTGACAGAGTGAACCAGGCCCACTGGTTGTCCTCTGATCCCACACACACAAAACAAATCATAAAGAATGTGAACACCATTGTATTCGAGGTAAATTGATCTCAATTTCATAAATGGTTAGAAACTGCAAACATATTTTTGGTTTTGGTGCTGGGAATTGAACCCAGGTCCTTGTATATGCTATATATGCACTACCACTGAGCTACACCTTCTAGCCCGAGACACTTGTGCTTTGCTTTGGCTTGTTTTTTTCAAGACAGAGACCCACTCAGGAGTGAGTCTCAGGCTGACCTGGAACTCACTGTGTAGTCCATGCTGACCTCAGACTCTGCCGGGATTGCAGGCTCACAGCACCGCATCCAACCACCCTCAGCTCACTCCATATTGCCTTGCTTTGTGTTCACCAAGCTCCCTTCACTTCTTTGCTTTCAAGTGCATTGTTTACATAAGCAGGGCCAGTGTTAGACAAAAACTATCCTTTCTGCCATTTTTCCTCTTTTCATATACTGAATTTTGAGCATTCAAACAAAATACCCTTATCTAAGGCACTACACTCTTACAGGAAACATATATAATAGAGCCCACTGCTTTGTATACTTAGTTTTTTTTGTTTTTTTTTGTTTTTGTTTTGGTTTTGGTTTTTGGTTTTTGGTTTTTCTAGACAGGGTTTCTCTGTTGTAACTCTGGCTATAGACCAGGCTGGCCTCGAACTCACAGAGATCTGCCTGCCTCTGCCTCGAGAATGCTGGGTTTAAAAGGCATGTGCCACCACTGCCTGGTTTTGTATACTAGCTTTAAGAAAATTAAAAGAACTATATTTGAGAATTTAAGAAAAAAAGAAGAGCCAGGTGTGGTGACGTACACCTGTAATGCCAGCATTTGGGCAGTGGAAACAGGAGGATCAGGAGTTCAAGGTCAGCTCTGGCTACGCAGCAAGCAAGTTGGAGGCCATCCTGGGTTACCTGAGAACCTGTCTTTTCATAGCCTTAAAGGAAAGTCACTTTTACAGATGCCTTATAGGACAAATCCGTTTTTAAAAAGACTGAATGAGGGGCTGGAGAGCTGTCTTGGCAGTTAAGAGTGCTTGCTGCTCTTTCAGAGAAGTGAGTTGTTTCCTGCACAGCGTGGAACCCCAGTTCCAGGTGTCTATGAACTCTTGCACACGTGTTGTGCACAGAAACTCATTTAGGGTCTCTCTGTCTTTCTCTCTCATGCACACACGCACAATCTTTGAAGAAAGACTAAATAAATGACAATCATTGTGAATACCCTTATAATGACTCCCACCTTACCTGGTCTTGGACACAAGTCTGTGCAGCCCTGGGTGTGGTACAGTCACCCAGCTTTGAGGCTGCTGATCTGCACTCTGAGCATCCTCCATCCCTGTCTGGTTCTTCTATCCCGGGCTACTCTACTGAGAGGTCCCCAGCCAATTCCTAATTTATTAAACCAGTTGCCTTTGCACAAACTGTGTCTGAAAATGGGATGTAGCTAGACCTGTAATGGGAGTATCACCCCAAGCTGAGAGGAGAAGGAGTGGGATGTTAGAGGAAAGAGAACAAACAGAACCGCAGTGAAACAAACATCCTTCAGCTCTGGCCATGCACTGTCTGCACAGGCATAGAACAAGGCTATGCTCCTTTTTTTCTCCTATTTCACTTCTTTTTTGGCTTCCACTTCTCAGTGCCTTCACCTCTTCTACCTCAGTGGCTTCGGGGACCAGTTCATCTGTGAAGTGGGGATAAAACTGTTCATTCTTTCACACCCGTGCTCTTGGTTTATACTCCTGTTGGGACTTAAGTAACTATAATGACCGCGCTTCTTCCCTGTCCGCTTTCACTGCTTGTAAGAAGTAGATGTCTTCATTCTGTCTGAATCGTATTCCCCAAGAGTGCACAATTTCTTCATAGATGCTATCTTGGATCCCCCATGAGGGTCTGCAAACATCTCTCGGGTACACGCACTAGTCCAGTCTGCCTCTTGGTCATAGACTGTCTGTAACCTACACAAGCTAAGGTTTTTACTTCTGTTCTCTTACTTTCCCCAGGAATCAAAAAGATCAGAATCCCTCATGGACATTCATCATAAAAAGTTAAAGAATAAGGCTGCGGAAGATAAAAACAAGCTCCAAGAGAGAGTACCGTTCGACCGCGATAAAGATCTCAAGGTTAATCGGTTTGATGAGGCTCAGAAAAAAGCCCTAATAAAGAAATCCAGAGAACTAAACACCCGGTTTTCACATGGCAAAGGCAACATGTTTTTATAAGCAAGTGTACTTCAGCGAGGTGCACTCAAACTGATCAGTCTGACCCCTTGAAGTACCCCTTTGTCTATAGTAATTATGTGCACAAATACATTTCCTTTTGTAATAAAGTAGATTAAGGGTCTACATTTTTATAAATGTGATTGTTGAAAGTTGGTCTTATGGGGAAAAAATTTGGTTTACTGGAAAACATAGCTTTATCTTCACGGTAGCCTAGCAGGACACTGTTATTAGAAAAGCTAAGGGTTCCCACGGAGAGAAATGGTACTTCAGAGTATGCTATGCAGCTTGTGGGGAGGGGGGCTTGTGTGCTCCATTAGAAAGGAAAGGTTTGTTGGTGAGATTTTTGTATTTATTTGTTTGTTCACTTGCTTGTTTGGTTTTTGAGACAGTATCTCACTAAGTAGCCTTGGCTAGCCTGTAACTCACTATTTATACCAGCAGGCTGGCCTCAAACTCATGGAGATCTACTTGCCTCTGCCTCCCAAGTGCTGGGATTAAAGGTGTGCACCACTACACCTAGTTCATTGACCAAGATCACAATTAGAAATGATTCATTGCTTCAGAAGGCCTAAGTTGAGTTATAACCACGCACCATCTATCCATAGTCCTATCTGATGAGAGTTTGTAATGATGGTTAAGGAAGTGTGTAAGAACTGAGCTTGCTTCTTAGTTCCTCATGATTTGTAACAGTTTGAAATGGACATCAATATTCAGGTGTGATTTTAAAGCACATTATAAACTTAAAAATGTCTTCCAGATTACAGAATTGTTGCCTCTGTGTGAGGTCTGTCTGTCCACCATTATTTGTTACAGAATGAGTTTAAAAATATACATATTTGCCCTGTTCTGTGTGTCCTTTAAAGTCACCTAGGAACAGACAACCAGTGTTTCTTATATAGGATAGATTATTTTGGGTATCCCTGGCTTTTCTTCGTATAATTAAGAATCCATCCCCACAACATTCCAGCCCCAGTTTTTTATGGTGTTTTACAAGCTTCTTTATAGCTCTGGGTGGGACTATACACTGAATCTCTACCACAGCCTGGACCTTTTCTCTTAAACATGTTTAACCTTCCCTAGAGTCATTTGTCAGGCCCTTGTAAATCCATGGATTTAAATTGCTTGTTTTGCCCTTCAAACTGCACCTAATGAACGCATACCTACCTGCTTGAAGATAGTGTGGCGTTTTGTCTTCCTGCTTTTGCATGTTCTGCCTCTTGGGACTTCTTAGTTACTGTCTGGTGTGTTGCTGTTGTTGTTTTTATTGGTTTTAAGGTAAAGAGGGCTGTCAGGATTATCTCACATTAGGAAATATCATTTTGATTTTTTTAAAACTTTAATAGTAAATATTTGTAGGGAGGCAGTCTGACGGTCATTGTACATATCTGTTGTCCATGTGATGTCTATAAGATTCTGTCCTCATGGTCTTGCCAAAGCTGTCTGTGTCTTGGAACTTCACATGGGATGATCTGATTCATATATGTATATAACAATTTGTAGCTGATTTACTGAAATATTAATCCTGGATAGCTTTTTTTTAAACAACCAAATAATCACTGAAAATGGGAAATCTGTATTCATAACCACACTAATGGGAGTATTATGTTTACTGCTTTAAGCAATGCCTCTTAAGCTGTTAAGCAGAAACTCCTAAATAGGAAGATAAAACCCAAATGCAAATTCTATGTATTTTCTTGTGCATTTTCTTGTTCTGCTAACTCTGTATTCTAGTTCTAGTGAGGCATAGGGATTTAATGGGAAAACATTCTGGATTCTCAATTCATGTGGACTTTATAAAAATTGGGGAAAATGTTCAAAAACAGTGTAAAGCATTTTTTAATAGTGCCACATTTTTGTGCCAGTGTAAACAGCCTATTCAAGGAGTATTGCTATTAAAAACCCTAATTATTCTGAGTAAATTGAAGAGGCTTGTCTACACAGAACTGGGCGGACTACCTTTTTAAAAACCAAAGTGATAGTTTCTGCACATAAAACTTTATAGACCAGTATTTATTCTGGCCAGGCATGAAAACCAAAACCACTTAGCACATACCAAACTTATATCATATGGTGCATAGCTTTAATCCCAGGACTTGGGAGGCAGAGGCAGACAGATCTCTTAACACCAGCATGTCCTTCAGAGCAAGTTCCAGAACAGCCAGAACTATGTAGAGACCCTGTCTCAAAAATCCAAGAGAAAGGAGTATTCTGTTCTTTTTATTGTGATTTTTTTTCCCCCAATGAGAGGAAAAAATATTTTCTAGTTATGAGAAAACCTAATAGTTTGTGAAATTTGGTACTTTTTAAAGTTAAAATGCTAAAAATTAAATCTTTTTAAAAGGAGGTGGTAGTCTGGAGAGGTGTCTTCAAAGTTTATTGCTCTTGAAGATGCCCTGACCGAGTTCAGTTCCCAGAACCCACACCCAGTGGCCCACAACCCCGTAACACCAGCTCCAGATCTGACTCCCTCTCTTAGAGGCTTCTGTAGTCACCTGTACTCATGTGTACATGCCGACACACAGACACATAAAGAATAAATCTTAAAAGTAAAAATACCATCTCTGGACACTCACTGGCCTTGCTTTCTCAGTGGAACTGGGTAGGGATACTTATAATGTGCTTACTGTTCCATCTGACCTCAGAATAAGGGACAGACTGCCATGACTACCTCTACCTCGTTGGCACCCTGGAGCCAGTGTTCTTTTCTGTCACCAGATGACAATTTCGACAAAGTAGAAAGCCATTTCCAGGAAGCCTCATGGAGACACTAATCCCAATTTAATGACAATAAAAACACTAAGTAGCTTTGTGTGGTATTGCAGAAAGGCGGTCCACATTTGGCAGAAAGCCTGTTTGATCCACTCTCCTGTCATTGGCATTTTCTGATAAAAGCATCCTATCTAAAAATAAATAAAATTTTATAGGACTGTGATGCCTTTTGCAATGCACAGATGAAGCAAAGAGTAATGCCAAGTGCAAACCCTGCAGAGGACACTGTGATGTCTCACCACAGACATTGGCCTTTCGGTTACTGGATGACTTTGTCCGGCCCCCTCACTTCTTGTTGACACCACACTGCTGGAGAGCAGGTGGTGGAGTCGTCGGTTTTGGTAGTGGGGGGAAGAGAGTAAGGGAATAAAACAGCAGAGATGGTGGCCCCACCCGTGATAAGGCTTTCAGATTGGGCACAGCACAGAAAACCGAGCCCTGTTTGGTTGGTGGGGGACATAGTCTACAGAGAGTTTTTAATCTGTTTAGATGTAGCAACGCACTTAACACTTTAATATTTAATTATCCTTTGTTAGGTGGGAGGTTGAGATGTGTGAACTAAGCCTTCCATGTTTCAGAGTTACATGCATTATTTGATGTTACATGTTGCGTTTTGGTTCTTAAGCAGGCTAGTAATGTTGACGCTGTTCTGCAGTACACGACGGTGGGACACAGCTCTGAAGCCTGAGGCCCTCGTCATTTCCACTTTCATGTTCCCATGATATTTTAGGTTTTTCTAGAAAAGCCTCTCCAGTGAATGACACCTAAGAGGAGGAATTAAAACTGAGAGAAATGGCTGTGGAGAAACTCGTGTAACATCCACTGCCCGGTCTCCTATTTCAGGATATTAGTTTACTTGGCTTCCGATGCTACCCTGAGGCTCCAGGCTGCAGTTACAATGCCTGATGCTACTGCAGAAGAGCTTTTTGTTTGGTTGGGTTTTTTTTCCCACAGTTCAAAAGGCTGTTTAACCTGGGGATGTGGGTGAGTGTGAAGTCCTGACTCAATCCTTAGCACTCACCACCACCTGGAAATTGTTTACCTGTGGCACTGGTGTGTACAAGGTTAAAAAGCCATTCATGCTCCATCATGGTCTTTTTATTTGGAGAATTACAATTAAAAGACCATTTTTAGAAAAGGAGAATTCTGAAGTATAATTTTATACATATATGAATAAAATGTCTTCTATATCTGAGAAGTTGTGGTCATTCCCCCGCCCCCGCCCCCCATTTTAATATCCTTAGCTTTCCTAAAGCAGGCAGTACTGGCAGCAAGAATATCTGGAAAGGTTTCTTCTGGTCAACCAATCACTGTGGGCTATTTTGAGGGAGGGAGGGATCAGGCCAGTGATGCTGGTGGCACAGGCAGGCAGGAGGATCACAGGTTCAAGGCCTGCTCAGACTGCATCCTGAGTTCCAAGTCCAGCTGAGATAAGAATACTATTGTAGATCACAGGATCAGTAACTGCACAGGCAAAAACATGTGCCGTTTCTATGGCTTCCATCTCACCTTCGATTCCCACCAGGGTTCTAATGAGAATTCCAGTATTTCTTATGGTATGTCATCAATGCTCAGTTCACCCCATATTGGCCAGTGTCAGGGTCTAGCCATCGTGAATCCCCTTCTCAGTGGGTAACTGCTAATCCAGGTCTCAGAGCCTCTCTATAGAACAGCAGCAGGACAGGAGCAGGCATACTCCAGCACACCTTAGCTCATGTGGCTGGGGGCAGTGCTATCCAGTGAGATGGGCTGTTTCTAAAAAGCCTGCTCTCCCCTCCTCATTCACTCTCTCAGACCTCTAACATCAAAAAGTACAGTTACCATAAACAAGGTAGATGAGAAATGAGACCATCACAGTTTATTTACCACAGTTTGCTGTCATTTATAAATCAAAATACAATTCAAAATGATTTAGACTTTTCCTCTACAAATAAGAAAGAAAAAAATGAAAAAATAGGATTTCCAACTGCAACCCAATCAACAGCCAGAAATCCCCCCTGGCTGGCAATTAATCATGTCTCTTAGATAGAAGGGCAATGGCTAAGTTGGCCCCGGATAACGGATAGTCAAAGTCGGAAACAGATTGGACCTCACTCCTTCAAGCCTGAGATAGGACCTAGTAGTGTTAGCAACCCTCAGCTAGCTGCCACCATCGGTCAGGATGACCAGGCCGGGTGTCCTTGGATTCCCTCAGTGCTGTGCATGTTTCTTGACTCTGAGCTTCAGGATCACTCAGAGGGAGTAGAGACAGTTATGAAAACAATGAAGTATATTCATGGCAGGAAAACATTGGAGAAGAAAGGGAGAACTACCATTGTTAGACGTGGCTTTTTAGTATATTTAAGTAGAGGTCATTCATTTTCAACTAGCAGTTGTATACCCTTAATAATTAGATGTGTTGCCATGGTGCTTCCAGCCTCCCATACACAGCAATTAGATAATTTGTAAATGTATGATTCCAGAGACAATAAGAGATGGGGGATTTTTCTTACACAGGAAACTGTTCCAAAATGAGCTTTGCTTATGTTCCTAGCAAGCCACTGGCCATGTGGCCAGTAATTGCAGTAATTTAAGTGTTAACGATACAAATTATGCTCATTCTAAAATGAGCTCTGAGTTCTTTGTTAGAATACAGAAGGTTCTGGGGCCATTTAAATCAACTCAGTATTTAGCTACAGCCAAAAGTCTAGCAGAATACTGAGCAGAAGAGGAAAAACACAAGGGAGGAATACCTAGGAGGTTAGTAAGACACCTCTCGAGTGTTTGTGAGGGGATTTCCAGAGGCAGTCGAATCACCCGGGTTCTGATCTAATGAATAGATTAATCTTTTGATAAAGTCATAATATATTCATAATATGATCACAAAAGTCATAATATGATCTCCCGTTAGTAGGAGACGGTATGAAATAGAAAGTAGAGCCTCGTTGGAGAAAGCAGGTCTCTGGAGAGGCATCTTTGAGAGAGGGGTGCTAATTGGTGCCCTAACCTCTTCCTGTATTCCTCCATTTCTGCTTCCTGTCCCTCCAGAGATGAGACGTGATCCTGTCACATGCCATCACCATGATGCTCAGGCCAAGGGCAAGGAGCGACTGCCCAAGGACTGAAGCCCTGAAACCACGCGCCAAATAAGTCCTTTCTCCTTTAAATAGTTTCTGTGGGGTATTTCGTCACAGTGATGAAATGACTGTACATTCAACTTACACACAATGTACACAAAGTACACAGTGACTGTACCTCACCTTATACAGGGGAGGAAAAAGCCCTGAAAAATTCAGAGCACACATTTCCTGGCTCCGGTGGCCAATTTGCTCGTTGTCACTGCTGATCCCGTCTCCCTCTGCATCTACGCATGCGCAAGTCTTTCTCGTTTCGAAACAAAATGACAGCAATAGTGAACCCTCCTTCAAGGACAGAATTAAAGCTCATCCGTCACAGGAAGTTCCAAAACAGATGCAAACACAAGGGTAACATTCCAAATCTGTGGGAAGGAGAAGTCAGTTCCTATCGAAAGGGTGTCGACACAATTGGATAGACGTGTGGAAAAATAGGTTGGTAGCCGCTGCCTTGCAAAGTACTTAAAAGTAAATCCCAGGTGGATTAAGTGTTCTTAAGACAAAAAATGAAGCCATGAAAGTTCTGGCAGAAAAAAAAGGAAAGAATGTTTTTTTTTTCATTTTATGTAGATATACTTTATATAAAATGGGGTAGTTTGGTTGTTTTCATGGCGTTACGAGGACTTCCTAAGGATAGCATAATAGTCAAAACTCCTAAAAAAGAAAAGCTGATAAACCAGTCTACATTAAAGAAAAAAATCAACATAAAAATATAGTCAAGAGATAAATGAATATTTACTACTCATTGCACAAGTAAAAAGCTCAATTTTCTTTGAATTTGAATAAAATGATAAAAATCATTAAGACAAATTCAACCAGAACAAAATGAGCTGTCCAATAGGTAACTGGGGAAAGATTATGAATACAAGATCCATAGAAACAGAAGAATTCTTAAAATTATGAGAAGCAAAGTTACTCATAAAGAAAAGTACAGGTTAAATACAGTTTGGAGTCCAGGGTGATGGCACATACCTTGACTCTAGCACTCAGGAATCCGGGGCAGGAGGATCACCCCAAGTTTAAAGGTAACCTGATCTGCAACCTAAGTTCCAGGTCAGCCAAGGCTTCATAGCAAGACCCTGTCTCAAAATAATAGTAGAAGTAAAATAATAACAACAACAAGGAAAACATGATTTGGGACCCTGCTTTAGAAAGGCAGACAAGCACAGTGCTTCTGTAGGAGCCTTGACCTCCATCTTACCCTGCTCATTGGGCACACATTGCCCTGCCTTCCTTCCTGCTCCCATCTGTTGTGGAAGTTTATTTTTAGTTATGTATAAAATAATTGTTTTTCGAACTGTTGGGTGAGGGGTTGCCTAGGCCTTGGAGTTTTATATTGTCTTCAGATGTTGGATTTATGTGTGTGTGTGGTGGGGGGGGTTTGGTTGCTAAGGAGCACGTGCTATAAGTAGAACACCTGAGGAGTTCTGGATCAATAAAAACACCTGAGCTCAGATGCTCAGGGTTCCAGTGTGCGTTAAGGTGCGTGCCTGCCATTGTTGGGTCCCCAAAATGGCTCAAGAAGATATATGAGCTATATGCATGACCATACAAAATAGTTTATTTCCGCAGAGCACATTCTGGCATGCCAGGGTCAACCAATTAAAAAAACATGCTGCTGACCAGCTGCAGCTGCATGGGCTTTTTAAGTGAAACAGGCAGTGGCTAGGGGTCTCTCTAATTGGTCAAGATCTGAACACTGGATTGTCTCATTACATCTCCCGGGAAAGTGGAGGTCTCATGGGGAAGCGAGGATCTCAATGGGAAGCTGAGAGCCAAGGTCAGGGCCACCCACCATGAGGGGGCACTGGTCCTTTCACTATGGTGGTGGTTCTCTCTGCTGAGATCTGGAAGCGTTTGCACCTGTGATTACGCCTCCTTGTCCTTTGCTGAGCAGGCACAGCAGTGTACTACACCCATCAGATTCCAAACAGTGCTCTTCTCTGAGCTCCAACACCATGCCTTCAGTTACGTTGCAGAATTCTGATGGAGAAATATTTGCAGTTGGTGTAGAAATTGCAAAAACAATCAGTGACCATGGAGCTCCTGTTGGAAGATCTGAGAATGACGAAAAAGGAAAGGTCGTTCGGGGGGGTAGGCTGATCACAGGGACGGCCCTCCTGACTCCTCCCAGGGATAAGAGAACAAAGAAAAGCAGACAGACATCTGTATCTCTGTGCTGGGCAAAGAACTCGAAGTTGACAGAGGACACTTTCCCAACGTCTTCCGGCTGCAAACAACATAGATGTTCCAGGGCTTTCCTCTACGGCGAAGGGGACGATTCCTGAGGAGACTCATAACATTCAGTACCAAAAAATGTCTGCTCTGGGGCCATCAAAATGACTCAGCAAGTAAAAGCTCCTGCTGCCCAAGCCTGACGACCTGAGTGTGATACCCAGAACCTACAAGATGGAAGGAGAGAACCAACTTCCAAGATTTGTCATCTGACCTCCAGATGCACAGTGGCACGAGCAGCCTCACACACTACTCGATTAATTAAAGTATGTATGAAAAATGACATCTGATGAATTAAACATTGTATTGAGAAATACATACATATATGTATTTATACACACACACTCTCCTCTCTCAAGAGCACGAAGACCTGGTTCTCAAAGAGAAGCAGTAGGATGAAAAGCAGTGTGGCCTCGAGCCCAGCACGGTAGCAATGTGTAGCACAGTGTTTGAATTAGATATTATGTAGTTATATACTCCGTCTTTATGGAGGACGCTCCCGTGGACGTGCTGTGGAGGTTAGGCACAGACTGACACAGCCAATCATTACTGCACGAGCATAGCACTGTCCTCATTACACAAGACGTGGATTCCAAGACACACCAGCTTGCTTCAGGTTTCCCATCTCTGTCTCTAGAGTGCTGGGGGTACAGACGGACCAACATATACACCCAGACCCTAGCACCTACATAAACCTTCGTTGGACAAGGTGACCCAGCTACCTAGACTAGCCAAATCAGTGATAGAGACAGACATGGCCGGTAGGCAAATGGCAGGTTCCAAAGGGTCCTAGGTAGAAAGGGAAGAAGGGGAGATACAGTCGGAGAAGGGTTGGGGTTGCTGTCTCCGATTGGCTGGGAGAACAAAAGAAAGTCGATGTGGACTTTTTTAGGAGAGAGGCTGGGGCACTGTGGAGGGATTTCTGGGAGATGGGCCTTTGTGTGTGAGGCTGCAACTCGACTTATATCTGGCTGCCTTTAGGTGACACATCGCCATCTTGGGGTCATGTGGGAGATGGACTAACAGTGTGAGCCCAGAGCTGAAGAGGGCAAGAGCAAATCTGGACATCTTGAGTCACTGGCCCAGTCTGAAGCTCCCTTTATCCTGAATCTACATCCCTCTGAGTGGTCATTGGTCTCACTCCCTGCCGGCCGGCCTCCTCCACTTGGTAGGACACTGGGCCATTAACTCTGAGCTTTGCGTCTTTTCACCAGCCACACTGAGAAGGCTGGCCACTCTTGCGCTTTCAGTCTGGAAATTCTTAAGGATACACCTTGGCCTCAGTTCTCCTTCAGCCTCCTTCTGTCAGCAGTCCACGTCAGAACCTCAGAACCTGCCCTGCAGTTCTGGTTCATGGCACCCTCTCCTCAAAGCAGAGGGCTCAGATGAAGTATGGGTGCATGAAGGAGTCCGTGGAAAGCCTGACAGATAAGTGTGTCCAGCAGTTACCTCCGCCTCCACGCACCTCCCATTCTAACCTCCCAGGGTCTTTAAGCTGGACCTCCAGTGCGAGAAACAGACCTTAAGGACACTTTGAAACTGTGTAAGAGGGCTAGATGGCTGCCACAGGAGAACCAAATATATGCTTTTGTTTGTTTGCTTGTTTGTTTCTTTTTTGAGACAGGGTTTCTCTGTTGTAACTCTGGCTGTCCTGGAGCCCGCCCTGTAGACACCAGGCTGGCCTCAAATTCATAGAGATCGACCTGCCTCTGCCTCCCGGGTGCTGGGATTAAAGGTGTGAGCGCAACCACTGCCCAGCAGGATTTCATGTTTAAGTGTGAACAAAAGACAAGAGACAAAGGTGTTCCTTTCTAAGAGCAGCTGTTGTGAAGTTCTAGAAGACTGGACAGATGCCGGGATCCTAAGATGTGGAGCTCTAGCTGAACCCCATCAGAGGGTCTATGGAACGCTCCTTCCTTGAAGGCAAACAATATACCACCCTCCTATCCCCAGGTCGTGTATATGAATGTGGCAGCTATGTACTGAAATGAAAACTAATCTCATTATATTAATGCTAATTCCCAAAGAAGACTCAGGCTCTGCTTGGGTCAGTTGCCCACCCATCCCTGGACAATCTAGACAATCCTAGAGTCAAGGAGGCATTTTAGTTCTTGCTGGTGTCTGGGTCGCACCAGGCTGGTCTGAGGGAGGCTGTACTCTTCCCAGGGACTGGATGATGCATAACAGATACCCAGTAAAGTTACAGGAAGGAGGAAGGCAGGGACGGACAATGAACAAAGAAAGATTTTCTAAGTGAGGAAAAGCTGGAAGTGTTAGAATTACCACAAGGGGGCGCTTGGGTTCCACATAAGCTATCTGTACCAAGAAAAGCCAAATTCAACTTTGGATCTTCTTCACCTGGGCTATTACCTTCGAACAGATGCTTGCTTGAGTGAGGCAAGAGAGATTGTTTGAGATGGAGATAGTGGGAGAAATGCGTGGAAGCAGGCAGCCACGCTGCTCGGCACAGAGGTGGATGATGACTTTGAAGGAAATCTAATCTAAGAGTCCAGCTCTGGGCAACATCCTAATCCTTTCCCAGAGCCACACACCCAAACAATAACACACCCGTCCCTTACCCCAGACAGTCTTCTCCTCCAGTTCAGCAAAACACCCAGGCTCATATTAGGTTATCAATCCACCTTCAGTATTGCTCCCCGATGAGTCTGCTCTTCATGCGAGGTAGATTCAGCTGTGCTAAATATTATTACTGTCTCCTCTTCCCTCCCAAGAGGTCACTGAGACTTTCATCCCAGACCTTTGAACCCTAGATATCTGTGTAGGCAGGCAAGAAAGAAAAAAAATCCTTTTAAATTTCAAATATATATCTAACTCCTGTGAGGAACCAGGAAATGTAACCATGGAAACAGGAGCATGAGTGTAACCATGGAGACCCATTTAAACCAGCTGGGCCATTACCATCTAGAATCCGGTGGGCTCTGGATGCTTTAAGGGACAACTAGCACTGGTTAAGATGGTCAAGTGATACCAATTGTTCATGTCGGTACTTTGTAGCCACATATTATGAGGTGCTGCCAACACTTAAAAATGTTAGGAAGCAAACCTTATTTAGGACTTCCTCTGTACACCAATTTCTTTTTTTCTTTTTTCTTTTTCTTTTCTTTTTGTTTGTTTTTTTTTTTTTTTTTTTTTTTTTTGAGTCTCCAGTAGCCCAGGATAGCTTTGAACTTGCTATGTAGCCAAGGGTCTCCTTGAGATCCCAATTCTACTGTCATGTCTCCCAAGTGCTAGAATTGCAGATATGCCACCATACCCAGTTTCGCTACACAGATTTTTAATTTTTTGAGACAAGGGTCTTACTACGTATCCCTGGCTGCCCCGGAACTCACTATGTAGACCAGGCTGGCCTAGAACTCACAGATATCTCTCTGCCTCTGCCTCCCAAGTAGTAGGATTGTATGTGTGCACTAGTATGTCTCGCTGTGTTTTGTTTTTGTTTTAGACACGGTCTCCTGTATCCCAGGCTGACCTGGGACTTACTATCTCACTGTGTAGCCGAGGCTGGCTTTCCAACTTCTGATTCTCCTGCTTTTAGCTCTCAAGTTCTGGAATTACAGTCATAGGCAACCGCCCCCAGGGTATATAGTGCCGAGCACTGAACTCTGCCCTTTGTACATGCTAGGCAAGCACCGTCTCCAGCCCTGTACACCAATTTCCATAAGGCCCCTCAGCCTTCCTCCCCTGCCTCCTTACCACACCTCTCACCATCACATCGCTACCCATCACTCGTTCAGCAGACACAAGCTATCACTTCGTTGTGCTAAACACGTCATATCCGTGTCGTGGATAATAAAGATTCTGTCTCACCAGCTTCAATGCTGAGGCAGATCTTTCAAAAAAAAAAAAAAAGATCCACTTAGGAAAAGAGTTTGCTTTGAACAAGGCTTTCCCTGGTTTTGTTGACCTGTTGTTGTTTCACAGTGTATGTGGACACGCTGGACCCAGTAGACCAGTGTTCCACCGCGAAGCCACACCCTGAGCAGCCTTTTTCCATTTTGTGGAGGAAGCTTCCCTCTTCCCACATTACAGCAGCTCTTCTCAAAAAGTTAGATCCTTCTGAACACCACTCTCTTCCTGTCTCTTTGTGCATCGCACTGTCCTCATCCCGGCTGCGGCTTCTAAGGTCTGGAGGATGCTTTGGCTTCAGAGTCGCTGGGGGGGTGAGTTTTGTTCCTCAGTGGGGTTAAAAGGCAGAGTATGGAGTCCACACGCTTGTGACTGCCACTTATCAGTGTGCCACCGGAGGCAGGTTATTGACCCTCTCTAAATCACATCCCCTCCTCCCACCACCCGTCTCTTTGGATTATTCAGTGGTAACTTCACAGAGCTGTGAAGATTTAGACTGCCTCAGTTTATCTCCACCCTTATCTGTACCTCAGCCACCCCCTTCCATGTCCTCAGTTCCTTCTCCCCGTTCATTCAATACCTGGTCAAATCTTCAGCCACGCCACTGGAGCCCTCTGGACCCACAGATAATGACCGAGATGCTTAATCTTGACTCGAATTGCTCGGATTTAGAATCGCCGGGGAAACAAACCTCTGAGCTTATCTGTGAGGGAGTCTCTAGATTAGGTTATGTGATGGCTAAAGTTATGTTTTAAGTTTTAGTTGCTGTGCCTAAGAGATCTATAAAACAAAATGCCTCTGAACTGTCAGCCCCACTTGCCCAAGGACAGATGCTGGTGGCTGCTGTTCATGTAAGATAACAAGCCACCAGTTTTTGCTACCGTAAACAAGCTTGGTTCCCCTAACTACACAAGATGTGCTTTATCACAAATAGGTGGAGGATACATAGGCAGGAAGTGCATCAGGATGCATGCTTGCTCCCATTCGACTAAGGTGGGAAGTCCATAGCCTTGTGGGTTTTCCCTTTATAAGGCTCTGACTAATGTAATTCGGTGCCATACTCTGGGAAGCTTGGGTATGGACCTGGCCAGTGTCCATCATCCTGGCCAGTATTTAATAACGCTTGCTTCAAATTTGGCTCAAAAACTGTGGAAGTGGCCTTATTCTCACCCGGTGGGATTAACAGTTAATTGAGGTGAGAAGACCCACCCTGTGAATAGTATTATTCTTTCAGGAAGGAGTCCAGACTGGACAGAAAGGAAGAAGCAAGCTGATCATCAGCATGCATCTGTCTCTGTCCGCTGGCCAGATGCAATGTGCCCATCTGCCTCGTGCTCCTACTGCCGTGCCTTCCTCCGCCATAGACTGTACCCTCAAAGCTTTCAACCAAAACAAAACATTCCTGGAACTCACTCTGTGGGCCAGGCTGGCCTCGAACTCACAAGGATCCATCTGCCTCTGCCTCCACAATGCTGGGATTAAAGGTGTGCGCTGCCACCGCTGCTCCCCCGCAACCCCACCCCAACCCCACCCCAACCCCACCCCAACCCCACCCCAACTCCCCCGCAACCCCACCCCAACCCCACCCCAGCCCCACCCCAGCCCCACCCCAGCCCCACCCCAACCCCACCCCAACCCCAGCCCCAGCCCCACCCCACCCCAGCCCCACCCCAACCCCACCCCAACCCCACCCCAGCCCCAGCCCCACCCCACCCCAGCCCCAGCCCCACCCCAGCCCCACCCCAGCCCCACCCCAACCCCACCCCAACTCCAGCCAAACATCGCTTTTTTTTTTTTAAAGGCACTTTCATCAGGCATTTTGTCTCAGCAATGAGGAAAATAACTAAGAGAATGGTGATGAAGAGGGAATGCCAACCACACTCGCTGCGTGGGGCTTGTTCTACACTGGACCACACCCTAACCACAGAGTTCTCACAACAACCCATCGAGGATAATTATTATCTCCATTACAGCAAGGAGGAAATGAAAGCTCATCACCTTTGGGTAAGCCTTCCAAGACAATGACAGAATAGAAGGGAGAAAACTTGAACCCCAGCCATATCTTCCAAGTCTACTATCTGCCACTGTGTACTAGTCACCTTTTTCTAAGTAACAATGTTCCTAGCTCACTAAAAATACCACCCAATGACATGAACCACTCCAGTGTCTCCTGCTCAACCCCTACATTCACATGATGCAGCCTAGAGTCACCTTAGAAAGCAGTTTCAATTGGGCTCTTGCACAGATCAGATTGGCCTGTATAAATGGCTGTGAAAGAGTATCTTGATTGCTAATCGATGTAGGAGGAACCAGCCCACTGTGGGCAGTGTCATTCCCTAGGCAGTCGGTACTAGGCTGTATAAGGAAGCTAGCTGACCATGAGTTGGAGTGTGTGAGCCAGGAAGCAGCATTCCTTCATGATTTCTGCTTCTAGCTGTTTCTTGAGTTCCTGCCTCAACTTCCCTCAGTGATGTACTATGACCAGGAAGGATAAAGAAAATAAACTCTTCAAACCTGTAAGTTGATTTTGGTGAGAATGTTTTATCACAGCAAGAAAATGAAACTAGAACAGTCTCTTTGCCCAGAGAGGAAGAGAGGTCCAACACCAATACATAGAGGAGAGGGAAGAGACTGGGGAACGGCTCTCTGAGTGAAGCACGAAGACCTGAGTTCAGTTCTCAGAACCCATGTCAAAAGCCCAGCATAGTGTCTCTGGCTCTGGCATACAGTCCCAGTGTGGAGACAGGCGGATCCCCATGGCTCTTCAGCCAGCCAGCCCAACGTATCGACAAACTCCAGGCCAACAAAAGACCTTGTCTGAAAAGGCATTCCTGAGGAACATCACCCAAGGTTATCCTCTGGCCTACACACACACACACACACACACACACACTCACACACTCACACACACACACACCTACTAGCACAAAGGTGTATTTCAAGAAGTCAAGAGACAAGTGTGGGTGACTTCTACCTGGAGAGTGTGAGCAGAAGGGAGTGCGTTTCTCGGTAAATTTCCCAGCAGAAATGTTTGGCCTGGCTTTTCAGGGAACTAATGGACTTTTCAAGAGCAGAACTGAGAGTTCCACAAGGACGGTAAACAGAAGTGCACAGGGCTTGAAGAAGCGGTACCTAGGAAACTATTGTTCCCCCCCCCCCCCCCAGGTCACAAACAACCACAGCTGAGCCGGCTCAGCACTGCACCTGGGATTAAGAAATCCTCCTTCTGGCTGGTAACCAGTGGCCCTGAATGGCCAGGGCCGGGGATGAGGACTGGGAAGTGAAGAAGGCAGGTCACAAAGGTTAACTCACATCACTACTCAGAGGAGAGAAGGAGAAAACGAAGTTAACTTAGTCTCTCACAAGCTGCTCTCTGCCCTGCCCATACGTCTATCAGCAGCAGGAGTAACTGTCAAAGGTCACAGTCCCTTACAGCTGTCCTGTAGGTGACGGGCACCACATGCCTTGCTCGGGGAGCCCACCTTGCACTCCGTTTCTCTTCCCCAGGCTAATGGTGAGGGTTACAGTTTTTAGCAGCTCTTCCCTCGGCGCAGGAGATCAAACCCAAGGCCTCATCCGTGCGAGAACGCGCTCTATTGCTGAGCCACATCCAAGTGAAGATTGTGATTTTTATAACTTCACAATGGCCGTGAAGAAGGGTCCTTGTGAACCCAGGCAGTCCCTTTCCCTCATTCCCTGTTTCCTCACATCATTAGAAGCTGAAAATGCACAGCTCCCCTGTCTTTGTTTGTCTCTTGTTTTGTTGCATTGGTGTTCTGCCTGCATTCACGTCTGTGTGAGAGTGCTGGATCCCCTGGGACTGGAGTTACAGACAGTTGTGAGCTGCCATGTGGGTGCTGATAATTGAACTCGGGTCCTCTGGAAGAGCAGCCAGTGCTCTTAAATGTTGAGTGGTCTCTCCAGCCCACAGCTCTCTGGTGTTAACCAGCTTGACCCAGCGCAGTGTCACTCTGTGGACTATGAGCTGTCACTGGGTCCGGTAAGTTTGAGAAGCCTGTGACTCTGTGTCAGCTGGCCTGAAGGCTTTTCACTGTAGATGTTATCCATGACTATGTTCAGCTCTTCGTCTAAGTCAGTGGTTCTCCACCTTCCCAATGCTGCGACCCTTTACTACAGTTCCTCATGCTGTGGTGAACCCCACCATAACATTATTTTCGTTGTGACTTCCTAACTGTAACTTTGTTATAGTTGTGAATCATAATGTAAATATGATATGCAGATAGTCTTAGGACCCTGTAAAGGGGTTGCGACCCACAGGTTGAGCTCTGCTGATCTAAGTGCTGGGGTTCTCTTGGTACCTCACTAGAGCCAGGGAAGGCTTTGGACAGCTAAACTGCAGAGGCTCCCTCTGCCCAATCAAGATGAAATGATGCAAACCAGGGTGACTGAAAAGCTTGAAGAACACAAACACCAATCAACACAGACGGAAACCAGTCCTTGTGAAGCCCGGTGGGTGGCCAAGGGTGGCTATGATGGGCCAGAGAGACTCTGAGTGCAGCCTAATCAGGTTCCCTCACATGTTTATATACTGCAAGACACAACTCACAGCTGCCTTCATTCTCCTCTTCCTTCACAATCCCATACTTGAGAGCGTTCCCATTTCTCACCCATGGGTTCTAAACGCACAAGAGTGGCTCTGTCCAAATTAAGAGCAAAGAAATTCATCAGAAGTGACAGCTTGCGGGGTAATGACCCGACCCAGGCATCGAGGCCCTGCAGCCAGGAGTAGCCCATGGTAAGGTCTTAGGAGCACTGCTGTTGCTATGGGCACTGGATCCAGGTTCTATCAACACTAGACTCTGAATGTGGCCACAGTCAATGCCATCCCAGAGAATGGGCTCAGCATGGCTCTTGATTCTTTCAAACCCTGCTTGCTGCTTACAGTCATGATGCATGTGACTATCCTGTGTGCTCTTGCTTTTGTTCAAAGGCAATTGCAAAAGCAAGGATCTGGTACTTTTCTGCATCTATGATGGGGGCAGACTGTGCTCACATAGAGAAGATTCAAAGGTTGGATGGTTAGTGAGATGAGCAGGCTCTTCCTTGCCCTGTGTGCAGTTTGTTACCTTAACTGCAGTTGTCCGTCTGTGTTGGATAGCAGTTAGTTCTAGGATCCCCTGGGGTTTCCCAAACCCTGGGGTATTTGTGTCACTTATATAAAATGGTGTGTAATTTACATATTATATACATATACAGCCTCCCATATACCTCAAACCATTTCTGTATTACTCATAATACCTAGTACCATGTAAATGCTGTATGACACCTTAACTAATGTGTTTGGTACAGATGTGATTTTTCTGAGCAATTTCTGTCACAGGTAGAGTGAATCTGTGGATATGAATCCATGTATAGTTGGGCAGAGGCAAACAGATAAGGCCAGCCTGGTCTACAGAGTGAGTTCCAGGACAGCCAGTGCTACACAGAGAAACCCTGCCTCAAAAAAAACAAAAACAAAAAGGAAGGAAGGAAGTCCAATGTGTTAGGTCTCAAAGAAACCCAGGTCAAAGGTCTAATTGAGGTCCTATTAACAAATCAAAGCAGATACTGGCTGCCAGACTCTCAGAGCTAGTATCTATCACAGAGTCCCAGCTCCTCTCAGAACTTCTCACCATCACCCCCCACCCTAAACCTCTCTGGCCCCTGAGCTTCCCTTCCCTCCCCCAAGCTTCTCTTTTCCTATATAACAGCCTTTTTGGCAGTGTGCTCTCCTGGTCCTCCCTTGGTTCTCAGCTCCTCTTGGCCCCCTCTCTAATCTCTCTTTTCTTTCTCTCTCACTCTTCCCCTCTCTCTCCTCTCATGGCCCAATCTATTCTGCTGCCCATGTTCAGTCTGGATTCTTCCAGATGCCTGAGATGTTCTCTCCCTCATATCTACAATAAGAACCTTCTCCCTAACCATACCTAGAAGTGGTCCTGCCTTCACGGTCATTCACCATGTATAAAGCGCCAACTGTATACAGTGCACAGCCATCCTACCTTAGTGGTAAGTACTAGGAAATAAAAATACAAATACAGAACACCAAGTTACATTCGAATTTCAGATAAACAGTGATTTTTTTGTTAAAATATAAATATATCACATGCAAATATTGTAATATACACAAAAATTTATGGGCCATCAATCTAAAATTCAAATGTATTTGATTATTCCGTATCTTGTCTGAAAACCCTCCATGAGAGTATTTTTCTAAGATTTTGTGTGTGTGTTTATTTATTTTTATTTTTTGTTGCTGCTGCTGCTGTTTACTTTGTAACTCAGGCTGGAGTCCAACTCACTATGTAGCAGAGAATGGCCTCCAGCTGGTCTTTCTGCCTCCACTGGGTAACGGGAGTGCCGGGGCTAGAGGGGAAGACAGCCACGGCCAGCATACGTGGTGCTGGGCATCAAACCTAGGGCTTGGTACATGCTAGGCGAGGACGCTACCAACTGCGCTATACCCTAGACCCGTTAGGACATTTTCCTACTCTACACTTCGCTAGCATACATTGTCCCAGTTCCTGTTTCTGAGAACGTCAGAGATGCTTACATGCAAAGTCTGCATCCCTGGCAGCAGCCAAGCTGCCTGATCCTGGGTTTGAATGCCCCAACCTGGAGCTTATCCAGCCCTTCTCTCTGGTCCTCCCCTCCCCCCCCTACCACCAAATGTTCATCCCCACCAGTCAGGCACATGCCTAAAGCCATGCAAGGTAAAGGATGTGTCCTTGAACAAGCAAAGGAGAGAAGCACATTAAAATTTAAAAACCGATTACCCAGATGAGAAAGGAAAAAGGAGAGTAAGCAGTGCAAAAAGATTTGATGAATTTTTTACATTGGGCTCTCCAAATTCTCGGACCTCCAGTTTGCTGTGACTCACACTTACCAGGGCTCTCACAGGAGGGGAACTATAAAGTAATGAGACTGATTTTATGTATGTTGTATGGAAATGAGCCTCCCTGACTCAACAGCTACTACTGCTCCCACACCTCAGGTCAGGCCGGTTACCTGATTGATTTCTGGTTTGTTCTTTCAATGCAAAACAGCAAGCGATTTTCAAAGCCACCCATCTTCATATATTACAGGCAAAAGCGGCCCAACGATTCCTTCAAGTTTTCTTAGGATCATAAATGACACAAAGGAGACACACAGCTTTGCCAAACTCTCATTTACATGATAACGCACAAAGACTTGTTCACCCAAGTCTTATGTGAGGAATAATTAGGCCTTCCCAACACGGGCTCAGCTTTCTCTGGGCTGCCAGATAAACCACAGTGGGATATTTCCAAGCCGTAAAAAAATAATTGGTGTCTTTTAGAGTTAGGTGCACATGGTGGAATGGATTTCATTAGTCAGCCCCAAGTCTTTGGAAAGATTGTTGATTTGCACTGCTAACTTTTAAAAAGATTCCTCAGACATGTCTTTGTCCTCCCTTCTTGGGTATT
This sequence comes from Cricetomys ansorgei, assembly GCA_026225945.1. Taxonomy (NCBI): domain Eukaryota; kingdom Metazoa; phylum Chordata; class Mammalia; order Rodentia; family Nesomyidae; genus Cricetomys; species Cricetomys ansorgei. The sequence continues at coordinate 6,119,104 of JAMJFZ010000713.1, read as the reverse complement.
TTGTGCAGTTATTCATTTTTCTAAAACCCTTGCCTTTGTTCAATCTTGTCAGTTCCTTCTGCTCAAAACTGTTCCCTCAAGAAAAATTTAATTGCCTGAACCTTGACTACCTACCCACATAGCCAGATTATGGGTCCTTCCTTCACTCTCTGAAGGTTCATTTTACCATTCTTAGGTTTATAAGGATACAGTTGTGGGGCTTGGTGACTAATGTCTGGCAATGTCAATCTTTCCTCTTTTCTAACAATGCAAGTTTGATCTGGGTACATGACCAATCAGAGATCACACTTCCCAGCTTTCATTGCCACTAAATGATCCAGATGAGTACTCCCTAATCCCCGAAGAGAAGCTCACTGTCCTCAAAGAGGTCTATTACATTCTATGGCATTGGCTGCAACCCGTAGTAACAGACAAGAGGCTCCGAGTGTTGAAAGCACATAGTTATGATGGTTCAGAGCTAGCAGTGAAGAGACGCTGGGGTCCAATCCACATCCCTTTAATGTTGGCTTCTTTGCTCAGCACACACTCAGTACAGTGGCTTACACAGTGTAATTCCTTTCGTAATTCATAATCCGGATCATGAATGAGAGCTAGTTTGGAGGCTGGATGGTGTTCAACACCTGAGGTCCTTTTTCCCACGCTGCACTACCATCTCTTCAGGGGTTTCACCGTTATATTCACTTTCCAGGATGCTTAGGGGAGAGAGGGAAAAGAGGAGGATGTTTTCCTTTTGTTCCAAGAACTTAAATGCATCCCATTGGCTGGATTTCAGTCGTATTACATCATTTAGCTGCAAGGAAGGCTGGGAAATGTGGTCTCTGATTGTCAGACACCCAACTCAAAATTGTATTGTTAGAAAAGAAAGACAGATAGACACTGATAGACCATAACCAAGAGTCCTGATCCTTTTTGGAGATTAGTATCGCTTAAGACTGTTCTGACCCCACCCTCTGCCAGCAATATGTGCCCGAGACAGTACGAACAAGGAAGATTTAATCTGAAGAGGCAAACAGTTTCTTTTCCTTGTTTGTTTGTTTGTTTGTTTTTAAAGATTTTATTTCATTTTAAATTATGTGTGTTCTGTGTGGTGTGTGTGTGTGTGTGTGTGTGTGTGTGTGTGTGTGTGCATGTGGAGCGTCTGTGCCAGTGGAGGCCAGAAGAGTGCATTGGATGTCCTGGAGCTAATGCTACCTGACATGGGAACAAGGAACCAAACTCAGGTCCTCTGCAAGAGCAATGTGCACTCTTAACCTCAGAGCCACCTCTCCAGCCATTGATTTTGTTTTTAACATAACTTATTACATTGTTTTCAGGGCTGTGTTGTAGCCCAGGGGTAGACTCACACCTTTATGCAGTGGTGGAGATGGGACTCAGGGTTTCAGACATGCTAGGCTGAGCTAACCCAGCCCTGGGAACAGTCATTTTACAGGGATACATGCCGCATGTACCTGCTGTTTGGGTGCAATTCTTTCTTTGTCCCTTTTACTTTCCTCCTGTTCCACTGCCAGCAGCAGCCACCTCCCCACAAACTCCCAATGAGTGACACAGTCACGTGCTCTTTCAAGTTTTCCTCCATGCTTACATATTCTCATGTCTTGCTTTGCTCACTTAACAGTATCTTGCGGGATTCTCTTCAAGTCAATTGGTTTTGATTTAATCTGTTCTTTTTTATGGATGGATAATAATGCATGGTGTTGATATAATATCATGAATTATTTGGCCAGGGGTTTCGTTTTACAATGAATACTGTCTTAATAGCATCTATGTACATGTCTCTATATGAATTAATGGCTTTCTTTCCTTGGGACATATTCCCAGGAGTGAGTTTGCTGAGACAAAACTCACATGAATTTTTAATTTTAATAAATATTATCCCTGGAGCCATCCTTTTCTCTCTCTTTCCCAGTACATCTTTTCCCTATTCCGGTTTCTATAATTAAAAGGCTAGGATGTTTTAGATCAAATTTCAAAAGCGTCTGTTGATCTGTAGAAGTATGATAAGAAGCCGACATCATTTTCAATGGCTCACCTGGAAGAAGCCCCCTTCGGCAAGTGACCACATGGAGAATATGACTGCAGGTGTGAAAGATGATGCTGACTTCTTCTGTTTCTGTATTTAATCAAGATGTATGTTCAAAAACACCCCAGCACTACGGCAACTGAATATTATCAGCAGCAAATTACATAACCCTCTGCTGATGTTTCCCAGGGAATTCATTGCACAAGATCCCGCATTGCTCTGGCATACTCTGTTCCAAAATCCCAGGCAGAAGGGCAGTGAGTCAGACCTTCAAGGGCCCACTAACATCCCTTCTGGATGAAGGGAAAAATATTAAATAGCTAATTACACATAATATTTGTTTGTTTATTGTGCTGGAAATTGAACTCAGGGCCTTGGGCACATGCTCTTCCATTAAGGTGCACCTCAATCCCCTCATCATATATTTTTGTTGTGCCAAATTATGCACAACATAACTGAAAGGACCTCAGAGTTGGTACAGCACACACCAAGATACCAGATTCTTATTTGCCCTAGAGGGACAAAAGGCAGGGGACAGGAGAAGAAATTAGGGCAAGAGGGATACTTGTCCCAGAGGGACGAAGGACTGCCTCTGGTTAGGACTCCCAGTGGTTCACTGGGAGATGGCAGTTCTAAGGGCACTAGTGCAGGAAAGGGAAGGAAGGGGAAGTGTAGGAAAAGAAGGGTTGGGGTGGCTGTCTCTGATTGGCTGGGAGGAGAACACAGGAGAGCAGTTGTTGGCCTTTTGGGGAGAGAGATGAAGATGCTGTGGTGGGATTTCTGGAAGAAGGGCCTCATGTGAGAGGCTGGCACTTAACTTATGTTGGACTGCCCTTTTGTGGCATCGCCATCTTGGGGCTTTGTGGGAAATGCACTAACAATAACAGTTGCTTTCTTTGCCATGTATGTGTTTTGTATGTAACACTAATGAATCCTGTGGACACTGTGCTAAGCAAAACAAGCTAGTTACAAAAGCAAATACTGTAAGATGCCATTTATACATTACTCAGAGGGATTGAATTCACAGAGACAAGAAGCAAAATGATAGTTGCTAAGAGATAACAGGGCAGAGCAATGGAGAGCTCTCGCTGTAGAAGTTCAGTTTTGTAGACCAAAAAAGACTGGAGATGGAAAAATAGGTGGTAGGGGTGGTTTCGCAATGTACTGGATCCTTTTATGTCAACTTGACATAAGCTAGAGTCATCAGAGAGTAGGAAACCTCAACTGAGAAAATGCCTCCATAAGATCAGGCTGTAGGCAAGCCTGTAGGGCATTTTCTTAATTAATGACTGATGTGGGAGGGCTCAGCCCGTTGTGGGTGGTGCCATTTCCTGGGCTGCTGGTCCTGGGTTCTTTAAGAAAGCAGGCTGAGCAAGACAGTAACCTCCAAGGTTTCTGTATCAGCTCCTGCCTCCAGGTTCCTGCTCTGTTTGGGTTCCTGTTCTGACTTCCTTCAGTGATGAACAGTGATGTGGAAGTATAAGCCAAACAGACTCTCCACACCCCTCCAAGTTACTTTTGATCATGGTGTTTCATCATAGCAATAGTAACCCTAATTAAGACAAACTGATACCAGGATCATTGCTTGACTGACCCGACCATGTTGTTTGGGGGAGGATTGTGGAAGAACTTTGGAACGTTGGACTAGAAGAGCCATTGAGCGTTCAAAGCTTAGTGAGATTTTCTGTGGGAGGTTGGAAGACAAGAATGTTGAAAGCAGTGCAGATGACGGAGGCCTGGCTTGTGAAGTTCCAAGAGGCAAGTTTGAGATTCTTAAAGACTCTATCAGGGCTGTTTGCTAATTTACATTCGGAGTCTGTAGTTCTGGTTAGCTGGAGCTGAAGAGCTAGCTGTGATTAACAGAAGACCAGCACCATTGAAGTGAAACCTTTGCTTTATTGGAACAATTGATGTTGGTCAGCAGGAGCTAAGAGACTAGTGGTGATTAACAAAGGATCAGTATCACCGAGGTGAAATCTTCTGGGAAGTGTTTCATGAGAGTCAGCACATAGAAGCTGTGTTCCAGAGGTGGCCAAGGTTGTACCTTGCACTGACAGCTGAAGTAGTATAAGAGTTACCCAGGGTGGTATTGGTTTTGAAGGCATGAAGGGGTCATAAAAAGCAGTTAAGGCTTGGTGCTGTGAAAGGCCAGATGCACCACTGGAGAAGGTGCAGCCTCAGTGGCAGTTACAGGTCCAGGATTGAAGGGTTAGAGCAGAGAAGCTGAGGCTTGGCACCATGAAGAGATCCTATGAGAGGCTATTGGTGAAAGTGCATCCCAGTTGCAGTACAGACCCCAGAATTTTGGAGATGCCAGTATCATGGAACAACCACCAAATCAGCACAGTAGTGGAGTGGAACCAGCCAGAACCCAGAGGACAAGCTGTGTATGCTGCAGAAGTCAGAACCAGAGAAGTGATCCAAGCCCTTTGGAGGAGTCCAGAAGGTTGGATCCCACATATTAGACATGGAATTACTTTGTTGGAGTTTGGTTTTGCTCTGATTTATTGGGACTGTGCCCTGGCTCTTCCCTCTGGAAGTGAGAAATTATTTAACTTATTTCTTATTTTTACAAGAGCCCACAGTTGATAGACTGAATGTTCAAGGAGAGTTTAGTGTTTAAAAAGAGACTTTGGATTTTTTAAAGAGACTGAATTTTGAAGTGTTTAAATTTTAAAGACTATGGGACTTTAAAGTTTATAAAATGTTGTATATTATGATGTTGACACTAATGTATGATCTTGGCGATGACCGAGAAAGGAAAGGTTATGGCTTACCAGTGATGTGTTGGTGTGCCAGGCTGACATGGAGTCAATTGTGCTGGATTTAATGTCACTTTAATGTCAACTTGACACAAGCTAAAGTCATCTAAGAGGAGGGAACCTCAATTGAGAAAATGCCTCCACAAGATCAGGCTGTAGGCAAGCCTGAAGGGCATTTTCTTATTTAGTAACTAATACGGGAGGGCCCAGACCATTGTGTGTGTGTGTAGGGGGGTACCCTGTGCTAGTGGTCCTGGGTACCCTGGGCTAGTGGTCCTGGGCTCTATAAGAATGTAGGCTGAGCAAGCCTCCTCCATGGCTTCTGCATCAGCTCCTGCCTCCGGGTTCCTGCCCCCTTTGAGTTCCTGTCCTGACTTTCTTCAAGGATGAAAGGTGATGTGGAAGTGTAAGCCAAATAAACCCTTTTCTCTCCAAGTTGCTTTCGATCATGGGTTTCATCACAGCAGTAGTAACCCTAAGCCACACAGTAATGTGAATGTACTGAATGCCACTGAACTATACGTATAAAAATGACGAAGAAGGGGCTGGAGAGAGGCTCAGTCATTACGAGCAACTGTTGATCTTTCAGAGAACCTGGGTTTAATTCCTAGCGCCCTTACAGCAGCTCACAACCACATGTATCTCCAGTTCCAGGATATCTGAAGCCCTCTTCTTGGCCTCCATAGGGGCTGTACATACATAGATGCATGCAAAACACTCATACACATAAAATAAATAAATCTTTTTAAAAAATCTTATGAAAAACACAAAGGAACGAAACAGCCCTGTCTCATCTCAGTACTTCTAGCGCCTGATAATCCCATGTCTTTTCCTCCTCAAAATGTTCTCAGCTTTGTGTTACCATTGGTTGGGATGGCCTAACCAATATTCTTGCAAGAACCCTAGGTTCCCAATTATCAGCATTGTTGAGATGCCCAGAGGTGCCTGTGGACATCATGGCTTCTTGGCGTTTTGTACTGAGAATGGCGTTTTGTATAGAGAATTCTTGGAGTGCTTGTTTATTTTAAAAGTGAGTTATTTACCCTTTAGCATTTTCCATGTTATGCACTGGGATGATCGTATTCCTCTTTAGAGATACGGCTTACTCTGTTGGAGTTCACAACATAACCCTCAGAGTCTGGTTATTTACATGTTATTTCAGGACCTTGGGTCTGCGAATAACAAGAGCAAACTTAAACCGGCTGTCCGAATTGAGTTTCTATTAAAACAACTACAATAACAAATAACTGTAGTCTGGGTGGTTTAAATAAGACACATCTATTCTCACAGTCTTTGGAGTCTTAGAAGTCCAGAACCAAGGAGCTGGCAGATTACTATTCAGGGAGGGCACTTCCTGGTTTGTAGAGAAGAGAAAGCAAGCCCCGCCCTGCCTCTTTTTATAATGGGTTTAATCCTAAAACAAAAGCTCCGTCCTCAGGACCCTCCCCCCCCCCAAAAAAAAGGATCCTGCTAATACCATTACATTTGAAAGTACCATCAACACATGAATTCAAGGACAGAAGTGTTCAGTGCCCAGCTCCAGCTTCCTCAGGAAAATGCTTTTTTCGAAGGTGGCCTCATGGAGTGAATTCACATTAATCTACATGGTAGAGTTCAGTCGCTCAGTGTGGTCTCTCCATGCCGGGAGTATATAAAATCGAGATGTGTGAGACCGTAACTGGATGAATTATTTTACAGCAAACATTTCCACATGTCAGTAGAATTGTGAACTCTGCAATAACGTGTGATGCTTAATCTTCCACGACAATGTAACTGGATTTAGAAGCACCATTCAGACACATCTCTCTGTGATGTGCAAAAATGTTTAACCTAAGGGTGAAGACCTATCCTGAATGTGATCAGTATCATCCAATGGAGCCCTATCCCAGATAAGGAAGAGGAAGCAGGAGGAGCACAGCATCCCCCTCTGCTTCCTGACTGCATTTGCAATGTAAGCATCTGCATCTACCACCTCATCCACATCAGGACGCACTGATCAGACCAATTCATAATATGCCGTGCTACACAGTGACAGTTAAGGTGTAGCTTGGTTTTAAATTCTGTTATGACATTTAAAATGTCAAGGTTTTCCAATTCCATTACAGTTTTTTGGTTTTTTTTTTCCGGAGACACAGTCTTATGCAGCCTAGGCTGACCTGGAACTCAATACGTAGCCAAGGATGACTGTGAGCTCCTATCCTGCCTTTGTCTTTTAAGTGCTGTGATTACAGGCACACGCCGCTATATCTAGTTTCGATTTCATTATAATCTTATGAAGCTGGGATATATACAGTCCTTGGGCAGCACGTGACCATAGAGAAAGTATCAAAGGACAGAATCACAGCGAGAAACAGATGAGTCAACAGACATTTCTGGCGTGTGTGTGTGTGTGTGTGTGTGTGTGTGTGTGTGTGTGTTGTGTGCAGTAATTCAATCCAAGGCTTCACGTATGTCAAAGGAGCATGCTACCACTGAACAGTGGTTACTCTAAGACCTAGTTTTGGATATTTTAAAGACATCTCTAGAATATGATACATCATATAAATGGGAGGGATAAGATTATTTGAGAATTTATTGAGCTCCTGTTGTGTGTAGACATTTTCTGGACACTCAACACACAGCAGTGAATGGAGCAGTTAAGAACCCTATTCGGAACTGACACTGTTGCTCAGTGGTAAAATGCTCCCTCTCATGTATGATGTTTTGGATTTGCTCCCCAACACGGGGGGGTGAGGGCTGGCAGCTTATTTTCCAAATGTATAGAGACAGAAGCAGGTGCATGGTTGTGTAGGATTGGAGTATAACAGAAATTAATGGTAAGGAGGCACAGGAGACGTTTTTGGGGGTGATGAAAACACTCTGAATATGATCAAAATCAAACAATCCTACTTCTTTGCCAAGATTAAAAGAACTCACATTTTAATGGGGGAAATAAGCACTAAGCACTATGTTAAATGCCTGCTATATTGAATGGCAATACCACTACAGAGGGAATGAATCAGGGCAAAGACACAGGAGATGATGTGGCAGTTTTAGTGGAGCAGGGAAGGAAAGCAGAGCCGAGAAGGTGTTGTTCAGAGCAGGTTTGGAAGCAGCATGGTGAGTGTTGTGGCGCTGTCTGGGGAAGAGTGTTCTGAGCAGGAAAATAAAACAAACAAATGGGCTAAAACCAAGCACTGGAAACAAATGATCTCAGGAAATCACAAAACAATGGGCCACACTCAGAGGACCCAGAAGAAAGAAGTCAATAAAAACTTAAGACACAAATTAAACAGAACATCGGCAATAATTACACATTAGGGGCTATCAATGAAATCATGGCTTTTTCTTTAATTTTCATTTTAAAGATCTGGCAAAACAAATCAAGAACACAATAGACCAAAAGGGACAAGAGGCAAGAGAGGCAAGGAAACCACAGAACAAGAAAGCAAAGGAACAGCCCACAGCAGGACTTCAGAGAATGAACTAAGCGATGCCTTGACAACCTATATAAACACACACACACACACACACACACACACACACACACACACACACAGTTCCCGGGAAAGCATTTTTTAAAAAAGTTAATACAAGAAAGGAGCCTTGAAGAGACTGATAATCTTTTTTTTAATTGACAGGATTAGCAACTTTTACCCAAACCAAAATACCTCCAATGGTTTTACTGTTGGGTTTTGGCCAATTTCAGAGAATAACAAATAAGCAATTATCCCAGAAAAAAGAAGCAGATGGAATAGTTTTTAACCCTAATTTTTATTGTATGTGTACGTGTGTTTCGCCTGCTTGCGTGCCTGTGCACTGCATGAGTACAGAGCCAACAGAGGGCGGAAGAGGGTGTTGGATCCCCAGGAACTGGAGTTATAGATGGTTGTGAACCACCGTGTGGGTACTGGGAATAGAACCCGGGTCTTCTGGAAAAGCAGCCAGTGCTCTTAACTGCTGAGCCACAGAAGCATGAGGACCTGAGTTCTGTCTAGCAGAACACACGTGCACATACTCACGTGCGTGTGTGTGTGCACACACACATGAGGAAACATGTGCGCTATGCTACATATTCATGACCAGCACCAAGAAAGCAGAGACAGTAGCATCCACCCTGACCTAATCAGGTCAATGAAAGACCCAGTCTCAAAACACAAGATGGATGATGATACCGGAGTTAAGACATCTAAGTCACGGCAGCGGAGGTAACCCGCCGGCCTCCTCAGACGTTTGCGTGCACATCCACACGCATATTGTGCCTGCACACATACGCAGGAACATGCACACATGCTCACGCACACAGACTCCTGGGTTATCCGGGTGAATTGATAGGGAAGTCTAGATAGGAAAAGCAACAGGGCTAGAAAACGGAACAAAAGTGAGCATCGGGGAGACGAGGAGGCTGCGGCCTCGGTGTAGCCAAGCACTGTGCGTACCGATCCCGCACAGAGGGAGAAAAGCACGCGAGGTTGACAGGGTTGGAGCGGGAGAGGGTTTGTGTGCCAGCCATCTGAACTTCATTTTGACAATAAGGTTTGAAAACTGAGGATTCTGGAGCCAGGAAATGTCACAGAACCACGTAAAGTTTAGAAAACTCAACCCTACAGCAACATGGAGCAAACTTCAGTGCTGTCGATCATGTTAAACACCGAAGCAGTGGCGGGTGGTGATAGAAATTGCTTTTGAATTTATTCCAGTCTCCAGCTTCATTTGGATGTATTGGCAAACGTCTCTTGGAGAAATGAGAGAGGTTGTTGAGCTGTCATTGCCCTTGGCCAGTAACTGTGAAGTTTATTCACCGAATCCTCCTCACTGCCTGCAGCACAGAAGGCAAACGCTGCTCTGCACCCCCAGCACACCGAGGCTCATGTGCCTCCTGGGGGAGTCAGCCCATTGCCAGCGCAATGCCACTGACTCATGCATCGTGAATGGGTGTGAACAAGCCAAGCCTTGCTCTAAGCAAAGAGGTCTAAGTAAGCTGCACTCACCTGTGAATGCCAGGATTTCATGCTGATCTGTTTATTGAAGTCTCTCAGTGCTCCTCTCTACTCACAGAATCTACCAACACCTGCTTTCAGGAATTGACTTAATCAGCCAAGGACACACATGATGATAGTGCTTACTATGCTCGTGTGAACTCTTCTTCTGCCCTGTTTCTACTTTAGCTGTTGCAATAAACCACTGAAGACCACTGTTGGAGCAGAATTATACTTAAGTAAATGAAGCCCCTGAAAGGAAAAATAGCCAGAGCAAGAATAGCACATTCATGGTAGGTATTAAGAATTAAGTAAGCAGAGTGGAGTTGCATGCCTTTAACCTCAGCACTTGGGAGGCAGAGGCAAGTGAATCTCTGTTTCAGGCCAGCCTGGTCTACAGAGAGAGTTCCAGCATGGCCAGGGCTACACAGAGAAATCCTGTCTTGAAAAACAAAAATAAATAAATAAATAAGTACTTAGGGGATTGGGGGGGGGGTTCAAAACATAATACAAGTAACATTACAAGGCTGGACAGGTTGTATTTAGAAATATATATGTTCATACATAGATGGATGTGACAACAGTTAATGCAAAAAGTATCCATAAATTTAAAGGGAGGTCCATGGGAGGGCTTGGAGGGAGGGAAGGGAAAGGGGACATGATGTAATTATGTTATAATCTCAAAAACTAAAAGCATTGCTTTAAAAAAAAGAGTTAGGTAAATATCTGGCTGGGGATGTAGCTCACTGGTACAATGCTTCCTAATGTCCAAGTCGATCCCCAGTTCTACCCTCCTCCCTAATGATAACTAGGCAATTATGAGCCTTTATGTCTAGCTTTGTCCTGCTGCATATGGAAGACCAGAGCACACCTATTCAGTTCTCTGTCCTCTGCTGTTCCCTCCTGTCATGGGCAGAAGGGCAGTTTATGTCCCTTATACAGAGAGGAAAGTAGAAGATCAGACTATGTAATTTCAGATTCTCTGCTTTCCTCGCTGTTTTGAAGATCCAATGAGAAGCATTTGGAATCCACTTCTAAACTGTAAAGAGCACGCTGCTCTCCCTAGGGGCTTAGGAGGAAGCCCAGAGTCTGTGGGTGCACTCCAGATGTGACCCATCCTGCAGCTGCCTGTCTCTCAGCCACTTCTCCTTGAACTTCAGCCTCTGCTGTTCTGGATTACCTCCAACTTCCTGTTTTTACTCATGCTTGTCCCTCTACTGACCCCTGACTTCCCTGTCTGTTCTGTCACCCTCATCTGACAGCCTCAACTTCACCCACCTCTCTAGGCAACTCACACATCACCTAGAACGGTATTTCTCAGCAGCCACATCATGGGTATTCTAGAAAGGATAGTCTTACCGTGTGATGAGTTGTAACAGTTACTTTTTTATCAGTGACCAAAATAAACTTCAGAAGGAGAGTTAACTTTGGCTGAGAGTCTCAGAGGGACTTCAGTCCATCTTGTCAAAAAAAAAAAAAAAAAAAAAGCAGGCAGCTAGAGCATGAAGTAGAGACTCTTCACATGGCTGAAGACCAAGACCAGGGCATGAGTAACCATCAAAGCTTGCTTCTAGTGACCCAGTTCCTCTAATCAGGACTCACCTCCTATAAGGGCTTCTCAGACTTCAAATTAGCACCACAAGCTGGGAACTCAATTTAGAACAAGCCTGAGGGACATATCTAAATACAACCATCAACAATTGTCCTGTACATTGTATAGAGTCTAGTGCCATTCATTAGTGACCAAATTACCACTAGATACCAACAGCAGGACCTTCCACTCATCAATCTGAAATGTCTCCAGTCATTGTTCTCTGTTCCCAAGGAAGCAAAACTTCGCCACCTGAGAACCGCTATTCTAAGGTACCACTTACAGTGTCACCTGTTTTGTCCATCTATGGTCAGGTGCTCACAAACCATAGACATAAAAGCGCAGCGTTGTTTGCTAACGTTGGGGCTGATCTTGCATTCAACCTACCAATCACCCCACGAGAGAAAACACTTCCTCTGGTTCCTTAGAAGAATCTCACTCTCTCTGATTTCAAGTCTTTCATTGCACGGGATCTGAAGAGTTCCCCCTAAAATCTGATGTCATGTTCGTTCCTGAACCGCACCTGAATCGAAAGCTGTTCCCCTTTGAGTAAATACGGGTGTGCTTCTGAGCACGTACATACTTTGGTTTGCATCTCAAGGGAAGTGGGGATGAAGAAGCTAGATGCTTATATGGTTAAAAATCCGAAGCCTCGGCAGTGGAGGACATATTTCTGGATATCTTGATTCTTTTGCAGCTTATTGTCCAAGCAGGGATATTTGCTGTGGGTACTATCTGTGTGAGTTGTTTTTGATGTGATACCTTTCAGAGGACACTTGAAAATGTCCTTGCTATTTATCCAAAGAACACAGATTTGGGACAAGAGATCCCCCAAACTTTTATGGCTTCTCAAATCTCTCCTCTTTCCCAGACTTGGAGCTGGAACGTGTTGGGAGGAGAAGCCCAGGTGGGTTTTCCCTCCACTTCCTTCTTTGCTTCCCTTTAGACACCCATGGGCTCCATTTCCCTTTCCTTGCTTTCCTGGAAGGAACTGTCCCGTATAGGACCTCTAATCCCACCCCCTGACTCCGGAGTGCATTCCCGCAGCCTTTGGAGCAAGGAGACTCAGGGACAGAGCTACACTTGCTGATACGATGTCATTTTTATCAAGATAACATTTGGTCATTTTTTTCCCATGTTTGAGTCCCTAGGACAGGACTGGGCTTGCCTTTTGGATCCTCACATCCACAGCATTTAGCATGATGAGGTGTCCCAGATTTCCAGGAATGTGGCAGCTTGGAATAACAGACAATTACTGTGCTACCATTTTTGTAGTCTGGAGTCCAGCAAGGCAACACAGGGTCCTCTGCTCAGGCCTCACAGATCTGTAATCAAGGTGAAAACCACCATGGAATGGGGTCTCATTTGAGGTCCAAGTTGCTTACATGGCAGTTGGCAGATTTTTTTTTTTCTCCTCCAGATATAAGGGCTTGCTACACGGCCAGCAGGAGAAGCCTTCTGATGTTTTTAAACCTTCCATTGGCCAGGCCTGTCCAATCTGCGCCCAGATAGCTGTGATAACACGTTTGTAGACCACACACAGCATCATGTCACAGTGTCAAAAGGTTGAACACCTCTGAATTTCAACCCAGTATGATTTCTCTTTGACTAACTCAAATTCGATTTGTTAAAGCCACTGAACCTTGGCTGCAATATCCAACCTAATCACAAAAATGACTCCCACCATTTTACAGATCCTGCCCACATCCAAAGGGCAGTAGCTGAGCATACAAAGGACTGAGTCACTGGGGGTGATCTTAGAGTTCTGCCTACTCCTAGTATGGTACACTCGCTCAATGAGTGCACGTGTGTGTATATGCACACGCGCACACGCACACACGCACACACGCAAAACCTTTGTTCAAAGTGTCTGTGAGCTGGGACATCTGTTTTATACCCTCTACCCCCAGGCTCAGGGAAAGCCACAGAAAAAGGTGTCAAAAAAATCATAAGAGCCCGAGGCCAGGGAGGACTGGGGTGAAGCAGTGTCTTCTAAACATGACAGGACACTGCATGAACTAGCAGCAGCTGTGGTTGCCTGCACGGACCTGCACAAGACGGAGCTGGTCGACATTCCAGCTCCGGTTCAAAGGAGTACATAAGCCCCCACCCCCAAGTGAGGAGCTATTCACAGTTGATGGTTGCTAGAGGAAGGAACGTAGATCTTTTTCAGATTTTAGAGACATGTTTTCTGGTAGGCTGGCTATGCCCCACACCCAAAATATATGCATAGCACTGATTGGACTCAGTGGGATATTAAACAAACAAATCAACAGACGTGCAGTTAGGAAGGGGTGGTAGAATACAGGAGAACTCGGGGGGGAGAAGTTGGGAGTGAACATGATCAAAGTAACACATTGCATGCATGTATAAAATTATCAAAGTATAAATAAAATATTCTATTAATATTTGCTCAATGTTTGTTCAATATACTGTTTATTCAATGGCTAAATGAGAGCCAGAATGGAAGCATGCATCTCATTTGTCTCCTCTGGGTCTCTGGGGCGCTGGGGGGATGCCATTAATTAGCAGAGAAAGACAGTCAGTCTCAGAACAAAATAATTTGCCTTTGCAGGGTGTCGGTGGTACACACCTTTAATCCCAGCACTCTGGAGGCATAGGCAGGTGGATACCTGTGAGTTCAAGGCCAGCCTGGTCTACAGAGTGAGTTCCAGGACAGCCAGAGTTACAACAGAGAAACCCTGTCTCGAAATACCAAAAGATGTTTTTAATTAGTTGTCGTCGTCGTCAACATCATCATCTGCCTTTGTTCAAAGAGGTAGAGATTATAGGACAGTACTCCCAATGGAGTCCTCAGCCCTTTATCCTGGAAGACATTCCTCTTATAACTCAGTTCGCCATGCTGTCTGTGAGTGCCCAACTGCTTCAGCGCTCTGCTGACCAGCCAAGCTACAGGGAGCTGTGAGAAGAGGCAGAACCCATGGTGCATCCACTCCTCCTCCTTCCTCTGCGAACTCCTGGGCGCTGGGCTGTCCCCACAGGACTCTGGGACCAGTCCTGGGTACTCCAGGCTTCCGAGCCTTGAGCATTGGGGGAGGGGGGCACGCAGGGATCAGTGTGCGCCTGGCCAGGGCTTTTGCCTTGTAATCCACCCCTAGAACAGTTCTCTACAGGGATGGAGAACCGGAAGCCAATCAGCTATTACTTTCTGTCAAAGGAAAGTACTACTTTCTTAGTAAGCAGGGTCCCTGGCTACGGTTGGACTCTGTGTGTGTGTGTGTGTGTGTGTGTGTGTGTGTGTGTGTGGTGGGGGTGGGGGTGGGGTGGGGGGGTGTTACAGTAATCCACAGACACTGAAAAGTAAAAATCCTGGTAGCCTGTTTAGACAGCAGTTTTACACATGTGGGAAGAAAAAGAAAAAAAAAAGCCAGAACTCGTGGGAGAAAAGCAACAGACTGGGCTTCTGTCTGCTTTGTGCCTACCCCCACCCCAGCTCCGGAAGTTATTCTCCATCTTTAACGTGTCTGGCACACAATGACTGCTTTGGTCTCTCTGCCTCTTACTCTCTCCTAGTTACTCTCAATCTTTAAAATCAATGTTCTTCCCGTCTGCCTTTGTGTTGATACTTAGATTTTTATCGCTCCAAATTACCTATCAAAGTCCCTCCCCATTGGAGCGTGATATGCATGATGTCAGTCATATCCCGGACAACTTCTCAGCATGCCAGGCATAAATCCAAGGTGGGAGATATGTATTTGTGTAAGCTCATAATCCACTCCAGGCCTTAATTGCAATGAGGCAATGAGTGAAAACATGAATACATTAATCTTGTGGCTGGCGCCTTCATCATCTGCTGCATGTCGACTTCCTCATTGAAATGAAGGCATTTTCCCTCAACCCCTGCTGTTCCTCTGTCTTCTGAGAGAATCTAAAGCAAGTTATCTGGAACCTTATGAATACCCAGCTCATTCTGTCCTGATTCCTCCTCTGAGCCGTGGAGCAACAAAATCACTGGGCTATTTTTGTGCCAAGAGACACAACTTATCATTCGCTCAGATGTGAACAACCTTTAGGATCTACAGCATTCATGAGTAGAGACGACATCGGGGACCGGGTGGATCTGGAGCACAGGGGAGGTGGGGGAGCTGGGGGAGCCGGGAGGAGTGGAGGGAGGGGAGGCTGGGGTCTGGATGTATTGTACTAGAGAAGGAAAAACAAAAAACAAAAAAACAAAAGGGATTTTTGATATATCCTACAAAGAAACCTAAACTGCTTCTTGCGTAAAATCAGGTAAAATAGCATAGTGCTCCAGGGCTTAACTAAATTGCCCCGGAGAAACTTTTACTAACTGTGAACATTTGGCAAAAGAGCACATGCTCTCAGTCACTAGCCCCTCCTGTTGGCAGTCATCGCCAATCATTGCATCTTACCGACGCCCCCTCCAGGACCTAACTTGATCCAGTAATACTGAGTGGGGGAGGGGCCAATGAAATGACTCAGTGGTTAAAGAAGCTTGCTATCAAGCCAAAAATTTGAGTTCGGTTCCTGGACCCCACCCAGTGGAAGGAGAGACCCAATCAGTTTGTCCTCTGACCACCACGCTTGTGCCATTGTATGCGTGCGTTCACTCCCCACATGAATAAACATGATCATTTTTTTTAAATAATAAAAGAAGAAATATGACTAAAATCATAGATTTGGCCCTCACATTCTAATCTCCTTCCATTCCCAGACGCTTGCTCACGTGGTTATGATGCTCACGTGGTTATGATGTGAAGAAAAAACAGATCAGGTTTGTTCCCTACACGGGACCTGAACAGGACTTCTGCTCTGCCTTCTTGCTCATCCGTGGCAGCCCCTCCCTCTTCCTGGCTCTCTGGCTCATCCTCACCCTGTTGAAACAACTCATGAACAACGCAGCTGCCTTCCTGGGAAAAAGGCCAGCATTCATCGTCTCATGGAATCTCTAATAAGAGGTTAAGTTAAATACACACGTGAGGCATAGCTGACACGGAGAGAGTGGAATTCATCGAACTGTAGGAAGTGCGGTGTTCTCTTCCAGATCCTTCTCCTCACACTGTGGCTGGGATTCCTCTAGGCCAGTGGTTCTCAACCTAACTAATGCTGTGACCCTTTAATACGGTTCCTCATGCTGTAGTGACCCCCAACTGCACAATTATTTTCATTGCTACTTCATAACTGTAATTTTGCTAGTTATGAATCGTAATGTAGATATGTGATAAGCTGATGGTCTTAGGTGACCCCTGTGTAAGGGTTGTTCGACCCACAGGTTGAGAATCACTGCTCTAGGCTCAGTAACATCAGCTCCTTCCAGAGTCCTGACTCCACCTTCCAAGTCCTACTTCCTCCTTCTGTCAGTCTGTCCCAGGGCTTACTCTGAAATATAAGCTCAGTGAAACAAGCATCCTGTCCTTCCTGGGCTATTGTGGTTTGGCTCATCAGTGAACCCCACAGACATGTGTGTTGCAGTATTGAGAGGTGTGAGAATCTTTAGGAAGCGAGGACCAGTGGATGGGAGGCATGTTCTTGAAGGGATTGTTGTGAAACCCTGGCCACGTCCTCTTCTTCTCTTTGCTTCCCAGCTAATGTAAAGTGAGCAACTTCCTCCACGATGTCACTCTCTTCCACCAGGACCGTGATGATGTAGCTTCACTAACGGTCCCAAAGCAACGGAATAAACTAACCCAAACAGAAACATCTCAAACTGTAGAAACATTAGCAGGCTCCCAGACCTTAGCACAACTGACTCCATGATGAAAGTGCCATTCGGACCATAAAACTCAACATGTAGACAGTATCCACCTGCCAGAATGAAAACAAAGGCCAAGTTCATTAAAGTCCATAGTCTGGGAAAATCTCTAAATGTATTAACCTTGCTTTTTGGCTTCTGTAGTCCCACTTCTGGTTAACTGTCCTTGTTAACTGAATTATGTCAAACCCAGGATACGGCCTTTGTGCTTAAAAAGCTAACCCTGAAAAAGGCTCAGGGCTATCCTGGGATCCTGAACACCAATGTAGTCAGTTGTGGGCCAGCTCATAAGGTCTTTCTATTGGCTTAAACCCATGTTTGAGAAGTCTTCTCTGTTATATCCTACAACAAAACTACAAGCCACAGGAAACTTCCTGTTTTAAGTTGATTGACTCCAGTATTTTGTTCCTGTAATGGAAGGCTAGTATGTCTAACTCCTTCCAAGTGATCATCACCCCTTAGCTCAGGTAGCTCACATGTGCATCTCACTGAAACATGGTGCTTGTCTTCATAAGTAATGGAAAGTTTTGTCCATCACATGAAATAAAATTAATTTTTTAAAAATTTTTTATTTAAAAATTTTTTTTAGATAGCATCTTTGTATGTAGTTCTGGTTAGCATAGAATTCACTACATAGTCCAAACTGACACGGAACTCACAGAGATCTGCCTGCCTCTGCCTCTCAAGTGTTGGAACTAAAGGGGTGTCCCACCCTGCCCCAGTATAAACATATTTTTTGTTTTGTTTTTGTTTTTTGAGACAAGAGTTTCTCTGCTGTAACTCTCTGGCTGTCCTGGAACTCACTCTGCAGACCAGGCTGGCCTCGGACTCACAGAGATCCGCCTGCCTCTGCCTCCCGAGTGCTGGGATGAAAGGCATGCACCACCATCTGGGCATAAACATTATTTTAATCAGACAGAAGTACATGAGGCAAACATATCACTCAACTGTTCATAGGCATATGTGACAGAACAACCTCTTAAGAAAGTGGTTTACAAGGCCCCGCCATCATTTAAATGTTTTCTCTTACATCTGGACATCCATCTAGGAAGACTGTTCCTAGGAACCTCTCTCTGAAGTGCTCACAGACATGTGTACAAGGTGCTTGAGTGGTAGCAAAATTTCACATGTGGCTGACAATAAATCATCAGATGGCTAGATAAGGAGTACTGCAAGCATTGCCAGGCATGCTCAGAAAATGCAGCTTCCTGGCCAAATGCTTATGGTAGACTGTTGAATGTCTCCTGTATCAGAGTTCTATAACCCTACATTTAGATATACAATAACATGATATTCTACCGGAAACCAGTGTAGACCTGGCCTGATGAACTCCCATCACTTGAGGTGGTAAGAACAGAACTTTATCTCCAAACCACAACCTTGACCGAGTCCAACGACCTCAATATCCATTTTCATTACTGTGATAGAATAAGGTAGAAAAGGCCAAGTATTAGATACTGATTTATTGATTCACTTAGTGCTTTCACTTAAAGCTCTGATTGTACTGCTTGTTGCCAGGCATGCCTTCACCTTGCTACCAGAGCAAAATGGCCTGGAGAAAGGGCTGAACTATACATAAGTTGTTGCCCATAGCAACCTGACCACTCTCATGGGTGTCGGAGTGTTTATTCCACAGAGATTCCCACTACATTATTCTCACCTTAGTAACTTGGGCAAATATTGTAATTTCTCTCCCAAGAGGGGGCTGGGCATATGGGAAGGGGTGGTTTGGGGGACCTCCTGGTACTGGAGAAGAGGAGTTTGATCTCCTGACTGGACCTTGTGTGCAGGCTGGGGAGTCCTGGAGTGTGGGGTGTACAGTGCTAATCCCTGAACCTCTGCAGTTATCAACCCTCAACCCACCCCATACACACTGCACTCTGAATGTAGCCCAAGTGAACTTTCCTAAAATGCAAATCTATCACATTTTTCCGTTTGTCTAGCAAACATCTGAGAGGCTGTGCATGCGCCACCCCCTACTTTTTCCCCCCGTCACATCTTGTACAGTTCCATATAATAGCTAGCGCATGGTCCTTCCCTCAGTTCCTTGTGTAGGAAAAGGCTTTTAGACCTAATACACACCTGTGTACTCTTCCCTTTGTTAATTTATGTTATTTCTTTAGATCCAATCCCCAGGGTCCTCTTGGTTTATCTCCTTGGTGCCCTCAGTTCTTCCAAATGTGTACACAATACATCTCTCTGCAAAGCCCACACTCAGGGTTGACAAGATGGCTCCATAGGTAAAGATGCTTGATACCAAGTCTGACAACCCCAATATGATCCTCTGGACCCACATGGTAGGAGGAGCGAGCCCATTTCCACATGTTATCCTCTGCCAGCAAATGTGTTTCTTGGCACATACATGGGGGCACTCTCACACACACACACACACACACACACACACACACACACACACTCTCTCTCTAGAACTAATAAAATGCGTATAAAAATAAAGCCATTGGAGCTGGGAAGACAGCTCAGGAATTAAAAGCACTTACTGCTATTGCAGAGGACCCAGGTTCAGTTCCCAGGACCTACAAGGCAGCTCACAACCACCTATAACTCCATTCCAGGAGATCCCCTCTATGGTCAGAAAAATTAAAATTTAAAAAGTTTTAAAAAATTTAAATTTAAAATTAAAAAAATAAGTCTCTTACCCAATTGTAGGTTTGAGTGTTTTTGTGACACATACGATAGTAAAATCGATTCGTGGTACATATCACTTTCTGTTCTCCTTTTTGGCTTATCGTTTAGGTCTATGTACCAGCCTAATGCTTCCTCGGGGAATGTGTATTGTCGTGTCAGCTGTTTTTCATGGTGCAGCAATAATTTAAAATTCAAGTTGATAAAGCAGTTGGAAGGTGTTGGCTAAAATGAGACAGTTCCCCACAGCCCAGTCGCATGGGATGGCAATGTTGTATCGATTTCCTGGAGGCTGACAGAACAAACTGCCACAAACTTAGATGGCCAAATTAAATTATTCTCTTATACTTTCAGAGGCCAGAAATCCTAAATCAATATGTCAGCTTGGCATGCTCCCTCTGAAGTCTTTAAGAGAGGGTTCTTTCTTGCCTCTTCCTGACATCCGGGGATTGCTGACAGTGTTTGGTGTTCCTCAGCTTGAAGACGAAGTACTACAGTGTATTTCAATACCTACATCTAAATTTCTCTCTTCTAAAGACACATCAGCCTTGGGGCTGGAGAGATGGCTCAGCAGTGAAAAGCACTGGCTGCTCTTCCAGTTCAATTCCAAGCACCTACATAGCAACTCACCACCATCTGTAATTCCCATTCCAGGAGACCCAGTGACCTCTTCTGACCTGCTCAGGCACCAGGCACACCTGTGATACACAGACATACATGCAGGGAAAACATTAATATGCATTTTAAAAAAAAGCAAAATACACCAGTCTTTGGCTAAGTGTTCATCCTGTCCAGCATGACATTATTTTAGCCTAAATAATTATGTAGAGTTCTTTATTTCCAAAATAAGGTAATATTCTGAGGTTCAAGGAAACAGGAATTCTGGAAAGACACTACTCCACACGGGACAACTGTTGTCCATTAGTCACCGTGACGTGTGCTTAATTTCTAGGCCTTTAAAGATACCTGTGCCCAAAGGAGAGCCAAAGGATCAATTTCTTCACTACCAGCACATGTGAGGTAGGAAGCGACAAAAGTCATGGAAATCAATCCTCCAGTTCATGTGCATTCGAACCCCTCCCCCACACTCACAGACTCTAATCCGATCCCAAGCACAAAGAGCAATGCTGGATGCATCTCAGTATTTGACCTCAAATTATACTACAGAGCCGTAGTAACAAGACCATATATCATGGAACTGGAACAAAAACAGACATGGAGACCAATGGAATGAAATAGAAGTCCTATATATAAATCCACAACCTAATAATTAATAGTAATAGTAATAGTAGTAATAATAATAACAACAATATTAATAATAATAATAAAAACCTGATTGTTGACAAAAAATCAAAAACATACATTAGAAAACAGCCTTTCAGCAAATGGTGCCGGGGAATCTGACTACCAAATGTGAAAGAATAAAGTGGGGTGACTATTTTTTTTAACCAAATGTTAATTCAAAATGGATCAACAACCTTAAAGTGACACCTGAAATTCTGAAAGTGTTTGAGGGAAACATGAGAAACATTTGAAGATATAGGCATAGGCAAGGACTTTCTGAAAAGGACTTCAAAAACCTAAGAAATAAGGCAAAGAATTGATAAATGAATTGCATGAGATTAACAAGCACAGCAAAAGAAACTATTTTGTACGTTGCACATGCACACACATGAATGGTAAGAAACAGAAGGGGAACCTTTTAGGAACAGGAACCAGGAGCAGGAAGGAAGAGAAGGAGGCAAAGGATGGCGGTGGGCTCAGTGCATGCTATATTTGACCAAAATGTCATTATGAAGCCCATTCCTTTGCATACAATAAAAAAGAAAAAAATGACATTTTCAAACTAAAGACTTTTCCTTCTGTGACTAGAATCTCCATTGCTAGATTCCCTATACCTTGACGATTCTTCTTGTAGCTGTGGATGTAATATTTTAGTGGTGAATATATTTGCATTCAACACTTTATATCTCATCAACGAAGACATCTCATTTCCAGCAAATCCCACTGACTATGCACAGTCCTATTTGTAGCACAAAAGAGAAAGCTCTGTCTAGATGCAGGGCTGAGGACATAAGATAATTAAAGAATGAGCTGCCAGAGACTCGCCCACGGAGCCTGAAGCCCCGTTGTGAGTCACTGCACTCCTGTCCTGGTCTGTGTACTGAAGGCTCTGACTCCTGGCATGAGAATGTTTCTTCTTGACCGAATGCGAGTGTCGCTGTTGGACTGGTGATACTAGTGGACTGGTACACTGTTTCTTTCCATTCGTTACAATGAGTCTTTGGTTTACGGCACACAACAGCCATTGTAAATGTCAAGTTCTACATAAAACCCTGGTTTGGAAAGAATAATTGTAAAAGAAAGTACCAGGGACAATTAGGGAAACTGACTGTGGACTGAGTTTTCGCCATGTTTGGATCTGGAATGTCCTCTGAGGCCCATTAGTTAAAGACTTGGTCTTGGTTGTCAACTTGACTACATCTGGAATTAACTAAAACCATTTACTAAAGTCACCTGAACCAGGAAGACCCATTTTTAATCTGGATCACTCTTACCAGCAAGTCCATTCCTTCACTGGCATTAGAGCCTCCTTCTTCGGGATTCTGGTGCATACTGAAGACCAGCTGAAACATCCAGCCTCGTGGCCTAAACAACTAATTAGACTTCCAATTGGTAAACAGCCATTGCTGGAGTAGTTGGACCATATCGTGTGGCGTATATATATGTATGTATATATATATACCAGTTCGGTTCCTCTAGAGACCCTGACTAATACAGTCCCTAAGGGTTGGTACTATTGTGAATTGGTGAAACCTTTAGGCCAGTGGTTCTCAACATTCCTAAAGCTGTGACTCTTTAGTACAGTTCCTCATGTTGTGGTGACCTCCCGACCATACAATTATTTTCGTTGCTGCTTTATAACTGTAATTTTGCTATTGTTATGAATCATAATGTAAATATTTGATATGCAGATGGTCTTAGGTGACCCCTGTGATAGGGTTGTTCTACACCCCCCCACACAAAGGGGTCACAATCCACAGATTGAGAACCACTGCCTTGGAGCTTACTGGGTGGTCCTCAGGTCACTGGGGGTGTGCAATTCAAAAGGTCATGAAACCTTGGTCCTCTTCTCTTTTGTTTCCTGACCTTGCAGACAGTTATTTAGCTTCTTCATGCACTCCCACCACAGGCTCAAAGCAACACAGTCACCATCATAGGCTGATCTCTAAAACAGTATACCCAAATAAGACTTAATTTTATAAATGGACTATCTGAGGTTATTTATTATAGTGACAGAAAACAAATGGATACAGCATTAGAGAATTATTAACCTTAAGGTCACCTTTTAAGGTGATTAGTTTAACCATGTAGGAAAGGGTTTAAATATTTATCAGGGCAAACTAAAATAAAAATATTATTTTGAACAGCATTTTGCAGTTCTAAAGATCAAATTGTTGATAATTGTTTATGGTGAAAGGTTTGAACAACATAATATTTACCTTTCAGTATGCCTTCTTTTCCATTGTTGAGATTCTTTGCAAAAGAAGTGCAAAATACAAGAACGTCTGTTTTTAATTTATCTTATTTTCATTTATGGGCACATATGTGCATGTGTGCATGTATGTGCATGTGCGTGCAAGTGCCATGAAGGCTAGAAGAGGGATCAGATCCCTTGGAGTTGGGGTTACAGGTACTTGTGAGCCCTGACTCTGGCACTGAGACCCAAACCTGAGTCCCCAGCAAGAGCAGGAAATGCCCCTAAACCCTGTGCCATCTCCACAGCCAGAAGCACGCTTCTCTCGCACTACCTGATCATATTTTGATTATACATCTACATATAAATATGCTACATATGTGCTTTGGCTACATATGTACATATGCATGTGCAAAATTTACATGTGCTTAGATAGAGTACTGATAGATGATAGATAACAGATAGAAAAATAGATAAATGATAGATAAAGAATAAAGCAAAGTGGTAAGATGTTAGCATTCCTTGTACTATTACTGTAACTATCCATTTAAAAAGCAGTTACCTCTATTCCCAAAGCCCTTCCCTATCACTAGGACAGTGACTTCCTCACTCTGCAAAATTGAAATAAAGTGTCAGTCTCTGGACCCTATGGTAATTAAACTGGATAATGCAGGGAAAGGTAAAGATAAAGATTATACTGGTCAGGTTGTAAATTATTGAAAGCAGAATCCTTTAGCTAATTTAAGTGGGAAGACATCTACTAAAGACCATAAAGAACTCACAGACATTCAGTGTGGCAAAACATGCAGCAAAATCTAGGTTCACAAACAAAACCAAATCGTGCTAACTAAAGAAAGGGCCTGCAAACTAGCAGCTGTCTCTGCCTAGGCAGCTGCAGGGGGGCTGTCTCCTTTCTCCTCTACAGCCTCTCTCCAGAGTGCTCATGTCAAATTGAAGTTCCGCATGAGTTCACCTAAGAAGGGAAACCTGAGGTGCTTCTCTCTCCGGAGCAGAGGGTAGGCTTTGGAGAGGAGAAGCCATGCCAGTGCATGGTTGGATGGCCGCAGAGGAACCCTACAGCTTCAACAGTCATAGTTCAGTCTCTAAGCTGCTTCTTGTGCCCAAACTCCAATCAGCAAAATCCCTACTTGCTATAAAACAACTGCCTTCTGTAGAAACAAAAACTGTCCCGAGCTCCCTAAAATGGGGAACCCAAAGTCACAGGAGTCCCCGTGTCTTTGCCTGTGTCTGGTGGGTGTTTGTTCCTCTTCTAGATTAGCTGCATCTTATCTTGACATCTTGAAAACTTGTGACCTAAATTAAAATCTAACCAAAACAACCACATAGAAAATGTGGGGGTGGGAGTGGGAGGAAAGGAGAGTAGAGCGAGGAGAGAAATCTAAACCCAACAGATGGAAGCTACAGATGAAGATATCAGTGGCATGTTTATTGGCCAAGAATTAAAATAATACTTTGACAGGGGCGAGGTCAGAGCTAAACATTTAACAGCATAGGTTTTCTAGAATATAGGAATGAATCAGAAATGTTACAAAATGCTTCAATTATAATCAACTTTGGCTGGGGGTTTAACAGTTACAGTTCCTAGCAGCACCGACTCTATTTGCCCCTGTGGTCATCTTAACTGCACGTTTATGTTACTAAATTACTCAGTTGTCACTGCTCAATGCAAAGGAGCAAAGGGCTTTGGCTGGCGGAGCTGTCGCCACTGAAGTATGGAGCTTTCCTTCTCCAGCTATAGCAGGCTGAAGGCTTGTTCTCAGCCCCTGGTCTTGAAAGCAGGTAGATCATGATAATGCAGTTTCCCCAAAGCAATCTCGCAAATGGAAGCTCTGTGAACTGCTTGTAAGTGCTCTCTGCATGTTTCTAGAAGCCAACTCAAGGCAGTTACAGTGATTTGTGCTCCTCCAATGCCTAATGTCTATGCTCCTGAAGCTTCACATACTCAGTTGACAAAATTTTGCCTTTCAATCTTAGAAGTAGAAATCTTGGAGCAGGATAGTTCATTTGATGAATAAGAAGGAAAACTGTCTTAGATACTTTTGTTTTTTTTCCTGTCATGTTCTGTTCTTTATATGTTTCCTGTCCTTTATAGCATAGGAGTCATAAATGATGGTCGAGCTCCATGTGGTTTGGAAGGGTTCTCTCTCTCCCTTTCTCTCCCTTTCTCTCTCTCTCTCTCTCTCTCTCTCTCTCTCTCTAAGTGTGAATATCCAGGTGGGAAGCACACAGTCTTCTATGGGGCCTGCTATAGCAGGGCAGTGTGACCTTGCAGCAAAGACTGTAGAGAGATCACCTGGTGAATTCAGACTTGGTAGAGACTTGAGAGCAGAGGTCAGGCCAGAGGTCCCCCCGCCTACTTTCTCTTGGATTCTTTCCCCCAGCTGCCTCCATCCTGCCCCTAAATAATTCTCTCTGGTGGCCAATGCTGTCATTATTTTCAGGCACTCTTTAATGGGGGATACTTATAGGGGGGGGCCCTATTTCCTGATCTTATGTTTCCCCCTTATTTGTTACTAAAACATTTTTGGAGCAAATTCTCCAAAACCTTCCTGAGAAAGTGTGCATATGAGGTTGATTCTGAGGTCCTTATTCGGCTGAAACATAATTATCACCACCAGGTCGTGATAATTAGGCTGGGACTAGATCTCCAGGTCGGAAGCTGTGTCTATAAAGTGTTGAAAGCAGTAATGCTATCTCCTGCCTCCAATATGGTTGTTACAAACTAAAATAACATTAAAAAAAATTTATCCTTTATTTGTGGCCTGTTTCTCAGCCCTTGCCCTTCCCCGGAATCTTAGCATTTACCCGTGGTAGATACCTTTCGGCATTTATTGTGCTATGTGAACTGACAACAGTAATAAAGACACTTGGAGCTTCCTCCGGAATCTCCTCCGGAATCTCCTCCGTTCTATTTGTTTAGGTCTCTAGCTCATGCTGGAAGCTTGAGTAAACTGCACGGCCATCCCCAATTGCCCGGGCTCAATCCAGAGGGAGGCACTAAAAGGCTCGGTGGCTTCTTCCACTTGCAATACAAAGAATTTCCTTCTCCCTTCTGCCAAAACAAACACAACTCAAAGAAACAAAAAAGCAGAGAAAACTGCAGGTGAAAGGAAAGCGTTTAGACTGTTGAGGAGTTTGGTCTTTTCCCAGGAGTCACAGACTCCGTAACAAGACATTCATTCAGCACGGGAAGCGCTCGGCATCGATTCCTCAGCACAGGGACAAATGAGAGATGCACTAGCAATGGCCCAGCTTGCTGCGGTTAGCAGCGGTTGCCGGGTGTATGCTCAATTCTAAGAAAATAATTTTATCCATACTAGCTGCAATCAGAATAAGACATATGTGTCAAAGTATGTACAAGAACTTTATATCAAAAACATGGAAAGAGAAAGACATGAATAAGTGAAAGGCTCGGTATTATCAGGAGAACAATTCCTTAAAAATTAATGCATAGAGTTTTTGTTTTTTTATTTTTGTTTTTTGCAGAATTAACAAGCTGCTTCCAAAAGTCATATGGACTACAAAGACACTAAAGTGTTCAAAACAATTTTACAAAAGAACAAAATTGGGAACCACGTTCTTTGATCTTAAACCTTATACTAGTTATCTGATAGTGAGGAAAAACTCTCCTTAAGGTGATCACATGCTCAGCTTAGGTGTGGTACCTACTGTTGCAGTCACAAGAGATTGCATAACTACTTCTGCTTCCTGACTCGTAAGCCGAAGTCTGCTGGAGACCCCTTAGGAATGCGTTGATGTTCCTAATAAGAGTGTAACTAGTGGGCTGGGGAGTTACCTCCGTTGGTCTAGCACTTCCCTAGTGTGCTCAAAGCTATGTCTGATCTCAAGCACTGCATAAACTGGATATGGTAGTTCATGCCTGAAATCCCTGTTCTTAGGAAGTGGAGACAAGAGGATCGAAAGGCCAAGGACATGCGTGGCTAAATAGCGAGTTTGTGGCTGGCTTAGAATACTTGAGACCTTGTTTCAAAAAGGAAGACTGCAACCGTTTCCCTTTTGCTCACTGTTTCTGTAGAGGAATATTTAATCTTTTAACTCAACAACATGACTGTTCTGGGGATCACATCCAAGGCCTGTGTGATCTGGCTGGAATGCAGAACATGCCTTTAAGTAGCCCAGCTCAAAAGGCAATGGTGGCACACACCTTTAATCCCAGCTCTCGGAATGCAACAGGAAGCAGTCAGTTCAGAAATAGGTCATGGTTCTCAGTTCAGGGTTCACAGTCAGTTCAGAGTTAAGAGAGAAACATGGAGATTGAGAGAACAAAAGGAGATTGAGTCAGAGTATGCCAGCCAACTGAGAAGCAAAAAGTCAGAGGCTGAGTGAAGTACAGAGTGAGTACATGCCTTTAATCCCAAATCTGGGAGTGAATCAGGGTGAAGACTTGGCAGAGCGACATCCGTGATGAATCAGAGGATAAATTAGCAGATTGAGTCAGAGTGAGGACGTGCCCAACTCTCACAATATAAAAGCAGGTTCTCAGCTCAGAGAGGTAGTCAGTCAGATAATCAGTCAGATAAGACACAAAGGCAGTTCAGCAGAAGGAGAGTGAGTTTGGGAGAGTCAGCTAACAGTGAGAGTCAATTTGAAGTCTAGCAGAGCAGTTTAGACAGAGAAGCTGAGGGGCTCAGCCAGAGTCAACCAGAGTCAGAAGAATTCAGTCAGAAACAGTCAGCAGCTCAGAAAGTCAGTTTGGATCTTGGAGAAGAGTTTGAGCTAGAACAGTAAATGAGGTAGTTGAATAAGCTACCTTCTCTAACCTTGTAGGAGGAAAGCTGATCCCCTGGGACCCTTTAACAAGTGTACCGGTGGCTAAATTCCTTCAAGTCTGTCCCCTGGAGAAGCCATATCTGAAATGATGCTATCACCTTGCAATTTACAATAATGAAATGGCAGCTGTTTTCATTATCTTCCTTAATCCTTACAAACAACAGTGTGAGGCTCCGATAGTTTTCTGCTTTTGAGATAAGAACACCGAGGATTAGAGATGATGTTTGCCCAGGGTCGCACAGCTTGTTAGATGTAGTGATGCATTACAATGATAATATCTCTTGCATTCAAAGAGACTGACACTTTTACTGAACCTCACAGCCGGAGGTAATAACACCTGAGGTCACTTAAGACTGCTGACCAACTGTGTGCTCAGCCTGTTTGTTTAATCCGCCTTTAACTAAGAACATCACTTGCCTGGGTTTTCAACGTTTATAACCTAAGCTCAATGCATGTTGTAGGGTATCCACCAGAGACTACTACTTAGATGTGGGTTTAAGCCAAGAGGAAAAGTCCTTATTAGCCAGCTGGCAACTACACAGTGTGTTTGAGATCCCAACCGTAGCCCTGAGCCTTTCTCAGGGTAAGCTTTTAAGCACAAAGACCATATCCTAGGTTGACATACTTCTGTTATCAAAAACAGGTAGCCAGAAGTGGAACTACAGAAGCCAAAAGCAAGATTTGCATATTTAGAGACTTTCTCAGAATGATGGACTTAGATGGATTAGGTCTTTGTTCTTGTTTTGGCAGATGTGCTGCCAAACTCAGCTCTGTGCTGAGTTTTAAGGCCTGAATGGTACGTCTATCATATTGCCAGTTTTGCTAAGGTCTGGGAGCCTATGAGGGTCTGGAGGCCTGTTACAATGCTCAGCAGAATTCTGAAGTTATATACTTTCTTATGCCTCTGACCTATGAGTGATGCATGTGTGTTTGTATATTGTGATAATCGTTTGCTAAAAACAGAAAATAGGACAAAACAATCTTATAAAATGGATATCCTCAAGCTTGGTATGGTAGCACACCTCTTTAATCCCAGCACTTGGAAAGTAGAGGCGGGCAGATCTCTGTGAGTTAGAGGCCACCCTGGTCTATAGTTCTAGTACCAGAACAGCCAAGGCTACTAGAGCCTAGAGAAAGCCTGTCTTGAAAAACCAAGAGAGAGACAGAGACAAAGACACAGAGACACAGAAGAAAAAGAAAAAAAGAATATCCTCTATAAATGCTCACTGCAACATATGGATATTGCTTGATAACATTGTATTGTTTATTATCTGGGTCAGTTGGGGATGGTTGGAGTTAACAACTTCATCCCTTGTAAAACTCTATTCAAGATTCCTGTAAAGTATTTCCCGTTTCCTTCCCCATGTAATGCTTCTGTGTTTGTTCAATAAAAGAGAGGGCAAATCTCTTTGTTAAAGACAGACATGAACACATACAGAGAGACACAGACACAGGGACAGATTCACAAGGCAGATTTCAGGCAGTCACAGATTTAGACTCCGCAGACGGAAAGAGACAATGGAAGACACGCAGAGAGGCAGAAGTGGAGAATTCAAATCTGGGCTCACTCTTGGTTAATGACACAAACGAGAAGTGCTTTTTAACTTGTTTTCCTTAATGTGTCTTATTGATGACTCTCTTGGAAACAAGCCTGGAACCACATCTTGGTATGGACGCTGAATATTAGTTAGGAAATGGGGTTCTCTGGACAAAACAAAACAAAGAAGGGAACAACAAAACAGGCCTGTGCCAAACTCCAGGTCTGAGGAGCTGGTCTCCAGAGCTTGATCCCTATGTTTTCCTTTCTCTAACAAAAGCTACGCTATCAGTCCTGAACGCATACTCATTTAGATGTCAATATGTCCACAGGTTACACCCCAAGGCCGGCTGCACTCGAAACAATAAAGAGACCAGGGGAATCTCAAAATGTTGGTTGCCCTAATGAGTTTTCAGGTTTTTCTCTCTGGGAGAGTAACAGGCAAAGCCGATGTAATTCTTTCCAAACAATAGGGCACACAGGACACAGAGATGCCAATAGTCTCCTTAGCAACCGTTCGAAATCGAGTTGCTCTAAGATGAAATCCTGATCTCTATTCATGCAGAAGATCACATGGGGTCAGGTACTGTTTATCTCTCCGGCAGAAACGATCAGGCACTGGGATTTTAATTGCATCCTTCTGATCCGGAGGGGTAGGGGGCGGAGGAAAGAAAAAAAGAGAGAGACATAAACTGGAGAAATGAGAGCTATTACTAATGAGCATGAAGGGAACATAAAACATTTAGCTAGCTTCTTTGAAGCATGTGCTTTCGTATTGTGTGCTTCAGAAGTCAACACACACACACACACACACACACACACACACACACACACACACCCTTTAGGGCTTTAGATGCTGCCTGCTCTTCGTTATAACTGGAAACTAATTATGTGAATGTTGATTTGGTTCAGGAGAACTTTTCAGCCACACAGTCATTTGACAATTACAGGTTTGCTGCCCTCATCATTGCTTTTGAACCATCTTCTCAATGCTGAGCAATCCTGGAAGCAAACTGAAACTGAGGGCTGCTTGCCCTTTTCATTTAAACAGCCTTGCTGGGAAAGCAGGTGGTGGATGTCTGGTCATATAACCAACTGCAGAGTCCTCGACAGATGATGGGAGGGTCTACATGATATTTCCTGAACATTATTTTATTTATTAATTTGACAAATGTTTATTGATATATTTGTGATATTTATTCACATCGGAAACTCATTAGGGACTAAAAGCACTGAATACTATTCACAGTGGCATAATTCATTAATAAAATTTCCCTACCAGTAAATAGCCTGACTATATTGTTGAATCACATCTATGTACATTTATAAGATTAGACAGGCTACTGACAGAATTGCACTCCCTTTCTCATATCCATGAAGAGGTAATACTATTCTCAACGGTCAATAAAGGAACCATTTTATAAAATCAACAAAGTATCTTGTCTTACAAATCAATTTTTTCCTCCAGCCTTTGAAAAGAATTGTTTTAGAAATCTATCCTCTTGAGAGTAAAAACATTTTGACATTTTTAAGTAATAGCTTGGGATGGGGAGAAGACTCAGTGGGTAAAAAGCCTTGCTCTGTAAGCACGAAGACCTGAATTTGAAACCTCAGCATCCCTATAAAAATAGAGCCTGTCCATGTGTGCCTGTAACCCTAGCATTAGGGGATGGGGTAGACACAGAGGAATCCCCAGAGCTCACTAGCCATTCAGCTAACCTAGACAAAATGGTGAGCTTCTGATCCAGTGAGAGTCCCCATCTCAAGGGAATAAGATGGTAAGCAATAGGGGAAGACTCTTCATAGCTCTGCTGTGGTCTCCATGTTCACATGTACACGCTGGCATGCACACCTGTACACTCATGAGGATATGCACCTTGTATGTGTATACCACATGCACACCACACACACTCACTCACTAAATAATGAAAGCTTTAGCTTTTCCATTACTGGCTGCTAAATGAAACTCTCAACAGAGACAGGCATCCAGAGATAACTAGCCTCGCCGACAGAGAATGGGGTTAGTTATGGTGGTAATGCACTGTGCTCTGTCTTCCCTCTTGCCTTAGCCTCCTCTGTCTTTTTTGTCTTCACATTTTCTCTCTTCCTGCCCACAAGCCTATTAGAGGAACTTAAGAGATTGAAAGAGTCTTGCTCCATGGCTGGTGGCAAATGGCAGTGAGTTTTGACTTCATCATCATAACTGGACCTCTGCCACTTTTTCTAGCATGCCCCAAGGGTTACTGTGGGGTATAATGGAAAGATGCATAGTCGGTGCCTGACATGCTGTCATCAGAGCTCACTGTTTCTAAAATGGTGTGAAATTTCCCAGCAATTCCTGGAGCGGTTTCGAGAGTCAAGTCAGAGAGCCTCAGAATCAGCACGGAGTGGATATCAGAAGGCTGTCAAGTGTAGCAGTGGGGTGTTTGACAAATGTGGATATTCTTCTACTCCAATTTTAAGTAAATAGGCTCCTGATCATGAGATATTTTTTCTCCCACTCTCTCTGGCATCTGTCTTTCTGTAAAAAGTTCCATGATACCATACCTGTGATTGTGAGAGTGGAGACAAACTCAGAGGAAAGTAGTTCCACTTGTTGAGAAATCAGATTAAAGAAATGTAAAATTTTAAAGCTGAGGAGAATTAAAAACTTGGTTTGTTTTCTTCCCTGATCTACCACCCAGTGCAATTAATATTTAATCAAAATTGATCAGGCAAATGAATGCATGAATGAACTGTCCCACTCCCCCCCCCGTGTTACAGATGAGAAAATGGACCCAAAGGATAAATGACAACCTACAGCTTCACAGTAGATTGAGTGAGTTAGGAAAGAGACTGAGGTTCTTAAACGTCCACAGGCAAAGGATTCACCTGGGGATGTTGCTTAGATGCAGATTCTGATTCAGAAGCCAGGCTAGGCTCTAAATTCCACATCAGCAAATCCCTGAGGTAACATAGTATTATTAGTCCAAAAACCGTGCTTTGGTTTGGTTTGGTTTGGGCTTTTATTATTATTATTATTAGTGTCAAAGTTTGCTTCCTATTACTCTGATAAACACCACGACCAAATGCAGCTTGGAGAGGAAACGAGTTTCTTTGGCTTATAAGTCCCAACCACAGCCAATCATTGAAAGAAGTCACAGCAGGAACTCAAGCAGAAACAGAGGCAGGACCCAAGAAGAACACTGCTTAATGGCTTGCTCCTCATGAATATATATATATATATATATATATATATATATATATATATATATATATATATATATATATATATCAAGACTATCTGTCCAGGGATGCACTGCCCATAGTGAGATGGGCCCTCCCCATCAACCATCAATCAAGACAATGCCTCACAGACATTTCCAATGGCCAATCTGATGGAGGCAATTCAGTTAAGGTTCCCTTCTCCCAGATATGTCAAGTTGATAACCAAGCTTATCCATCATAATCAGTATACAATCATCATACAAAAGAATGGGTTTCATCATCATATTTACAGGCATGTCTATAATACTCTGATTACATGGACCCTCTCTGCCATTCTCTGATCTCCCTCTTACTTCAGTTGGTTCTCTTCCTCTCAAATATTTCTCCTTGTATTTTTACCTCCTCTTCCTCCTTCTCTTCTTATTCTTCTTTAAAGATTTATTTTCTTTTTAATAATGTTGTGTCTGTATATCTATGTGGAGTTAAGTGCACGTGGGTACAGTGCCCACAGTGGCCAGTAGAGGGCATCAGATGGTTGTTGAGGAACTGAACTTCATAGTGTGTA
Source organism: Cricetomys ansorgei (assembly GCA_026225945.1). Classification (NCBI taxonomy): domain Eukaryota; kingdom Metazoa; phylum Chordata; class Mammalia; order Rodentia; family Nesomyidae; genus Cricetomys; species Cricetomys ansorgei. The sequence continues at coordinate 6,085,800 of JAMJFZ010000713.1, read as the reverse complement.
GCAAGCACTGTTTACCACGGAGCCGGCTCTCCAACCCAGTTATGCATGTTTTAACATGGAAACTTATGAAAAGTTTGAAATATCTGGTTTAGAACCTTGGAATTTGAAGTGTGGTGCCTGTAAAAGGAGTCCTTAAACACAGTTAGTGGGGATGTAAATTATTCCAGCTACTGTGTAAATCAGTGTGGAAGCCCTCAAAAAACTAAAACTAAAACTACCAGGTGCATCACTCCTGGGTATACACCTGGGAGAATGCAAGTCAGCATCTAACAGAGATGCCTGTTCATTGTGGTTATCAGGGCACTTTTTACACAGCCTATTTCTAATACATAGCCTATTTCCTTGGTGCCTGACAATGTGGAAATGGACAGAAAGTGTGGCTTATATAGAATACGGTGTTAAATTCAGCCATAAAGATGAGCAAAATTATACCTTTTTCAGAAAAATAGATGAAATTGAAGGTCGTCAAGTTAAACAAATATTTTATGTTTTTCCTCATGTGTGGAATCTTGATTTTAAAAGAAGAGGGACTGGATGGGCAGCTAAGTGGTTTAGAGCACGTCTGCTCTTGCAGAGAACCCAAGTTCAGGTCCCAGTACCATGTAACAAGCTGCGTGTTCTTACAGCCCTGGAACAGCGCACTGAGGAAGCTGGAGACAGGAGGATCATTGGGGATTATTGGCTTCTATCTTAGCTGAAAAAACCAAAAACAACAACAACAACAAAACAGGTTTAGGGATAATAAAAGAATAAGTGGACTGTGTGGATCTCTTCATTCCCTCTCCTCCCTGGGTAGTAGCTAAGCTGTGGCCAGCGGCACAGCTCCTGATCCCTGTGCGTCCAGACATGTCTTTGGTCGGAGTGTTGAAATCCGCGGCTTCCCGGGAGACTGTTGTCAGTGGAACATCACAGTTTATTGAAGCAAGGGTGCTTGGATTTATAGGGAAAAGGCAGGGAAGGGTCCCTTGGTATCAGGGACAGGGGCCGTTGGTTAAGACAGAGATACTGGAGTAGCTCCATTTGCATGTCAAGCTCACCTCTAAGAGTCAAGGTCCTGGAAAAGACTCTCTTGCATAAATTGTGGTCTCACAAGGAAGACACCTTATCAGAAAATGGCTCAGCCTTAGGCCTTCCAGCGACAGCATTCAGATAAGCACCAACCAAGCCATATTCCTTTGCCAATGACCTTCTGTGAATCAGGCAGCGTTCAGAATTTAGCTGGGTTTTGCCAGGGCTAAGAAAATGGGGACGAGCCAAATGCCTTCTGCTTTAGGGTAAGAATTCCGGGGGTTCCAAGCACTCTTCGCTCCACTCTTAGCTCTAGGACAGCCCCACATACCTACACATACATGTGCACATGACCACACACATACACGTGAATTCTTTAATATAGGTGAGTGCTTCTGTGGTAGTAGCTATTTTGTTTTTTTCATTACAGTAGGGATTATTGCTTTACTATGATTATTTGGGGCCTGTACACTAAATGATCTGACTTATTTAGACACTAAAAAGCCCTGTAAAAAGGGAGTCTTAATCTGTTTCCATTCATCAGCATGTCTTTTTTTTTCTTTTTCCTGTGCTCAGCCAAACATCGGCTGACTCAGGTCCCTCTGGCCAGATACTCCCGGAGTAAGGGCATTTATTTTCTCAGATGCAGCTGTTTTGTTTTAAAGAGGCCCAGAATTCAAGAGGAGTGGTGAAATTGTGTTGTTATATTTTAATTGAAGAATAACAGAAAAAAAATTTAAAAAGATATTTTTGCAGTCAGCAGTGACTATAGAGACTCATAACTGCTTGAAATACAAAGAATAAGGGACTGCTGAATGCCTGCCCAGAAATGAGATATCGATGTCACCACATCTGAGGCTCAAGGAAGGTTGGGATGAAAGGAAGTGGAAAGAGTTGAAAAGCGCACACCTTTGATCCCAGCACTCTGGAGGCGGAGGCGGAGGCGGAGGCGGAGGCAGAGGTGTGCCGATCTTTGAGATCAAGGATAGCCTGGTCTGCAGCGTGAGTTCTGGGACAGCCAGGGCTACACAGAGAAACCTTTCTCAAAAATACAGAGAAAGAAATTTAGAAAGAGGCGGTGGGGGTGGGGGTGGGGGAAACATAAGAGCCGGATGAGGTACTGGGGGAGGGTCAGCCGGAAGTGCTGACTTCCAGGCAGGAAGTGGACGAGTGCTGCATTCTTGAACTCACAGTAGCTAGTAGCTATGACTCTCCGCACAAGGTGTCTACAAGATTGGGCCTGTTGATATCGTGTGATGGATGTTAAAGGGGTTCTTGGGGGCCCTACCCTTCCCTCAGGGTTTATTCGCAGTTAATGGTTGATGGAAGAGGGAGAGATTTTCTTCAGTGGGGCAGTCACTGGTGCCCAGGCTCCTGTAAACAACTCTAATAAAAGTCACCAGGGCACACACTCATAAACAGGCATGAACGTAGAAGGTAGAGTTGGGAATAGGAAGAGGATCATCAACGGGAGTTGCAGGAGAGCCGGAGAGGGTAGGAGAGGTGAAGGTGATCAAAATGCACTGTGCGCATGAGTGAAGATGTCATCATGATACCCATTAGGATATTTAATTGATATATAAATAAAACACTCAGAAATAGCATTCTAGATATTATGATATTCTAGGAACTATAATATTCTGAATTGAGAAAATGTTTCTGATGCATTAAGCGAAAACGGCACATTATAAAAGTGTTAACCCAATTTTGACAAATAGAATAAATATTATTTATGTGGAAGACAAAAAATAAAAAAGATGAGATGTGATCCTGTAAGGATCACACAGGGAGGTGTTTCTACCAATACCAGAGCAGCCACCACATTCACTGTGTGAACTTGCACAAAGGCAGGCAGGATTCCAAGTGGCCAACTGGACTAATAGTTCAAAATGGAGCCTGACAGCCACCTGCCAACTGTGTGTCACACAGCCACATATGTTCTTGGCACGCACTAAACTTTGTGGCTCTTACATGGACATACTCCTATACCATCTTTCAAGATAAATGCATCCTCATAAGCCTCAACTTGCTGCTTGGATCTGAAGAAACTGAACTACCAACTATAGTAGTCATACGTAAATGTCAACCAATCAGGAGCCGGCATGGTTGCATCTCACATTTGTGCAGCAGACAGATGGTAGGAACTTCCTCTATTACAGTTTTTAAAGCTGTGGGCCATGATCCCATATGGGATCACAGAACTCAATGTTCAGGTCATAGAAAATTGGCAATAACAAAAAGTTTCTGAACTTGCAACCAAGCACCAAAAATTCAAAAAAATCAAACATGCAATGAATCCAGGGCATTTGTAGCAGTGCTCAGCAGTTTTGCAGTTTTGCAGGGTTCCACTTTACTGTTGCCTTGGTTCTGAGCACACAATGTACACAGGCTGCACGCGCTGTCACACCACACAGTGCTGACAAATACTGCTCAAACACTCTGACTCGGATTCAAGACTGTTGCATGTTAAGCACCTAGTGTTTTTACTGTCCATACAAGTTTCTGTTCTTACAGAGATATAATGGTTTGATTATAAAAGTTCCTCTTAATATTTTCCTACTATCATTCCTCAGGATATAAACATCAAAGTAGTATTTCTTTGGATTCTATTGTGTTGGAATGTCTGGTTAGAAAAATTACTATCTGAATAGTTTTTTTTAAATTTATGTGTGTGTGTGTGTTCTGACTGTATGTACACATGCATGCCAGAAGAGGGCACCAGACCCCACTATTGACGGTTGTGATCCATCATGTGGGTACTGGGAATTGAACTCAGGACCTCTGGAAAAATCAGCCAGAGCTCTTAACCTCTGAGCCATCTCTCCAGCCGCGCTATTTGAATTGTTGACTTGAGTTTCATTTAATAAAAAAACAATAATAACTGAATGAATTTTGACTTGGGGTTAGGATAGCATTTCCATCATCCTAGCTGAAAAGTACTAACTCTCTGTGCCTTGCTTTTTGAAGAAATGGGACATCCCTAGAAAGGATGTGTCTGTCAGGCCTGTGTGAGTGGCTGCATGGTGTTCAGCTTCTCTTGGGTGTGTGTTGAGGATAACAGACCCTTTAGCTGAAGCTGTTGGCAGGACAGACCCCACCAACAGAGTCACACAAGTCCTTGATTCCCATTTGGTGATTGACGAGTTACAAGTTAGTACTGTTTGTGCTCTTGGAGTAAGCCAATCACAGCAATTTACCTTTTAAGAGCTGACAAACACACTGCTGAAAATAAAGCCAAACACATAACCTCAAACTTTCAAACGCTAAATCATGCCATCTCTAATTTGTTTATTCACTTAGAAAAGGTCCAAGATCAAACCATCCTAATGAGACACACTTGTCTTCAGAGTTGGACTCTTCTCATTGCAACAGCCTGAAGAAAATGACCCAAGAGAGAATCTGGTAGGAAGCCACCCTCTTATGACCTCATGGAAGTCACATGACATCACTCTCACTACATTCTATTTGAAGTGATGGGAAGGCCTGCTTCCCATCCAGGCAGAGGGAACTGGGCTTTATATTTTGAAGGGCTTGAGACATATTTAAAAACTACTTGAGCTGCAGATGGGCCGTCAACTCAATTGGCAGAGGGCTAGCCTAGCATGCATGAAACCCTGACGTGGATCTCCAGCACCATGTGAAAGCAGACATCATGAAGCATGCCTGTAATCCCAGAATTCAGGAAGTGGAAGCAGGGGAATCAGGAGTTCAAGGTCACCCCCAGCTACATATTGAGTTGGAGGCAGCCTGAGCTGCATAAGAGAGCCTCTCTCAAAAAAAAAAAAATAAATAAATAAAGATTCCATAATAAGCAAGCCATCCAGGAGATCATCAGGAGTCATCTAGAAAATAAATGGTAACTGGAGAATCTGTGTGTGTCCTGCCATCTCCAGACTCAAATACGATTTTGTGGTCTTCAGTTTTTCTTGCTTGATGGAATTAAAAGTAACACCGAGAGAGATTCATGTCAATTCAAACAGTGTGATAGCAGGTGCAATCTCTTAGATCTGTCTGCCTTCTCTTCCCAAAGGGTCCTATCTAAACCCACCCGGATAGAGAGGGAATTTTAATCTTCGAAGTTGTTACTCTTGTGCATGCCAAACTCAGCACAGAAGTCGGGATCATCAGAGTACTTTGGAAAATCCTCACTGACTTAAGGGGTTATGCTAAAAGGAGGGAGAGAGATGTGTTTTCATTTCTAAGAGGTTCTGGGAAAGAAGCTGCAAGTCCACAGTGATAATGAATAAGCCAAGCCTAAACATTCACAGCAATTATTTTCTTCAGGACATGTTAAGAGAAGAAGGGGAAAAATCTATTGAAAACAAATTTGCATTAGAGGTAAATGCTTAAAAAGCTCAATTATACCTCTGTAAGACTAACAGTCAATTCTTCCTCTGGGTTTTGAGTGGCTACTGGATTCCTGATATACAAAGAAGATGCTTGACCCCAGGGAAAGCAATTAGCATCTCTTTCACAGCTCAGTGTCAGTTGCTCAAGGTCTGGGGAAGGCTGGGAAGAATTGTAAAAGACTCGCCAACACAAAAATCAATTTTCAGATGTGGTGTATGCATGCTCTCTGGACTTAGGAAATAGGCAACTTCTGAGTCTCTTATTAGAGAGAAGAAAGGAACAAAAGAATATTAAGTGGTGACTGCTAAGGGCTCTTGCTCCTGCCATAGTTGAATCTAAGCCTTGAAAACAGAAAAATAAATTGCAGTGGAGCAGAAATAGTACTAATTGCTATCTCTTCTCAGGAGTCCTTCCATCCTGATCACTCTGTGCTCCCAAAGATAATAGGAATGTACTGGTTTCGAGAGATGACAGCAGTGGTTCTCAACCTGTGGATCTCAATCCCATCAAGACCTTTTCACAGGGGTCACCTAAGACCATCTGCATATCAGATATTTACATTACAATTCTTAACAGTAGCAAAATTACAATTATGAAGTAGAAATGAAAATAATTTTATAGTTGGGGGTCAGCACAACATGAGGAACTGTATTAAAGGGCTGCAGCATCAGAAAGGTTGAGAACCACTGGATTACAAGGATGTGTCAGACAGGCAGCCAATTACAGTACAAAGACTTTCAGCCCAGCTCAGGTAGTTACTGGCCACCAGTGAGTTATCTGTGTCCACACAACTAAATGCATATTCTGACTGCTAGTATCTGACACTTAATTGTCTCTTTCCAGAAGGAAGATGATCCCTTTCCATCCAGAGGCTTGCCAGGCGAATGCCACAGAGATCCATTGTCTCTAGGAATAAAAACAACTTGGTGATCAACCAAATGAGGGTTCTGAAGCTTCAATTTCAATGAGTTATGGGGGCTTTATCTGGTGGGTGATCAAGAGATGTGGGGGAAAACTTAAGACTCTGGTCTTGTGATGGAGAGATAAAGAAGATCCGAGGGATCAGAGATCAAGACCAGACCTCCTGTGGTACTTTCTGGCACTCAGCATGCTCTGTGTGTGTGTGTGTGTGTGTGTGTGTGTGCGTGTGTGTGTGTGTTGTTTTCTAAGTATTTTTAGCATATATTAAAGGTTCTCATTATGGCATGTTCAAAGATATTTCAATCATTTTCCCACCTCATTTCCCTCCCCTGTCCCTTCACACCCCCACTGTTCAAGGTGCATTTTAAAAAATATTTATCTAAAACTTGTTTATTTTTATTTTATGGCTGTATAGGTGTTGTGATGGTTTGAGTGAATATGACCTCCCACCCCTAACAGGCTCATAGGGAGTGGCACTATTTGAAAAAAATTAGGGGCTGTGACCTTGTTGGAGGAAGTATGTCATGAGGGTGGGCTTTAAGATTTCAGAAGCTGAAGCCAGGCCCAGTATCTCTTTTTATCTTGCTGCCTGAGGATCCAGATGTAGAACTCTCGGCTTTGCCATCACCATGTCTGCCTGCATGTTGTCATGCTTCCCACCATGACGACAATGGACTAAATCTCTGAAACTGTGAGCAAGCTCCAATTGAGTGTTTAAAAAAAAATACAAGTTACTGTGTTCATGGAGTCTCTTCACAGTCGCAGAACATTGACTAAGATAGGTGTTTTGCCTGTATGTGTGTATGTACACCACATGTGTGCCTGGTATCTGCAGAGGCCAGAAGAAGGCTTAGGGTCCTCTGGGACTAGAGTTACAGGTTGTTGTGATATAGGCTTTCACGTGGGTGCTGTGAACCTTGGACCTCTGGAAGATCAACAAACTACTCTTAACCACCGAGCCATCTCTCTAGCCCCTCAAGAGGTATGTTTGTGTGTTCACATGAGGATACAACTTTTAAATGTAAGTGTCCAATGGCCATCCATCCAGCCTTTATGATTAAAAGGCTTCCGTTGCTTTCACTCAGGTTTTTCATGCTGAATCCCACAAGAACGAGAAGAAAAGTTTCTCTATGAAATAATAACGAAACTAGAATACAACAACTTGGCAACCGCTGATGAATTGCTGGGTCTCGTCAACACTCAACAAAGGCTTCAATGTTAGTAATAGTTAACTTTTGTGTCACTGTGATCAAAATACCTATCAGAAACAGCTTGAGGAAAGATTTATTTTGGCTCCCAGTTTCAGAGGGTTTCAGTGTATCACCGTAGGGGAGTAATGCTGGAGTCATTGAGACGGGAGAGTGTGTGTGTGTGTGTGTGTGTGTGTGTGTGTGTGTGTGTGTGTGTTTTCCTCATATCATAGCAGGCTGAGAAGCAGAAATGTTATTGGAAGCAGTGGCCTACTTCTACCAGCTCAGCCTCCACTTTCTAAAGCTCCCACAGCCTCCTGGGCAGTGTTCAAAACTGGAGTCTGTGGAGGACATTTCTGATTCGAGCCATTACAACTACCAACATTGTAAAAAAAGAATGAAACCCAGAGGTTATGCTCCTTGTGCTGGAAGTGCAGAAGACCAGATCTGAAGCGAGTTGTCTTCCCCCTCCCACCCAACCAAAGTCAAAGATGAATCTGATCGTGTTTGGAGAGGTAAGGATCATTTTCCAGAAACACAAGAAAAAGAATACCCTAGAGATACAATTGGAAAAATCCAGGATGTAGAAAACTATACAAGACAAGTAAACCGGACAAGAACAATGGGCATGGAGAAGAAGAAGGGATAGAGAGGGGAAGGGGAGAAAGGGAAGAGGAATGAATGGGGGGTGAGGAAGATGGGGAGGAGATCCAATGCATGGAATCTGTTTAGATTCCAGTCTAAACAGACTGTAAAAATAACCATTTTCAGGAATGGAGAGATTGCTCAGTGGTTAAGAGCATTTGCTTCACAATCATTAAGACTGGAGTTCAGATCCTAGTACTCACAAACCACCTCCCATACACACCTGGGACCCTAGTAGGAGGAGAAGGGAGGACTGCAGGAGCTTGCTGGCCACAGGCTTAGCCCAGAAAATGTTAGCCCCAAGTCTAGGGAGAGATGCTGCCTCAAATAAACACCAAAGACTATGGGCGAGTATACCTCTTCTGGTTTCCCCATGCACAGAGGCATGTACTCCCACACTAGTGTGAGGTGAGCAGACGTGTAGACACCCTCACACAGATAACTAAATAGGTCTTTAAAAAGCGATTTCAAAGTTTTGACCAACGTGATGAATGAAATGAAATTTGCTCTTCTCCCTTTCTCTCTGGCTGGAAAACTCAGGCACAGTGATCTACCATGCAGCCAGGACAGCACTCTGGGGCTGGGATAAGAAGATGGAGATTCCCCAGGCCTTTAACAGCCTGTGTGGCACAGTCACCATGGCAGCTCCACCGTTTACCCCAGAGAGGTTTGAACGTCATGCTTACGGAGTGATGGCAAGAGCTCTTCTCATAAGAAGGGCCAGGAACAGAGCGGACACCGCCCATTGATCTTTATCCGACACCTTCATCTGGATGAGACACTCTCCTGCGGCTGGTGTTTGTGCATTTGGTAGGAATTTGGGTAGGAAGTCTGGGCTTTTAAAATGGGAAGCCTAGTTTTGGCTCTTAGGGAAATGTAGACATGATTCCGCATTGATATTCAGCAGGCATGGCTTCCCTGGCTTGGAAAGCAGAACGCCAGTGAGGATCCATCTGCTTAATATGGTATTTTAGGGCTTGCTGTTATTTGTGACTTTTATCTGGACACTTTGTTCAAATGTTTCAGTACTGTTTCCTAACTCTAATTTTATTTTATATAGAAATTATGATTTAAATGCTTTGATAAATTATATATATAGAAATACATCGTATTTTATTTCAGCGATGACAAATTAAATTTTCCCATGCTTTATTTAACACTGTATTCCCACAGTAATCCCTAACGGGCAATTAAATTGACTTACGGAGAAAGAAGGCTTCTTGCAGGCCACAGTGGCCATATGTTACATCAGACATGAGGCACTTACCAGGAGTAATTCAATGGACTCTTGTAATTCATCAGGCAAAACACATACAGAGTCCTGTTCGATCTTCCAGAAGGAGCGTGTTTCGATTTGTTTTCCTGTACTGAGTTATCACTTGGTAGATGGTCCTACTTTGCTACAAAGCTAAAAATCACAAAGACTTAATCCATTTCACCCCTAAGTCTATCTCTGCTTTCTTTTGGATTCATTTATTTCTCTTATTCTCCACCATTATTTTCTCAACCCAAGCCACTACACTTTCCCACTCATTCCAGTACAATGGTGTCCCTCAGGCTGGTCTGATAGCTCAATGGGTTAAGGCATTTGCTGCCTACCCTAAAGACCTGAGTTCAATCCCCAGAATCTACATGGTGGAAGGACAGAACTTACCTGCACGTTGTTCTCTGACTTCGGCACACATTCCATGGCATGAGTAGTGTGCGGGCGCACACACACACACACACACCCCATGAACACACCCACAAAACATAGACGCAGAACTCGGCATGGTGACACATTCCTGTAATCCCAGCACTAGTGGCTGAGGCAGGAAATCATTAGTTTGACCTGGGAAATCCAGGAAGACCCTGTTTCAAACAACCAAAACTAAAAGAAACAAACAAAAAAAAAGTAAATTTGATTATCTTATATTCAAGCTTTAAATTCTCCTTCCAGTTTACCTGTTCTTTGAACAAGACCTCCAACGGCTTGCCTGTTTGGGCATCCCTTCCCCTCCTGCCGGTGGCTTGTCCTGGCTTTGCCTCCAGCTCCTCATGTCCTGTCAGTGGTATCTGCTGTGTGCCACAGACTACTACACAGGGACTGCACCCCAGGGTTTGTGTGATGTTCCTTTTTCCCAGAACACTCACCACCAAATAAATTATGTTAAACACAAACTCAACTCACAAGCCCCTAATTATTGTTCTCTATGTTACTATTATCCATTATCTGGCTATCTAAAACGTCTATGTGTAAAAATACTTTATTGTGTATGTATTCCAATGTTGCACAAAAGTATACAATGCATATACTATATCATGCACAATGCATCTCTTCCATACCTGCTTCCAGTAATGTCTTCCGGTAGCTTGACATCAAGTATACTAGAAGTATTAGCATCATGGACATTGATTGGCAAGCACCGCAAACCAGTCTTTCTGTTTTGGAGCAAATGAGGAAGCCCTATTCCTTGTGCCAAAAAAAAAAAAAAAAGTATTAAATACCAGAGCACATCTGCCTATAATAATCAACATATAGTAATTATATATCAACTTAAACAGTTACAAAATAGTTTCCACATCATACTGTTAATTTTTTAAATGTTTTCTCATTTAATCATGCAATCAATAGTCTCATTTTATAAGCAAGGAAACAGATGCAAAGAGAAGCATAATTGGAGCAGGATTCGGCAACGCCATCACTTGAAAGTGTGTTTGCTCCTAAGTTCATGCTCCACACACAGCAATACATAATTGATTGAGAGAGCATGCTCTTTGTTAGTGCACAACTGCAAAAACCAGGATTGTGCCTACCAGGAGGGTGGACTGTGAATGTGGCTCAGTGACAGAGCCCTGGTCCAGTGTTTGTGAATCCCTGGGCTTCAAACAGAAGGGGATGGGGAGAAGATAAAAAGAGATGGGAGGGAGCCACTAGGGTTGAACAGAGGACCGGAATCATTCAGAGAAGATGTTATGTGATATGGAAGCAAAATTATCCATGACTCATTAATGTTGGGAAAATAGGATTATTCTTTTCTTTTTCAGACATGGTCTTGAACCAGGCTAGTTTGAACTCCCTATGCAGCTGAGGATGACTTTCAATTTCTGGTCCTTCTGTCTCCACCTCCCAAATGCTGACATAATAGGCCTAGGTCACCTCCGGTTTCATGCAGAGCTGGGGATCACAACCAAGGCTTTGTGTATGCTGAGCTAGCCCTTTACCAATAGAACTACATCCATACCTTCATATTCATTTATGGTTTTTATTTTGAGACACACCCTTGTTATGTAGTCCAGGCCGGTCTTGAACCCAAGGAGATCCTCCTGCCTCAGCTTCATAAGTGAAGAGATTGTGAATGTGCACCACAATAGCCAGTTTTTAGTTGTAATTTTTGAATAGTATTTCTACTACTGGCCAATAAATAATAAATCTGCCTATAAAGAAGGGTTTATCAGGGCATGCCTTTAATCTCAGTGTTCAGGAGGTAGAGGCAAGCAGATCTCTATGAGTTCCAGGCAAGCCTGGTATACATAATGAGTTTCAGGCCAGACAAGGCTATATAATAAGACCGTGTCTCAAAAAAGTCTAATTTTTATTTTCATTTAAAAGTTTTAAATTCTTTTTCTAAAAATTTATTTAATTTTATTTTGTGTGCTTTGGTGTGAGGGTGTCAGATCCCCTGGAACTGGAGCTGCAGACAGCTGTGAGCTGCCATGTGGATGCTGGGAATTGAACCCGGGTTCTCTGGAAGAGCAAACAGTGCTCTTAACTGCTGAGCCATCTCTCCAGCCCCCCCCCAAAAGTCTAATTTTTAAAAAAGTATTTTATAGTAGACTTTTGAAAGAAGGGAGGGAGGCAGAGCCGTGGACTTTCTTCAAAATGATGGCCCCTCTAGCTCGAACGTGCATGAGTGAGCGTGAACAAAGAACCTTTCTCGGCTGGCGAGGCATCAGGACTGTGGGTGATAGTCGAGGACACAATTTGAGAGTGGGCTCAGCCACCTGTTAACGCCATTCTGATTCCCTCAACTCACTAGTGACATCTTTATTAAAGGCTTTGCCACATATGCTGTAATGGCTACCTGACAGAACCGTACTGGTCTGAATTTACAAGGCACGGAGGAATCCTATGTCAAACAGCAAGGAGAAGAGCTCCTGCTCCGTCTCTGTCGCGCCTCAGACCTTGCACCCTGCCCCAGCCCTGATGAATTCTCACCGTGTTGACTGTGAAGAATTCTTCTCGGTAATGCAAGCTCCCTAAAGTGTCAGTTTCCAGACTCGTCCCTGGACATTCTAGATTTACTCGCCTCAACTGTAGTTCAGCTGCCATTTTTAGAACGTTCCTTGGGGATTCCTGCTGCAGTGTCTCCAGGCACTGGTCACTGAGAGCCCTCATCTAGAATGAAGCACGCGTGGTAAAGGACAGTGCTAGATGGGATGTGTTCCTGCTCTGGCTACTCTGGAAGAAATCAGCAAGACTATAATTCTCCCTTTGAAGCAGGTAGGATTGCCTTGAGGTTGAACCAGCACCTATCAGGTGTGTCCAACACCCAGGCTTCATGTACCTTAGAAGCTATGAATTTGCTCTAATACAAAATTGTAAATTTACATAAAAACACCATGAGGGTTTTTTTTTTTTTTGGGTGTGTGTGTGTGTGATTTCTTTCTGTAAATTGGTTGTGAAGTCCTAAAGTGTGAAGTTTGAAGATGACAATGTCATGCTGCAATGTCCAAGACTGGACAGGTTTGAGTGGAGTTCTGGCAGGAGCTGCAGCCAGAGTGAGTCTCTTGGGCCTTCTGTCCAGTGACCATATTTTCATCTTAAAAGATTTGATGAGAATTTCACTGGTCAATTACCTGGGGAAAGTAAAGGATTTTGGAGTTATCTGTTTTTGTCATTGGCCTTTGTATTCAGTGCTTTGGGGGTAGAGTACACCTGGAACCCGGTCTCAGCTCTTCTTACAAGTTTAGACTTTAATGATTATGGAGTCATAGTGAAGAATAACAACACCTGCTGGAGCAAATCCTCATGAGGATTCAGTAGGACGATATGCACGAAGTTCCTGGCATATAATAATTTTAGCATCTCGAAGGATCTGGCTGCAATGTCTGTCACCTTGTGGTCTCCAGGGTAAATCTGTGAGAAGGAGCTGCTGAATAATTTGATTCATTTCCCCTCTATGTAATCATTTTTCAAGTCTTCATTTTCTTCTTCTGTAGCCTTTTCTTTAGCCACTAATTATCACCTAATATTGGCGTGCGCGCGTGCACACACACACACAATTTATCTCCCAAGACCTATAAATCAAAGCCAAGTTCCTAACCTTTTGTTTTTTTCAACTTTTAATTGCATTTACTGTATGCTGAATTTATTCCTGTGCCATAAGTGTTAGCTTCTTCAGTTTCTTCTGGGCTACCTTTTTCTTCTGTGCAACCTCTTCTTCTAGCTTGGGAAGAATTTGTTTCTTGTCAGCAAGGATCATCTCAGTGTGGCGGGGGAGCCCATATATGGGTTAATCCAATGCATCAATTATTCTCTGTGTTATGATAAAATACCATGGCCAAGGCAATGTATAGGAGGAAGAGTTTACCTGGGCTTATGGTTCCAGATGGATAAGAGTCCATCTCTGTCATGGTGGAGAAGTGTGGCAGGCATGGCAGCAGGAATGGCTGAGAGCTCACGTCCACAAGCGAGACACAGAAAGAGTGAACTAGAAATGGCTGCTGTCTTTAAACTGTCTTCCAAGCTCCTACTAAGATTGTCCATTAAGCTCTGCTTACTTCAACTGCTTTTCTAGTCCACAGTCCCAAAATCTCTTACATCCTTCTAAAAACCAATTTGGCCAAGTTCTTCACAGCAATAACCCACTCCCTGGTACCAACCCTGTAGTTACTTTTATACTGCTGTGATAAAACATGACGATCAAGGAAACTTAATTGAAGAAAGAGTTTATTTTGGGCTTACAGTTCCAGAGGGTTAGAGTCCAAAATGTGGGGAGGCAGCACGGTGACTGGAGCCGAAAGTCGAGAGCTGAGGGCTCACACCTCAAACTGCAAGCAGGAGGTTGAAAGAGTGCAGTCAAAATTGTGTGAATCTTTTGAAACCTCAAAGACTGCCTCAAGGACATACTTGCTCCAGCAATGCCACGCTTTCTAAGCCTCTCCAAACAGCCTCCAACTGGGGACCAAGCATTCAAGTGCCTGGTCTGTGAGTGGACACATCATTCAAACTACCACATCTCGCCATGAGCTCTGTAAGTTGGACGGTGCATCAGAGGTGCTTTGCTCACCTGGATATGTTCAATTCAAGTACCCAATCTTTAAAGCTCCTTTACTTCCTTCTCGCACAGTCTTCTATTTTAGTTTATTCCTTCTACTTGAACCAAGTCTAAAGCAGTTCTCACGTGCTTGCCTTTTATACACTTTAGGCCTGTTTTCCAAGCTGTTATAAGAGAGTGCAACCTCCTTTTCAATGTGTGCCTGGTCTTTCCCATCACACTAGTTTTGCCAGCAGATCTCAGAGACCTGACAGTTTTTCCCAACCTTATGTTGCACAGATATAGACTTTCTGCAATTTTGTGCATGGCTCTGGTGTGTGATTCAATAAATTACTTGCCGTTCTTCCAATACCCTACTGTTTGTTTCTCTTCAGCAAATGTTCATTCAACCAAAGCCTACTGACATCCTACACTATGTCAAACACTGTGCTAGACATTGTGCTTATAAAATGAATAAAGCACTGTTTTGTATTCATCCGCTATGCTTCAGTAAATCTGGGGCAAAAGCAGTATTTTTGTCTAGGAGGAGTTCAGTTAGTAGTCTAGAAAGCAAAGGTAGCTATGTAAACACGCATCTCATGGTGCGGTGTCAAGTATCACACACTGTCATATGGAGAAATAGAACTTCCTCTGGAGGAGTTGATTAAAAGTCTCTCAGGATGTAACGTTTTCATTAGTCTTTATTCCTAACTAGAAGTTTGCCAACCAAAGGATGGGGTCATAGTAAAGGAAAGCAAAAATTGGGTATCTAAGGCACAGGAGTTTGTTTTAAAGAGGCTCTGAAATGGGATGAAGAGGGTCCTGTAGTCTTCAAGCAGGTAGATGAGATTGGTGTGGGTGGAGGTATGGAATACTGAGTAGGAAAGGATCGAACTGAGAGGACCTGGTTGAAGGAGAGGGTAGGGTTTCATTCCAAAGGCAAGGGGAAGAGGAAACTTTAAGCAAAGCTGCTAAGTAATCAGATTTGTTTCTTACATGTTGGGTCTTACTGATCCAATTAGACGGCATTCTGGTATTTGGTGCCTGAAAGAGTGTATTTTGCTTGCACAATTAGAAGATCTTGATTTTCAGGTCTCGACAGGGATGTGTCTGGTGCCCACTTGTGTCAGTAACGTTGGGCTAAGAATGTGACTTTATACCGGAGTCTTGTCCTTAGAATTCCCCGCCTTTTCAGCTAGGGCTGTGTAAATACAGAAAGCTTTTGTCTGTCCAAACCTTAGTTTTTTCATTTTGGTACTTTTTCTTGAGTTACGTAGGGCTCATCTTTTAACGCACTGCTCGGGATTTGGCTTTTCCTTTACCACATTTCAATCACCGGGACACACGCTGCCAGAAGTCACGCCCACTTAAGAAGTTTCCGAGGCAGGAAATTTGCCCTTCGCGGCGCGCCGTCGTGACGTCGCCGTGCGCAGGCGCAGTTCCTGGCTCAGCGGCGTGTTCTTCTTTCCCAAAGTTCCTGGTACCCCGGCCGGCCGGTGCGCGACGCCGACTTTCCGCCGTCTCCTTGTCCCAGCGGCGGGCTCTGGGCCGTCGCTCTCTGTCCATCCTTCAGCTCGGGCCCACTGCTCGGGCGCGCACGCCGCAGCACGCGACAGACTCATGGCGGAGCGCGGGGAACTCGACCTGACGGGCGCCAAGCAGAACACCGGCGTGTGGCTGGTCAAGGTGAGGCGCCCCCCGCCCCGCCCGTGCGCCTCCGAAAGTTCGGGGTCCGCCTCCCCCGAGCCGCCTGAGTTCTGAGAGCAGCTCGCTGTTGCGTCCCTTTGCAGGTGGAGAAGTTACTGTAGGGACGCAGGGCGCCTTTCGGCCAGTTTCCCAGTTCAGTCCCTCCGGCTTGGAGCCCTCTTTACCGCCAAGAGCTGTGGCCTTCCTGGGGTCCTGCCCCGGGGTTCCCAGAGTGAGCTGCACATTTTACCCCAGGCCGGAGGGAGTCTTGTGTTTTCTTTTGGTAAAGTTGACTTTAGTCATGGATTTGTATACATTAGTTGAAGTAATATTCCGTACTGGTCCCTGCGTACTTTTTTTGTGGGGGTGGGGTGTAGGGGTAGAGGATCTCACTATGTAGCCCTGGCTGGCCTGGAACTCAAGTCGTACGTCCTTCCCCTGGTTCAGTGGTAAAGTGTTCCCTGGGTTGGTTATCCTGATGGAGCTCTCGAAAGAGCTGGGAGTTCTGAATTCAGGAAGGAGAGGCTGTTGGTCTTAGTGTTTTTTGTTTTGTTTTGTTTGAGACAGGGTTTCTCTGTTGTAACTTTGGCTGTCCTGGAACTCACTCTTTCAGACCAGGCTGGAGTTAAAGGTGTACAACAACCACCGCCCGGCTGAACTTAGTGTTTTTAAAGTGCAAGTTTAGGTCTCATGAAACTAAACCATCGATAAATACTTTATATGGCCACATTAGGCTTTGTTTGCCTTAGTGGACACTATTCGAATTATCTTTTCACATTGGAGAATTTCATTTTTAAAAGACATATTTAAACGGGGTCATAAAGTTTCTCAAACTCAAAGGAACTTTTGGTTTCTGAATATTTTATCTATATGATGAATGTCAGTGTTTTAATTACATGGCTGAGTTCCTATTAAGTCAGAGTGTTCTGTCGGCCTCTCTGAAACAACTCATCATATGTGTGCACACCTTAACAGTTTCTAGTGATCTTTGTACCTGTGTCTAGCGTTGATAGCGTCCGCCCCCCCCAACCCCCCCAACCAAACACCCCCCCAAGCCACTTTCTTTGGACTCTGATTAGTGTTTAGCACATACTACTTTTCCAGTGTGTGATGGATAAATGCAAGCTCTCTCTTCAACTTTCACTTTAGCCTTCTTTTGTTTTTATCTCACAGCTGTGTAGCCATGACTTAAGAACTTGGAGTGAGTGTGCATTTCTGTCTCCAATTGTTCATTAAAATGAGAGTCTGTCATTATGGAGATCTCCCTGGCACACAGAAGGAAAGAGTTTGCAAAAATGAAGGGGCTTCAGATGATGCCTTTGTATTTGGAGTATGGCAAATGCTTGATAAATGTTTGCCTTACAGAGTTCAGGTGGGTGGACAGTAGTATGGCTGGAGCAGAAATGCCAGTTTGAAAATGAACAAGAGACCCCAGAGCAGAGGGTGGTGTGAGTAAAGGTTGAGATCACACTTTCGGGTCGTCATAGTTTAAGGAAGGATTGCAAAAGATTATTTCAGAGAAAAAGTAAGTTTGGCGTCCTGTGGGACAACTTAGAGGGAATGGTAACTGGAGTTGGAAATTGGACATTTTTGCAGGATCATAGGTATGTGCTAATGAAGCCTGAAGAATTAGGGGAACTTGTTGTGTAAAAGTTGCCAGAATTTTGTGACAGCTTTTCCTGAAAGGAACTCAGCTCAAGACAGTGTTTTGTGCTTGTTTTCCATGCTGTTAAAGAAAAAGGAGAGTTGGGAGTATTAAGCTGAGTTAGGTCTAACCGACAGAGACCTTTCTATTTCTGTCACCTTCTGTAAATGTGTTATTCTTCTTAGTTGAAGGAGGTGGATATCATCCCTTGTGTGTGAGATGGCCTTCATTGAACTGCCACCAAGCTTAACCTTTTTTTCACAGATGAGCAAGGACTTGAGCATTGATGGCCAAAATATAAAAAAGGCTGTATGTCAGAGAGAGGCAAACTAAAATGGGTGGGAGTTAGTGTCTCAATTAGGGTTTCCAATGCTGCGATGAAATACCATGACCAAAGTAACTTAGGAAGGAAAGAGTTTATTTGGCTTACATTTCTACATCACTGTTCATCACTGAAGGAATTCAGGACAGGAGCAACTCAAACAGGGCAAGAACCTGGAGGCAGAAACTGATGCAGAGGCCAAGGAGAGAAGGGTGCTGTTTATTGGCTTGCTCAGCTTGCTTTCTTACAGACCCAGGAGCACGACCCTAGAGGTGGCACCATCCACAATAGGCTGCGCCCTCTCACATCAGTCACTAATTAAGAAAATGCCCTGCAGGCAATCTTATGGAGGTGTTTTGTTTTTGTTTTTGTTTAAGACAGGGATTCTCTGAACTCTGACCATGTTGGCCTTGAACTCGTAGAGATTTGCCTGCCTCTGCCTCCCCAGTGTTATGGTGGCATTTTCTTAATTGAAGTTCCCTCCTCTTAGATTTCATCCTGTTTCAAGTTAATATAAAACTATCTAGCAGTTAGTCTTGTCAGTTTCATTGGATTAAGAAGAGCTTAAGAGGCTAGTGAAGCACACCTCTGGGTTTGTTTGTGGTGCTGTTTCTGGAGACAAGTAGATCAGGAGGGCTATGGTCTAATTAATGGATTAATCACTTCTTTGGTGGATTCACAATACGGTTTTTCTGGGAAGTGGTGAAAAGTGGTGGGGTTGGGGGCTAGTTGGAAGAAGATCGTGGCGATATGTTCTTAGGGGCTGTGTCTTGTTCTGGTCTCTTTCTTTCTTCTCTCTATATCTTGGCTGTCATGGTGTGATCTGCAATGTTCTTCTTCCTTGCTGTCCCCACCACAATGGACAGAATTTGTGAAACCCAGTGCAAAATAAATCTTAAATTGTTTCCGCATGCAGATAATACAGCAAAGGCTTACAAGTAACAGGAGAAAAGAGAATCTGTTCTCTTCCCTTCTCTCCTTTCCATCCTTTCATCTCTTCCCTTCCTCTCTTTCCTTGCTGTAGTTCAGGCTGGCCTGGAACTTATTATGTAGCCCAAGCTGGCCTTAAACTCATGGTAATCCTCCCATTTCAGTGTGAGCTAGAACACCTGTGCTCCTTGTATATTTATGTCATAAAGCAAAGCTACCAAATAGATACTTCTGTGGTGGTGCACACCTTTAAAGGCTAACCTGGTCTACTAGTGAGTTCTAGCCTAGTCAGGGGAACATAGTAAGACCTAGAGACCAGAAGAGGGCATTGTACTAGAGCTATAGACAATTGTGAGCTGCCATGTTGAGGCTGGGAATTGAACTCAGGCCCTCTTGAAGAGCAGGTAGTGCTTTTAATACTGAGCCATGTCTCCAGCCCCTATCAAACTTTAATAGCAAAAACATTAAAAATCCTTACCTTTTTTTTGAGATATACTGTGCACAGTCTGACCTAGCTTTATTACTGAGTTGTATCACTGGCCCTAGTGAATCACTAGATTCAGTTTTTATATCTGTAGACTAGGGAGAGGAGTGCATGCGAGTCTGCAGGGTGATTGAGAGGATTAATGGATGATGGGATAGAATTTCTAGCATGCTGTCTGACAGAGTTGTCTCCTTGTCTTTTCAAGCTCAGGCATATTATTTGACATTTGTTTGTAGTTCAGTAAGTTAATGTGAAGAACATATACAGAATTGAGTAAATACAATTAGTCTTTTTTGCCCCTTTGTTTTTTAACATTTAACCTTGTAGTCAAAGTACTGTCCTCCATAATGAAATCTTGCTAGACTTCTTCCCACTCCCCCCTTTCCAGCCCTAACACCTGTGTCTTAGTTGTGCATTCATTCATGTTCATGTTATTAACCCAAGATTCACTGTGAGGGATAGTGACAGCTGGCACTCATTGAGTATTTATTCTGTACAACACATTATGTTTCATACTTTATTTATAGTATCTCCTTTGCTTATCATAAGAGGATAACCTTGAAGGTATGTACTGATTTCAGGGTCTAAACTACGTCTTTGAAGAAGAGAGACAAATTACATACTAGAGAATTAGTATATTATTTCATTTTTCTTTCTTACAGTTTAACCCTTAGTGACTTCTGTATCTGGTTTTAGACATAGTATTTATATGGTTAAGAGCATAGTCCCTGGCACATAGACCCCTGGAGATGACTTTGGCTTGAATCCTGACTCTATCATTTACTAACTGTATAATCCTGGGTAATTATATGATCCCTGGATACCTATATTTATCATCTGTGAAATGTTTTACTTCATTTTAGGTTCCTAAATATTTGTCCCAGCAATGGGCTAAAGCCCCTGGAAGAGGTGAAGTTGGAAAACTGAGGATTGCCAAGTAAGTTATTTATATATGTATATAGTATAGGTATTTTTTAAAGCTGTTGTTTTTGAAAATGTTTATAATTGCTTTTGAATGTGATTATAGTCTTAGAGAATTTATTTAGAGGGTGAAAGTTCCTGGGCATGTTAAAGCAGGTCATGGGTTAGTTATATATCCTCTGAGGAGATAGGCTTATGCATATGTGATAGTTAGTGTGAATATAAAGTTAAATTTACTGGTAAAACTTCCTGGCAGTGAAGGAGCAGATGATGCGGTCTCCCTATCCCTCCACCTGCTCATGTTGTGCAGAGGTGTGCTTGAGTTGGGCATCCCTAGAGAGTACTTTGATGGAAGGATTATCATTGTGCTTTGATACAGGGCTCTGGAAAGAGGTAGGGAGCATCTAGTAAACACTGTCACAGAGAAGCCTCAGAAGTTCAGTTCGAATCACCTGAGGCTTTGTGTTCCATTCTTTCCCTTCATATTTGTTGCCCCTCTCTTGTAACAGGGCTTGAACCCAGGTTCTCCATGCTAGGAAACATTCTATCACTGAGCTCCATCCCTAACCCTTACCTCCCTTCCTTCCTCCCTTCCTCCCTTCCTCCCTTCCTTCCTTCCTTCCTTCCTTCCTTCCTTCCTTCCTCCTTCCCTCCTTCTCTCCTTCTCTCCTTCCCTCCTTCCCTCCTTCCCTCCTTCCTTATCTCCCTCTATCTATCTATCTATCTATCTATCTATCTATCTATCTACCTATCTACCTACCTACCTACCTATCTATCTAATCAAGACTGATCTCTGTGTAAGCTCTGGCTGTCCTGGAACTCACTCTGTAGACCAAGGCTGGCTCTGAACTCAGAGATCTTCCTGCCTCTGCCTCCCAAGTGCTGGGATTAAAGGCATGTACCACCATGCCTGGCTTCATCCATTCATTAAAAAATTTTTTCATACATATGTGGGTTTTGCCTGTATGAATGTCTGTGCACCTTGTGCTTTCCTGGTGCTTGAAGAGGTCAGAAAAGAGCATCTGATTCCCTTGGAACTATAGTTATAGGCAGTTTGTAAACCACAATGAGGATGCTGGAAATTGAATCCAGGTTCTCTGGAAGAGCAGTCAGTGCTCTGGACTCTTGAACTGTTTCTCCAGCCCCTCATCCAATCACTTTTAATCCAACTCCAGTGAGATTCCCATGCCTACTACTTCATTAAAATAGCTCTCATCTGTTACTAATGTACCCATCTTTATCAGCTTTTGTTTCATAACAAAACTTTAAAATCTTTAGTGGCTTAGAACAAAACTCATTTTATTTATTTAAATTATTTTATATTTATTATATATTTTATATTAATATATATAATTATATTACTATTAATATTATATATTTTATATTTAAATAATTAAATATTTATTTATTTATTTATTCATTCATTCTCTGGATTTGTTCTGGTTGGGGCTAACCTGGCAGGCCTTTCTGACTGGCCTGGCCTTGTTAGTATTGACTGGCTTGGTATCAGCTGGGCAGTGGCCATGTGTTTCATCCCCAGCATGTTGTTTCACAAGGTAGTGAGAGTTTCCAGTAGGAAAAGAAAAGCGGGCCTGCAGTACAAGCAGTTTGTAAGCCTGAGTTTGTGTCTGTTTGCTTAAGTATTGTTGGCCAAAACAGATTCAGGGGTTGGCAATAGGTTCTAACACCAAGGAATTTATTGCTGTGAAAAATTTTCTTCCATATCTACATTCCCAACTCTTGAGAACCCAGTAGCAGTCATCTTGATTGACCTTCATCAGAATTTGACATGGTTGGTCACTTTCCTTAAACTGTTATCCCATCACATCAGGAGAGCATCTGCTGCTCTCTTCCTTCATTGTCTCCTCCTTCTTTGCATCTTTTGCTAGTTGTCCCCCCACCCATCTCAGCATCTTAATTTACATGACCCTCTCCCAGTCATCAGTTTTTTTTTTTCCTCCTCTTTTCAATTCTTTTTAAGTGGTCACATCCCTTCTCCTAGCTTCCATGACAAATGATATTTAAATGTATAGCTCAAGCCTAGCCCTTCCAAACTCTAGGCTGGTGACTCTAGCTCTCTCTTCATATTATTCTATTTATTCTGGATTATTCTATATTTCTTTATACAGTAGTTCCAAAAATGACAGCTAGTGAACAAGAGTGTGAACATTTTAGGGCATAAAATTTTCCTGCTTGCTCTCCTAAAGTATGGAGCTTTTGACCCCTGTTCTTTATATTCCCAGTGTCTGTGATAATTCTGCTTGTCAGGGGCCATGTTAAAGCCTCCTCAAGAAAGACATACAGCTCTGGGTTAGGTTTGTTAGCTTTCTTCTGGGTTTTGGTCTTTAATAGGACTTGTCTTTAAGAAACTTGATACTTTCATATAATTTTGCCGTACATATTTAGTTCTTTGTCTTATTTGTTTTGTCTTGTAGTTCCTTGATTCCTGTATGTGCTTATGCACATGTGTTTATAAATATTTAAGTGTGTTTGGGTTTGAGCATGTGTGTATAGAAGTCAGAGGTCAGGTGTACCCCAGGAGCTGTCTAACTTGCTTGTTTTGTTTTTTGTTTGTTTTTATTTGTTTGTTTGAGACGGGACCTGTTACTGAGGCTTAGGCTTCACCAGACCAGTTATGCTAGGTTGGCTGGCCAGAGAGCCCCAGGTATCCATCCACCTATGACTTCCCAGCACTGTAGTTACAAACATACCACTGTGCCTGGCTTTTTATGTAGTTGTTGGGGTCAGGTTCTCATGCTTGGGTGGCAAGCACTTTATTGACTGGGCTATTGCCCACAGTCCTGAGTTCCTTATATTATAAAATAACATATTGATTAAAAGCAGGTCAAGCAGGTCGGAGTTCTAAAGCTAGGTAGGAACAAGCAAGATCATCTCTTTTTCTCAGGGAAGGGTCATGTCTCATAATTTTTATATATGTTATGCTGGGGACCCCAGCACATCACATATGCTGACATGCTTTACCACCAACTCCCTTGCCCCTATTCCAGATATTTAATGAATGAACCAGGCTTCAGTTCAGGCTGTTGAGAGGTAAGAAAACTCTAGCTGGTTCCAGTTCCATTTGAATTTCTAGACTCTGCTCAGGTCACTGAATCTTTCTGAGTTTAGCTCTCTTGTCTCAAAGTTGCCTGTGGGGGCTGGCATAATAGCTGAGAAAAGGCCTGACAGCATGAGTGCAGTTCCTTGGACCTACATGATGGAAGAGAGAATTGGCCTACAGGTTGTCCTCTGTGTAACTGCAGTTACATAAATGTTATTGCATGTGTGTGTGCTCCATGCACTAATGAATTTTTATGTATAAAATGGTATTGCTGACCTTTACACACCCAAAGTTCCATAGAAATACTGTGCATATGTGTTTTCTTACATAAGGAATACATTCCTTTAAAAAATTTTTTTTAAATCACCTTTATGCAAAATAAAAAGTCATCTGTATTTCCCATTCACACTCCTTGGAGGTGGTGACAGTTTGGTGTGTAAGCCTCTAGATTACATCCTGATTATTTTGGATGTGTAACATATGGATGCAGTTTTAAAGCATCTTTGTTTATTCCACTGAATTCTCAGACTCCTTTAGGCTCAGTGTTGCTAATTTCAGAACATAGCATGGAACTCTGATTGTCTTCTCTTTCACTGTTGTATGTAGGCTTAAGGCTTTGGTTTTATTATTGCTCCATTTTCCTTTATATCCTCCCTAGGATGCATGGCTACTGTTCCTTAGGTCTTAGAAAGAAAATCCTTAGTGGAAGAGATTTGAAATCCCTGTATTCAAATCACTTTAATCAATTAGAGTGAATAAAAAGTAAACATGCCAGAATTTCCTTTAAAAAAATGCAATCTTGTGATTGGTGAGTAGTTTCTGTGCCAATATAGAGAGCAGTGTGTGTGGTCTGCGTGTGTGGTCTAGCTACCCAACATGACACATAGTCTTGCCATACAGAAGATCTGGCCTCTTTAATAATAGCACACCTATAGTAAATAGTTTCCTGGGATTGCTGGAGTCATGCTTGGAAGCTGCGCGCCCCAGTAGGTCTTTGGTTGAGCTCTCATTGTGTCTCATTCACATTCCTAGTTGACTGATACTGCTGAAGTACTAATACTAAGTATTGGTAAACTAGAGTGGGTGAGGAATGGCTTAGCAGCACATGTGACTAAGTTATCAGAATTTCAGTTGATCTCTTGCATAATGAGTCATCAGATTTTTATGGCTGTAAACTGAAGTCTCCATTAAGAGATGCTTATTTAGAACGAAATGGGGTGATGGTCTACTCTTTAGCTCACAGTGCAGATATATGTTCCATTCTTTTTTGTTTGTTTTTATTTGTTTGTTTGTTTTTTGAGACAGGGTTTCTCTGTTATGACTGTCCTGTCCTGGAACTGCCCTGGAACTCAGTCTGTAGACAAAGTTGGCCTCGAACTCAGATCTGTCTGCCTTCTGCCTCCCAAGTGTTGGGGTTAAAGGCATTCGTCACTACTGCCCAGTTATTTGTTCTATTTTTAATGTTGTTCGTAGAGAGAAGTGAACAAGTAAGTTCACTCAGTGGATGGGGCCAAGGATGGTGAGGAGGGTATTTCAGTTGATGGCCCATGAGGAACATGAGACATTTGAAGGATTAGGACTTGTTGAGAGAATTAGGGCACTCCAGCTAAACTATTCTTCAAATATTTTTACATTTTTAGACGGTGTATGACCAGTTATTGGTTCTTAAGAGGGAAAGTAGCTAGTTTGCAGTTGCCTGTTTGTATGTGCTGGTGTGTGTGTAGTTTTTAAAAAAAGAATAAAGGATTTAGAAAAGGCAGTGTGGTACATTAGTTAGGTGTATGGACCCAGAAGTCAGGTTGGAGGTTCAATCTTGCCTGACCTTGTCACCAAATAGCTTTGTATTTTGAGGTAAGTTACTTACCCTCTGTTTTCTCATCTGTTAAAAGAGTATATACTAATACCTCATGTGTGGAGAGCCTCCCTGACCTTGAGCTCAAATTGTGCTGTGTGCCTTCAGCTATAGGCCTATATCTCATTTGGGACAGCTGTGGAGCAGGGCTAAGTCGTAAAAAAGACCTGCCCGGAGACAGCTTGTTTCAGGGAAGTCAAAGATTGCTTAGAGACCTTCCTTCTTAGTCTCACAAAGCAGGATGATTGTTTTATAGTTAACTACAGAACAATATGTTTTGTATATATTTTGATTTACCTTGTTGATTGTAACCCAGTGCTTACACATACGCTTTTCCCTTGTGATCAGTAACCTTGTGATTGGATGTATGCCTCTCCCCTCGTGATCATTTACTTCATGCTTGTATGCACACCTGATTTGCCCCTTGTGATCATTGCCTTGGAAACTGCACGTACACCTCTGATGAAGAAGGTATCAGAAACCACGAATAAAGCTTTAATTCAGTTTGGTTTCTGACTGAACTCAGAGATGCAGTGTTTCTGTTATGGATTCAGACTCATGCCTTATCCAAATTACCATCCGAACTGATAAGCAGGCCTTATCACTCATGTTCACTGTATGTGTAAAAAATGCTTAATTGGTAAACCATAGTATACATCACATACAGATAGTGTGTACCATGCAGTACAGGTGGACCTCCCTCTCTACCAGATCTCCCAAGGTCAAGGAGAATGCTGTGCAGCATAGGCCAGAAGCTAGGAAGATCTGCATGGTGTGCTGGTTCATCTCTGCACAGACAGTGAGAGGCAGCTGGGAGGGGAGAAATGTGCAGCTGAGGAGGCAGCTCTCCTCATATTTGGTTCCCATTTAATGCCTGAGAAACGGAGAGTCCAGCTCTGACTATGCTGAGAGTGATACTCTATGTTGACAGTTGGCCATTGTGCCATTTATGTAAATCAGTCTATGATATGTCCTGATCCTTCATACTTGGATTATCTTGTGCCCTGGGGTATCCAAAATGTATCCCACCTGAGTTTTTAGTGCTTTAGCTTCTTTAGTTTTACATTAACATCCTGCCCCAGAGCACTTCAGTTTTCTGTGCTTGGTTTGTGCTGGCTGCATTTTACCTCTAATCTTGAGTACTATACTTATATGTCTTTTCCAGAGACACTTGATTTCTAGCTTTTATTTCCTAGTTGATTTAACATCCCAGGTCATTTGGGATCCATCAGTAATAAAAGTCTGCAACTAAATCAATGAGATAAAAATTGAATGAATTCAGAACAAATTTACACTGCAGACAAGCATTTAAATTGGCACAAACTGAAAGACAATGTGTATGTGTATCTATACATATAGCAATGTATGCAGAGACAGAGTGTAGATGGAAATATTAATAACTCGGTCAGGTTCATTCAGGGAACAGGAGACAATCACGGTGTATAAGCCACTGAAGCAGGTTGAGCCTCTGATGGATTGACCCAGAGCACATAGCTTCCAGGTAATTTATTGAGGAAAAGCACCACCCACTAATATAAAGGTTTTAATTGCTTAATGAATAGAACTTACACCAACCCCTCCAACTTCACCTGGCCTACCTGACGATATTTCTTGACCAGTAAGAAGAGACCATGGAGGTTCCTCCATATTAACATTAATACAATCAGGTGCTTTCAACACAGAGCTCTAAATGGGTAAAGTCAAATCTGAACAACACTTGTTCCATCCTTGGGTATTTGAATAGACACTGCCGGTGCTCCAAACTAGCTTTCTTTCTGCGTCCTAGAAGGCTGTAGCCATCCACACCCAGAAACCTGGTTCTAGCAGCTAAGGAAGGTGACCTTCTGGCAGCAGCTCTAGCTACTAGACACGGCAGCTGTTCAAAGTTCATATTCCTGCACAGAAGTGCATGTAGCTTTATAATATTTGAGAATAAATTTAAATATTCCACTACCAGAGACACTGATGGACTCAGCTGAGAATTGGGATAATGAGAATGTAAGATGAATGATAACATATTGCCTCGCTTCCTGCAGACTCGTCAACTTCTAGGAATTTATCCCATGAACCAAATAAGTGATACAGAGATTGATAAGCAAGGATACAGTTTCATTTCTTAGTAGGGATTACTTAAATATGTTGGGCACAGTTTTTAATTATTGAAGGTTTTAAAAGTTTTAAGGCTAAGGCTGTAGTTCAGTTGGTAGAATGTTTGCCTGGCATGTACAAACCCTGTTCAGTCTCCAGAACTGGATGTTGTGGTACATGCCTGTAATCCTAGCACTCAGAAGTTCAGGCTTATTCTCAGCTATGTAGTGAATTCATGGCCAGCTGGGGCTACATAAGACTGTCTCAAAAATTTCTTAAGCTACATACAGGATTGCTAGAAGAATTCTAAAAAGTACTTTTTCCCTGAACTACTAAAGCCAACATGCTGAAATATGCCCAGTCACCCTGGACTACTGTATGTGTGTTTCCTACAAAGACATTTCTATGTAGTCACATAGACCTCTCCACACCAGCAATTAACATCTACAGTATTACCCCACATGCTTAGACTTCATTCTGGTTTTCCAGTCATCTTAGTATTAGTTTATAACAAAATGATCCAGTTTGGAATCTTAGATTGCATTCTTTTGTTGTGTATTTTAAAAATTTCCTTCATTTAATCTAGAACATCCTGAACTCTTTCCTGTACCTTCTAATGTATAAATGTCAATATTGTTGATATTTACAAGGCAGAAATTGAACTGACTATACATCTGTCTGATGGTTCTTCATGACAATTAGATTTGAGTCATGTATGACACGAGACAACAAAGTGCAGCTGGGTATTTTCTGGCATTCTAGAGGGATTTGTGTGCTTGGATTTTGTCCTGTATCATGTGGTCTTAAGTTGACCACTTGATGACGTAATATCTTCTAAGTTTCTTCATTCTGAAGTTGCTTTTTTGGTAGTTATATATCCTTTGGGGTGGTACTATATAATTATTCTTCAACAACATTTTAGTTAATTCAGTTATTTTAGTATGAACTTACGGATTCTGGTTTGTTCATGGAATCACAATTTGTTGCTTTCTCTTTTACTCTGATGTGTGAATGCCTTCTCACCTGTGTTCTCTTATTCCCTGCACTAGGCTCCATTTGCTGCGCTCACAGGGATACCCTCCTTTCTCTATTAGGTTTCCATTGCATCTCCTCCAGAGAGATGCTTTCTTGTACTGTTAGGAGTCTGGCAGTGTGTTTCTGTGCCTTGCTATGTGACTGCACTTACTTTTGCAACACACACCCAGCTAAGCCATTGCTTTATGGAGATAGCCCTTCTTTATCCACCTTTGCTTTTGACAGCTTGTCCAGGCTGTCCCTCGACCCTAAGCACATCATCTTCACTCCATTTGGACTATGATTTTACTATCCAGCCACCTCAAGTGTCTAACTCACTTTTGAGATGTCTATCTTACTTTTGAACTTAATTACTCAGCCAGCAAAAACCCTCCAATGCAGTTGATGATTTTTATATTATTTGGTTGGTTTTCTTAACTAAGAAAAGAAGCAGGTTTATTGTCTATTGGTGATGGTAAGAACTTTTGTTATCAGATCTAAGAAATACTTAAAACAAAGTGGAGAACAAAAACATGTTTTTGTTTTTTAAAGCAAGAAGAGTAAATGGAGATAGAAGAGGTGCTATGGGTGTTGAGAAATGGCTCAGTGTATTGAAGAAATAAATGGATAGCAGTTTGATAAAATTTGAAGGACGGGCCAGATGTTTATCTCACTGGTTTCTGGAGATATTGACTAGAAAGCCAGCTGGTGTTGGCCATTTTGGCCACAGGTCATTAAGGCAAAAGACATGTGATAGTTTAACGTGGAACAATAAAGTCTGTGTACTGCATACACTGACACACACCAAGGCAAGGATGTATGCATCTACCTTTTTACAAAGGTTACAGTTTTTCAAGGATGAGCTTTTGTTTCCTATAAAGTTAACCTGTCAGAGCTTATTAATTTGTCCTCATTCCAGCTAAGTTGCTGCTGTAATTATGAACAAAGGAAGTTAACCTCCCCTCCTGTGTTCCCTAATTGCATCTGGGTGATTTTCTAGTTATCCAGACTGGAAATGTCAATGTGATCTTTAATTCATCCTTTTTCATTTGCTGCCCACTTCCAGCCATTTCCTCTTCTGTCAGTGTGGGCTTTTGTGGGTGCAGAGTTCCCAAGGGAGTGAGTGGTGGAGAGTCACGAACCCAAGAAACGGGCTCTAGGGAAAGCCTCCATGTGCAATTCTGTGGCACGAATCTGTTTATTGTGTAGGGAAGCAGGTTTTTATGGAGAAAGTAGCACGGTGTGGAAGGAGAGGTCCAATAGCATTGGTCTATGCTTACTAGACACTTCAATCAGCCTGTCTAAAGCTTGTTGATCAGAGAGGGCTGGATAAAGATCAGTAAAGGCCCAATAGCCAATATGGGTGAAAATGGTTTCCATAAAGACAGAGAAAATAGGTACTGTTCTGGCAGGTTTTTCAACTAGTGTACCAAGGACTTGCCATTTAAAGGGCCACACATACATGAGCCACGGGGGAGGTGCTGGCCAGTGCAGGTGCTGAAGCCCGCCTCTCTTTCCTGCCATCATGATCCAGTAGCTACCAACATGTCAGTTCTGACAGCCTAACTGAACTTCTTCCTTTATTTTACCACCAACTGCTTCCAACCTTCATCCTTTTCCTGTGATTTTTGTGTTCACCTCCATTCAGTAAACATCATCAGGTGGTTCTGTGATTCTGCCCCATTTTGTCTGCACCTCTTGTGTCTTAAAGGTAGCTGAGTCAGACACCTCAAGAAGGAAGTTCAGAAGTGGTGACAAAGGGTGTGGCCAGTTCATCGCCTGGCCCAGACTAATGTGTGGGGTTGTTGTCAAGTAGAATTTGAGGCCATTGTTGCCAAATCTTCAAGTCTTGTAAAAGAAGGTGGAAGTTCATTTATTTTATGTGAAATCTTAACGTTTTTCACTTTTTTCCACAGTATTTTCCTATTATGCAAAAAATGGCTGAGGAATTTTATAATAATCTGTTTTAAGAATTTAGACTCCTAGGGGCTGGAGAGATGGCTCAGCAGTTAAGAGCACCGGCTGATCCTCCAGTGAACCCGGGTTCAGTTCCTAGCAGTCCACAACCTACATGGCAGTTAACAACTGTCTGTAACTCTTGTTTCAGGCGATTCAACACCCTCTCTGGCCTCTATGGTCTCTGCACACACATGGTACACTTACATACATGTAGGCAAAACACCCATATACATACAGTAATAAAATAGACTCCTTACTTTGATCAGACGTCCTTTTACTACATAATTCCAGGCTGCCATACTGGTGTTAATGTATTAGCCTGAAATTCTTCATTTTATCTACCCTTACCTTTCACTCATTTCCTCTTTTCCTGGCTTCCTAGTCTGTCTGCACTTCCTTGACAGTATGCTGTATTGTGGGGGTCTGTGCAAACCCATGGCCACAGAGTAATGATCCCTGTGAAGCAAGAAAGAAATCTGATCCAGCATGACTGAGTAGCCAGTGTTGGTTCAAACTTCTGGAGTCTGACATGGGCAGTTTATTTTAGGCATATTTAAGTACTGTACAATTTTGAAAAAAAGTTCCTGATAACAACTCAATCCTGTGTCATAATAACACTTAAGGCATGTCTGCATCAAAGCTCTTTTGTAAAGTACAATAAACATGGGTTCTATAGCTTAAGGACCTAGGAGAGGATCTGGTGTGGTCTAGGTCATACAGATAGTGCAGACGGCACAGAAATATAAAGCACGTGTGACCTGTCCCATAGGATGGTGTCTTAAGACAGTGTTCCATTGCTGTAAAGAGACACCATGACCACAGCACCTCTTATAATTGAAAGCATTTAATTGGGGCTTGCTTACAGTTTCAGAGATTTAATCCATTGTCATCATGGCAAGGAGTATGGTGGCACACAGGCAGGCATGGTTCTGGAGAAGTAGCTAAGAGTTCTATATCTGGGTCTGCAGGCTACAGGAAGAGAGAGAATCTGGGCTTAAAATGGAAATTTTGAAACCTCAAAGCCTATCCCCAGTGATACACTTCCTTCATCAGCCAGGTCACACTTATATTAATCCTTTCAAATAGTGCCACTTCCTGGTGACCAAGTATTCAAATCTGTGAGCTATGCTGGCCATTCTCATTCAAGCCACCACAGATGGATTCTGTTGACTGAGAAACAATGCTAAGATGCAGGTCTGGGGAGGAGATAAGCATAAGAGTCTAGGAGACAGATGTGACCTGGCCCTACAGATAACACAGGTCACCAGGCTATTAATTACATTAATTCCCAACCTTCTACATGGCAAACAGGTTATACCTCTCTTTGCTTGAAGAGACAGCCTTATATGTTTAAACATTCCTGGTTTCCCTATTGCATCTATGAGCACAAGGACCTTGAGCCTTCTACACTGTTACATACCTCTCTTGGATCGGTTTGACAAGATACCAATTACTTGTTCATAGTTCTTTATGGATTTAACTATTTTCATTAGCCTGTTGCCTTAAAAACAAAAAAAGCCTTTACTGAATTTGTTCTTTGGTAATTTCATACGTGTATGACATGTATTCTGATTATTCGGACCCCACTTCTCTAATCTCCCACCTATATTACTCTTTCTCACATTTATAATTATATTGTTTTGTTTTTTGAAAGCCATTGAATTTTAACTAGGATCATCTGTGTGACCATGGGTTTGGGACTATCTGCTGAAGCCTAGTAGCTCCTCAGTGAATACATAGCTCAAGACTGCTCCCTCCCCTAGAATGCATAGGTAGCCAGTAGACCAGTAGGGAGGGGCAGGGCCCATAAATCCCTCCCTGATTCATGGTTGACTATTGCTAGTCCAAGTGTTGTGTAGCTTATTACAGACAAGCCACAGTTGCTCTGAACTCATGACTGCATTGTCTGTGCCATGCTCTGGAAATAACATTTCATAGCATTCTGTCTGCTGGCTCCTAATGTTCTTTCTGCCTCCTCTTCCCTTTTATCTGAATCTTAGGGACAGTGATGTAAATGTCCTGTTTAGGGATGCACACTCAACCATCAGTTTTCTCAGCACCGTGAGCAGCCATGGGCCTCTGCATTCACACCTATTCACAGCAAAGAGGGACTTCTCTGAGTAAGGCTGGGAGTTGCATTTCTTTATGGGATAAACATAAATATTTAGAAGGCAGCTTGGCACCATGATATTTTACCTTAATAACAATATTAAGTTTACTGCTCTGCTATGCTTTTTTTTTCTTTTATGTGTATGATTATTTCATACAGGCAGTATAAGAGGGTGTTGGATCACTTGGAACTGGAGAGATGATGGTTATGAGCCACTATGTGGGTGCCAGGATATTGACCTGGCTCCTCTGCAAGAGCAACAAGTACTCTTAACCCCTGAGCCATCTCTCCAGCTCCATCAGCCATGGGTTTTTGACCAGGTTTACAATATCAGTTATGAATTTCCCTTCGGCGGGGGGGGGGGGGCGCTCAAATCTGATCAAAGAGCAGTTGATATCCCTGTAACAGACATGCCACTATTGCCCCAGTGGGCACATTTTGCCTGGCAGGTTGATATTTTAGGCTGATTTGGGATTTAGGACAGGGATGTGTTTCTAGCTCAGTGCCTGATGGATATAGAAAACTTGTAATAATGAGTTTAATTTATTTAAACTCATTTAATGAAGGCAGGTTGAAATAAACTGAGTGTTAAGGAGAAACAGCAGTTTCTCCTTGGTCTTTGTGCCTCATTCCTCTTTAGTCCATTTGTATATTTTCTGGTGCAAGTCAGGTGTGCTGGATCATTTTTTAACATGTTTTTGTTTTTTCTTTTTGTTCAAGTAGTGTCTGCAGATCTTCATTGCCTAAAGAATAAAGTCTATGGTTTAGGCTTTTCCATAGGAGAACCATAACTCTCCTTTTTATTTATTTCCCCCCTTCTTCCCTTCCTCCTTTCCTCCTTCCCTCCTCTCTCCCTCTTTCATTTTTGGAGGTGAGGTCCTAGAATTGAACCCAGTACTATTACACTGAGCTACATCCCAGCCTGATTCTTCCTGTTTTGCTTCATTCTTCCAGCCAGATCTCATCATTCATTTGTGATGATTTTTTAGTCTTCCACAGTAAATGAATGCGTATCTTACTACTACTTTAGTAGACTAAAAATTCTTAGAAATTATAAGAATTATAAGATCATTATTAAGTTAACATGATTAGAAGAAGTTATAATAGTGTTATGATACAAATTCATAAACTAAACTGACTATCTTTTCTTACAGGATTACAAATAATGCAAAAGATAAGCATGAATTGAACTAATGTGATGTTTTATGCAACAAGAATGGATATGTCTTTACTTATATTTGAAAATAGTATGCAATCTAAGTAATTTTAAATATTTTTTTCTCTTTTAGGAATCAAGGAAGGACTGAGGTGAGATTATTTATATGAAAAATTTACTAAAATCATGAGCTGGACATGGTGGTGCATTCCTGTAATTCCAGCCCTTGGGAGGAAGGGGCAGTTGGATCAGGAGTTCAAGGGCATCCTCTGCTACATGGCATGTTCCAGGCCAGTCTGGGCCACCTCATATCCTATGTCACAAAGATCAGCAACAGCAACAAACCACAGAGAGAATATTTAATCATTAGTAATAGTTGTTAGCATTCTGTAAAACTCCAGTTGAAATGAATGTCTGGTCGTCATGAAGACGTAAAAGTGTAACTTCTACTTGGATGAATGAATGGACTCTTCTTAGCATTTTTATTCTCTTAGCATTGTGAAACAGAATTTGACTTTAGTAATATTCTAGCATTACTTCCATGGGAAAAAGACAATTGATGTGGAATTTTGAAGATGTTAGATTTTACTTCATACTGTATATATGGCACCTATCATAATAGTAGCTGTATAGTCAACAATTCATGAACTTGCTGTCTTATAAAACCAGTCATTTTATAAATATTTTTGGTATAAAATTTGTTCTCTGGGGGAGAGATAGCATATGATATAAATCATTTGGAAATTTTTTATTCTACACCATATTGTTGAATTATTCTTCAAAAGGGCATATGTTAAAGTATTTAAAAACAAAATAGTACCATATATATTCATGTAATAGTTAAGCTTAAAAATGAAATTTATCTGGTACATAGAGTGTTTTAAGCTTTTTATAGTAACTAGCTTGCTCCTTACCCCTTTCAAGTACAGTTAATTTCTCAATATTAAAATACTCATTCAGTGAACACTGTTTCCCCTCTGTGCCATGCATGTGCTTGCTCTTAGGGATGTGTCAGTAAAAAAATAATTTCAGTCTTATTCTGGAAAGACCTTCAGCCACAGATCAGAGAAGACATTGGTAGGCAAGTCCTATTGTTCTGACACATGGGAATAAATCTTCAGTTTATGACTAAGAATTAAGAATATAATGGTGACATTTAAGAAATGAATGTGTAAGAGACTCACATCTTCAAAACGTTTTTTTTAAGTATTTATAATTAAAATGTCTATATAGATACTTTGACTATAAATGTCTATTTTGATAAGCTTTGGTTAATTTGTCCATTAGGTATCGTTTACTTTGAATGAGGATCTTGCAAATATTCATGATATCGGTGGGAAACCAGCCTCAGTAAGTGCTCCTAGAGAGCATCCATTTGTCCTGCAAAGTGTTGGAGGACAGACGTTAACAGTGTTTACTGAGAGCTCCTCAGGTAAGGGGAACAGAATTATGTACATATTGTGTACATTGTAAATGTATTCAAAATGCTTAGAATAGTGCTTAGTACATAGTGAACAGAATCCAGGACATGTCATGTAGACTTTCTGTCTCAGCTACACCTGTTTGCTTTGTTTAATGTCATTACCACCTTGTTTTGTCTACCTTTGTGTCTCATGCAGTTTTTCTTCTCTTGTACTTTTTCTTATAATGAATGAAATTTTGACCATTAACCAAGAAGAGCTTAATTCCCATTTGGGTATGAACTTAAAGAATAGAACAGATGGGAAAATGTGGTGTTGAGTTACTGTCTGAGCCCTTGGTTACTCTACTGAATTGATACAGAGCAAATGTAAGTTATACCTTAGTGTTAGGGAATGGGTTAGTTTGCATTTCTGTGCTCATTTGCTTTGTGTTTTGAAGCCTTTATGTTTTATAAAGATGAACTTTTGTTGGCATTAGCTTCCAGGAAGTTTTATGAATGAAGTATAGTTTTTAAATTGTGTGTGATGATAGCAATGTGACATTTTAATAGTTTAGTTGTGAACTAAATGTGACTTTTGTTGGCTTGTTATGTTCATTAGTTTTTTGTTTTTTACGTTTATCTCTTTCTTCTTTTTTCCTTTGTTTCCTTCTTTCCTTCCTTCTTCCTTCTTCTTTCTTTCTTTATCCAAGACAGGGTTTCTCTGTTGTAATTCTGGCTGTCCTAGAATTCACTCTGTAGACTGGCTGGCCTTGAACTCACAGGGACCAGCCAGTTTCTGTCTCCCTAGTGCTGGGATACAAGGCATGTGCTACCACCGCTGGCTTACTTTTATCTTTCACTGAATTTAGAAGCAGCCTTCCTATTTTCTCCTGTCTAATTAAAAAGTTATTGGTTATATAAAAGAAAAAAAATTAATTTTGTTATATCTCAAGCATTTTAAAGCAAGCTGTAAGATATCACGTATCCTAAGAATATCATTGTTTTTTTTTTAAAGTCTCACATGGCATTTTTGTCATAGCTTGGATTTTAGTAACTGTGTAAACTGATCTTCTAGATTCCCCGTAACTGCATAAACTAGTCTGTTGGATTTCCATTGACTAAATAAACTGATCTAGTCTTTTCCCCCCATGATGTAAACTATAAAACAATAATGAAGTACAACTTTTGGGACATGGAGCCAGAGCTAAAGTATTGATTTTACTTTTATTATTTTGATGCTATGCTGGTAGTGATGCAGGGGGAGCCATGCAGCCAGCATTGGAGCTTCAGGGGAACAGCCTACTGTTTGGCAAGGTGACAGTGGGTTTTTACCTTGGCCTTCTGGGGGATTGTCTCCTATATGACCCCTTATGCTACTGCTGTTCCACTCTGCCATGTTAATTGCTATCATAGTCACTTTTATCTATCTGGTGGTACAAAAAATTCTGTGGGGGTTTTTTAGTCCTTCACTAAATAATGTAAATAAAGTGCATTACAATAGTGGTGATTTTGTAAAAAGTAGTGCCACTCAGATGAATTGATGACTCTGTTGAAACTCCAGAAAGAATAACTAATCAATAACATCAGATTAGGGTGGTTTTGCCAAACTGCTTTGAAACAAGTAACCTAGGGAACTACATAGGAAAATACATTTTTAGTAGCTGAAGACTAGGCCAGGATTAGCAAACAAGAACAAAAGAAAGCCTGGTTGCTAGGGCTCCATAATAAATGAGTTTCAGTAACCACTGCTAAGTCTGGACTTCTTGATCACAATTAATTTGATATTTTCCTAGTTTTTACAATTATAAAATTACTGTTAGGTTTTGCTATATGCCTTGGGGACATAGGGCTATGTAGCATGTAAGATGGAACGATTATCTCTTTACCTAAGAAAGGTAAAGGACTCCAGACTTGGTTCTTTAGCTAATTGCACATCTGTTTTAATATGATTAACTGTTAGCTGAATAGAAATTGTGTTAAAGATAGTATGACATATACCCATTTCCTAGTAACTGCAAGTGTGGCCTACCAGCTACAATAGAAGCTGGCTGTGAGAATACCTGGCTTACTTAAACTCTGTTAATCTATAATAACAAAATTATTGTTTTGAGTGTATAGATGTATTATGGGAAAAAAGTATGTGAAGGACTGAGTGTTCATATGTAATCATGTGTGGGTATTGAAAACAACGTGTTTTTTAAATGTGTAGCTTGTAATCATTCACTGGGGAAAAATAGGACTCTTTATTATATGATTGTTTAAATCACATCAGGGTATTGTTTAAAAGGTATATAGGTGTATGGAGAAAAAAGGGGGAAGAAGAAATCTTGCAAGATGTGTGGGTAAGATCTATGTGTGTTGGAGCTTTGCTTCTTCCATAAGAAAGCTTACAAAAGGTAGCTTATAAGATGTCTGAGTGAAATGTTTGTATGTTGGAGCTCTGCTTCTTCCACAAAAATAGGAAAAAAGAAGCTTGCAGTGAGATGTGTGTATGTTGGAGCTTTGCTTTATCCACCAGAAAAAGAGAAAGCTTACAAGATGGGTATGGGTAAGGTGTGTGTGTTAAATCTTACAAGATGTATGTGTGTGTGAGGTGTGTGTTTGAAGCTTTGCTTCCATCATAAGATATATGAGTGTATGAACGAGTGTGTTTTTATGGGGATTGGAAAGAGTAAGGTTGTTAAAGCTTTGCCTCTTCCACAAGATATGTATGTGTGTGTGTAGACAGAGAGAGAGAGAGAGAGAGAGAGAGAGAGAGAGAGAGAGAGAGATTTTATGGAAAAATATAGTAGAGAATAAATTTAAATAAGAGAAATCGTACAGAGAGGAAAAAACTTGAATAGAGAGAGGAAAAGAAAAAAAACAAAATAAAAGAGCTTGCTTTGACCCCACCAACATCACACCCTGTTTACTACCCCTGGCCTCTTCGATGGATCTGTTCTCTGGCAGTACTGTATTAATTTGTTGTGTAGTGTTCAGGGAAGTAAAAATGCACTTTTATGTTGGGGAAGGGTCAGCCAGTCAGTAGCCATTTACAGTATGTTCCATTGTTCAGAGCATAGTGCATGTACAAACAAGCAGTCTGACGTTAGTCTTTGGAATGATGGGTTTAAAATTGTTGAACTTGTGATGCTTCTCTACTTCTATGAATGTGCAAAACAGAGGCAAAGTCTTGGTAAAGCCTCAAACTTGCCCTGCAGGAAACTATCCGGTTTCTATTTTTTTTATAACTATGTGACTAGTTTTTCCAAAGTATGCTTTAGCTCTGCTTATGATTTTGAAAACTAATGTGTTGTCCTCAAAAACTGTTCTTAGTTTTCACCTTTTAAATTCTTCAGTGTACTTAGTGAACATTTTGTGTTCACATTTCTGGTAACAAGTGTGTTCCCAGTGGTATGGCTTCAGAATTATCTTGGTATGGAGTATACCAAGTATGGAAAAGGATGTAGATTGCCCTCCTATTGTTTTGTTTACCTGTGTGTTTCATATCATGCAGTTTTTCTGCTCTTGTACTTGTGATGAATGAAGAGTTGACCATTACCTGAGAAGAGCTTAATTCACATTTGGGTATGAACAGAACATATGGGAGAGTGTTAGGACTGGTGTTTGGACAGTATGTTCTGGCTTTGTAGAATTGAAGGAACTTTTTGTAGAGCAGACAATTACTTTGTAGATGGAATTTGACTTTCTTTGTATTTTTCTATCCTTTACTTTTTTGTGAAATCAAGATAATTTTATATATATATACACACACACATATTTTATATATATAATTATGTATTTATATAAATATGTATATTTATACTTACATTATAAATGTTTTCAAAGTGCTTAGTAGAGTGCTTAGTACATAATGAAGTCTTGGTACACATTGTCATTACAACTACTGTTAGTATTATTCCTTATTTTTAAATATTTCCAAGTTTTTTTTTTAAGGTATGTGCATTCACTTGGCTCATTTAAATAAATATCATTTGATAAAGTCTAGTGAGTAAGGGTTTTTTATATTTAGTGTTTCTCACTTGCATGGATGACTAAGAAACAAGACTTTAGAGTTAGTAGCAGTTTATCTTCCCTGCGGAGTTCTACACACTTGCTATTTTTCATCGTTAAAGAGCCTCTTCCAGAAATGACTTCTTTGGGTCTCTGGAGAGCTCTAAATAGATGGCAGGGATTCTGAGTGCTATGACAGATTCAGAGGGACAGGTTTGTGTTCCATATATACCTTCATTTGTTGTGTTAGTCTTTCTTTCTTTCTTTCTTTCTTTCTTTCTTTCTTTCTTTCTTTCTTTCTTTCTTTCTTTCTTTCTTTCTTTCTCTCTTTCTCTCTTTCTCTCTCTCTCTCTTCTCTTTCTCTCTCTCTCTCTCTCTCTCTCTCTCTCTTTCTCTCTCTTCTTTCTCTTTCTTTCTTTCTTTCTTTCTTTCTTTTTTCTTTCTTTCTTTCTTTCTTTCTTTCTTTCTTTTTCTTTCACAAGGCAGTATAGTAGCATTCAGTGGAGTCTCAGGTCTGTGATTAAGAAAGCTACAGAGCTATGATATAGCATTGCCTTGATTGGTCATTAATTCTGCCTAAGTATGAGTAGTCATGAGCCATTTTACATGAACTCTGTTTTATATTGGAACGTCTTAAACGAGATAGGCATTGTTTTGAATTCTTTTCCATTTCCCCTCACGCATAGAACTATACCTGCTTCCTTTTAAAATGGTTACTTTGGAGAGCAGAGGAATGGCTCAGGCATGAAAACCTCAGATCCAACAGATCCTCAGACCCAAAGCAGAAGCCAGCTGTGGCTGTGCTCCTGTAATCCACCATGGGAAAGGCCGACAGGCGGGTCTTTGGAGCTTGCTGGCAAGCAGGTTTAGCTGAATCTGTGAGCTCCAGGTTTGGGGAGAGACATGCCTCAAGAAGTAGGGTGTAGAGTGACTAAGGAAGATATCTCACTCACATAGAATACATGTGCCTGTGCACACAGAACCACATACACATACACCATACACACATAAGGTGGAAAATTGAGGAAGATAAGCCATTTTGACCTATGTCCTCCAAACACAAACATATGTGTAAACAAACACATACACAGATAAATTAAAAAAAAATATTTCAGGCTGTATTTTAAATAATATACTGCTTTATAAAATGTAGACTTTTGTAAGAAAATTAGTGTTAAGTTCAGTGTGTTTAGAGTTTTAGTCTTAGCAACTTTATTCCTTCTGCTAATGAAATTTTGTTGGTTTTTGAGAGACTTTCTTTGAGCTGTCTTTGAATTTTACATATTTGAATGTCTGTGGGAATTAGAGGGTACTAGTAGTGTACTTTATGATGCTTCTGCTTAATCAAAACTATCTGCATTGCATTAATGTTTTATCACCCAAATTAATTTGTTCCTGGTTGAATGTTCAGCTTGTCTTAGGTTAGCTCTTCTACTTCTGCATTTCTGTATGAACTTCTAGAAGATTCATTTCCTAATTCAATATTTTGTGGGGATCTCTAGTGTCTTGTCTTTATCTCTGGAAATACCTCATGTACTTTCTCTTTATAACCCCTCATTTTGGGTGTTCAGTTTAATATTTTTCCCTAAGTTTTAAATCATATTTACTTTGTGTGTTTATGCATGTAGACACGCAAAAATGTGCATATATTATTGTGTGTTTGTGTGTGTATGTGCCACACATGCACGTGTGTAGGTCAGAGGACAGCTTGTGGTTCTCTGCTTCCACCATGTGAGTCTCTGATTCAAGCTCAGATAGCCATGCTTGGCAATTTTGCCCAAGTTTTCTTTATAACTGCCAATTCTAGACAAAGCCTTCATTTATTTGGTGTACAAATGTTCTAATGCCAGGTTCTGTGCTAGAACAGGACTGGATTCCTGTTCACCGGGCATCTAATGTTTAGTAACCTTAAATGGTTCAATAAGAAAGAAAAGAACATGTACTTTGCCTGAAGGTGCTGGGAAGGTCTTCAGAAGTGCTGAGATTGGGACTAGACCTGGAGTACGTGATTGCTTGCTTGAATAGGAGAAGAGGAAACAAAGATAACATTCATTTTTTGAACCTTGAAGTATTGCTGGCTGTTCTTCATTTTGCTTTCATTTTACCTGTTTACCATTTTGCTCTGCCTAATCTGTCTAAAACGAGAGTCCCAGTTCAAGTAAAGCAGAGAAGCTCGGTTGTGCACTTTAGAGATGAGGAAGGTTTGAGCTGGTACAGTGCAAGCAGGAAGGGGATCGTGTTCTAGACATAGCAGAGATCATTCTGACAGGTTGGAGTGGTTTCCAGGGGTTTGGGGCATGTGCATCTGGATCGGTGGTAAAACTGAGTTAGGAAATACTAAAAGCGGCAGACAGGATTTCTAATTTCATTGTTTTAATCTCTTGATAGTATTAATTCATCAGGCTGGTGTTGACTACTTTATGTACTCCTCTTTTAGGTGTAGGGAACTTCAGTGACAAAGTCTCAACCTTTGTAGTGCTTGCTCCTCCTGGTAGAGGAGACAGTGATGAATGTAAACAAGTAAGCTATCTCAGACCATGGAGTTGTCAGTTTTTGTTAACTTGCCATAAAATAGAATCACTTGGCAAGAGGGAACTTCAGCTGTGGAATTGTCTTCATCAGATGGGCCTCTGGGCATAGCTGTGGGTCATTTTCTTGATTAATGAATGATGTGTGCGGCCCAGTCCACTGGGCAGTGCCACTCTGGGCAGATAGTCCTTGGTTGGAGAAAGAAGCCAGCTGAGCAGAACCAGGAAGGAAGCTGTAAGGAGTATGTCTCCATGGTTCCTTTCCTGACTTCCTTCAGTGGATGGACTAGGGTTGTGAAGCCAAACAAACCCTTTCCTCCCTAACTTGCTTTTTGGCCGTGGTTATCTCGAAAACAGGAAGCATACTAGAACCGGAGAGTGGGATGTTGCTGTGATATATAAGACCATTTTCTTTGGGGAGAGTTGTAGAGGTGTTAGGAACTTTGGACTGCAAAAGCTGTTGAGTGCTTTGAGTTTAATGAGCTGTTTGAAGGTATGAATGTTGAGAGCAGTACACATGATGGAGGCCTGGCTTGTGAAGTTTCAGAGTGAATCAAAGACTCTGTCAAGCCATTTATGTAATATTTTGCATTAAGATTTGGAAGTGAAACCTTTGCTTAACTGGGGCTGAAGAATCAGCGGTGATTAATAAGAGACTAGGATCGTTGAGTAAAATCTTCTGGGAAGTATTTCCTCTGTGCTGGGGTTAGCACAGAGAAGCTGGTCTGGAGGGGGGCCAAGGCTGCACATCAAGCTGGAGCAGAATGTGGTAATTTGTGAGAGTCTCCTGTGCGGTAATGGTTTTAGTGGTGTGAAATCTATAGGATTAAAGCTGTCATGGAGAGAAGCTGAAGGCAGCAGCACCAGTGTGCTGTTGGCCATCTTTCAGGGCAGAGAGGGAACATCTACCTACAGATGTTCTAGAATGAGAGCCAGCCTGCCATGTTCAAGGAGTAACAGGAAGGTCAGGAGTGGAAGAGTCTTAAGTAGAGCATAAATAGTCTGAGGCTTGGCCTAGTGTGGCAGCAGTGACAGAGGTCTAGTCTTGTATCTAATGTCTATCCCTGTGTCTTTTGTTGTCCAGTAAATCATGACTCAAAAAAAATTTTAATCACCTAAGAACCAGAAATTAGGAAACATTCATTCTTCTATTCCTTATTCTCTATAAATTCAAGCTCTTTATTTCTTGGCCATAATAGTTATTAGATTGCTTGCACTCTTGTACTTAGCCACAATCCTTACCTGGTCATTTCTTATAGAAATCACACACGCACATTTGTGACTATCATTTAATGCACTCAACTTCTTAAGACTGCCCGCTCCACTGGCAGCTGGTCCCAGCTGCTGGAATCCCTTCCCTTTGTAACATTTTTCTGAACAGCAGGTCAGCTTTTCTTCTTGCTTGTCCCTTGTCAGATTTGTGATGTGGCTTTTGTATGCATAGCCTTTATGGAGCTAGCTTTTATTTTTAACCCTTAATGCTGTGGTTTGAGTGAGAATTGTCCCCATAGGCTTATATGTTTGGATATTTACTTGGTTGCCAGTTGATTAAACTGTTTGGGAAGGATTAGGTGGCATGGCCTCATTAGGGGAGGTGTGTCACTGGGGGGAGGGGTTTAGGGTTTCAAAAGATTGTCGACATTCCCAGTGTATCTCTCTGCCTCCTACTTGTGGATAAAGATGTGAGCTCTCAGCTCTTCCTGCCTCCATGTCTTTGCTCCACCACCAGGGACTCTAACTCTCTGAAATTGTAAGACATATTAAATCCTTTCTTTTATAAGTTGTCTTGGTCATGGTGTTTTGTCAAAGCAACAGAAAAGTTACTTAGTAGTTACTTACCTTAGACACTTAACTCACTTAGATTTACCTGGCTGTATGATTTCTATGACTAATTTTGTCCCTTAATTAAACTTTTTTGGGCTGAGGATAGATCTCAGGGTTATACCACAGTATCCAATAAAATAGAATTGAGCAGAGTGAATGAGGTGAAATCTTAGTTAACCTGCTAAGAATCACATGTACCCTAGAGATACTTTTCAATACTTTAAAATGAAGTAGCTTATTAGTGACTTGCAAGGATTGCCTTTCTCTTTTGGGAGTTAACAGAGCTTGTCTTAAGATACTTAAAGTTCAAGACTGAATATAAAGTTCTTTTGTTCTAAACTATGTTTTTGCTTATTATATTTTTTTGGATAGATTTTTTTTTAACCTTCACTTTCTCTTTGCTAATCAACCTAGCTCAGTGTTGTGTGCAGTGAGGCTTAGTTTAGCTGCTCTACACATTTCCAAAGACCTATTCCCTAGATAAAGAGGCAGACACGATAACTGTCCCTGGTGTGCCTTGCCTACTCTGAATATAGTATGATTTAGATATATAAGTATGAAGAAAATATTTAGGATGAAGATTCTCCTTGAGGATGCTGAATTACTCATTGAAGACTGAGCTGACACAGAATTGACAGTCTGCTGTGTATGGTTCTGCCTTGCAAGGTAGTGAGTGAAGATTGAAGTAACCCTGTGCTTCCATTTTAAGTTGAAGTTTTGAGTGCTTATGGGGACATAACATTTTACCCTATTTGTTAGAAATGGAGTATCTGATACTTGATTTTGAGAGATTTGAGTTTCATCTCTCTATATATGCATGTGAGCTGTTAGCATTCAGAATACATTCTCATTAGATTGCTTTTCCACTGTTTTGAAACAAGGCATCCACTATTTATTTACTAAAAGTTATCATAGATGTGTTTTACCATCATAGGATAGGGTTCCTAGGGATTTATTTCTTAGCCTTATCCTAAAAAGTTAGCAGAAGCCAGGCAATAGCCATATTGCTGGCCCAAATTTTTAAACACAGATTAAAATCCTTATCAAAGGCCAGGTGTGATCATGAATGCTTGTAGTCCTGGCAGAGGGAGAGAAATCTTTGTGAGTTCAAGGCCAGCCTGGTC
The DNA here is from genome assembly GCA_026225945.1 of Cricetomys ansorgei. Lineage (NCBI taxonomy): Eukaryota > Metazoa > Chordata > Mammalia > Rodentia > Nesomyidae > Cricetomys > Cricetomys ansorgei. The sequence goes on along the minus strand of JAMJFZ010000713.1, from coordinate 6,041,348 downwards.
TACATAGTGAGTTCCAGGACAGCCAGGGCTACATAGAGAGACTCTTGTCACACACACACACACCCCCCCCCCCAAAAAAAAAGAAAGAAAGAAAGAAAAGAAAGAAAACACGAATCACAAACCCAGACAAATTCAGTGGTCTCTGTTGCCTTTGGGATGAATTTTTCACTCCAAGCTAGGTTCTGGAGCAGCATATGTTCCTCAGCTGGAAACTTCATTCACGGACTTGAACAGTTCTTTGCAGTGTCACCTGTTTTATTAGGTATTACATGAAAGTTTGTGTTCAAAGCAGCATTGTTGATTTTCTCAGAGAAGAATTTTAGTTTTAGAAAGCTGCTGAGCTTAAGGCATTGAGCACAAGTTTTTCAGACTTACAATTCCAGAACAGCTGTGTTTAAGTACAGCTGAGGTGTTTTCTTTGAAAAGATGAGTGTTTCCTCATTCAATTTTGAAAAAATACTGTCCAGATACTTGAGTCTGGTTTATCTGTCAGTTTAGTTTACTTTTCCTTTCTTTTTCTTTTTCTTTTTCTTTTTCTTTTTCTTTTTCTTTTTCTTTTTCTTTTTCTTTTTCTTTTTCTTTTCCTTTTCCTTTTCCTTTTCCTTTTCCTTTTCCTTTCCCTCCCTCCCTCCCTCCCTCTCTTTCTTTCTTCTTTTTTTTCTGTTCAAGTTAACAATGGTTTTTCCTTTAAAAAAAAAATTAGCCAGACCTACTTACAGCCTACTTACCCAGTGCTGTCTGCTAAGGTAGTCATATTGTCCAACTGCAGAAATGTTGTGTGTGCCTTGCATTTGCCTTTACAAACTGTTGAAGCATTTGTACTTGAGGAAGACTTCTGAAGTGAATCAAGAAAGAAAACTGTGGTTTAGTATGTTGCTACTGCCTTGATTTGTGGTGGTACCACCGGTTTTATCCACCATTGCTTTTATACCATCAATGCAAAAATCAGAGCAGTAAAAAGGCAATTACAAATTTTAATAAAAATGGTTTGCCTTGTGGATACTCAAAAGATCTTAAGGATCCCCCAGGGATCCTAGACCCAGTTCTGGGAAATTTAGTGTGCTTTAATAAGCAAGCCTTATGCATTGCACTAATAGAATTATTGCTTCGTTCAGCACTAGTGCAGCTCATCTGTAACAATCTTATAGCGAGAACATGCCTGTTTCAGTGTGTTTGAGGTTGCTGTTAAGAGTACAATGCATATTTTAAAACTGGACTTGATCCTGACAAATGACTTTGATTCCTGACAAATGACTTTTCCTTTCCATGTGTTGTCAGTTAAATTCTCCCTAAGACCCTTTGGGGAGGAACTTCTGAGGGCTCTGCCATGCAGATGAGAAACTAAAGCGCTTCAGCACTCTCTGATTAGCCTCTTATTTGCTTCTGTTGAAATATCTTTTTAAAACAGTCTCCCTGTGATGAAGTGCTTCCCATGCAACCATGAGGACCTGAGTTCAGATCCCCAGTTCCCATGCAAAATGGCAAGTGTGGTGCCATGTGTCTATAATCTCAGCTCTGAGGTGGCAGGGCCAGGTGGATCCCCGAAGCTTAATAGCTAATCAGCTTAGTTAGGTGAGCTCCTGGTTTGGTGAAAGATCCTAACAAAAAGTAAGGTGGATCCTTTTATAAAAAAATGAAAGTCTCCTTTGAAGTAGGTAACAGAAATGCTGCTCCAATGACCTGTGTCCATGTTTGCTGCTGAACCCTGTGGGCATTCTGGTTTGTCTCTCTGCTGTGTCCTTGCACAGACCAGGGATGGACCAGCTGTGGCAGTGAGAGAATGAAGAAAAGACAAACACAAGGTCACATAGAAGAGCTGGGATTGGGTAGTCTGAGCTCTCTCATGGAGAAACTGCAGCACCTGGTAAGGTCAGCATGCTTAGTATATATAGTTGACCAGAGAGGCAGCATTATTGCATACAGCTGAATCAAGGAGGCAGGGTTTATGATATACAGCTGAATGAGGAGGCAGGTTTAGCTAATCTTGGTAGGATCTAGCAGTCTCCATAAAGAAGCAGCCTTCTGGCCATAAATATCGGGGATGAGGGAAGACTTTGCCATCCTCTGAGCCCCATCCTGGTAGGGGGTGGGGTTTGCCATTTTTCTGTGGATTTAAGGCTACGGTCCTTAACGTGGCCTTGGCATGTCAACAGCACACACCACTCAGGTGTTCCTCCGCTTCCTGCATCTCTTTTTTCCTGCATGTCACTTCTCAGTCATCTCCAAGTCCTGTCTACCTTAGCAACTGTATTGGGCCTTCTTGTTTCCCAGGTGATTGAGTAACGAGCTCCCACAGGAGGAATGAAGCACTGTTTGCCTCTTCTGACTCTGCTGACTCCCGGTCAAAGCAGTCTCAACACTTGTGAGGAGAACAAAGTGAGATGGAAATAGTGGTTTAGTGTTGTGCATATTTCCTGAGCTGCCACCTAGGTTTGTGGTTGGCCTCAATGTCTGCTGTGGATTAACTGCCAACTGCCTGAATCCTGTCTATTCTGGAACACTAAGCCTAATAGTAGAAATATTCCCTTATTCAGTGGTTGGAAGAGAGTAAAAGGAGTGTCTGTGTAGTTCACATTCAAATAGGCAATCAGAAATACGGAACTGGTTTATGTGGTAATCGTAACCAAGGACATAAGAGAGATTAAAGGAAAGAACCCGGGATACAGAATAATGTTAAGAAATAATATTGAGAATGACAAGTTTGTGAAATTTTAATGACTTATTTCTGATTTTATTTATTTTATTTCTTGAAGATAAAATTTTTTCCCTCATCTCCCAGATCCTCTTCACCTTCCCATCCACCCAACTGCATACCTCCTTTTCTTTCACTCTTTAGAAAACAAACAGGCAAATAATAGAACAAAACAGAGAAAAAAGAAAAAACAACACAAAAAGGGCACGCGCGCGCGTACACACACACGGAAGACCCCTAAAAATACAAAATCTAAAAGCATATATATAAGGAAAAGACCAGTAAGTTTAAAAAAAAAAAAAAAAGCCCAGACAAATCAAGAGACTAATGTCTCTAAAAATACCATTCAGTTACGTTGATCATCAATTGCTGGGCGTGGATATACAAGCCTTTGAGTGCGGTTTGTGTACACAGGAAGACTCCCTTGGAGCAAACTCATTTTTCTTTTGTGAGTGATTGATTGTCAGCTTGGAGACAGCTTCTAGGTTTGGGATGGGGCTATGTACACTTCCACTCTCAGCACCGGGATCCCAATTGATTTGAACCTGTGCATGCTACCACTATTTCTGAGTTCATATATTCATCAGTCCTGCTGTTTCTGGAAGGCCTTGCTTCCTCTACCCCACTGGTTCTTACAGTCTTTCCAGCTCCTCTTCCACAGGGTTCCCTGGGCCCTGAGGGGTGGGATTTGATGAAGACATTGCTTTTAGTACTGGATATTCTAAGGTCTCTCACTCTGCACAATGTCCACTTGTGGGTCTCTGTATTTGTCCCCAGCTGCTGCGGGAGGAGCGTCTCTGATGATGTCTGAGCATGACACTGATCTGCTTTCCAGGCCAGCATAGCTACCCATCAGTTTTTGTGCAATAGTATAAGCCTTTAGGAAAGGTAGAACAGTTAATAACCCCTCCCAACTGTAGTGCTTATAAAGCACTACAATTTCTATGTTTTCAAGATTATAGAGGATTTTAGGTATATCAATTCCCATCTTTCTTCTTCTTCTTCCTGGTCCCAGCCCCATACCTGCTTTGTCAGAAGAACTCTTGCTCTGGAGTTGCTGTGTGAGCATGCTTTTCTACCTGTCTTGACAGTTTAACTGGAGAAAACTAGCAGTTTTGGGAGATGAATTAAGCATTGTCCTTATGTTTTTATGTTCAGTGCTTAGATAATAGAGCTGCTTTAGAAAATGTAGAGTTTATACTCACAAGATTAGTTTTTCTTCTGTTTTTTTTTTTTAAGAATTAAAAAAAATCAGTAATTTTGATAGACGTTTATAATGCAAGTTACACCAAGGAGATGCATAACAGCCCAGTGTTTCCCAGTGAAACTGAGTGCTCAGTAGATTAGGATGGAAGATGATTGCATTCTGTTCAGCTGTGACACCTGCACATTTTTATAATTTGGTGTTGTAGCCTCCTCTTCATCATCTGTATTGTCATAATCATACTGACAGTGTTTTCATTGTGAATCAGTTAACATTTAGAATATTGTTCCTCAGAAGGCTCCATCTATAATTTCTGCCCATTTTTATTTTCTCAATTAAATAAAAAGATTGATTTATTTTTATTTTTATGTGTACGAGTGTTTTGCATGTATGTCTGTGCACCATATGCATGCATGGCTGGTGCTGGAGGAGGCCAGAAGAGGGCATTGGCTCCTCTGGAACTGGAGTTAGCTGGGAACTTAAATGGGGTCTTCTGGAGAGCAGCCTGTGCTCTTAACCACTGAGCCATCTCTCCACCCCCAATTTTCCTATTTCTTCATCATTGCTGTAAATTTGTTAGTGTACCTGAATGTCCAGTTTCCTGATGAATTTCATGTACATTTATGAAGTAATATTTATTGGATATGATTTCTGTTAAATAAGTAACTTCATTATGGATCTCTATTATCTCTGTATGTCCTTGATAAGGGTTTTTTTTTTTAAAGTCAAAAAGCGTCAACACATTGTTTTATTGTATATCATTCTTACCTATTATTTAAAAAAAGATTTATCTTTATTATGTACCGATGTATGTTTGCATGTGGGTATGTGCACATGAGTGCAGATGGCACGGGAGCCATAGGCACTGGATTCCCCAGGTCTGAGTTAAAGATAGTTGTGAGCCACCCAACAGGGGTGTTGGGAACCGAACTTGGGTCTTCTGAAAGAGTACCAAGTGTCTTAGACTCCTGAATTATCTCTCCAGCCCCATTCTTAAAATACTTTGATATCTACCTTTGACCAAACCTGGCCATTTCCAGCTTGGTAAAGTAATCATGAAAAACTTAGAAGACTTGTCACATCCAGAGAGAATGACAAGGGTACAAAGGTGCTTGACTTTTCTCATTTTGGTTTTCTGTAACTTCCAGTTTATGAAGTTGCTTTGTTGTTTAACACTCAAGTTCTTAGGAAGAACTTAGCATCTTTACAAACGAAGTCACTGTGGAAGAACTAGTTTCAAATGTAAGTTATTTGAGGTTTTGAAACTAAGTCATTGACCTAGTGGTATAGTACATTATTTTATTGATGAGAAAGATGATGTTACACAGGCTATACATTGATCCAAATCATGCTTCTGTAAGCCCGAACCTTTAATAACCATTTAAGTAGATTTTTAGGATATATGCAAAGTCAGTTTTGTGGAAAATATGTAGCATTTAAAAAAATATTATGGGAACTAGTATCAAACCTTTGTTTCAGACCATTTTACATATATACCAAAGCAAACAGTCCAACCCTGGTATCCCTGTCCAGCTCCAGGAATTTATGGTAGATTTTTTATTTTTTTGTTTTTATTTTTATTTTTTTAGTGTAGCAAAGGTTATTATGAACAAATTAATCTGGCTTGGTTTTCTTTTTTAAAAATAGATTCTTACTCTATAGCCCAAGCCAGCGTCAAACTTGCTATATTTCTGCCTCAGCTTTATAGGCATGTGCTACTGTATTCAGTTGATCAAATTAATTCTGGAAAGATGTATAATTATACCTTTATTTGTGTCATTTCCCTATTATTGCTCTGGTAAATTGTACTGCCTAAGAGTGTATGCATCTGTATGTATCACTTAGGTGTGTAATATAGTTTCTTTTCTTACTATAAGCCTCAGTTCTTGTGGAAACTACCCATATAGTTTGCCTTGCAAGGAAGCAAACATGCTATATCTGACCATTGTCTGCAAATTATGAAACTTACACTATCTAGGTGTAAATTATATTACACATTAGTGCAGTGGGTAACTTCTGGCAAAGCCTGGGGCTGGTTTTGATTTTCACAGCTGGATGCACACTCCTGGATGTCTAGTGGTCAGGGCAGCTCTTAAACATCCTGTTATAGGACAGACCCACAGTGAAGAATTACCCGATCAAAACTGTCTTAGTGTCAAGGTAAAAAATCCCTATCCAATGGAAGCAAACCTGCTGCTTTTGATGGACAAGCTATTGGCTGTAACTCCTTGAAAGTACTAATAATGTTGTAGGGTGTTGAAGGAGCCAAGAGAATTATTGAACCCATTCACTCTCTTGGCAGTTGTGTATCCTCTTGTTTCTCTGTTCCTGCTCTCTGTGCTTTTGTCTCATCTCTCTTGTTACAGTAGAAATTTTTATGCTTTTAGGAGACTATGCGAGGTCTTTATCCTTATACTGATCTTCTTAAAACATTGACTCTTAAGTACCCTCTTTTTCATAGCTAATGTTTGTGAGCTTATTTATTCTTTGTAAACAATTTATCATGATCACAAGAGCATACTTTTCTTAATTCCTCGTAGCCCTCATTAAAGAAAACATTACATAGGGAGTTTTAAATGTGACTTTATTGCTTTGGAAAAAAGTTCTTCCCGTTGGAAAGGGGTCCTCTGTGTTCTGTTTGTGTTCACTTAGGCTCGGGAACTCGGGTATGGCAAAGGAAAGCATGCATACAAATCAAAATGTGTCTGGCTTCTCACCTGTATATTTTAGAGAACTATTTTATAGGGTTTCTCAAGGAAAGAAAATAAGCTTGGATTTTCCACCCTCTAACCCCACTTTTTTGAGTTTTTATATAATGAATTTTTTGGATATATGTAGAGCAAAGAAGTGTATGGGGAGTGATTGTCTCCTTGTCATGGGACTTCAAGAAACCAGGTATGGTTAGTGTTCTTCAGGTCTGTGTAGTGTGGCCACTGCCCTTTCAGCTGGCAGGATTATGTGTATGTTGATTTCAGCATAACATCCCCCACTTAGATCCCTCAATACACGTCTCCATATGGATTTCTTGTTAAAAAAATGCATAACCACAAACCACTGTGATGAGTGCAAAAAATAACATAAATCTCAAAATTTCTTTATAGATATCGTTAGTGGGAGCTGTTAATACTCAAACTCCAGTGGCTTCTTTAATTTTTAATTTTCTCTTTTTAATTACATTTTATTTTCTGTTGTTTTTTATACAATTTTATTTGAAGTCACTTTGGAAATATACAGTTCATCAAGTCATTCTTACTCTATGGTGGCATGAGTAAAGTAAAGTTAACAGTATGTTTGGAAATGCAAAGTGCTGCCAATCCAGTATGACAAATCTAAGAAGCAGAGGACTTTCAAAGTAAAAGCAAGTATTCTGTGAGATTTATATAATGAGTAGAATAAAAAAAATTATTTAAGTGCAGAGTATGAATAGAAACTGCTTCAAATATGTCTTGATATTACAGGAGGGGTGTTGCTTATAACTTGTGCAAACTCCAGCTTACAATATCAGTTTATTACTTGGAATATTAAAGACAGTGATCAAAAGAAGAGAGACGAGTTCCACTAAGTTTAAGTTTAAAGTAAATTTCTTTGGTCAATTTTTTATTCCACTATACAGAATCACTCAATAAGTAGCTTAAGATTCCAAAATGAAACCACAGTCTTGTATTTTCCTACCACCCAGTAGAAGTAGAGAGCTGTGGCCTGGCTAGGGAGAAGTGTTGATGGGGAGCCAGCATATACTAAAAGGCTGCTGTGTTTGAGGAGAAATCAGCTGAGGTCCATTCTGGTTGGTGTTTCAAAAGCACTCTGCATGTGTATCAGTGCACGGATTTTCCAAGACACTATCACCAACTGTTCCAACAAATGCATGTTGGTTTGCTTCCCCCCACCCTTCCCTCTGAAGAGCCTTTCTTGAGAATGTTTTAGGGATGAAAGTATGTTCTCTCTTAATAGAGGAAAAAACCTTCGCCATCCAGGGTTGTTTACAGCCTTAGCATCTTGCATATGACTGTAGCATGTAATGGCTGTGGTGATGTAATAGATTTTTTTTTCTTACTATGTAACATGGAACATACTGTATTTTGGCTATTTATTCAGATGAATACCTATACTGTTTAACAAAGAAAAAAATGTGGTTTAGAGAGTTTTCACCACTTTCTCTGCTGTGTCTTGGTGAACACTGATGTTTTTTGTATGCACAAATTAAGGACAGGGTCCTTCGTGGTTTAGATAAATGATGTCTGCACCCGCTCACCCATTTGTGTCCCTTGGTTCTAATATTTCTGTGTACCTAAGCCAACTTCTGCATTGTGACATCTCTGTCTGCCTGAGAGCTATTTCTTCTGCCAGCTAGCCTGACCACAGGAGGGATGGACAGAGTGCCAGACTAACTCTTAACTCCATGGACAACCTGTCAGTCTAACCAGAAAAGAATGGGAATATGTGGTTATTCCATTAACCCATAGTTAGGATACTTGAGTGTCCTTCCAGAGTTCTGCAGCTGGGTTAAGCAACAGTTTCCTACAGTGGGTTCAGCTAGCACTAGTTTTCTAGACAAGTCTCTTTATTGACTTCTTTTGGTTCCTCTTTCCCAGTCCTCTCCCAGTATTTCCTGACAACCATTTCCCTCACAAGTACACTGTCTGACATTTCAGACCGTATCTCACAGTTGGTTTCTGGAGGGATCAAGAGAAAAGTGAGTGTAACTGCACCTTTTTTATTCACAAAAGTAAAGTGATGTTTTTAGGGTAACAGTCTTGGAACTTGTGTATATGCACTGGCTGGTTGTCTATCCCCCACCCCTGTGTGTGTGTGTGTGTGTGTGTGTGTGTGTGTGTGTGTGTGTGTAAGAGGTTAGTCAGAAGACAACTTGCAAGAGAGCCACTTCTCTCCCTCCATCCACATGTGGGTGTTTGGGATGGAGTTCAGGTCACCAGGAGGTGAGTGCCTTACTGGCTAAGCCATCTCACCAGCACTACTTTGGTAGCTTTTTGCTTTTCATTTCTTTGTTCTTTAAGACAGGGTCTCACTGTGTAGTCTTAACTGGCGTGGTACTTAATTTGTAGACCAGACTAGACTCAAACCCACAGGGATCCTCCTACGTCTGCCTCCCAGATGCTGGGATTAAAGGTTTGGGCCACCACACTCAACTCCTACTTTGATTTTTAATTCATAGATCTACCATCGAATTTTCTAGACTAATACTCTACATTTCCCCAGCAACTTTGTCTCCTTCTCATGTACATTACTTTTTACATTTTCAAGTGTAGGTTTAACATGGTTACAGGTATTGTTTAGACATGATATAGTATTAAAAAATACTGAGCTTCAGAAGCACTGTGTGTTAAGGCAGACCAGAGAGTTGTGCTTGCAACATGTATTTTCCTTTTCTTTTTAAATAAGAGATGAGTTCACTCATTGAGGTACATAGGCTGGTCAATTTCTCATTTAATTGGGGCTCCAATTAATTTTTCTTTCTCTAACTTAACAACTTTTTAATATTTTTCTTCTGACATGACTTAAAAGCAAGTGGAAGCATTGTAGAAAGTGAATGTCAGTTGAATCAGTGATGCAGGTAATTTATTTGAATTACTTTTCATGGGTTTTTTATTCTTGAAATGAAATCATTTCCACCAAATGACATTTTTCTAAGCTAATGAGGTGCTTGGTACATGGAATATTTCCCCCTTGTAACTGCCTTTTCAAGTGAATTCTATTCTAATAGATTCCGTAGCTTTGAAGTTGTTATCTCAGAAAGCTGGAGAATACAGAGAGTCTAAGTACATGAAAGCCAGGGGGTTGGTATTCTAGAACTCATCTGAGATGGCATCTAAGAAACTCGTTTTGAGATTAGAATGAGAGCTTGTGGAAGAATTTAAAAAGGACGGAGATAAAAGGAATGTGGCTAGCCCTGAAAACTAAATATTTTGAAGAGACATGGTTCTTGTTTCTCAAGAGTTTGAATGTAAAAGATGGAAGGGAAAAGAAGGAGTTCAGTAGAAGGAAAAGAGGAAAACAAAAACAAAAACAGCAGAATTATTTTGGATGAGTAAGAAAAGTTTCATGAGCATCTAGCATCTCAGTTAAGTGCTTCACACCATCAAGTGAAGCCTCTTGCACACTAAGTGGCATTTACAAAGGGTGAGAGCATGAGGAACTTGGAACATGCCAGAGTGAAGGGTGGTGCATGGAGGGTGAGATGCAGGGCTAGCAGTCATGGACAGGGGCGAGTCAGGGATGGAGGATGAGATGCAGGGCTAGCGGTCATGGACAGGGGTGAGTCAGGGACGGAGGATGAGATGCAGGGCTAGCAGTCATGGACAGGGGCGAGTCAGGGATGGAGGATGAGATGCAGGGCTAGCGATCATGGACAGGGGCGAGTCAGGGATGGAGTGTGATATGGCTAGCGGCAGTACATGGAATCGAGTCCAGCTGCTCTGCCTCCTCCTCTCCCCTCCTCTGATGAGGAAAATTATTCTCATGAAAAGACTGGATTTCCTGAAAATGCATGGGGAGGAGGGAAGGTTGGCACTTTTCATAGATGAAGAGGTTGGTGCTGTGGCGCCAGTATCTCCAAATACTGAGAAGTGCAACTGGAGCAAAGGTTTGGGGAAAAGAGAAAAGTAACATTCAGCATTTGACTCCACAGGGGCTCACCATGATTTGGGGCTACCTCTTTCTTATAAAAGGCCATCACGGTGTCATTTTGAAGTTACCTGTTAGACAGCTACAGATATTGTCACGTACATATATAGTTTATCTGGTTTCTTCTGAAGACTGAGGGACATTTCTGACAGTCGTGGGCAGTGTGCAAAGTCTGTTTTACAGAATTATGTCTTGGCTTCTATACAGGCAATACACAGTACCTCAGTTACATTAACTCTGGAATGTTTGTGATTCTAAAATTGCTTTAAATACTTTTGTAAAAATGTTTACATTTATGATAATTGTTCATAGTTACTCTTCAGTGGAAATAAAAACATTAAGTATTTATAATTCAATTTGGGTCCTTACAGTTGTAGTAATTACTAGCCTTTTTGTAGGAGCTAATTTTAGTTGGTATATTGATATGTTGTCTGATTGACTAATGTTTAGTGTTACTTGGCTATAGTGTTATTTTATAAGCAATAAGAATCACAATTTATCAGCTTCAAATTGAATTAGATCGTATCTAAGTGGTAAAACTTTCATTTTAAAGAATTCTGCTTTGTTTTGGTGGCTGCTTTGTAAACTGTTAAGTCAATAGATTTATTTGAAAATCACTGGATATATTATTTTTGAGAAACATGGGTAACTTTATAAAACTGATTTCATAGTACTGTTAATACTTTGTAAGCTTGCTAGGAATGATTATATTATTCTTTTTACATAGAAGATTATAGTACAGAAAATATTTATAAACTCTATATTCAGCATTGCCCATCTTCACACACCAGTAATAAATGACTGTTAACAGTTTACCCCTCATATCTGGCTTATCTGTATTATGTGAAAGCAAACTCTGGTTCCATCACCTCACTGTAATTCCTTTAGTCTTTCTCCCTCAGGGATTTCTCCTCCCCACACCATTTCAAAGGGGAATATCTATCTATCTATCTATCTATTTATCTATCTATCTATCTATCTGTCACTAGTGTGAAAACTTCTTGGTTTTAAATTTCTCAGTTCTTCATAATCTAAATCTCATCTATAAGTGACTTTGTCATTATTTAGTGGTCTTATTAAAAAAAAAGTATTATTTTTGTATTATGTTACTTTTTATATTATAGTTTTGTTGAGTTATACTTCACATTTCACTGTTTTACAGGGTAAAGTTTACAAGTTTTAGTATATTTACAGTATGATATACCTAAGACACCATTCCATTTTGGACCATTTTTTATCATTATAAACAAAACCTTGCTAGCAGTCATCTATTATCCCACTCCAACCTCTCCTATTGCTGTCCGTAGTATAGTTGTCCATTCTGGAAGCTTTGTACAGATACAATCATAAAGTATTGAGTCTTTTGTGATTGGCTCTTGTATTAGTTACTCTTCTGTTGCCGTGATAAAATGCCATGAGCAAAAGCAACATAAGAGTTTATTTTGGCTGATAGAATCCTTCACCAGCTCTCGGGCATGAACAGTTCTTGATATAGAAAGCATTTTTAAAAGAAGGCTTTTCAGATTTATCTTTGATACTTTTCAGTTTCAATAGTATTTTTTTGTGAGTTGCCTAGGATTCATTGAGCCTTGGGCCTGTTGATTACTGTTTTTCTTCAGTTATGGGACATTTCTAAGTGTTGTCTCTGCTCTATCCTTTTCTTTTTCTCTCTGAAATCCTGACCCAACAAATGTTTTGAACATATGCTCAGCTGTTCCATTATGCCTTCTGCAACTCTATTCTGATTTTTTTTTTCTCCCATGCTATATTCTCTGGAAAGTTAATTTTTCTATGTTCCAGCTCACTGAATGATTTCTTTAATTGTGTTTAGTCATGTATTAAACACATCTAGTGACGTTTAAATTCTATCTACTGTGTTTTTAAGTTTGTAGATGCCGTGGCTGATTGTTACTGTATTCTCACAGCACAGTTATTTCATAGTCTGTATCGGAGAATTCCAATCTCTGACATCAAAGATCTTTCCTCCAGAGAGGACTTGCCTTGCTTCCACCAGGAACTGGGGATCATTACCAGTTACCATCACTGTTTCAGCAGTTTACTGCTGGGTGAGAAAACACCCCAAAAACTTAAAATACAGATGCACCGTTCCCATGGATGTGTGGGCATCTGAGTTAGGCTGGGAGGTCTTTTGCACAGCTCTTGTCAGTGTGTTATTCACAATCTGCATTCAGCTGGAAGTTGGCTGCTTCTGACTTGCCTCACTTACTGTCTAGTTCAGTGTTGAAAGGGTACTTTGGTCCTCCTGTGTGCTCTGCAGTACTCTCTCAGTGTTCAGTGTCTAACCCAACATCTGTATCTGGCATCGAAGATGAATATGATTCTTTAGCTGCAGTTGATTAGCCACATCTAGTTATAGGCCCAGCCCAGTTCAAGAAGGAAATAACGCCCCACTTTTTCCTCCCCTTTCTTATCTGTTTTTTCCCCTTTCTTGTGCGTGGCTACAGATTAATTATTGTAATCCCTTCCCATTTGTATCATTCAAGATAATTCTGGGGAATTAGGAAACTAATTATCCTATTGTCTTAGTGCCTGTGAATTTGGGGTGTTGAACAGAGCTCTACCTGGATTGGTAGGCATCTTTGTGGAGAATTGTTTCTAAATTGCATGGCGAGTAGAATGTTAAGTTTAGTTCTGTAGAGGTTTGGGGCACAGAAGTGTTTATTATATTACTCTTATTGTTTTTCTGAAGTTTAAAAATTTTAAACTAATGGAGGGGAAACGTTCTAAAGGAGCGTTTAAGCTGCCTCTAGCTGAAATAAGTAACTCTTTCCTTATTAGGGCAGCCAATGAAGAGAAAAGATGTGTGAAGAGAACTGATGCCACGATATTCATTAAATTATTTCGCTTAGTTAATAATTATTTTTAAAATTCAGATCAAATTGTTTTTTTTTTTTTGTCCAGGTTCTTCAAGAAGTAGGCATCAAGCAAGATGAGATTCATTGTGCAGGGATTTCTTAGGATAGTACATAGATTCCACTTTGTTTTTCCTGCTTTACATTTATTTACTCTGTGTGTGTGTATGTGTGTGTGTGTGTGTGTGTGTGTGTGTGCGCGCGTGCATGCACGCACGCACGCACGCACGCATACGTACAGGCTGGAATGGTGTATGTGTGCATGTACAGAACAGAAATCAAACACTGGGTTTATCTTCCTTATATCTTTCCTCCTTAGTTTTTGAAAGCAAGCTCGCTCTCTCTCTCTCTCTCTCTCTCTCTCTCTCTCTCTCTCTCTCTCTCTCTGTCTCTCTCACTGAACCAGGAGCTAGCCAGTTCCACAGGGATAACTCTGCCTTGCTGTCACTGGCTCCACAAGTGCATGCTGCTATGTGTGTGTTTTTTTTGCATGTGTCCTAGATTCTAATGCTTGCTGTGCCCACTGAGCTGTCTCTCCAGCCCTGGAAGGAAATATTATTGACCATAATCTTCAGAGACAGCCTGCTGGCACCTGCAGTCACATACAAAGCTAGGCAGCCATTCATACTACTGTGTAACTTGACATCCAGTCTGGAGCATTTCAGTTTCTAGCTGGTCGTAAATGTTTGTTTATATTTGTTTTCCAAGCTGTCTTGTGCACTCTAGACACTTTGTTGAAGAGTTGACTGGCTTACTGAACCATGCTGATCTTTTTTCTTTCCTCATACTTACTGTTTTTATTTCCTTTGATGTTAAAATCTGGTTTTTACTATGTACATTCTTCTTAATGATGAGTTCTGATCTAATTTGGTCTGTATTGTTTAGAATATATAAATTGATTGTTTTTATTTTTTTCAAGTTTTATTTGTTTCAAAATGGATCGTGCTGTTGATTATTTTTATGGTTTTATACTTGGCAACTGTCATATAAATTGCCTTAATGTGTTGTACTAATTATTTTTTTTTGGTCAGTGCTTTCTTTAGGAGGCAATCTGAAGAAGTCATGATTTTTTTCTGTATACTACTTTTTGAGAGAGAGAGAGAATGAGTGAATGAATAAATTGCCAGACTCCTTGCCACACATAGCCATCGAACTCCAAAGAGATAGTCATGTACCGTGACATCAGTTCTCCTCACACGTCTTTTCTCCTCATTGGCTGCCCTAATAAGGAAAGAGGTACTTATTTCAGCTAGAGGCAGCTTGAAATTGTTTGGCCTAGTCACAGTAACTTTCTTAGTTTCTTTTCCTATCTTAAAATCAATTTAAAGGAGAAAGGATTTATTTTAGGTTATAGTTCACAGTGTATACTGTAGGCGTAGATTCAAGTTCAAGGCTTTTATTCTTTGCCCAATTCAGGTCCTGGAGCCCTGGAGCCCTGGGGCATTTCAGCCTCCATATAATCTGATTTTAAGTCTAGAACTGGAAGGCTTCAGTCTCTGTACATACAATCTAGTATGTTTAAACCTCCAAGATTTACTGCTGACTGAGCCACTCTGACTAGCTCCTTCTGAACTCAGAGCTGTACTGATCGACTCATTTGCTGTTCTTGCTCAAACTCTTTTCCAAGCTCTGACTGCCTCAGACTGAACTGCTCTGCTGCGCTTCCAACTTACTAACTCATACTGACTTCTGCCAAGATGCTCCTGTGTCTCTGCCTCAGACTCCTCAGACTGCTCCTGTGTTTCTGCTTCTGTGTCTTATCCTTTGTCCCTTATCTTCTTGTCCCTACTCTCTGAGCTGAGAGCCTGCTTCTCTATCATGTGAGTTGGGCGTGTCCCACTCTGACTCACTCTACCAACTCTTTCTCTGATTCGTCACTTGGTCTGGCCTTCATTCTGACTCATCTCACTTCCTGTCTAACACTGACTCCTGAGTTCTGCTTTCTGACTACAGCTCTGCTTCCTGTCTACCAAGCACTGGAATTAAAGGCATGCACCATCATCACTGCCTTCTGACTGAATACTGGGATTAAAGGTGTGTGCCAACATTTTTAACGTTCTTTCTACATTCCATTCAGACCATGCAGGTTTCTAAATGTGATCCCTTCATATAGATCCTTGGATTTGATCCCTTTCTAGCTTTCACACAGACCTTTCAATGTGATCCTTTCCCAGAGCAGCCGTGTTGCTGAATTAAGTGATTAAATATTCCTCTACAGCATACTTCACTATGGTAAGGAAGTCAAGACAGCAAAAGCTTGACACAGCTGGTCACATCACATCCACAATCAGAAAGCAGAGAGGGATAAATAAAGGCTGCTGCTCCATTACCTTTCTCCATTTACACAGTCCAGGATCCCAGTCAGGGAATGTTGCCACCCACGGTGGGCAGTTCTTCCCACCTCAATATAATGAAAGAAATGCTCTGCATGTACAACCAGAGACCAATCTCCCAGATGATTTTAAATTCTATCAAGGTGACAACATTAACCATCAGACAATAAATCAGAGTGAAAACAATTTAGTCTAAAAAGACCCTTTGGGAATTCTCTGAATGAGAATGTAATAATGCTTTAAATGTGTCTGTTACTCATACACAGCCATTTTTTCCTAATGCTCTTAAAAACAATTTTTAGGTGGACTACTTTACCTCTGAATTGTATTGCTGATAAATACTGTTTCAGAAATGGACGGGGCTGGAGAGTTGTGAGAAACAGCTTTCTAAAAAGGAGAGGGAGAGAATGTAGGTAGGGAGAATGTGTATTGTAGTAGAGTGGGCTTTGAAGCTGACTGCTGAGTCAGAACTCTCGAGTACTCACTGTGATCTGCAATGGCTTGCTCTTTGCTGAGTTTCAGTTTCTCCATTGTAAACTGAGGGTAGAATTAGCAAGTATTTACCAAAATGCATGGTAGGAGTTCCTGAAGAGCAGAGGTCAGTGGCATTTTCTTATGCTTTTTAAAAATTCTTTTGTTCTCATATTTATCACCTTATATCTTTATGTTGTTCTTCTACATATGTATTAGTTTCCTGTTTTATGTGGGCTGGGATTTTGAACAGGCAAGCATCTTAGCTGTGAAATCAATTTTAAATAAGTGTCTATTGTAAATATTTTAAAAATATGGGTCTAAAAGATGAATTTATTTGGAATGTATTAAATTACAACAGAATGTAATAGTGCTCTACCCTGTTGTAAAGGAAGGTGACACTGGAGGCTTTGTGTGTGAGCAGTTGGCACTGCCATCGTCCTTTATTCCCTAGTGGTTTTATAAAAGATTGATATGAACTAGGCTACTAGACTTCTTCCTTGAGCCCGTCAGAATGTCAGCTTTGTTCAGTCTTTATTGTGACTTGGTTATTTAATAACATCAAGGTGACTAGAAACTAAAAGGTACCTGGGTTCGAGGCCATACCCTAGCTTTTATTGGTCTTTTTTTTATATCTTCCATTTCTTAGTTTCTCTAATTTCAAGATGCTTTTTGTTTCTAGTGGTATCTTTACATGCATTTTTCTATTAGGGCCTTCAAATGGTTTTATAGATACTTGTCTTGTAGGCAACTTTAAAATAAACCTTTTAAAACAACAATAGCTTTATATATATAATTTTATTTTAGAAATAATTTAAAATATATTTTAATATATATTTAGTATTAGTATTAGAATTAATTAATATATATTTAGAAGTAACTTAAAAGAGAATCTACCAACCTGGAGATGAATGGCTAATTTCTTTAGGTGCTAATTGTGTTACAACTTTTAAGTCCTAAACACATTCCCACCATTGTTTTTTAGACATCCCTCTCTCTCTCCCCCACTCTCCCCACCCTTTTCCCCCTCTCTTACTCCTTCCCTCTCTCTTCTTCCTTTGCTTGCTTTTTGAAAAACACTACCTGGCTGCAGTCAAGTCAAATTCAGTTCCCATCCTTTCATGGTGGGACCTGGCCCAGATGGCTGCCACAGCAAACTTGCTGCCCATGGGCCCTGTGTCCCTGCACTGGGACCTAGGGATAAGTTTGGCTGCAGACATTGTTTTGTTTATTTTGTTATTTAAAAATAAACAAAACACCATTACCTGGCACCAGCAAGATGGCTTAGGGGGTAAATGCATCACCAGCTTCCAAGCCTGAGGATCAATCTGAGTTCAATCCCTCGGACCTACATAATGGAAGGAGAAAACTGACACACACTCTCTCTCTCTCACACACTCTCTCTCTCACACACACACACACACACACCACACATAAATAAAAATAAATAATTAAAATTTAATAACACTAAAAAGGCCTATGTGGAAACAAATGGGTGTTCTGCTGATCTAAAGGTCTCTGCTCTTCTGTGGAGGCAGTTCTTCATGTAACTTTCTTCATGCATTCTTTGCTGTTTCTAGAAACTGACAACTCTCCTAGCTCTCACTTGTTCAGTTTTGTTTTGTTTTTTTAAATTCTTGGTACTTAAAGGATGCAGAATTGTATGCCCTTCCCTCTACCTCAGTAATCTTCCACTACAACAAAATAGAGGCATTATATGAAATTTACTGTATCTCAAATATATAGCAGTATTCCTGTGTTTACCTGACGCAAATACCTTTCCTCCTCTTGTTTGCTTAAAGATACTCTTTTCATATACCCTGAAAGAATTTTTGATTGAATTTTAGAGATTGTTTCATAGTTGTAGTTGTTTTTTCTCAACTTAATCTAGAGGTGATTCTAAATATGAATGGAAAATTTTGCCTTTTTTGCAATGTTTTCTTTCCTGACTGGACTTTAAAAAAAAATATTTTCAGGGTTTTTTTTTTCAGATTTATTAGTGTTGATGTAGATGTGTGTGTTGATTATTAATTATTCTCACGGGTTCATGACAGGATAGTTTATTCTTTGCTAATTCAGTCCTGTCCTAGAGGGTTTCAGCCTCTGTACAGTCTAATCTTCAAACCTAAACCTAAAACGTTTCAGCCTCTGAGACATACTGCTGACTGGGCTTACTCTGACTAGCTGTCTTCTGAACTCCCAACAGTAAATTGTAAACTGTCTGCTTTTGACTGTCTGCTTTCTTTCTTAGCTTATTCTGGACTGGCTCAGTTCTTGGCTTCTCCTTCTGAACTGAACTGTCTGTGAGCTCGCTGCACTCACACTGCCCAACTGAACTAACTCTTCTCAGCTTCTTGTCTGCTTCCACCACTGCACTCTCTGCATCTGCTTCTTCCTTGCTTCACTCTTTGAGCTCACTGTCTGCTTCCGTCTTGCTTCCCCACTCTGCCTCTACTCTCTGAGCTCTCACTGCTTCTTGTCTGCTTCCACCTCTTTCTGAGCTCTGCTTCCTGTCTCTACTTACACACTCTGCTTCTCCTTCCTGCTTCTCTCTGAGCTGGGATTAAAGGTGTGTTGACTTGACATTTGCAAGCCTCATGCTCTTAGTTTCTCCCTGGGTTCCTCAGATCCAGTCTGAAGACAGTATTGCAGAGTGACTAAGAACTTAATACTTGAAGGTTGTTTGCCTGATATGGGACTGGACAAGTTGTCCTCATCTGTAAAGTAAGAGTGCTGGCACTCCTCAACTACTTCAGATCAACTACTAAAGGCACCTACTCAAGGCATCAACTACTCAAGGCACCAGTGACTTAGATAACATTTCCCCCATTTCCCTACCTGGATGAGAGGTCCAAGTCTCCACTGGTAGTTCTGTGGTCATCAGCTACTCTCTGCCATTGTTAGCTTGAAGCTTCTGTTTTCAAGGTTATTTAGAATGAGTGTTGTATATTAACCATCGTGACTGAAGAACTCAGCCAGCCTTTCTACTTCAGGGAGCATATTACAGGTCCCATACTGCCTATATGCCATTGGTAAAAACACGAGAACTTGGCCATACCTACCAGCCCTAGAACACCAGGAAATACAAGTTTAATCTGTGCAGTTCCACCCACAGTCAGCCAGGTTCCTAGCAAAGGAGGAGAAGATGGTACTGGGAAAGTCATGAGCAGTCTCTTCCTCAGATCCTGAGATTGTTAATGTTCCATGCTTTGGAAAAGACAATGCTTATGTAAAAAAATGGAAAGGAAATGCTTGTATCAGGACAGGAAGTTGTAACATGTTTAATACACTTTAAAACTCTTTGTGCAGTAATGGTGATTCTGTTGGAAGTTATTTTAATTTTTGACGTTAGTATGCTCATTTTAGGAAGAATATTAAAGCATATTTGTCATTCTTATGAATATAAAATTATGCTATTAAATGATTATAGATATTTTGTCTAACTTAAAGAAATGTTGATATTTACTTATCTTGCTTTTATAAAGAATCAAATTATAATGACATGTTGAAAAAGGGTATATGAAAAATTCAATTCTAGTGGAATTGCAAGGTTGCATCCCTTTTTTAAATTAAAATTACCTTTATTGTATTTTTAAATAAAAACATGAGGAAAAATGTTAACTTTTGTGATATTAGTAAACTAAATATGTTTCTGAAGTTGTGTCTGCAAAATGGCTCTTTAATTCCTCCCGCCCTTTTTTTGCTAAAAAGTTACTAAGTACTGGAAAAATACAATTTAACATGTTACTCACTTGCCAAAAAAGCAAAAACTAAAAAAAGATGCTTGATGGGGAGACAGAGGGGGCATGCTTATAAATATTCACCGCTGTGCCTGATACTGGGCCTCAGCAGTGCCATGCCTTTAATGCCCTTCGAACAGGGAGTCCCAGTCCCAGCACCTCCTACTTTTCTGACTTGTTTTGATTAAGTCACATGGTTTTCCCAGAAGACTGATCTTTTATAATGCTTGGTACCATGTACTGTCATGATCCTTGAAACAGTCAGACAGAGAGCAAGGTGGTGATAGTTCTCTTGTTGGCAAACCATTAGTTTCTGAGGGATTGGCAGTTCCTACTTCGATTTTGAAATCGTCTGCTCCTTTCCTTTTCTACTACCTTGAACTTGCCATAGAAAAACTACTGTTTGATATATCTACTTAAACACACACACACACACACACACACACACACACAAACAAAACTAAAGGAAGAGGCTGGAGAGGTGATTCAAGAGTTAAGAACACTTCCTGATCTTCCAGAGGTTCCAAGTCAGGCCTCTCACAACCGCCTATGACTGTCTACACCCTCTTTTGGCCTCTGCTCAACCCCCGCCCACACACACGTACACATGTAATTGTAGCATATACTCACTCACACAAAGTAAAAATATAGTACAACTTTTAAAAATAAAATGCATTAAAAGTAATTGTGCTTGAATTTTTAAAATTATGACCTGTAGTTAAGGGACAGCCTTAGAGTGGGACTAGACAGTTAGTTGGTGATGGTGGTATGGTGATAAGCATACATTGCTTCCAGAATGACATTGATAATGGCTTCATTTAATACATAGATGGGCTTTGAGTTCGCCAAACATCTCGCTGTCTGCTGCCAGAGTTGTACATAGCACAATTTGCTATTTCAATATCCACTGTTGGTGATTTTTATTTCTCATATACACACTAATGCTTTGTTTTGCAAGAGGTATAATGGTACTTCTCTTTTCTTACTCCATATTAAGTACATCTCCAACACTCAGATCATCTTATACTCAGATTCCAAAATTTTCATTGAGACTCAAAGGGAAAAGGAAATACAATGGGACCAAAATGAAATTTGAATGTGTCCGTCTAGTTTTCAAGGTAACTGAGTTTTACTAATCTCAGTATGGTGTTTCCTGGTTGCATTGTAACAAGCATTCATATATCACAAATTCCTATGGTTGTGTTTTTTCGTTTTGTTGTTTTATAAGCTGGCCCTACTTTTAACTTTTTTAAACTGTTTTATAACATGTTGACTGTAATTAACAATGTACACTTTAAAGTTGTTTTCACAACAAAAAAATGTGAGCTAATACATACACTAATAGTTCTATTAGCCGTTCCACGGTGCTCACATACTTCAGAACTTCATATCATATACCATATATGTTTTTTGTCAACTAAAAATATAAGGCTTTATTTTAAAATCCTCATGTATATGGAAAAATATTCAAAAATCAAAATGAGTTCATCAAAATGTAAGATCACAGTGTCTTCAGTCATGGTTATTTTTTTAAATTTATTAAATGGTATACCTAAAGTGAATGTGAAATCATTTAGATATTTGTAAAACTAAATGAAATGATGAAAAATTCAAATTCGAGG
This sequence comes from Cricetomys ansorgei, assembly GCA_026225945.1. Taxonomy (NCBI): domain Eukaryota; kingdom Metazoa; phylum Chordata; class Mammalia; order Rodentia; family Nesomyidae; genus Cricetomys; species Cricetomys ansorgei. Next base: position 6,019,771 of record JAMJFZ010000713.1, on the reverse strand, counting down.
AAGTATTGAGATTAAAATTAGTTATTCAGCCTTTCTTAAGAATTCTATTAAAAAAAAAGAGTTAATGAACATCTGTTATAAGGAAGCAAAATCAATGGGGTGTAATTAAGACCAAATCAACAGGCTAGCTCAGTCTTATGCTTTACTGTAGAAGAATTTGTGCTTAGTGTCCTACAGGATATTAATCAAAATTACTTGTATAAAGTTGAGCTTAGCCTCAAGAAGGAATTTCTAAAAATTAAGTAGATCTTTTATAGATAATTATTAAAATTGTCTTAATATGCGACCAGATGGGGTCCTACACTTGAAAACACCTTTCCTAGTCTTGTAAAGGATATGGCGAAGTTGCCTTACTCTTCGATACCTAATAACTTCCCTTTTTGTTTTTGACATTCTTTAAGGTCTAATTTAGTATTTCATATATATAATGCCTAAGTTACACACAGTGCATGCAAGTGCATGCGCGCGCAGGGGCACACACACACACCTCCTGCTGTGCTGAATGGAGATCAAACCCACGGGTCCTTAAGCCCTGCTTATGCTAGGCAAACTCTTAACAGAGTCATCCTCAGCTCAAGATGTAAATATTTAACATTGTTAAAGTAGTTTAGTTAACTATAAATAACTTGTAGCATGCAAGAGACATTTAAATGACTTGTTTGATAGAAATGCTTTAACCAATTACATGTTTTTATAAAGAAAAGATGGATGTTGTCACTTCTTCACAGATTATTTCAGGTAAATTTGGATTTCATCTTAGATATATCTCTGTGCCCAGCAAGTGCTTATTTAACATTTCCCCCTTGTGTTTGTTGACAGAGCAAATGAATTTTAATAGTAGCTAAAACAAAGTGTGATTAGGAAGTCAGCTACAGAAGAAGACGTGTTTTGGAGCTGTATACATACATCGTCTGAGTTACAAGCTGCTTTAGATGGTCTGTGGTACATCTCTGCTTACTAGCAGTGATCCTTATGACTCAGACACTAATTTCAACCTCAGCCAACACTTTTGCATTGTGAGATATTTACTCATAACTTATTAAATAGACAGAGATTTTAAATTGTTAATAAAATAATGTTAATTTTCTTGTAAATTTTAAAATAGGACTAGAAAGTCAGTCTGAAGAAAATGATGTGTTTTTAATAATAAAATGAAGTATTTTTCTTTTTTTTCTTAAAATACTTCATTGCATAAGTAGACATGTCTTTATTTAAAAGTTCTGTGTTCTGTTCAAATCTATATAGAAAGCCTAATTTATGGCCCTTCATTTTACATGGCTAATATTCATGATCCGGAAGATGCTTTTGCACTGGATAAAATTATAAATGCTTCTCTTGAAAGTTTGAAGTAGAGGCACTTCACACACAACTCACAGTTTAAACTTTGCTATGATGTGTTAAAAGTTTGAAAGAATGAAGGATTGATTTACCCTAACCCTAACCCACCCTCTAAGCTTCTTGGTGGAAGCTAATAGAATCTGATTCCAGAACTCAGGAGAATTGCATTTTAGCATATTTTACTCAGAACATAAGAAAAATAATCTCCAAAATAGAGTTAATGCAGGCTCTAAAAGACTAACCTTTCAACAAGCCTGATATATAAAAAAATTAGAGTCATAAATAGACAAACTTTGGATATTCTTTAGTCTTGTGAGATGGATGATTCACCTCATGTTCTTTAAATGACGTGACATGACATTAAAAATGTTATTTGCTATTCCAAAATTCAATTTTTCACTTAACCTTTTTCAGAATACTTGATTGTGAAAGTATACAAGTAAGGTAGACTATATCTGGTATTCTGTATTCACATGGAGTTTGTAAATGCCTGTTTGTTTTGTGCCAGGTTCTAGATTTGGTACTGGGGACTTGACTGGCTTGATTCACAGGCGCAGTCCCTGCTGGACACACCAAACCTGGGCTACTAACCTCTCTCTTGGTAACTGTGTGTGAAGAAGGGCAGGATTCTTAGCCCTTCTTTCTCTGTCATGTGTAAGAAGAGAGGAGTGAGTTGAGATACATACATGTGATATTTGCATGTAGTAAAATACTTCAAGGCAGCCCTGGTCACTCATGCAGGTAATCCCAGCTCTAGGAAGCTTGAGGCAGGAAAGTCATCAGGAGTTTGAGACCAGCTTAGGCTACAGGGTGAGGCCCTGTTTCAAAACAAAAACCAGACAACAAGAGCTTAATGAATTGTTACCTTTTAATTAGCAGTGCTTGAAAGTAGCACTTAAGACTGCACCAGAAACACCTGAACAGATTTATTTGATATTTTTGTCTTTGGACTGGAATAATAAGTCATTTGCTTTGTATTATTTGAAGGGTCTTGTGTTTCATTTATTCTTCATGCTGTATAGACACATTTTAAAAATACAGCTGAAAGCCATAAGTACATTTTTGTTTCTCATATTGTAAAGTTGGGTGCAAGAATCACTGTGTGGGCTAGTTCTAAATACAGGAGAATGTATGGTTAGGCCCTGGCAACTATGGTAAATAACCTTTATCACCTTTCTTTAGAAAGATAAAGAGGTGCTGTTCAGTTCTTTTTAACATTTGTTTTTGAGAAAGAAATTACACACTGTCAGGGAGACTTTGTTTTTGGAACCTACGTTTTGTAAGATATTTTGAATGGAAGATCCTTAAATGTTTTTAGAAACTATAAATTTAAAGCTAGATACTTTCTGTATACTCATAGCACAACATTTAAGCACTTAAATCTGTAAATACAGTTAATTTTGAATTTGCAAAGGTATATTTCTAAAGAGGTAAAAGGGTAACCAATGTAGTTGTGTTTTTTGTAGACTGTTAATTGTTATAGATTACTATGAAGCCCTAAAGTTTGAAGACTTAAGTCCAGATATGAATATTCATTTAGGGAGCTGCATAAAGATGTGCTCGACTCCTTTGATGGTCCATAGCAACAGTAATAACTTTGCTATGAAAGCTAAACTCTCTTGTGAATGAATGGCAAGCTTCACTTGCAGCTCTGAGGTTTGTTTAGCTACATCTCCTGTAAGGTAGAGTATGTCAATGCTGTCTTTATTATCTATAATGAGGTCTTGATAGAAAAAACTTAACTCTGACTTTAAATCACTACCAGAGTTTTTCATTACCAAGTCCAAATGCCAAGGAAAAGTCAGCTCATAGTCTGGGGAGGTACATAAACAGTTCAGTAGCAGCCAGTGGCAAATTGTACAATTTTCCTCTCCTATTTTAGTAGTTCCTTTAAGTCCTGATCAAGTTGTTTACACTTACTTAAGAAAATTTGATACTTTAGGGAAAGCATTTTTTTTATAGTGTGACATCAGAAAATAATGTAGTTGACATTGAATATTGTTTCAGTGTGAATTTTTGAAGGACTTTGTTTACGCAATAACTTTTAAAGGGTTTCTGTGTATTACCGTAGATCTTGTAAGTGAAAGTCAGTTATAGTTAGTAATAATTAATTCATATTGAGCTTTATTCTAAATTCTATATGTAATCAGAATGTTGGAATATATGCTTAACTATTTAAGTTCAGCCAAAATAACCAACAGTTTTTGTTGGTTTATTATAATTAAGGTTGAATTATATAGTTGTCAGTTTTAATGATTGCTTCCCCACCTCTACCCCTTTTCTTTTTCTTTGCCATTTTTGAGATGGAGTCTCACCTAGAAATCCTGGCTGGCCTCAAACTTGTGATAGTTCTCCTGCCTCAGCCTCTTACCTGCAGGGATTCAAGCATGAGTCGCCATTCCCAGCTTGTTTATTTTAAACTTAAGACAATTTGTTCTTAGAAACCAAGCAAGTGATGTAAGTGAAACTGTAAGAGTGGAATGGGTGCTCTTTGCAGAGTAAGTGGGTAAGTCGAGCACCCACATTTAGAGATTCGCCCTTAAACAGTCATTCATAAAATAAGGTCTAAAATTTCTTTAAATATTAGCATGACATAGAAAAAAATCAGCACAACTCTCTGACTTTGATAGAGATTTAGCATCAGGACATGTATTTTTAGTATAACATAATAAGGAAATTGAGTAGTTGATGTTGACTTTGTTGGGTTTTAGTATGAATTTTTGAAGGACTTTTTTACATAATAGATTTTTAAAGGATCAGTAAAGTTCTTTTGTAAGAGTATTGTTGAATAATGTTCACTTAATATTTTGAGCTTTGAAAATGAGCAGATAGAGTGATTGTGAAATGGACTCTTCCATTCTAACACCATATACTCAGCTGGGACCAAGCTACCCATGCCGAGCTGGAGCGCAGTGTGCTGGGAAGTGCAATTAATTTCTGTCCCTTGCAGGACCAACAAGGAGTTATAGCCCAGCCGTTGATTGCATCAGTGCAGAGTATCGTGCACAATCATCAAGTGGCACTATTGGTTTTTAAAGTCACACATGTAACTTTTATTACAATCATTAATACAAGCAAAGAAGCTAGCAGTGATTTTATTTATTTTATTGTCATCAAGCAGTTTCCTAGGACTTTTCAGCAAAATACCAATTTAGCCATAATTCTAGTATGAAATACAGGAGCTGTAATAAAGCTTTTGGTGCCTGCTGTTTAAAAAGTCAAATCAGTAGCTAGAATATGTTTTACAGTCCCATTTTGATTCACTGTTGTCCCGATTTAGGTAGCTCTGTACATTTATTTTGCTCTCCATGTTTATTTTACCAGTTCAGCTTCTTGAAGATTTTTGCTATAAGTAGAACAGATTTTGAACCGTATGTTGTTAGCATTTGCTACGGTGAATGATAGATGCAAGTACCCAAGACATTCTCATTGAAAGACAGCTTAAGGAAAAAAAAATAGCAAAAGCATTGTCTTTATTTACAGTACAGAAGACCACAGCTTCACTGTAGGTAGAAGTGTGGTGGCAGAACACCCCAGAGAAGGACATCTTTAGTGAGAGATTTACATACCGTTAGCTCACAGTACTTGATTAGCAGCAGGGCTCTGGGATGAGCTAGCTGGGCACATTGTTTGGGACGCTTTTGATTCTGTGGCTTGCTGGCTGCATGCTTGTTGCCTTTGTTCGTGAGACAGGTAATTACTTGATAAAATGAAGTGCATCGCTGTGAACAATTGACCCTTTGGAGCAGTCCAGGCTGGTCAGCAGTCTAAAACCACACTTTAAAGCCATCATTATGGCCTCAAACTTAAGAGTTTCCAAGGTGCAGACAAAGGTGTTGTCTTCCTTTAGTACGAGGCGAGTGCCATTCTCAGACTTGATGAAGTATTTAAATTGAATGATGTTTGACGACACAGAAAACTCCTCCGGAAAGCCATCCAGCCTGCTTTTGGACACCAGAACAATGCGAGATTTTATCTTTGATATGAAATCAGGAGCATTACAGAAGATTCTCAGTCCTTGTGAACGATCGTGGTTATCTGTTATTTCCAAGAAAGTAGTCTCTCGGGGTGTCAGCTGTTCTTTTTCCCACCTGGATTTCACTTCCTCCGCCAGCCCCTTGAGCTGAAAGAATTCTGCTTCTTGAGCAAGAAGTTGATTTTCTCGAAAACCTTCCGGCAATAGAAGTTCTCCATTTCGTAGGAAGTTTAGGACGTGCCTGAAGAGGAGCCCGTCCCTGTCTATGAAGTAATGGCCATCAGCATCAAATGGGCAGAGGATTTTCCCATTTACGATACCTTCAAGAAAAGTGTCTGGGTACTTGGTCAGTGTTTGCTTTTGAGTAATGTATAAATATCCACCAACGTTGAGGGTCATCAGTGTGGATTTGCAGTTCTTGCCTTGCTCAGCGTCCTCCAGGCTGTTGTGCCTCCCTTCATACTCCCTTTCTTTTTCTCTTCTGATTATTTTACGCTCCATTTTCAAGATGCTATTTCAGCGTGTTCTTCTTGGCTTGGAGATCTTTTTTTCTTTTAAAAGAGAAACACTACCACACAAGCACGCCTTTATTCCGTCCCAGCCTGGCGATGCAATGAAATGCTGGCAGCACCGCCTGCGCTGGCAGCTGGGTTTTGCAGTAGGTGGCGTGTCAGCTATGCATGCAGGAGCTTTCTGGAGTAAGATGGAAAAGAGAATTTGCATTTAACTGTGTCAGGGAAGGGATTTGTTGCAAAAGGATTTCTCTGTCTGCTCTTTGAGGAAATGAGATTTACTCAGAGTAAATTGACTTTCTTTCCTCTACCAGTTAAATAGCCACCCTGTTTTAAGGGAATTTCTGTCCCTTTCTAAAGGTCTAAGTCATTGCTTAGTCAAGCAAGGCAAATACTGAGTTACACTGTCACCTTTTGGAGAGTAATATGTGTTACTTGCATTGGTATTGTTTAAAAGAGTAAATCTTAATAGGAAACCTAAGAAGAAAGAGAGTGCACATACAGGATTTTCTTGTACAGAAGTCCAGTGTTTGCAGTGATGAAGACCCAGACAAAAATATTTAGGCTTGCTGTTGTGACATTACATTTGAATTTAGTTAATTTGTATGTGTTTTAGATTTGAGAAGAAATTTACATAACTTCTTTTCACAAAAGGTTGTTTATTATTTTTTACTTGAAGGTTAAAAAAATTGCGTAAGCTGGCTTTGTAGCATTTATTCACGTTTTGTTGGGTTAAGATTTCCTATGGGAGATCTCTGAGCTTGTTTTACTCTAAGCCTGCCTCAATGCTGAACAGTCTTGGGCTATACTGAGAATACTGTAGCCATATGCATGCATGTGTGCTAGGAAAACCAAGAAAGATGGAGCTCTAAATGCCGATAGTAGTCTTATGGGCAAATTAGGTTTCGTTTGTTGTTTGACAAAGAGTGATAGAACAGTGTTGAGTGGGATGTCTCTTCATCCTTAAATTTGCCTCCCAAAGCATTTTAGAATTCTGAGCTTATACATCTAGAATCAGGGGCCCAGTGATAAGAAATTTGGATGTTTTTCCCAGTATATATTACTTGAGCAGCTTGTCTACTAAATTACCCTGAGGAACTCTGTTGTTCTCAGAGTAAGACTGTGACTTTTATATGAAAGTCGGTTAGATTTCTAGTGCATAAATGTTAGTTTTAAATTATCTGTATCTTTTAAAGGTATTAGAATAGTTCTCCTAAAATGCCCAACTTTTCTTTTCTGTAACTAGCATTAGATTTTCATTAGATTTTTAAAAATTATATATATTTACATCGCAATGAATTTAACATTTAATACTGAAAAAAAAATACTGTTTTTGTTACCAAAAACAAGTTTAAATTGGAGTAGAAATCTAAGGCATAACACTTGAATGCTGAAATTGAGTTTTGCTCTACTGAAGATAAAATTGCATTCCAGAGAGCTGTTAGTGTTTTACCTGGGCTTCTGTAACTTGCTGTTGGTAAAGCCATAAACTAATGCATCCCTCTGAGCCCTGCATATTTAAGAAGAGCATGTTCTTACATTCTGACAGGGTGTGTGTGTGTGTGAATCAAATCCTTTCTGTTGGTATGACTTATTTTAAGTACTGAATAGTTGGGTGGAGGGTACAAGTTTGGAAATCGTGGAGTTTTTTGTTATAAGTGAATAACATCAGCAAGATCATAATGGTTTCATAGATACGTACAGTCCTCTTTTTCTGAACTTAAGAGGACACCAGAACCAATACAATATGATTATAGTTTAGGGATAAATTTCCTTACATAACTCTGCTTTAGCCTGTCTTTGGATGCCTTTATGGGGCAGCCTTCATGCTGTTACTGCTAGAGAGTAGGCTTCCATGGGGGTGGTGAGCAGGTAGGAGCTCAGGCAGGTTTGCTATCTTCTACCTGAAAGTCCACTTATGGTCCTGCTGCCAGAATTTCAACACCACTGATGAGCACTCTATTTCTTCAGTCTTGCTCTCTGTTTTACTTGTTTGTTTTTTGAGATGGTCTCACTCTAGCTTAGCCTGTTCTCAAAGTCTTCATAGTCTCCCTTCTTCAGCTCCTTTAGTGCTGGGATTACAGGTGTGAGCCACCACACCTAGCTTACAGGCTTACCAGGATACAGTCTGAGGACTCATCCACCCTGTGCCCTGAACACTGACTCAACTTCGCTTTGGTGTGCTTTGCTTCTGCAAACCTGTCATGCACGATTTATTTGCCACTACAGCTGCCACTAGTAGTATAACTGAAGCCTTCTCATAGTGCCTTACTGGAAGTGGTATGAATCCACGGGATTTTCCTTTTGTGTCTTTCTTGCCATCTTGTATCTTTAAAAGGGAAACTGGCATCCAGCAGATGCTACCTTATCCATATTCCTGCTATTTCAGCCAGATGATTGCGTTTGTGGAATTATGGCTTTCTCTGATCAGTGCTTGTTGTTGTGCACTTGCCTCTTAGGAAGAAGTCAGCTTGGCTTCTTGTGAACCCAACTGCATTTATTTGTAAGAGATACTTGTTGTAGGTAGTTTAGTCAGCCCTGAAACTATGAATTAGTACTTATGTAACAAAACCAGAGATAGTCTCTGTTGTTGTGACTGTGTTTCTCTGCCTCACTGGAGGTATAAACCCAAGAGCCTAAACCTCACATCAAAGACTGGCTCCTGTGTGCCCCTGACCACCAGCTGGGAGTAGTTCATCCTGCTTTGTAGGCAAGAAGATAACATAGTGAAGAGTAGAGCCCTGCTTTCCTTAGAACCTTAGTTGTATATATACAAGTTGGATCATACTGGATATGGTAGTACATGCCATTATCTCCAGGACTCAGAAGATGAGGCCAAAAGATTCTGAGTTTAAGGCCAGCCTGGGCTACATAGTAAGGTCTTATCTCAAAGAAACAAGAAAAGAAAGAAAATAACAAACATAACCTCTTAAACACTGTAATCAAGAATCTACAAAAACAACCCTTCAGCAGTTTTGAGAATTTAAATAGATCCTTGGTTTGAGCATTTCCTATAGTTAAATAGGCCCAATACCTAACCAGATTTTGGCAAGACTTTTCCATTATGATGTAATGCTCGTCTACTGTCTGTAGTAGACGGAATTTATTCCAGGCTAAAAATGAAAGAAATTCCCGTCTTTTCTACCAATTCTTAATGGGAAATGATTGACATAGGATATGATTATAATATGTGCATGCTCCATTTGTATATTGTACCATGAGAGGAAGCTACCTCCTGATTGAAAGATACAAGGAAGGATTAATTCCCCCAGTCTCAGCAGATCCCTCTTCTGTGAGGTCAAGACCACGTTTCAGGAAGCAGCAATGGTCTTGAGAGCTTCAATTAATAGGAAGATGCCCTGTCTTCACATTCTGCACCCCTGCCAGATCTCTGGGTTATTTTCACACATTTACTTGTATCCTTATCCTTAAAATGGTTAGTTCCCGTAACCTTAGAAAAGTGAAAACAGCTATAGCTGTCAATTTGTACTTGATCTGCGCAGTACCTCTCTGACTGTGACTCCCACTCTTGTTTCCAGTTTATTGATCTGTGCTTTGACTTTACTATGCTTTCACAAGCTGAGTTTCTCTCCTCCCCCGTTTTTTTTGACATGTGGCTTGTTTCTTGATAGCCTGTTATTAAAGCATTGGTTATGAGAGGCATTCGTACTGCTATTCCTTATCAGTATTTTATGTTAGTCTTTTCGTGTATTAAAAAATGAAGCACCACTGAATGAAGGGTTTTTTCATGTGAGTCTAGTTCTGTTTACATATCAAAGTTTAGTTGCATTTTGAAATATAGAATTCCTCTGCAGTGTGTGTTTCCTGGGACTGGACTCATACTGACACAAGTACAGTGTCAGCAGACTGGCCACAGTATTACACAAGCTATGCAGAGGACCAGAACCTTCCAAGAGCTCACTGGACACAATCCTTGGCCAGAATAGCGTGTGAATGTGTCATTCACGCCTCATGAACACTCAGACATGCTTTTGCAGTGTTTCTCCACAGAAGCTGAGGACGTGTGGCTACATTGGCAGTTATTTAAGCCTCCTTTTAAAAGTACAGAAAACAGGGGTGTTCTGTCAAAAGAACAAATAAAAGAACAGACTAGCTGAGGAGTTCAGGTAAAATTCCATTCAGTATCCTTGCTTTTTGTTACAGAGGCAATATTGACAACTTTAAAAATCTTACTTATTCCCACTCTGTATACTTTGAAGATGAATGGTTCAGTGAAACTTATATTTTATAAGTAGAAGTTAAACTTCAGATATTTTTAATGAAGAGTTGTTTTGTTTTAAGCTTTATTTTATTTATTAACTTATTTATTTGGTGTGTGATGTGTGGGGACATAAAAGCAACGGCAGTAGTGTTGAGGTCAAAGGACCTCCTCCTTCCATTCTGTGATCCTGGGAATTGAACTGAGCTGATCAAGCTTAGTGGCAAGCACCTTTACCTGCTGAGCCATCTCAGCAGGCCATTATTTGTTTTTTAAGTGTGGCCTTTTGAAATTTGTATTTTGCCCTGATTAGCAAAGTGTCTCCATCAGCTATCAGATCAGCTCTAGAGTCAATACTGTACAAAATTCATTTTTGTGGTGCTGTACGGCAAAGTGGAATTGTCTCTTTGGGAAGTAGGTATTTTATGTTAATAACCATAGCTACAATCTTTAAATGAAAGTTGTAATTTTGAAAACCTCTGTAAAGTTTATGTGTAGTAGATTAGGGATGGAGAAGTCTCACTAACACTTTTTTTTTTCACATTTAACATTTCTAAAAATTTTTTAAAGTCATTGGCTTGCCAAAAATTAATGCCAGTGTTTTTTCTTCCTTATTGGTACATTACATAATGATGACTGTTGAAATTGTTGTCATTTTTAAGCAACTCTGAGACACTCCTTTCATATCTCAAGAACATAAAGACAATAGAACATTTGGGGATTGGGAGTGAAAAGAAAGAGGAGAGAGGCCCAAAAGAAGGAAAGGTGGCCACTAAGTACTGAGCTGTAAGTGCTATGGAAGCTCCGTCTCCTTCCCTCCATATACCAGCCAAAGCTTAAGCCAAAGCCAAACCTCCATACAGGTTTCCAAAGCTCTCCACAGGGATGCTGATACAACCATGAAAAAGCCAGCAGTTAAGGAAATTGTGCTCTGCCAGAGGAGGGGTCTTACCTTTTTTTCTGTTTTATTTCCAGGGGGTTTCTCTGTTTAGCCCTACCTGTCCTGGAACCAAGCTGGTCTCAAACTCAGGAATCTGCTGGAAGCATGCACTACCACACCCAGCTAAGAAGGGGTCTTATCTTATAGGAGGTTGACTTTTGTTTTGATTTTTGTTTGCTTGTTTGTTTAAGAAAGCAGAGTTCTTTTTACTCACAGCTGCAGAGGTTTTCAGCCTGTAGTTGGCTAGCTGCAGTTTGGGGCCAGGCTGAGGTGGAGAGCCTGTAGTGATGTGGTGTGATGTGGCATACCTCCCAGTAGCCAAGAATCAAGGCTCAAAGGAGGTCTAACCTCAGTAGTTGAAAAAACTCAACTACTGTTGCTAATTGCACATGGTATAGAGAACAAGAGTTTTTTGGGACTAGCCAGTTGTCTCAACAGTTAAGAACACTGGCTGATCTTCCAGAGGAGTCAAGTTCAATTCCCAGCATCCACATGAGACGGCTAACAATTGGCTATAACTCCAGACCCAGGAAATCTGATGCCTTCTTTGGTCCTCTGAGGGCACTGTATATGTGTGGTACACACATCTAGATACATACAAAACACTCATATATAAATAAATACATTTCTTTAAAAGGAGAGAGAACACCTTTAATCCTGGTACTTGGGAGGCAGAGGAAGGCGGATTCTGTGAGTTCAAGGCCAGCCTGGTCTATAGAGTGGAGTGAGTTCCAGGACAGCCAGAGAAACCCTGTCTCAAAAAACCGAAAGATAGAGAGAGGGGGGGAGAGAGAGAAGGAGAAGGAAGGAGGGGGAAGGAGGAGGAGGAGCTCTTAAAGATGAGCTTAATAGAACATGAATCAGATTGAACTGACATAATGTGTAGTGCTGAATTAATTCTCTAGTTTCAAATATAGTTGCTAAAGGTAGATATCATCTTTTAATCAGGTTGAGTGTTCACTAAACTTAAAATCTGAAATTCAAGACGGGTTTTGAAGTTTTGTGTGGTAGATTTTTGAGTTAGGGGTGCTCAACTGGTAAGGCTTATACAAATATTTCAAAATCAACACAAGTCCTAACTTGGAAACACTTTTTCTTTTTCTTTTTTTTTTTTTTTTTTTGGCTTTCCAAGACAGGGTGTCTCTGTTGTAACTCTGGCTGTCCTGGAACTCACTCTGTAGACCAGGCTGGACTCAAACTCACAGAGATCAGAGATCCACCTGCCTCTGCCTCCCAACCACAGAGATTAAAAGGTGTTTGTCACCACCACCCAGCTTTGGAAATACTTCTGTCCCCAAGCATTTTGAGTATAGATACTCAATCTGTTGTATATTACAATGACTTTTCTGCCCCCTTGTTATTACAACACAGTATTCCTGACTATAAAAACAGCATTTATTTTTCTAAGTCTATTTTTTTGTTTCTAGATTTTATTTGCCTTATTTTGTGTTTGTGTGGCATGTGCACACAGATGTGTATTTACATGTACATGCATATGAAGACCATAGATTGTTGGAGTTTATTTCTAATTGTGTTTATAATAATTGTTTTATACAAATTTTCAAACAATTTTAAAAATTGTTTTATATCGTTCGGAAAGGGGTGCCTGAGCCTTGGAAGTTTGTATTATCTTCAGGTGCTAACTTTATGTAAATCTGTGATTAAGATGGTTGCTTTCTCATGATTTGCTTCTACTCACTGCTTTCTAGCATTGTGGAAGAGAAAGTTGGCTGTGGAGGAATTCTTGTAGCCCTGTCTCCCATAGTCTCCTCTGGCAACAAGAGAACATTTTCCTTAGGCCTTGAATTCTCCCTGCATAAAGGTGACATAGCGTGGCTATTTAAGGATTGTGGGATTCTCTTGGGCCTCAAGTTCCCCACCATAAAGGTGGCATAGATAAGCTGCTAAAAGATTGTGGGATGAGACTAAGCTACAGGTTTCCTTCATTATGCAAATAGGCCTTTGGATGAGGGGGCAGAGTTTTTGTATCAATTAGAACACCTAGGGAGCTTCTGCATTAATAAAAACCCCTGAGATCAGGCTGTCAGGGGCTTACTGTCCAGTATGGCGCTTGCCTCTGGTGAGGTCTGGCAAGGTTTGCACCTTTAAAAATGTCTCCTTGTTTTCCTTGCTGAGCTACCCAGTAGTTAGAGGCTACCAGAGATTAGTGTTGGATCTCTCAGTCTCTGGTTCTACTTTATTTACTGAGAGAGACATTGAACCTGAGCTTACCCGTTGGGCTAGGCTAGCTAGCGATCTCGAGCTTTGCACTGATTTCTCCTGTCTGTGCCTCCAGAGTAGTGAGATTACAGGCAGGCTGCTGAGCCCACCTGGCTTGGATTCTTAGTGTGTGTGTGTGTGTGTGTGTGTGTGTGATGGGGGTGTGCTCACATACTGTGGCCCCTATGTGGAGCACAGAGGACCACCTCAGATGTCAGTCCTTGCTTTTTTTTCTCGCTTTAGATAGTCTCTTTTTGTTGTTCACCACTGTAAACACCAGCTGGCTGGCCCATGAGCTTCTGGGGATTCTGTCACTGTCTCCCACCTTGTCTAGTATTGTAGGGATTACAGACATACACTGCCTCCTCTGGCTTTATATGGACTCTGGGGTTCAAATTCAGCTCTTCATGCTTGCATGGCAAGTGTTTGCTCCACACTCCAGCTGCTCCCTAGCTTCCGTTTTATATTCTTGAATGTAACATTGTTTAAGGGATTTTGTGTTGACTTAGTCATCTTATACTGTCTGAAGTCTAGTGGGATGATGAGTTATCAACTTCACCGTGTAGAAGAAATTAAAATAATACAAACATGGAGGTTTAGCAACATTAGTTCACTATGTTATTCTTTGACACCCCTCCCCGCAACACAATAAAATCTATGGCATCTATAGAACGACAGGGCTGTCCAAACTTCTTCACACATTTGATACCTTCTTTCATACTTTTAACCAACTCCTGGACCTCAGCCTGTCACCAGCAGGTACGCTTAGGCAGGGTCCTAGCATCTGTGTGCATCCCTCCACTTCTCATCCCTCCCTCCTCGTCCACGAAGAAAAAGAGCAATATGTATAGGTGAGGACGTTGGGTTCTTCTCTAGATCCTGAGCTGAATTCTCAATTCAGTTTTAAGTTTTTATTTTAAATTGGGAATTCTCAACACATTGATTTGAATGGAATTATAAGAAAACATGTATTATCTCAAATTCCTGAAGGTCAAGTAAGATCAAAATATCAACTCACAAATTAATAATCAATAAATACCTTTCACCTTTAAATAATGGAGGGTGGGTACTGAATTGATAAGATGCCAGGTGGCCCTACCCAGTTAGCCCCAGGAAGGGGAAACTGCTAGGAAAATATACTAAATGAGAAGAAAAGAGACTACTGGGAATATTAGAAATCATTTACCTTTTAGTAGAAGTACTTCTGTTCTCTTCAAAGATGGTAGGCACGGGAGTGATTTGTAAATGAGAGTCACTTCAAAAGTCTAGAGGATCAGGTCAAAGTCTTAGTAACTAATGTACTAGTCTGTGTTGTAGCTGTAGTTGTAAGTGTCCTTATGGTATTCACATGCAAATGAATCTTGAGTAGTCTTGTGGAAATGAATACATCACTTCTGGATGCCTGAGGACTTCCTAACCTAGCTGATCTCATTGCTCATGGGCCAGTGCTCACACACACCCTTCCTGCTTACTTATTAATCTGACTTGCTGAAGCTAGAAGTGACCTTAACTATTTACTTCTCTTCCATTCTTCAACAGAACTGGAACCAGAGCCTACAAATCTGTTTTTAGAATATGTTTTATTTACTCTTTAATTTTTTTCTCTCTGCTTCCATTATATGTATTAAGAGTACTTTGGCTATAGAACAAGAATAGAAACTAATAAACCAATCTGACCACCAAGTTGGGCAGTTTAGAAAAGATCTAAATATTTGTCATTTTTTATGCCCAGCATCCATATGCAGAAGATCCACAGCATCCATTGTGTTACTCTGAAAATAAATGCCCGGGCATAGAGGAAGGAAAGCTAAGAGCTGAGTGATTCCAGATTCTCGGTACAGGAGCTTGTGTGTCCTCTTCACAGGTTGCAGACATGACCATATGGTCCTAGGCATTGGTGGTTTGAGTATCTTAGCTGAAAATTCCAAGCACAAGAGAATATCTAAGGTCCACCCAAAGCTACTGCCTAGGCTTTTCCAACCATCTTCAGTTCTCTATCATCCCTAACCTACCTTCTCTAAATCCTTTCCAGTTTTCAGGGTTTTTAGCAAGGCTCTTTCTGATCCCCAGCCGGGCTGATTTCTCTGTGTATCAGCTGTGTAGCACTTGTAGTCTTACAGTAGTTACTTTGTACAATAGGGCCCCGGGGTGATATGGGAGCACTAGTTGTTCAGTTAAACTAGATGTTAGAAAACCATTTTATTAGCAAGTTTCAGGGCTACAGATGAGTCCTGTCTCATTTGAAAAAAAAAAAAAAAAGGTGATTAATGTGTATTCCTACATTTTATCTTAGGACTTAAAATGTTTAGCTGCTTGTTTTGTAATGTCAGATAAAGCTTTGCTTTAATTATAGAATGGATGCCGACTGACCATCTGCTTTCTCTTTCTTGTGGAAATTAAACCTGTAATTTAAATGATCAGTTTTGGTTTCTTCAAGCACAAAGCAAGAACTTAGATCACTAATCAAATCCTTATAGATGTATGTTTGTCTTCAGGCTCAAGGTTTATAACAAATTTGACAGTATTTTAAAAGCATTTTACCATTGTAAGCACTTAGTAGAAACAGCCATAGGCACCACACCCCCTCTCTTAATTTAATAAGCTTATCTGATCCATAATCAAATTACATAATTACTTAAACTAGCATCAACAAGTTTGAGCAGAAGTATGTGGGAGTGCTTGAGATTAACCTACTACCCACTAGTGTATGGTGAGCTGTGGGCATCTGTCACTGTATTTAATAGTGGGGAAATGAGTGCCTGTATTAATCTGAAAATAAATCAGGTATGTCCAGTGCTTCTAACGTTGAATTTGTTTGTGTCCCTTTTCCCCCCATACTACTACACCTAAATATGGTCTGGGAACTGGTTGGGGAGAGTCCTGTGAGCTCAGCTCTTTTCCCTCATATTCTCCAAAAATGTCTTATTTCTAGTATTTTATATATTCATAAAGAAAAGTCTCATCAGGGCCTGGAATGATGCTTGGTGGGAAAGAGCACTTGCTGCTCTCTTCCTGAGGGTCCAAGTTCATGCCCAGCATCCATGTCTGGTGACTTATAACCACCTGGAACTCCAGCTCCAGGGGATTAAACTCCCTCTTCTGTACTCTGTGAGCACTTGCACACATGTGGCATGTACATATGAATATATGCATACACATTTTTCAAGTTACACAGGGCTAAAAAGATGGCTCAGTGGTTAAGAACACTTTGTACTCGCCCAGAGGACCAGCGTTATGTTCCTAGTACCCATGCCTGGTGACTAACATCCACCAGTACCTCCAGCCCCAGAGGATTTGAGGCCTCTGATTTCTGTGGACACCTGCACACACAATCACTTACACAGGCATACAGAGTTATACATAAATAGGAATGAAATTTAAAATTCCTTTAATAAAGGAAAATTATTTGTGGATTTCTTTATTTCTTTTTCATTTAAAACAAAGCAATACAGGCCTTTAATCCTAATACTTGGGAGGCAGCTGGATCTCAGCAACCTCAAGGTCAGCTTGATCTATATAGCAAGTTCTAGGTCAGCCAGGGCTCCATAGAGAGACCTTGTCTTAAAAACAAAACAAAAGGCAATGTCAACGTATTGGATTTTGAGATTTTTTGCATATACACAAGTAAAACCAGTTTATTTTTGGTATGTGTTGTTTTGATATATGTATGTATCGTGGAATGGTGAAATCATGATACGTCTATACTTTTTGTTTTTCAAGACAGAGTTTCTCTGGCTGTCCTGGAACTCACTCTGTAGACCAGGCTGGTCTCAAATTCACAGAAATCCACCTGCCTCTGCCTCCCAGGTGCTGGGACTAAAGGCATGTGCCACTACCACCCGGCTGGTCTATACATTTTAATAATATATAACACAGAATAAACATTTGAGAATGGCTGCACTAACCTCTTCATTCCCTGACCACAAGAAGCAAGCTTCCCTTATCTCTGTTTCTGATGTGCTTTGCATGGCCTCTTACGCAATAGACACTTGGTAAATACATAGTAAGTATATACTAGTAAAAGGTTATTTTTCAAATATTCATATTCTTCCAAATTGGTCCAAAGGTAGCTTTCAGTAAGGATTTCTGTATTAATGTGTACAATTTGTAATTACAACAATGGTGTATGAGTGCTTTAAACTAGAATTTTATATTTAATTTCTTTTCCTTGAACTATAAGCAGTGTGTTGACGAAAAGATGGAAGAACAAGCTTTGAGAAGTATGTGCTAGCTTTAAACACAGAGCAGGCAAATCATGCTTAGGGGGCCATACCCAAAGTCAGTTGGCCTTTTAAGTTTAAGAGAGAATAAGGGAAGCAAACAGAGAGCTCACTAACACCAGCCAGTTTATGCGAAAATTTATTACTAATGATTAAGATTTTCCTTTTCACTTGAGTAGCGTTTGAAAACTATTTAAACGTGAAAAGATGCGTGATAAACAGTAAAGTACAGTCTGGGGGAGTCACTGCTTTGTGTGAGTGACCTTGGCTGAAGAGTGGAGAGTATTGGTCAAGTTGAAATGAGCAAGGGCCTTGAACTTCCTTTCCACCCTTTCAGGTGTCAAATATATTTAGAAAAAAATTGAGGCCAGAACCCGTTAAGAATTAAATTCAGTATATCCTCTTGCAGTCAGTACTATTAAAAAGTTAAGGAACATTAGTAGTATTGATTTTTTTAATTTTAGCATTCAACATTAGTAAATACTTGGATTTGTGATTGAATTATTACTAAGGATACTATCCTAGACTTTGTTCTAGAAAGGCATCAATTTACTGTCTAGTGTTGGACTTTTCCTCATACATTGAGAATACTCAATACATCAGAATTTCCCAGATTTCGCTCTTACTGTGAGACTGGAGCTTGTTCTTGTTTAGGACTTTCAGTTTCGTCAGAGAAACAAACTGCAGTGTAAGATTTGTGTTTGCTTTGAGAAAATTCAAAGTTTAGTTTTATTAACTTCACTCATGACAAGGACATATTTTTAGGGTTAAAAAATAAAGAATGGTGGCTTGTATAGTATTCCTTTCCTGGCACACTGTACTGTGAAGTAGGTTTGGGTCTTGTCATTGTGCTTTCCAGGCACCTCTTAACTTCTGCTAAAGATTTTTTTTTGTATTGAGGTACTCGAGGGTACTTAATTCAGATGGTGTGTTTCCTAAGTAGTATTTGTTTAGGACCATGGGATGTAACTCCTTGAATTTTGAAGACAAAAATCTAGAAAGGTTGCTAGAAGATTTTCTCTTTCTCCCTCCCTCCCTCCGTCCCCTCTCTTCCCTTTTTTTCCTCTTTTTTTGGAGATTTTCTAGTGCAGATTGATGCTCCATATGAGTTTGCATTTCATTTGGTGTGTCACTGTTCATATAGCAATGGTGTGCTGCTTGAGATGATTCTGCATCTTAATCATCTTTGATTCTACAATGCTGACGTGCTGCTTTTGCGTGGAAATCATTTAAAGTTAGTGGAATGAATGAAGTCAGTCTCCCTGAAGAGATGAATCAGGTGCATTTCTGGTTAGTCGCTTCTCAGAGCTCTGGTGAGTGACTATGTAGCTATGTCTGACCATAGTCTTAGATTTTCAGGTTGTCTAAAAGCTGCTGTCTGTGAGAGGCATTCATATGCCTTCTACATGGTAGGCCATGTCCACCCATCACTTGCTGTGCCACAGCGCCTGATGCCAGTAGGTTTGGAAGGTCCAGGCTTTTATTTGTTTTCTGTTTCTTCTGGGCTTTAAGTCAGAGTCACTATAGGAAAGAAAATTACATTTCTGTTTAGACCACTGGTTTTCAACCTTCCTAATACAGCAACCCTTTAATACAGTTCCTCATGTTGTGGTGACCCCCAGCCATAAAATTATTTTTGTTGCTACTTTACTTCATAACTGTAATTTTGCCACTGTTATGAATTATAATGTAAATATCTGATAAGCAGATGGTCTTAGGCAAACTCTGTGAAAGGGCCAGTCGACCCCCAAAGGTGTCATGACCCACAGTCATGTGGGTTGAGAACCACTGGTTTAGACAAATATTCATAGTAGACTCGGTTTGATTGTAGTAGTCTTGCCATTTGGCCCAGGCTGGCCTGAGATGTGTGATCCTCTTTATCTTCTCCCCAGTGTGAGAACTACAAACATGTGCCACCCTATCCTCAGCTTCGTTTTGGCACACTCAGATTTATCATTTATGATTCAGAGTACATAATATAACCTAGATAACGAGTTGCCCAGTTTCACAGTATTTTCTTAGCTGGCTGATCTCATCTCAGGGTGTTCTAGAACCTCATTCGTGTGTATATGCGGATCTTTGATTTAGTGGTTTATCTTACTGTATTTTCAGAAGTTACTTGTGTTACAGGTGGAATCTTCTACTTTTTTTGTGTGTGCTATCTTAGGTCTATTTAGTCTGAGTGTGTAAAAGCTTTTATTGGCAAGGGGCAGTGCAGCTCAAGAAACAAGCCAGCAGGTTTGTTTGCAGCTCACTAAGGATGGCGTTTCTCTATTCTGATAAGTGCTGTTCTATCAACTTATTGCTGTCCTTTCTTTCCTTGAATTCTTGTATGAATTATCTTTTAGTTATGTGTTAAAGTGCCATCTTGGAAATGATGAATATTACCTCTGAATACATTTTTTTCCTTTCCATTCAAGATAAACTGTCGCTGGAAGGAATAGTGGTACAGAGAGCAGAATGCCGACCTGCTGCCAGTGAGAACTACATGAGACTAAAGAGGTTGGTGTTTTGTAACTTTAACTGATACTTGATGTTTTTCTTGGGGCTTAGGATGCTTATGTTAGATTGCCTGTTGACTGCAGATTAACCACGGTTTCTGTTTCAAATGCTTGATTCCAGCACTTTGGGTTAAATCCAAGTAGTACGTTCTGCATGGTGGCACACACTTTTATCTGCCAGCAGATCTCTGTGAGTGAGACCAACCTGGTCTACATAGTGAGTTCTGGGCCATCCAGGGCTACGTAGTGAGACTCTGTCTCAAAAACAAACCATAAGTATGCCATTTGAAGTCTTTAATCTACTGTATTAATGCATTCTGAAATCAAAGTTTATGGCGTATTTTTTCCCTAGTTGTACTTATATTATGTAAACTCGTGTGTATTCTCTTGCATGTGCGTACACATTTGTTTGTATGAATGTTGTGTGGGTCAGAGGTCATCTTTGAGTGGTGTTCTGAGGTGCCTCCCACCTTACCTTTTTTGTTTGCTTGTTGTTTGTTTGTTTGGTGGTGGTGATGGTGGTGGTGGTTCTTTGGTTTTGGAGCCTTTGTCTTTTGACGCAGGGCTCTCACTTGGCATGGAGCTTGCTGCTTTAGCTGGGCTGGCTGGCCAGCAGTTCAGGGGTATTTACCTGTCTCCACCTTCCAGTGCTGGACTAGTATTGCACCCTTGCTTGGTTTCTGAAGAGCCTACTCAGGTCCTCATACTTGGCTAATACTTTTTCAACAAAGCCATCTCCCCCACCCTTAAATCCTGATTCTCTAATGACATATTTCAGAGGTCTTTGTACTGTTTTATTTTCAAAGGCTGTAATTTTCCTACAATGAATATGTATTAGAGTACTGTCTGGAGAAGCAAGTATGGTTGCCAAAGATGATTCTTTGGTTTTGATCTATTGAGAATTTTATAAAGTTGCATATTGTTAATGAGATTTTGCTTCAGCCCCCCTCCACCCTTTTATATGCCATTAACATTTTGTAATTACTGTTTAAAGACAATGGCTTTGAATCAGCATTTAAAAAAAAAAACGCTTAAGAAATGTTTTATACCAGTTTCATGATTTGTTTTTGATAGATTTCAGCACCATGAGATTAGAATTATTAAACCATCCATCCATCCATCTATCCATTCATTCATTCTGTATTATCTGCCAGGTGCATTTTAGGTACTAGAGAAACAGTCATGCATGGGATAGACACTGTTGCTAAGCAACTTCCCCATGGGCTGGTTGTAGTCATGCAGTGCTGCTTCTTGAGAAAGTGCTGCTCACAAAGTGTCCTCCCAGCTGTCCAGCATTCTTACCTAGGGGACACAGGTAATTGAACTCAACATCTCTGAGGTTACGTTGTATTATAAATTTCCCTTTTTTCTTGATTGCTAGAAGTTTCCTAGGAGTGACACAGAATGGCTGGATGTGGTTTTGTTCTTCTGTCTGATCATTCCCCTAATTTAAATGCCTCCCTGGGGCAAGTAAAAGAATGACAGTCAAAATGAAAATTAGCTTTGCAAAACTGTCAAAAGATATTTCATAAGTTTATGCTATAATACAAGCCTTCTGAAAAATGATCTTCATATAAGTATAAATGTTGAAAATGTACAAGATCAGGTATTGGACTACTTGTCAAGATCTCTTTTTGTGGTCTTAATTTTCCTTGAAGAATTTATCTGATGAGAGCAGGCAGGCCACCTGCTGTGTTTGCAAAATATCTGCCTTACTCTTACCAAAGTGAAATTGAAAATTATTCAGCTTTAAAAATGGGCACTACGGCCAAGTATTCATATTTTAGTCTTAAGTATTTGTATTTGTATAGGAAAAGAAACAGTGATTCAGGAAGTGCTGATCGTGTGTTTCAGAGTAGATGTGGGTGACATCAGCCTAGAAGGCTGAGATTATTTTGACTAAGTAGAAAAGAATG
This sequence comes from Cricetomys ansorgei, assembly GCA_026225945.1. Lineage (NCBI taxonomy): Eukaryota > Metazoa > Chordata > Mammalia > Rodentia > Nesomyidae > Cricetomys > Cricetomys ansorgei. The sequence goes on along the minus strand of JAMJFZ010000713.1, from coordinate 5,997,929 downwards.
AGGGGGAAGGGAGGAAGCCTTCAGAATAGGTGGGCTGTCCTAAAGACACCAGGAGGACTGTGAGGGCTGTAAGCCTAGAGGTGGGACTCGTGAGAGATGACAGGTGCCACTTCTGTCATGAACTCCACACACATACATTATATATTATGTGTGCCTGCTTGAATATTCACTACACTTCACATATGTCAGAAACAACTCCAGATCTCTCCCTCTGAATCTATGACCAGTAATCTCTTAGCTCAGGTTAATGCCACACCCCTTTCTCTGCCTTTCCTTGGTCCAGAAACCTTCAACTCCACCGCCTGAGTGTCAGAAAATCTTGCACAGATTGTACCTTCAAAATTCTTGTTTCTATAGTCTGACTTTGCCTTAAACCCACAGAAGCAGCCTGCTTTCTCATCTGGGTTATTGCAGTTGCCTTCCACTAGAGTCGTGCTTCCCACCCTGGTCTCCTCAGCACAGTAGCCAGTGCAGTAGCAGATCTTCTAAAGTCATGCCATTCCTTTGCTCCTGGTGTCGCTAGTATTTCCTATCTTGCTCAGAATAAAATTCAACTCTTGGCGATAGTCAGTGGAGGCCTCCACAGTCACTGTATACTCTGCGTGCCTTCTCTCCATCCTTGTGTCTTCTACCCCTCCCCACTCATTTTTCACCAACTACTCAGTCTCCTTACAGCCTGAGAACTCCAGACTTGTTCTCATCCTGGCGATTTGTGCCGGCTGTAGTTTTCAGCCTGAAACAGCCTTTCTCCTGTTAATACACCGTTTCGTTAAGGCCCACCTTGACCACCCTACCTCATTCTCTCTTTTATTTTCTTCATTGCATGTATCACCCCAAGGATTACATTTACCTAGGTTTACTTCCAACTTCTCCTGTAGTTAAACTTCCCATAAGAACAGGGTTTTTTACGGTTTTTTTGTTTTGGTTTTTTGTTTGTTTGGTTGTTTACTTTAGTTTTGGTGTGTATTTTAATTCTTTCTCACACATATTTAGAATATTTCATGACACACAATAACAGTAAATACTTGGTAAGTAAAGGAAGTGCCATTGGAAAGGCAGATGTAGGTGACATTGAAGCAGAAGTGATTGAGAACTGAATTGGCAAGTGGGATATCCCATACCTCAGTATTACACCTGTGATCAGATTTCCTCAGGCACTCTTATGAGTGCTGTCTTCTTAATGACATTCAGTGTTCTGATAATCTGGCTCTTATCTCACTTTCTAGCCTCATTTTCAGCTATTCCTCTTTACATAGACATGGTAAAATCATACTTTCTGATCATGACAGCAGGGACTGCATTGTCCTTCCTTTTCTTCCTCTCGTCCATATATATATATATATATGTGGAATATATATATATATATATATATATATATATATTCTTGGTTTGTTGAATAGTGTATTATGAATAAAAAAAGTCGAAGATAGAGTGAAGTAGATTAAAGTGGAAAAGAATTGTCAAAACAACATATAGATACATGGGAATCATTGACAAACAACCACCTTTTGTATTTTTTTACTCGCTGCTGTTCTTAAAGCGTGGACTTTTTCAGTTTTGTGCATATGTGGGTGTATGTACATATGTATATGTATGAATAAGTGTGTGTACACACACCTTTGAACAGGAGAATGTGATTGCATATATTGTATATATATGCAATCACTTGGAGAATTTTATCTTAGTAATAAGTTATTATAGCTCTATTAAAGTTTGGTTGATAAATTTTGAAAATTATATATTCATCAAATGTAAATTAATAAGATTGTGTTGTTTATTTAGATAAAGAAGTTAAATGAGTAACACTTGAAGATAAAAGATGGACTGGAGAGATGCCTTAGTGGTTAAGAGTGCATACTGCTCCCCAGAGGACCTGAGTTTGGCTCCTAGTACCCATGGTTGGGTGGGGGGCTCTGGGGGATCTGAAGCCTCTGGCCTCTGTGGGCACCTGCACTCACGTGCATACACACTCTATACATGCCATATTTTAAAATAAATAAAATAAATGTAGTGTTAGAATGCTTACTTAGCATATAGACCTTGTGTTTACTCCCTAGCACTACAGTTTGCACACATATACACACGTAGTAAAAAAATGGCTAGTTCTCCATTTGAAGAAAACACAAATACCCACCACCCCTCACATACTCATGGTTTTTTAGGCAGGATCTTGCTCTGTATTTCTGATTATCTCAGTTCTTCTGCCTGTACCAGTGCTGGGATTACAGGCATGTGCCACTACCATGGCTAGCTGACTAAGCCTTTTTATCAAAGCCCTTTCTTTCCTTGATAGAAGTCAGTAATTTTAAAATTTAGTCAGTAAGTTTTTACTGAATTATATTTTAGTGAATGGCAGTTGAGCTACATGTTCTTAGTAACATAAGCAGCTAAATTACAAAGTATAATGTTATAAATAATGCATTTATAAACAGTTTTTTAAGAATAATCAGTTGTATTTTAGAAGAATTTGATTTTAGTAATCAATTCTTATTATAGCTTTCAGCTATTAAATTTTGGCTGATAAATTGTTCAGTTAGGAAAATTATATATTTATTAAATATAAGTTAGTAAGATGCTGTTGTTTATTTGGATAAAGATAGAAGTTGAGCATGTAACTAGTATTATAGTAAATCTCAGGAATATTGAAACTCTTTAACAAATGAAATTCAGGCCAAGAGAGAAACAGTTCTGCTGTCATTTTCAGTCTGATCCCATCATGCAGTAGACTTGTGCAAGAATCAAGATGGTCCCAGACAATCTAGGAAATAAATAACTTTGTTTTCTGGTCTTAAAATCAGATCTTAGAGTCAGCTTTTCACATGGCAAGGGAAGACCATCCAATGCTTTTGGTGCTTTATCTGATGTTGATTTGGGTTGATCTCAATGTCTCATTAGGAAGAGACCTATTTTGAGTTGGTAAATATATTTAACATTAGTTCATGTGTTACTGATGTGTTACTTATAGTTGATTTAGTTTGTTTTATTGAGTGTAACTTTTATTTCTGCCTATTGTTCTTCATTCATCTTTGATACAGTTAAAGTCTATGATAAGTATATTTGTAGTTAGTATATCACTTTGTCAGCTACAAAGAGACATCTGCCATCCTAATGTGTTTTATTACAGGAAAGTCACTGTAGTAGGAGAATATGTCACTTTTTGGCCCCTTTACAAGTTTATGTCATTAACTTCTCTAGAAGTACTTGCCCCAAAAGTTTTTGCTTCAGGGTCTGAGCTGTCTCCCTGGGTAAAGATGCTTGCCACAAAGCCTGAGTTAGGTTCCCAGGAACTACATGGTCGAAGAAGAGAACAGATTTTTTAAAAATTTATTTTTAATTCTCTCAATGTTTGTGGGTTTTCTTTAGAAAAACCTAAGAAAACTCTTTCTCTGTGGGAACCTGTGAAGGATGGAGAAGAGAAAAATCTGTGCCTCTTTTTGTGTTAAGACCCTAGAGGGGGATGTAGGTACATTTTACAGTTGTTCCTTGGAGAGGTTTCCACACTGCACTGGCCCAGATTCCTGTTACCGCAAATGTGGTTAAAGATATCTTTGACTATCTTATTGCAAGTAACTTCTGTTCCATCCAGTTCCAGAGGATCTGATGCCTTTTTTTGGCCCACATAGGTATAATACACACACACACACACACATACACACACACACACACACACTTTCAGGCATACACATAAATAAAATAAATCTTAAAATATTTATATACTTTGATTTGGTTTCTGATCACTTTTGTTATTTAAATTTCTTGAATGTGGGTCTTGTGTAGCTCAGGGTTGCCTTGAACTCCTGATCCTCCTGTCTCTGTCTCCTAAGTACTGACTGGATAGGTGTGTACCACACAGCTAGATTTATGTGGTACTGGAGATTGAACCTAGGTGTTTTCTTTATAATGGTAGGTAAGAACTTAGCTGAGCCTCTTCCAGGTCCCCTCTTTTCTTTTTGAGACAGTCTCGCTTTGTGGCCCGGGCTAGCCTCAAATTTATAGCAATCCTATCACAGTATATTTTTGAAAATGAAAACAGGTACTGATCAGAGGGGATGAGTTGAAAGTATGTGAACTGCACCTGTTCCAAGGAAAATGGGACCTGTAGTCACCCCTCTTATAAGTAGCTTATAAGTAACTTAGGCTAACTAAAAAGGCCAGCCTTTAAAACAGAAGCCAAAAGATTGGAGTCAAATGAAACTGCTAGCCATTAGGAAATTTATACTAAAATACTTGATGGGAGCTAAGCTAAACTAGTCCAAGTGAGCAATGTATGTTTTTATTTGTGTGTTGGGAAACACAGTACAAACTGGCTTTAAAATAAATTACATTGGCTGGCATAATGACTACAATTTTGTGGTGGGTTTCTGTGTTGCCTTCATTTGGAGGTTCAGAGTATCATTAGCATGCCAGCTCCAATTCTAATTCTCATGAATCTCCAGATTGAGAGCTTTCTTGGGTCTGTCCTCAGGCTCTTTTCTTCTAGTAGCAAAATAGCTGCCAGTTGGTGCCTGCCACTGTTCATATGGGGCACCTGGAATTGAAATGGCATTATCATTTTGTGTGTGTGTGTGTGTGTGTGTGTAGCTTGCACATGTGTGAATTCATGTATTACTATGGAGTCCTGAAGTTGACATAAAGTGAAACTCACTCTTCACTTTATTTATTGAGATGATATCTCTCACTGAATCCTCAGCTCATCAGTTCACTTGTCTACCTATCAGCTTGCTCTGAGAAGCCCCTCTCTCCCTTATGCTGGAATTACAGGCAGACACCACACTCGCCTGGCGTTTACTTGGGTTCTAGGGATCCAAACTCTGGTGCTCATGTTTGCCCAGTAAGCATCTTATCCCCTGAGCCATCTTCCCAGCCCCTAAATAATATTATATTTAACTGGCTTCAAAACAAAACTCTTCACTTCCTTCAGTGGGCCAACATAAATTCCGAGTTTATGTCTTAGCCAGTAAATGTGTCAAGGGAGCTGGGATTGCACAGAGTGGTTAGAACCCCCTTGTAGCATAGGCTGTAAGCTCAGTCCTGTCCAAAGCAGGTGGCTGCTCTGGGAAAAAGAATGGAACAGACACTAGTCAGAAGATCCAAGATAACCCTAAGCCTGTTCTACCAGAAAGCAAGTTAGAGATAGGGAACATTACTTTTCTTGAGGAAGTAAATACAATCAAGGCTTCCATCCGAAAATAGATCTGGGACTGGAGAGATGGTTCAATGGTTAAGAGCACTGGCTGCTCTTCCGGAGGTGCCAGGTTTGATTCTCAGCATCCACATGGTGACTCACAACTGTCTCTAACTGTGGTCCCATGGGATCAACCCTCTTGTCTGGCCTCTGCGGGCACCAGGTGTGCACATGAAGCATATACATACATTTAGGCAAAAGACTCATATACATAAAATAAATAGAAAAGAATTCTGGACTTTTTGATGTCTCGATAATTAGGGCAGGTCTTTAAGAGGCCGAGCTCTGGAGTCAGGCTGCATGCTCAGACCAGCCCTCTGCTTCCTGATCTCGGCACATGACCTTTTTCCTTGTTTTCTCATCTGCAAATGGGACAATGACATTTTTCTTGGTGTGAATCCTCTGAAATTACAGGTGTTGACTATTAATCTTATGGCTCTTAGCCATGCAAGAACAGCTGGCTGTCCTAGCTCTGAAAGTATCCCCAAACCCCATCAGTTTGTCTCATGATGGAGGATGTAGAGAGATGGTTTTTAAATACTACTTTTAAAAGTTATTTCATGTGTGTGTGTGTTTCTCATACCTGACTGTCTGTTCACCACGTGTGTGCCTGATGCCCATAGAGACCAGAAGAGGGTGTCAAATCCCCTGAAACTAGAGTACAGATGGTGAGCCACATGCAGCTAAAAATCAAACCCAGGTCTTCTAGAAAAGCTGCCAGTGCTCTTAACCACTGAGCTATCTCTCCAGCCTCAGCTTTCTAAACATTAAGTATGTTAATATAATCGAGTTGAAATTAGTACATAAAGAGAATACTTGCTAAGAGCAGAAGTCTGAAGATTTTTGCAATGGAGTTCCAAAATAGTAATCCTCTTTTTAAAAGAGAAATTCAAAAGGCACAGAACTGCCTGGGTAGTCTCCGGTTGATACTAGGGATCTTGTCACCCTGCTCTCTCTACTCGATTTCTTGATACTGTTACTGTTAGTTGCATGTGGGTAGAGAGCAGACAGCTATGGGGTTTTACTGCTGGCTGATGCTTAGGACCTCTATGGGAAGTCTAAAAATGTCTTAAGGTTTTCCTGAGTCATGTTTGAAAATGGTCTTAACATTCTTCAAGTAGTGATAAAGGGCCCAAGTATATAATTTTTTTTTAAATGTGGAGCTATAAATCTCTATAATTAAAGATTTTTTAAGGCCTGGAACTTCTGTCCCTCTGAAACTGTAACATGGGGAATCAGACAGCTATGTCTTTTTTTCTGTAGTGCTGTTTCTGTTCCTGCAACCCCTCCCCTTGAACTGCTGCTTTTTAATTGTCTGTTTGCAAGTAAAGAATGGCGTGAAGAAGCTGCTCTGCTTTTTTTTATTGGTTTTTTTTTTTTTATTTTTATTTTTTAGATTATAATACTGTTACATCATTTACCCCCTTTAAACACTAAAACAGCCAGGGTGTTTAATACAAGCATGGGTGGCAGAGGCAGGTGGATCTCTGAGTTTGAGGCCAGCCTGTCTACAGGACAGCCAGGGCTATATAGAGAGACCCTGTTTCATCCACTGTAACCCCCCCCTCCAATAAAAAAGACTAAAACAAATATTCTCAGGGCATGCTGTTTGAGGCAAGGAAGACACCTTAGAGCAGTGGTTCTCAACCTGTGGGTCAGTTCTAACCTTTGACCCTTTCACAGGGGTCACCTAAGACCTTCTGCATATTAGATATTTACATTTACGGTTCATAACAGTAGCAAAATAAACAGTTATGAAGTAGCACCGAAAATAGTTTTATGGTCGGGGATCACCACACATGAGGAATTGAATTAAAGGGTCACAGCATTAGGAAGGTTTAGAACCATTGGGTTAGAGAGCCTTGAGGACAGTGACTGCCCCTTCTTCAGATCTCAGAGAACAGACCATAGCAATGTCCCACTGATACAGGGTTGCAGACTGCCCTGGGAGGTTTGCTTTTGTGTATGAGATAACAGTTTCCAAGTGAGCATAGATGCTATTGGGAAAATATATTTACAAAATGAAATCACTGACCTAAACAACAGACTGAGGTTTTGCTTAAGTGATTCCTTCTTTCAGGTCACAAAGTGTCTTTCAGTGTGTGAATGCTGGTTCACCCTGAGCATCTCTGGTCTTTTAAACTCTTGTGCTCTGCTTATTCTTCTTGTTTCTCTACTGGTACCTCTCTTGTGGAACCCAGATAGTGGTTTTTGGTTTGGGGTGGTTTGTTGTTGTTTAATGTGGGAGTAAGTCTTTTAAAACATTTTTAAAGGCCAGAGAACAGACAGTGCCTCTATGTTCTGGCCCGTTTTTGTTGCCATTCTGACTCAAGTGCACACTGGATCGAGACCAGTCACTTTCTGCCCCCAAGTGCATCATGTGCCTTCCTGACCTGCTCTCCAGGTCTTCATCTGTTTTCTGCTTGCCAGGTTCCATTCCTTCACATGCAGCACAGATGTCAAAGCTCCTTGACAGCTTTCCCATACAGAGCAGCGCCAGCACCTCAGTTCTCGATGTGTGTCCCTGTACTACTAACCATATTTTGCTTTTCACTTTACTTCTGTTACTGTTCTCTCTCTCTTTTACATTATGAGCTCCTTGAATTCAGGAACGCTGTCTCATTCATCCACTGAACGCTAGCGAAAGTCAATCATTTTAAAATGAAAGGTTTATAGTTCTGCATTGACTGATGAATGCACAGATGGATATGTTTTAAAGGTATTTATCTGTGTTTACAGGTGAAAGTGTTAGGTCCTGAGCAGCAGTATTGGCATGTGCTCTTGGTTTCCCAGCACCTCACAGCTTTGCAGAACGAAAATACCTCAGTACAAGTCTGTCTTTGTTCACTCACAGCTGAAAGTCAACATGGCTAACCTGAGGTAGAACTGGATAGAAAGATTGTCTGTATTATCTAGCCATCTCCTTTTTCACCTTCCTTGTTAGCAATGTCTATATTTGGACACTGACTTTTTATCTCACTCTGATCTTTTTATTGTCAATTCTGAATACATCCAGTCAAACTGGGCGCTTGATTTTTTTTATTACTGAGTTGAAATCCCTGCTCTAGGTATTTGAGTGGGCAGTTTTCCATGGAAGAAAGAGAAGTCACTGGAGTTTTGCCATTTATAGATTGGCCCCAAACAAAACTGAATCGGTTTTAGTTTTCTGGAAGATTTATCACCAGGACAACCATCTCTGCCTCTGGGCCCATGAGCAGTGCTGGCCCAGACTTCCAGTCTCTTCTCAAGACTTAAAACTAGCTGTTGAAGATGACCCATGGAAGTGACCACATTCCTTTAGACCATTTCTGACTAGTCCATCTGGTATCATTACAAATCAGAATGAGGAGCTTATCCCTCAAATACTATTATTTTTATGATAGGAAATTGTGGTAATTTACAGGTGTAGTTAAAGAAGACAGTGCTGCCATCTTCCAGGAAATGGTCTCAGTAGATAGTGTGAATCATTGCTGTCTTGGATGTGAATGTCATGTGGCACAACTGTCCACTGCAAAATGGGCAGACTTGGGAGGGAACTGCATTCCCTAGTGCTACAGCTTATGTGTGTATCTGGCGCTCTTCGTGGTTTGGGTAAAGTCTAGTGTGCTTTTCCTGTAGGCACTAGGAATATTCATCATTTGGACTATGATTCCCTGAAGCCTTTCAGACTAAGAAAAGATAGCATATGCTTCTTTGTTTTGAGTGACGATCCTGTTCAGTATGTTGAATCAGTAAGCTACTAAGTGCCTGGGACCGTCGAATGCTGTGAGTCAAGTCTGTAGCTTACTAGTGGGATGAACTAATTTGTACTCGGAGATGATCAGAACTCAGTCTTTGCACTTTGTTATCCCCAAAGTACATGCTGTGACTCTTAACATCATTATCTGCACCTTGCTTGAGACTCCAATGTCCTGGATGTTGTAAAGAAAAATTGTAAAACAATTCATTCAGCTTCATAAGTAGAAAAAAAGTACTGGTTTAAAAAAAAAAAAAAAGACTGATTAGTGGAAATGGCTTTCGGGCAGAAGGTCAGCCTGCATGGCAGATCACTCTTAAATGGCTTCATGTCACCTGTATTAGTTCTTTTCATTTGCTACCCTCTTCAGAAAACCTTATTTCCACTTCCACAAGTGAGAAAATTGAGTTACAGAAAAGTTAAGTGATTTCCTTAGTCTCACAATTTGTAAATGGTAAAGCTGGTATTGGAAGCAAGAGCAGTTGGAATCCAGGACACTATTGATAGGTTATATCTTTCAGGTCTAGTGCTGTCAAAAGATTGTCAAGGAAGCTTGCACACTCTTCCTCTTAGATGGCTCTTGCTCTAAAGTCCCCAGAACTTAAATCAATATTATTAATGCTATGACTCTGTCAGACTACCAAATGAATATAGTAATGTAAGATATATAATTATTTCCATTTGGAATTTTTATTTAGTTTCTGATCTTGCAGCTTTAAATAAAGTTTGATATCATAATTAAATTTTAGGGCTACATATATTGACAGAAGAGAGAGAGGTAGAACAGCAAATCATTTTATCTATGTCTACTTTTGTAAGTATGCATCAAATCTGGAAAGGCTTTACTGATTTTGATGAAACAGTAGTAGTTGTGTCGTTTGAAGATATTCACTGATGCATTTGTAATGAAGATGGTCATGAGAAATCTGTCTGTCAGCTAATACGTGTTAAGTATTTGCTGAATAAAAGAAGGAATAAAAGTTGTGAGGCCTAGACTTAACCTCGAGTCTCCCAGGCTTCCCAGGACTTTGGTCTCTGTGAGTCATTCTTCTTGAAGCTATGGCATGTCCCATTGATTTATACCTCTGTTACTTCCCCATGCTTCATGGCCTCCAAGCATCATTTATTACTTGTTGTAGTAAATTGTAGAATTCGTAAAGCCACTGAAAGTCAGAGAGGGGCATCTAGACACTGAGTAGCTGTGGGGGAAGTCCAGGCAGGAACAGCATAGCACTGTCGGTTAGGAGTGTTACTTAGTAAACCATCCAGTAGATGAAGGAACACGTAAAGTCAGACTTCAAGTAATGTCACTGCCAGGCCAAAGGCTAGACTCCATCCAGTGGTAGTCCCTGGTGAATGTCCTTTATGTACAGGCATTTCCTAGGTCTCCTCTAGGGTTTTGTCCTTGACATACTCTCCTCATTCAGTTGCTAACTTTAGTCTTTTTAAATATATTTTTAAAAAATGTTTTGCCTGCATATATGTATTATTAAGTATATATGTGCACCATGTTTGTGCCTGGTGCCTGTGGAAATCAGAAGAGGGCATAGAACCCTGGAACTGAGGGTGGTTGTGAGATACCATGTGGGTGCTAGGAATTAAACCCAGGTCCTCTGCAAAAGCAACAAGTGCTCTTACTCATCTCTCCAGCCCCAAATATTTTCTTTTTTAGGATTTATTTTCATTTAATGTGTATGGGTGTTTGCCTGCATGTATGTCTGCACCACATGCATACAGTGCTCTTGGAGACCAGAAGAGGGCATCAGATCTCCTGGAACTGTAGTTACAGACAGTTGTGACCTACTATGTGGGTGCTGGGAATAGAACCCCAGTCCTCTGGAAGAGCAGTCAGTGCTCTTAATCAGTGAGATATTTCTCCAGCCCCTTTAGGCTTCTTTTAGGTGCCTGCTTAATCTCTGTAACTCTTTGTATCCTACATTTTATCCATTTAAAACATATCAGAATAGATACATATGTGTGTATGTATATGTCTAGTGTATGCATGTGAGGAAACTCCAGCATTTGTTTGTTCTCCCAAGACCAGGCTCCTGCGTTCCATATTCATACATGTAGCATTCCCCTTGACTGTCCCATGTGGATACTTGTTATTGTAGCACACCTACACCCACTCTAGAATCCTACTGTAACACCAAGTAGGCTCTAATTTTTTTTTCTGAATATAGATTCAGGAACAACTATATAATTTACAGAGCTAGTTATACAATGGTAATATGTGAGAATTTGTTCATAAATCAACAGTCTCAAAATTGTAACAGCAGTACATCAGATCAAGCACCAAACTCTTCTGTGTAGAAACCAGAGTGATGCACAGGAGTGCCATAAGTATACGGTCAACTTGTGCTACATGGTGAGTTTGAGGCTAACTTGGGCTACATAGCAAGACCTGCAATAAGCAAATTTTTTTAAAGAATTTGCAAAGTCATATATGATCTGGTCCTCAAAACTCTGTGGTCAGATCCTAAGGCTTCTTCAATATGCTCTCATTCATTGGCAGCAGCCCAGGAGACCACCTTCTGTCTATCAAACAGAACAAGGGCAGTCTCATCTCCAGTTTCTTCTGCATGTTAACAAGCCTTTTGCCAGATCTTCAAGTGACAATCTCTTTCCCATCATGCAGTTCTCAGTTCATGTGACTATCCCTGAGCCTCCTGGTAAAATAATGTAGCTTTCCTCCCAGTGCAACTTCCTAGTACTTGCTGTCTTAGTCACTGTTTTATGGCTATGAAGAGACGCCATGACCAAAGTAATTCTTATAAAAGAAAGCATTTAATTAGAAACTTGTTTCAGAGGGTTAGTCCATTATCATCATAGCAGAGAGCATGGCATTGGAGCAATAGCTGAGAACTACTTCCTGAACCACAGATAGAGAGAGGGACAGATTGCTGGGCCTGGTATAAGCTTTTGAAACCTCAAAGCCCACACCTAGTGACACACTTCCTCCAACAAGGCCACATCTCCTAATTTCTTCTCAAATAATTCCACTCCCTGATGGCCAAGCATTCAAATATATGAGCCCATTAGGTCCATTCTTAATTCAGAGCACCACACTTGCCATGATATTACTCAATTTTATTCTTCACACTTAGTGATATAAAGAACTGTCTATTAATTATGACTAATGTATTGCCTGTGTGCTCATTACCTCATACAAGATATAACACTTGACAGTAAGAAATACTTGTTGCATGAATAAATGTTGCTTATAATCTTTTTTTCAATGCTGTGTCTATCTGCCTGTCTGTTTTGTGATTATGTGCATGTGTGTGCAGGTGCCCATGGAGGCCAGAGGAGTTCTATCCCCTGGAACTGGAGTGACAGGTGATTGTGAGCTACTTGATGTGGGTGCCTGGAATTGAACACTGGTCCTCTGGAAGAGCAGTGCATGCTCTTAACCACTGAACCATCTCTCCAGCCCCTTAACTGATTTTTTTTCCTAAGATTTTTCTCTTAGATGTCAGGGGGCGGGGGGTGTGCCACATGTGTGCAGGCACCTATGGAGGGTCCTGTCTCCTCAGAGCAGGAATTGACAAGTGATTGTGAGCTGCCCATTGGAGAACTGGGATCCTCCAGGAGTACAGATAGCTGTTAACTGTGAGTTCTCTCCAGCCCCTGTTTATAAAGTTTTTAATTTTTGGTTTGTTTTCAAGGCCTCTGTGTGTCCGGCCTAGCCTTAAACTTGAGATCCTCCTGCCTCAGTCACTTCAGTGCTCAGATTATAGATATGTATCAGTGTCCCACAGTGCCTACCTTAGTTTCTTTGATTTGATAATCGAGTTAATAGGTCTTTCTTCTTTTATTAAATCCTAACAGTTTTACCCTGCTGAGCTATCTCTCCACTCCCCCAAAGTTAATTTTTGAATCTCAATAAAAAATTATTATTAGCCATGTCTTTAATCCCAGCACTCAGGAGGCAGAGGCAGGGGAATCTCTGTGAGTTTGAGGCCAACCTTGTCTACAGAGTGAGTTCCAGGACAGCCAGAGTTACAACAGAGAGAGCTTGTCTCAAAAACAACAGCAACAACAAAACAAACAAAATTTTTAAAATAACATTTGGTGTGACATATTATATGACATATACACGTGCTGTCATGTTGTAGTTGTGATCTTAAATGTAACCCCAAAGGCTCATGTTAAATGTTTGATTTCCCTAGAGTGTGTGTTGTGAGGTAGTAGAAACTTAAGAAGTGCGGCCTAGTAAAAGGCAGGAGGTCTTTCGTCCAGGAAGATGTGGCCTCAAAGGAGATAGTGGGGCACCAACTGTTCTTTCTGCCTTTTTCACGTCATCACCATGAAGTGAGTGGTTCTGCCTTTCACTCATTATGATGATGTATAAGCTAATCTTGGACTAAACCTACAGTTATGACTCAGACCTCTTCTCTTTGTAAGTAGAATGAATGTATCATATATATCTTACAGTAATGGAAAACTAGCACAGCTTGGCAAGAAATTAAAGATGTCTGTACCTGTTGAAACCAGAGTTAATATTATACAGAGCAGATCCCCCCACCTTGTATCAGTATTATATAGCATAAAATCAATGATTTCATAGCCAAGCTTCACCAGTTTATGTAATTAACCCTGTAAGTAAACTTGAGTATCTATTATGTAGTAACAGTTAGGGATGAGAAGATGAGTAAGACACTGAGCTTTGAGTTGCTCATCGTAGATATCCAATGTTCTATATAATTAAAAAATATACTTATATAATCCATCTACTTCATGATCTGCAGCTAACCATTAGTCTTTAAGAATTTGTTTCATAGCCCAGAATGATGCAGGTGTACAGAGAAAACTTACTACACACATGTACATACACATACACCCCTCAGGAGGCTGACATGAGCAAGAAATACTTTAATTTGTAAGTCTGTTGTTTACCATATTGTCTGCTACACACATCGGTTTTGGAGGAGGTGGGTGTAGTGACGGACAAATGCTATTGTTCACAGAATTTTCAGTTCTTATTATATAATTACATTGGATGCCATATGGTGTCTTACTGTAGCTCATTAATTACTAGTGGTTCTTCTGTTCTGTTATTAGTGCACTTTGGCTTAGCTGCTTTTTAAGTACAAAACCTTTGAATGTTTGTTGTTTCATAAAATGTTATCCTTTTGAAGTGAAATTCATGGAATCCAGCCCATGTGGACTCCAAATGATGAATAAATGGTGGTTCAGTACACTTATTCAGATATATATAAAATAATGACTGGTAATCATAGTAAAGAAATAATTGACTTTTTCATGAATATTTTGTTTTGAACGTTACTTATTGGTTTTTCTCTACTCTGTTTTTCCTTCCTGTAATTTTATAGGAATAAGTTGTTTATATTAGTTGATTTATGTATCATATTTTAACTTTGGAAGATTGAAGGTAAGCATTTGTCCATTGGGATATACAAATAAAAAAGCTCAAAGAGCTGGCAGGAAAAACACACATAAGGATAATTATCAATCTTTTGTGAATATTTGAGGAAGGGCCTCATATTGTAGACCAAGTTGGCCTGAAACTTACTTTGTAGCCCACACTGGCCTCAAATTCATGGCAGTTCTCCTTCCAGCCATTAGCTGATAGCATTAAAGTTTCAACAAAAGGTTACTGTGTAATTCTTAAATTATCTATTGAAAATAACTGTAGTGGATCTTTCTAAACAGCGGTTCATATTACATCTGTGCCCACACCTTGTATTCAGACTTCACTGAGAACCAAGCTTAGCCTTCTCTTTAGCCCACATATGAGCACCTATGTTTTATTGTGTTCTAGGTGCTTTCAGGTGCCATCAGAAACAGGCTGTGGTCCTTCACAAGATGGGTCCTGGGTATTCTGGTTTGCAGGTTCCTTTCCTTGTCTTCTGCAAATCTTTCGTTTTTCTCTCAGCAGCTACCATTTTGTTGTGTTAACTCTGTCTGTTGCAACCCTCTCCTTTTTCTGATTTACTGTTTTTAATTCCTGTGGGCTCCAAATCCAGTGTTTAGAGAAGACTACATAGGCTCTGAGGGAAGGCCTTTTGGGCTTGCCTTTGGGTTGAGTGCTCAAGCTGCTGTACTTGGCCTTGTGATACTTCTTTTGGCTGCTGATATGGTTTCTGAAATTCCCTTTTGGTTCTGGTGAAGGCACATGTCATTCATAGTATCTAGTAATTCACAAAATGAAGGTTTGTTATCTCGGCTTAAGACCCTCCGTTTGGGTAACTTGATCTTTGTGAGAATGATAACGCTTGTGCTGCCTTTCTGAAAATCAGACGTATAATAAAGTATTGCTAATTAAATTTCCTGACATCTTTCCAAGTGCTTGGCTTGGAAACTGAATCATGCAAGTAAATGAGCTCTTAATATTAAGCTGTTGATTTCCAGAGTTGATTTCTCTGCTGTTCATTAAATTTTCTATCATGGCTGAAGTAGGCAGTTTCAAAATCCATTATTGTTTCATTTTGGATACTGATGATCAAACCCTGAGCCTCCTATATGACATAGGCAGATGCTCCCCCTTCCCCATATCAGGTTGTTTTATAGTTGGTCCAGTGCACATTTCCTAATGCTCCAGCTGCATTGTGAGCCACCTTCCTTTGTGGACACTGTCAGTGATTGTGTTGACAAAGCGTAAGAAAGACAAGATTTCTCTTTAAAGGCTTTGGGTAGTACAGGCTTTTTCAAGCTTTGGTATGAATATGAAATCAGATCGGGCCCCTCTCTCTCCCTCCCCCCTCCTCTCTCTCTCTCTCTCTCACACACACACACACACACACACATACACACACAAATGTGGATTCCAGAACTAGCACCAGAGTTTTGACTCAGAAGTCTGAGTTGGAAGTAGGCGTGGTAGTTCACAGACAATCTGCAGAGTTTGATATAGGCAGTCCTTAGAGTGTGCGTGCGTGTGTATTTAATGACTTATTTATTTTTATTATATGTGCATTGCTGTTTTGCTTGCATCTGTGTCTGTGGGAGGGTGTCAGATTCCCTGGAACAGGAGTTACAGACAATTGTGAGCTGCTGTATGGGTGCTGGAAATTGAACCTGGGTCCTTTGGAAGAGCAGTCAGTGCTCTTAACCACTTAGCCATCTCTCCAGCCCCTAGAGTGTGTTTTAAGAACTACTGACAATGTCTTAACATGTAAAGAGTTCTTGACAAGAAGGTATGCTTTCATGCAGAAAAGAATAAAACGGTGCTCTTTGTAACCCAATTTCTATTTCATCTGTATGCTAAACTGTAATTAGATGCTACAGGTTGATGTTTGTTTGTTTGTTTGTTTGTTTTTCAACAAGAGACCATTAGGCAATGGCCATCCCTTAAAGTTATCACTTCATAAAATTGTAGCGCTCTTAGCTGATGAAGTACAGTGATGTTCACACAATGACAAAATGAGCTGATGATCTACTTCTCAGAAGTGTCTCATCATTAAGCATTGAGGCCATGTGTGAAGCCTCTATAGGATAAGGTTGATACAGTCCAGACTGTCCTTGAACTCCTGCCTAAGCCTCCTAAATGTTTTGGAGGGCAGTGCAGTCCATCTTGCTCAGCCCATAAGTCTGTTGATTAACTACCTAACCAATAGTTAATCTCTGCCCTAAGAATGGCATTGACCTATTACATGTGTCCTCCCAAAGACAGAAGTGAGTAAAAGGTTAGAGCAAGGAAGAACATTCAGGGACTTTAAAAGTGCAGCATCAGAGAATGAATGTACCTTGAAAAGTATGCTACCAGAAATTGTATTAGTAATGTCTCCCGCAGAGAAGATTCTGGGCAGCTAGAAGGCACTTGATTGTAATTATGGATCATTTTGTCCCATACAAATTATATTATATTGCAAATTATATTGCAAGTGGTTGGGTTACCCAGCCAAAAGTATATGTGAGGCCATAAACCATGTGTCCCTCAGATACAGCCGTGATCTCTGCAACCTGCCTTCATATAGCACACCCAGAGGTGGAGCTTTCCTACTTCCTCATACAGCTTGGGGAGTGAGGGGAGTGGGGGGAGTGGAGGTGGGAGGTGGAGCTTTCCTCCTGTAGGCGCTTGACTTGAGCATCCTTCCCTTCAGAAGTTGAAGTTTCATTCCTATCCATACAAGGACCTGTTTCCTAGCAATCTTTGCTTCTCCACCATTTTAGTCTCCTATCAGAAACAATAGTGTTTTGCTTCTTAAAGCTTAATGCATGTTAATACTATCTATTATATATTAATGTCTACAATATTGCAATTCCCAGTATTGCTTATATTTTCTTCTCAATTGTTATTACTTGTTTGGTCTTCCATTTCAATTTAAAAACAATTTTTACCAAATTGATAAAGCTCCAGTAAAAACTTTTTTGTTTTCAAGCCAGAATATTTTTGAGAGGAGTTTGCTATTTGACTGTTTCATCTTACCATGTAGAAATGTAGCTCCCTCGTCCAAACCTTCTTTGTGTCTTCCTGTCTCGAGAATTCCCTCATAGAAAGTTGAACATTTTTGCTAAGAAGTACAAATGCTTTTCTTATAATAAATAAGGCACAGGTGGAATATAGAAAAACTACTTTGGGATACTTACACTATTGGCACTTAATGCTTTTTTCTGGTTGTTTCTCTCTTTTCTTAAGGTATATCAGTTACCTACAAATAATATTGACATTTTTTAAAAAATTGCATTAGCATATGAAACGTAGAAGGGTATATAGTCAAGTTTGACACAAAATATGTTCTCATAGTTATTTAAATAAAAATGTAAAATAAATTGACTTTTGATCAGATATAGACAAGAGCTTGTTTTAAAATTATCAGTTTATGGGTTTCTTTACTTTAAGAAAAACAGATTTGAGCACTGCAAAACCAGAGCTGTAAGAACCAGTTTTCTGAAACAGATCTGCGATCCCATAGATACACACGTGTGCATGAGCTCTGCAGTTTATAGCATGCCAGTGCCACTTCACTACAGACATGTGGTGAAACTGTTGCGTGCAGTGGGCTTCCTCTTTAGTGCTCTGCCCTTGTCTGCTTTCATTCGAGTTCTCTGAAAGTTTTGCTAATGCACTTTAAACAGACTGAACATCAGTAGTTAACGTTTGTTACCTGTCAAGTATTAGACTCTGATTGTATTAAGTGGAGTGTAATTGAATAACATGGTGGATTGTTGACATTTATGCTCACTTAAATAGCTGGGGGTACTGGGTCCTCTAGTGACCGCTGCTGCAATAGAGAGATGAGTCAAGTACTTGGGGAAATGGACATTGTGGATCAAGGAAAGGCTTCACTCTGGAGATGTGACGCAAGAAGAAAAAAGGACAGGGGACTAACAGAAGATATCCCGAGTGAGCGTCCTCAGAAGCCCCAGGTTCCTTTGGGGTGCTAGTCTGCCTTGCCATGTTAGCTCCACAGTAGTACTGGCTGACAGTGCCTGGGTAGTATCGGGCTCCAGCTCTCTTGAAATTAGCATCGTGTGTCTGCTCACTGCACCCATTCCCCATTCTTCCCTTTAGCCTGCTCTTCAGCATTTGTCTCTTCTGCTTGTCCCAGCTCATTCTCTTTACTGCTTCCTCCTGGATATGACCTTCATTTTAAAATGAGCCCTTTCTACAGATGCCCCTGTTGAACAGCTGGCATACAGGACTGCTTCAGTCTCCCTTCTATTCTCTGTCTGTTCCTCTGCTCTACTTTCTTCTTCTCTCCCACTCTCTTGTCTCTTTTTCTTACTTCTTTCCTTCTCTCTCTTTTAGAACTTCTGAAATTTCCTCACCACTCATGGAATCGGCCTCCTTCTTCTGTGTCCCTGTCCCCTGTCTCCCCATCGCTTTTGCACAGTAAATGCCTGCTAGGGCCATCTTCCTCCTAAAAACAGCCTTCCTTAGTCCTCCAGCAGTCTCCACCTTCTCCGTGGGCTTTTGTTTACTTCCTATTGCAGCTCTCCTACTACATGGTCTTGTTGGCTCTCTGGACTTGCCTCTGACAGTTTGTTGAGAGATAGTAGATGTGTGAAGTTAGTTTGGAAATTTGGGGCTTTTATTGGGAGAAAAACGTGACTGGTAAGAAGAAAGCATAAATGCATACTTAAGAGAAATTACAGAGAATAGTAATAGAATCCATTGTGGTTTGAGTGCTTGAGTATGGCAGAGAGGCAACTCCAGTTGTATGTATTGGGCAGCATGGATGATTACTGAGAGCCTTGTTCTGGGAAAGCCAGAGGTGGAAGGTTGAGAGGAGAATTTCTCACAGGAGAGTGTGCACCAGTCCGGGATAAGTAGACTAGGGTTTAGAAGATCTAGTTAGAGAAATTTAGAAGATAAATCAAAGAGCTAAATAAACTTTTTTTAAGCTGACACTTATAAAAGCACAGACAAAAGCAATAACATTGCCTTGTATTTGTGGAAGTCAGATAGTTTTGTTTATTGCTAGTCTTCATAGTCCTGATGGTTTGGGGAAAATCTAACTAAAGCTAGTACTAGTGATGTGTTTGTCTGTTATGAGGTTACAATTGTTCTTAGCAATATGTCCCATGTAATTAGGACACTTCACTTTGAACCTAGGATTTTGTGTTTGTGGTGCTATATCACCAAAAGATCATAAAATAAATTGAATGAAATAGAAGCTTTTGTTACTTTACAAGGGGTCTGTGAAGAATGGCAATATAAAAGGGGCAGAGGCTTGGATTTTCTTAGTTTGTAGCTTTTGTTTGTTATGTATTTGATGTGGAAGTTTGTTGAATGGTAGCTAATTTAACTGCTTCAGGTCAACTCTGAATCTAGCATTTGTCCTTTGAAACTGTGTCTCATGTGTTTATCTCTAGCTTTTATTTTCATTCTTTAATTTAAAGTTCACTTTCTCCTAATAAAAAAAAAAAAAAAGAGTGCAAAAGTTCCCTTTAGTCTTCTATGTATCCCCTTTATGAAGAGAGAGCCAGAGGCCATATGGCTGAAGCTCTGGCCACAGAGCAGGACTGTGGGGGGCTTTGCCTATTTGCAGTCCTGCTTGGCAGTCTTGGAGGTTTTCCCTGTGTAATATCAGTGTCAGTGCCTCAGCAGCTGGTCCTAAATGGAGCTCTCTTCCCTGAAAGCTTGACTGCCTCCTGCTCTAATTTTTCTCCCTGACTTGATTAGACTTTAGTTAGCACAAAAATCTTTTAATTTTTTTAAACAGCATGCTAAAATTTACAATTTCTTTCAAGAAATTCTTTCTGAATCTTAGTCTCCATAGCTGGCCATATACTGCCATATATTTCCTATTATTCCAGCATTTATATTTTCGTGGAGTCACTAATGAATTAGACTCTTGCTATATTTGCTTAGTCACCATAGCAACGTGTCTTGGTTAGTATACACCTGGGTAGCTTCCTGCAGTGTGGCATGAGGCACAGCCAGTAATTCTAATTTCTACTCATAGGCTACAGGAATTTTGTAGATGGTGCTTTTTAATTTACTGAAGAGAAGTTGTTTGATCCCACTGCTATATTGTGCTAATACCCATCACATAGTCATGGGGCTGTAAAAATTTTAATTTAGAAAAATGATTCAAACTTGTGGTATATATATCAAAGTAGTTAGCCAGAGAAATGATACTTTTTTTCTCTGTAAATACTGTATTTGATTTTTAGCCTCAATATTTTCAGGAGTCAAAGAAATTGAGTTATAAATTGAAAACTTTGTTTTGCTTTTCTTTGTTTTTGTTGTTGTTTGGTTGTTTTTTGTTTTTTTTTGGGGGGGTTGGTATTTTTGAGACAAGGTTTCTCTGTGTAGCCAGCCCTGGCTGTCCTGGAACTTACTTTGTAGACTAGGCTGGCCTCAAACTCAGAGATCTGCCTGCCTCTGCCTCCCAGTGCTGGAGTTAAAGGTGTGTGCCACATCACCTGGAGTTTTTTCTTGTTTTGTTTTTTTTTTTTTGGGGTTTTTTTGAGACAGTCTCATTCTATAATTACGCAGTGTTCAGAGTCCCTGTGTAATCCAGGCTAACTTGGAATCCTTAAGTCCTCTGCCTCAGTGTATACTGCCACACACAAAGAGCCTTCAGGTTTTTAATTTATTTTGTGTGTATGAGTATTTTGCCCGCATGTATGTATATGTCTGCCTGGTACCCTTGGAGGTCAGATCCCCTGGAACTGGAGTTGATAAGTGTTTCTGAGCTACTATGTGGGTGTTCAGAGTCAAACCCTGGTCCTCTGCAAAATCAGCACCACTGAGCCATCTCCAGCCCCCAAGTCTTCAGTTTTTAATATAATAAAGATGAAAATTGAAAGGCACTTCTCATAACAGTAATGTTTTCCGTCTTCCTGCTGTCACATTTCTGTTAGATCAACCTCTTCGAATATCATTTTACCTCCTTCTTACATACTTTTTATACTATTTTTGGTCTCACTGTACAGCCCTAGTTGGCCTGTAACCCATAGAGGTCCAACTGCTTCTGTCTCTGAAGAGCTGAGATAAAAGGCTTTGTGCAATCATGCCCAGTAACCTGTATGCTCACTTTAAGTTCTTTTACTTGCTGCTTAAACTCACACTTTCATGAATCTATTTCCACTTTGTAAATGTAATTCCTTCAGATTTCATATAGTGTAAATATGTCCTTCAGAAAACACGCATTCCTAATAGACATTTTTAGGGGAGACAAAAGTATATTATTCATGATGATAACATTTACAATTTCAAGTATCTAGTCTATTCTTAAACAATATAAAGAGTCAGTGTACTGTCTCCTGTGAAATCTCAAAGGGCTCACTTTAAGCCTCCTATGCTCCTTTCATGTCTTAATTGTCTTAAAACATTCTCCGTACTTTAAGCCACACACTCTCTATTAATTCAGTCCATACAAGTCCATATCTCTTTAATATTCTCACTTCATATTCTCATCATCTGATCCTTACTAATTTATTCCATGGCTTTAAATAAAAAAAGAAGAAAAGTAGGCATGTTTTAGACGGTTCGTTCACATGTGTGTTCGTGTATCTTTGTATCTTCTCATTTGTTCCTGCCTAACTTGGTTATGAATGAATTGTTCTAGGAGACCAGGGTTGAGCTGTAGTTGTTCCTTTACCCTTATCCTGTTCTATGGACACAGACTTTTCCCTTTCCTTCGGCCAGCATGAAAGCCTTGAGTCAGTTGTAGAGGAATCTAGGGAGAGTAACTTGGTATGAAAATATTACAAGTTGACTAACTTGGCAAAAGTTGAGGAGCTTTTATTACCTTCCTACTTTCCTACTGGTGGATCAACCTCATGTTGGTCAAGAACACAGATGTCTGCCAAAGCAGCATTTGCAAAGATCTGCATAAGTAATCCGGGTCATGATGCCAGCAGCTTAGAGAAGTAAGTATTGCCCATCACTTCATGGCACGATTCCTGGTTCCATGTAGCCTGTACTGTGATTTTACCATCTCTAGACTGATGCTGCAGAAAATGTCTCATTTAAGACAAATGCTGAATAACTTCTACAGTGCCTCCTGCTTCCACCATGCAGTTGTAGTCCTGTGAAGAAAATCATATAACCTTCATGGATCAAAATGTATTATGGGGGAAATGTTTTAGACTAGTTGTTGGTCATCATGAGTAATTCATATGTCTCAGAATTTTCCATTCAGATATGCATGTTTACTTTCATTAAGTCAGACACATTCTAGTCACTACTGGTTGAAAACTATATGAGACTTGACTGTCCCAAAGGATTAAATATTAAAAGTATATCCAGAGTCCAGTGAGCCAGGCATGGTGGCAAAATGCCTATAATCCCCGCATTGAGGGGGCTGTTGTTTCTAACAAAAATCTAGGAGAAAACAAAGTCCAGTGTGAATCATCACTTCCTACTGGGTATAGGCCCCTCTTGAACACCTGGATAGCTCATATCATAGATGGGTTTGGGATATGATATTTTCTTTAAGAGCTGCAAATATTTAAAATTAAGATAATATCTTTACCAAACTTCAGGAACCATCTGAATTTCTTCATAATATTTATAATGAATTATGATACAGGTAATTGGCTCTGCACAAGGAATTCAAATGGATGGATAGATGGATGGGAGGAAGGAAGGATGGATTTTTGAGATGGAGTCTCACTGTGTTACCCAGACCTTAAACCCCTGGACTCAAACAACCCTGCCTTACCTCCATGCCCAGTAGCTAGAACTACAGTGTGTGTCTCTGTGCTCTGCATAGAACTGTGACCGCATCACCAACACTCCGTCCTGCAGTCTCTCTCTGACAAGCCCTATTGTTATGGACAGTCCTGGTTACACTGTGATCCAGAGGCTTGGATTATTTTCAAATGGAGCAGTATTTTTTCCAATTAAAAAGGAACTAATGGTTGATTCATATGATAAGTTGCTGGGTTTAGAATCCAGAAATGGTCACATTTCTGTGTTCTATAGTATGAAGCTTGTTTTTTTTTTGTTTTTTTTTTTTTTGATCGTTTGTTTTTGTTTTTCCTAGTCTGTCTATAGCTGTCATGTACTCTGCTAAGAGCATTGTAGATGTGTCCTTCAGCCAGTTCCTGGATTCTCCACAGCAGTGTGAGAATTGGGTAGAATTACCGTTGTTGGAGAAGCTGCTGACTAGTAGCTTGGTATAGATAGTATATGGGGCTATTTTTGTTTGGTGTTGTTATTTTGAAGGTTTTTTTGTTTTGTTGGTTTGGGGTAAGATGGGTGGGGTTGTTTTGTTTTTTGTTTTCAACTGAACTATCTGGCAGCATTTGTTAAGTGATCTCCTAAGGTTTTCTTGTACTGTTAGGCCTGGCAACACCATGGCTACACTCCTTCTTAAAATGACAGTCAGCTGGAGTAAAAGACTAATGGCTCCTGGGATGGAGCATTCTCTTTCTAGTTCACCATTTACCTCATAGACCCTTGCAGACATTTTAAGTTTGATTCTCCTCCACCATCTGTTGTGGTAATCACTAGCCTCATGTTGTTCATGAGCACTCAAAATGACATCAGTGTGTCATTTATTTTAAATGACTTATAAAAGTACAAACATCATTGTGGTGGTTTGAATGAGAATCGCCTTCATAGGCTCATATGTTTCAATACTTGGTCCCTCTGAGTTGGTTGATTTGTTTGGGAAGGATTAGAAGGTGTGGCGTTTTTTGGAAGAGGTTTGTCACTAGCCAAATCTAATGCTGTGCTACGTTATGATTTGGCTGCCAGAACTACTACCTCTGATTAAATACAGCCTAAAACTTTTCTTCTCTTTTTCCCCTAGCTTGTTCAGCTCATCGATAACACATGCCTATTCTCAGCCTCAGGCATGTGAACAGGATCCCTGAAGACAGTTGTTAAGGTCATTATACTGTTTGCTCTCTGTGCTCCCTCCAGTAGTCTTGCCATTACTCAGGTGAAGCCCTAAACTTTATTCATGGCCCCTCAGATCTGCATTCTTGTAGATGGGCATCCTATTGCATGACCTTGAGGAAGCTCACCCCAAATACTGAAGTGTCTCAGAGCTGGCGGTTTCAGAACTCTTTTATGTCAACAGACATTTCAGCCTGACTCTGGTGATTTTATTACCTTTCTCACAGCCTTATGCTCACCAGTTCTCAAGCTGTACCTTCTTCAAGAACCTCCTCTCTGTGACTTGCCTAGGATACTGTGTACTCTTCCCACAGGCAGGTCCGGTTCTCTGCTGCTTTTCTTGATTCTCTCTACCATGGTTCTTTCTCTCTCACTGCCGGCCTCCTTCTCTGCCTTTCAAAAATGACATCTAGGTCTTAAGAAAATATACAGTCCTTTGTAAAGCTTGTCATTTTAAGAATAACCTGAATTACAACCAGATATAGCTGTAGCAGTGGTGTTTACATTCTGAGCTTAGTCCTCATTGGCAGTTGTTGCTGTGAGCACTTGTTGCTCAGTGTTGTTTGTAATTTATTAGCTCTGGTTGACAGCCAGACTGAGAAGGCAGTATTGCGTAGACACGAAGATCATCTGCATCTATAAAATCTTGCTTTATGATAGTATTTGCTAATGATCGATTGTGCTGTTTCCTTTCTGAACTAATTGTCCAATAAAAGTGTTGTTTTCTCATTTGCTCAACAAATGTTTATTGAATTGCTGTTATATGAAAAATTTACCAGTGAGTAACTGGGGGGGCTTACTAGTTAAAATTTGTAGACAACAGCTTAAGTCAAGGTTGGCATTTTGAGTTGATCTTAACATTTTCACCCTTTAAATATTTGTAGAATGTATATGTTATTTTTAACATGAACTTTACATTTTTATCGTATACTTAGTAATTTAATTGGAAGTTGAATTTCTAGCAAATAACTCTTAGCAAAAGCATAATGAGGATCTTTAAGTAATTTTGGTCAAAGTAATTATAAGTAAGCCATGATCCCACCTAATGACTAGTGATGCTTGCCTAAAGAAAAACATTTGGTGGGGGTGGGGGTGGTTGTTATAAAGGAACCTGTACTCTCCTCTGTGTTTGCATAGATCTGGATTAGTTATAGATAGGCTGATGACTACCAAAAAGAAATTGCTGGACTAGAGATGGCCCCGTTAGACCTATAGCACTGCATAAATTGGTCATAGTGCACACCTGTGACAGCAGGAGGATAAAGACCATCCTCAGCTTCGTTAACAAGTTCAAGGCCAGTCTAGGCAAGACTATTGGCTATTTCTTTTTGGCCAAGTCCTGTGGGAAAGTCTGTGTTCTGTTGTGTGGCTTTATGTGAACCATGTAGAGGGTGGTCTAAGTTGCAGCTCTAGTTTTTCATACTATGAGGAAGAAGTACAATGGGGAGTAGATATGCTCTTAACACAGTTTCTAGAGTGGAGTAAGAACTCTTTAAATGTCTGCCATGTTGGCTTCCCTTACCATTCTATTGATGCTCTCAGGTCACACTGACCTTGAAAGTTTTCTTTATGAAAAGAAATGTTAGACATAGGAACTGATTAATCTTAGAAAGACTCCTAATTTAGTGAGCTGATTGTGATTGTTCCCATAAAGTAGTGGCAAGGTAAAATAATTATATGTAGCCAAAGCTACATGGTGATAGTATTTGTTAGTTATTGTCCAGAGAAATAGGTTGTTCCTGACCTTACATGCTTCTATTCTAGGAATTCAAAGTTAAAAGTGTTAATTTTTCAGTTCTCTGAACTTTCGACTAGAGTGGTTTTTTGAAGTTAGAATTTGGAAGATCTCATAGTTTCTTGAAAATACAGTGATTACTTGGGAATGGTTTTACAATGACGTGGTCTGTCTCTGCTTCTTAGGTTGTAGTTACACATGCCAGAAATCTGAGCACAATTATCTTACTTGCTGTTACCTTTACTCTTTTATGCCCCAATTTAATTATGTTACGGTTTCTGTTAAATGTGTCTTCAAAATGATTTTTTAAATTTGACTGTATTTGCTGTGCTTAAGCTTCACCCTAATGCAAACAATATACCTCCCTGTGCATTAGTACAGTACTCTCCCCAGTCTGCCAGTACCCCCAACCCTCACCCTTAATAGGGACCTTTAGGAAACTCATAGGGAAACTGAGGGTGGGCCATGCACCAGATCCCCAATTCAGGGTCATGTGCCTACTCCTGACTTTGTTTCATCTTCTCTTTAAATTGGAACACTACTACAGGCAAAAGAGACAAATTGAGAATTTCTCTCTTCTGACTTTGACCAAAACTGACTACATTGAATTTTTTTCCCCATTTTAGCAAATGTGGGTGAATTTTTGAACCCCTAAAGCTAGGTGACAGCCAAGAGCTGGCGTGATAACCCTATTGTGTAGATAGCTGTCAGAGGAGCAGAGGTTGTTATTTGGGGCTTCTGTTTTGAATTAGGTGTAAGTGTCTGTGTGTGGGTGTGTACACGTTAGTACAGGTGCTAGTGGAGGCCAGAGTTGATATTGCAAGTGGTTATTAGCTGCCCCTAGTGCTAGGAACCAAAGTCGGGTTCTTTGCAAGCATAGTATGCACTCCGTATGCTCAATATGTTCTAAGCTCCCAGAGCACTGTCTTTAAAGCACACATTTGTTTACTGCTTTGCTTTAAATTTCTTGTTTTGAGGGCTGGAGAGATGACTCAACATTTAACACACATACTACTCTTCCAAAGACCTGAGGTCATTTCCCAGTGCTCACTTGGAGCAGCCCAGAACTACCCATAACATCAGCTCCAGGGGGGGTCTGACACCTTCTTCTGGCCTCTACCAGGAACTGCACTCACATGCACATACCCACACACAGACACAAATACACAGTTATAAATTTAAAAATTAAAATTTTGGCTATAAGCCAGGCGGTAGTGGCATATGCCTTTAATCTCAACACTTGGGAGGCAGAGCAGGCAGATCTTTGTGAGTTCAAGGCCAACCTGGTCTACAGAGTGAGTTCCAGGACAGCCACAGTTACAACAGAGAAACCCTGTCTCAAAAAAAGAAAAAGAAAAAAAGTTTGGCTACATAAAAATAATGTATGTTGACAAACAAGTATGATTTGTGACTACCATAGTATTTATAAACATGTTTTCAAGCACTTTCTCTGTGATAAGAGAAAAATACTAAAAACCTACAGTTTCTTCTAGCCTTCTAATGCACAGGGTTTGTTTGTTTTTTCTGAATTAATTTTCCTGTAGTGGTATTAGGAATTCACGTCAAGCATCTGTTAAGTGGTTCATTAAAAAAAAAAAAGATGATCAATAATACTGTATTTCTTATGCCAAGCATGGTGCCACACACCTTGAATTCTAGCTCTTGGGAGGCAGAATCAAGTGGCTCTCTGAGTTCAAGGCCAGAAAGGTCTACATAGTGAGACGTTATCTCAAAAAGCAAACAAAGAATATTGTATTCGTGATTACAATTTCTTGGAAGTAACATTGTACTTTTGAATGTTCTGAAAAAAAGATAAAAGCTAAGACTTAGGCTTAGACACAGTCAGGACACAGAGGCATTTAGCTTTCTCCTCATTCAGACTAATACCTCCGTATGCAGTTGACTGTTCTGTTTTATGAACTGAGTATTTTCAAATTGTATTGTATTGAAAAACCCAGATAATCCTTGTTTTGATGTTGAAAGTGTGTTGAAGCCAGCAGTGTTTAATTTAGAGCATTGTTAATAATAAAATAGAGTTGCAAATTGTTCTGGCACATCATGAGATAATGTTAAATGAATTATTTAGTGTTAAATAAAAAAGCCTGTTAAACTATTTTAAACTATTCACGGTTAATGAAAATATTTTAAGATTAAGTTCTTTTGAAATGTGTTGTGTTTTCAGTCCATAGATTAACCTTTTGAATTTTGAGTCATAGGATGTCCTCTTTTAATTAAAACAAAACTCTGGGAATTGACTTTATAAACATAATAGAAAGGTTAAATTTTTGTATAAGCTCTTTATTTAAAACAAAACAACAGTGTGTTCCTTTATTTAAAACATTTGATGCCTTGAGAATAAACATGGCACAACTCTGATGAAATTGACTTTTAGAATTGAAAGGAAAGCTGCCTCATGTACATGAATCAGGATGCAGAGGCTACAGATAAATGCAGTGTACAGGATGGCAAGAATAAGCTGCCATTTATAAAGAGCACTTCTTCAGACATGGGGTAATGGGAATGATTAGTGTGGAAGGAAGGAGCTGGAGCTGTGTCTTCCTTGTCTTGAGAAGGATTATGGAGAGAGATGCTTGAAGTGTGGCAGGCAACCTGATGGCAACACAGGAACCGCCTGAAAAGGCCAGTCCCCTGAGAGTGCCTGAGTGCTGAGTGCTGAGCCCTAAGAGGAGAGGACCACATTTAACACTAGAAGTGTGTTTAGAAACAGGCTCCTACTTAATTGTGCCTGTTTGTTTTGTTTTGCCAAGGAGTTACATGCCTAGTTCTGATACTTTGTGAACATTTTTTATCTGTCTGTATCCCTCTGCTCTTCTGAGAGGTCTTTCCCCCAATCCCTTCAAGACTGCTCCCCTTTATCTTTTCTGCCTTACCTATGAGCCTGAGCAGCACTGCACCAGCTTACCATCAAAGCACACATGTGGTCACCTTTCTTTCATTTCACTTAAATGAATGCTGAAATTTCACTGTTGACTGAATGCTACCTGCCCTGTCCTCAGGACAGCTGTTAACTACGTTAGGTTAGTGTCTGGAATAAAGCCTTTGTCATTGTATCCCCAACCTCTAACCAAATGGTGCTATTTTCTTTTCAGTATAACTTTTCTTCTGATTTTAAAAGTCATGAGTATTTATTTCAGAACTTTTAGAAGATTCAACAAAAATCTTAAAATATGCTAATTTTGATCTCTTCCTGTCTTTCGTGTAGTTCTACATTAAAAAATAAATAAATAACTGAGTCTAGTGAAATGGCTCAGCAGTTAGAACTACATGCTGCTCTTCCAGAGGACCAGCCCCATGCAGTCCAGCACCCTCTTTTGTCCTCCTTGGGCACCCATATAGGTGTGACATACACACAACACGCATTCATATAAATAAAAAGAAATCAAAAAAAAAGAATGCAACAGATACGCTGTTTCTAACCTAGTTCTTAGTTTCTTTGCTATATTGCACTCGTTGATTCCTTAAAGGCTTATCTGCCTTGCTGCATTACATTCTTGAGTGGAGCTCTCAGTGAGATTCATGAATGATAAGCCCAAGTGTTTTTCCAAAAATGCTTTTATTTTATGCTTATTCTTCAATTATAAGTTAGCCAGATATGGCAGGCAATTTTCTTGAGTATATTACATTTTGTATTCTGATACCCTGCTGCTGAAAAATCTAAAGGTACAATGATACCTTTTGTGGCTTATATAAAAATAGTTACTTTTGAGAGCTACTTTCCCCTCTTAAAACAGATTTTGGGATTTACTGTGCTTATAAACCAAATGAATTAATTTTTAAGGAGCAAATTTAGTATATGAATTAGGATACAACAAAAATCCTAAAATCACTGCTTAAAAAGATACAGGCACTCATGGAGGAGTGTCTTCTTGATATACATGGGCTCATGCGTTTATTTTAGGTTTTTTTTTTTTTTGAAGGCAGTATTTTGAGTTACATTTAACTCAGATGGAGTTCTGCAGTATTCTAGGCCAGTGCTGTCCAGTAGAGGTTTTTGTGGTAACAAAAATGTTCAAGCATCAATGTCTGATCACGTAGCTACTAGTCACTGGACAGTGAATGTTAAGGTAGTCTGTTTATGCATCTTTATTCTTATAAGGATAGTGGAAGCTTTGGCTAAATCACCTGATGAATTTTAGACAATAGTCATTTAAGACAATTTGTTTTGCTTGCAGGGTTTGGCTTACCCATGCCACACAGTTTCAGAACTACATTTAGGACTGTAGTGACATAACTTGTATGTTGAGCTTATGGGGCTAGTTTTTACACTGTAGTAGTTTTTCAGTGTTTTGTTTTTTTTTTAAGTATTATAGTAACGCTACTGTGATATTCTGAGCTAACTTGCTTATATTTTATTAATAATTGGCATAACTCTACAGGATCCACTCTACTAAGCAGTGCATTAACAATGTCTTCTCTTTTTCAGGTTGCAAATAGAAGAATCTTCCAAACCTGTGAGGCTATCACAACAGCTGGACAAAGTTGTAACAACCAATTACAAGCCCGTGGCTAACCATCAGTACAATGTAAGTCTTCTCTGTAAGTGTCTTTCATCATGTCCTCGTTCTTTTTAGCATCGTAGATCCTTTGGCTCCGGATCTTAGCCATCATGCAGCTTCCTGTGACCTGTGCTGAGCCTAGAGAGGACGCTTGCTCTATATCCAGAGCTGTGTGGCAGCAGGGAGCCACCGACCAAATAAGTTTGGGTTTTACAGAGAGATTTTTTTACATTGAGAACACTTCAGTTCTCAGTGTTTCTAATTACAACATACTTCATAAATAATTTTAAATTTACTAATTTTTGTTTTCCCTACTTATATGTTTAACCAAAGCAGTTTTTAATATGTTGACAAATTTTCAAAGATCATACATAAATAGGCACAACTATGTGCTATTTTCTTTTAATTATTTGAAAATTTTAAGAGTTCTAGAACATGTCTTCCTTGATTGTTAAGATTACATTGCTTCTTTTTGGGTGTCATGGGCATTTTTATGGTCCATCACTGCTATGCAAAGTGAGGACTGCCTGTGATCACCTGTGTTCCTAAACCTTTCTATTGAAATATATGTATAGCACAGTGTGGAATAGAGATGTAAATTGCCTTCTTATGTATGTTAGCATATCATATGCCAGTTACCATTGTGAGTTCCTCAAAAAATTGCTTGTCATCTTCATTCCTACCTTTTGAAGTGTAACTACCACCATTACACACATGAGTAAAACCGACTGATCCGAATATTTGACCCAAGCATTCTGGCTTAGAGGTTGTGCTGGCTAGTTTTATGTCAGCTTGATACGAGCTGGAGTCAGTTGAGTAGTAGGAGCTTTGTTTAAGAAAAGTCCCCATTAGATTGTCCTGTGGGCAAGTCTGTGGTGCATTTTTCTTGATTGGTGATTGATGTGGGAGGGCCCAGCTCATGTGGGCACTATAGATTGGAGGTCCTGAGTGCTGTAAGAAGGCAGGCTGAGCAAATCAATATGTATCACTTCTCCATGGCCTGCTCATCAGTTCCTGCCTCCAGATTCCTGCCTTGAATTCCTGCCCTGACTTCCTTGGATGATATACTGCAAGATGAAAGAAAATAAACCCTTTCCTCCCAAAGTTGCTTAGAGTTATGGTGCTTTATCACAGCAATAGAAGCCCCTACTGAGATAGGAACCAAATGCTTAACTGGTGCGTTTGTAGCTGTAGAATGCTAACAGTGCTAAAGCAGCCCAGGGAAATGTGATGAATTCCTGAAGATAAAAGGAAGCCCAAATAACAATTAATAGATAGAATCTTGAGTCCTATGTTGTTGATTAGTTTCCTTTTGGTCCAAGTTTAGGAAAAAATAAAACTTCTATATAAGCTAGGCCTTAAGCACAGGTTTAATACTCAGTGCCTTGATACTCAGACTTGATAGAGAATGGTATCTGAGTTCCTTGTGTTTCTTTTGTATGAGATAGCAAATGCTTATTTCATACAAACAAGCATCTGCAGTGGGCAGAAGACTCACATCCATTCCCATGTCACAATTCACTTCACTGACTGGGTTAAAGGAAGCAGGCAGCAGTTCAGCAGTGTAGCCCCTGGTTATGCTTTAGGGAGAAAGTAAACTAAAGAAGAGGGCCTGGAAAAGTGGAGTCAGCAGTGTTAGGTAATCCAAGAGAGCTGTTTTTCTGTTGTCTGTTGATTAAGACAAAGAAATGAAAGGCAGTTTCTGTGTCCTCTTTCTTTTTTCTAGTTGTTTCTATCCTTGGCTCAGAATGATGTCATGTGGTATTAGAATGAAGTAATTCTAACAATGCATCAGTCGGTGTCTTTATTGTGCTACACCATAGAATGTGCTTGCGCAAACCTATGAGGTATAGCTTAGTCCTAGGCAATATGATGTGTACTGTCTCTACATGTCCAAACATACTGTACAGGACTCCACATGCAACTTCCTGGGGCCCCATGGGAAAAGGAAGTACTGAGACAAGACTGTGTTGTTTCTGCTCTCTTCTTCATTGGAATGCTCTTCCTGTGCTTCCAGAATCTGCCTTTGTCCTCCTCTTAGGGACCAGGCGTATGTGTGCAGTTTCTATTCTGGTATGTTTTTATCTCAGTTAAAGGCAAGACAGCTCATACTTCCCCTAGGTTACAAGTTTACAAAGGTGGTTGCTTTCTGGAGTAAATTTTGGTGTGTGTGTGTGTGTGTGTGTGTGTGTGTGTGTGTGTGTGTGTGTATGAGAGGGAGAGAGAGAAAAGGGGGCTGGGGGCAGACTATGAAAAAATATTTTCCTTTGGGCCTAGCAATCTTAAGACTAAAATGTATAATAGTAAGGCAAGATATGTATGTAGTAATGATTGGTTTCCCCTTTTGCTTAATACAGAAAAACATGGGAAATGATTTCCAGCATTGAGCTTGCTTAAATATTTTAGATTTATTAGTTTTAGGTCATGGGATCTACTGTGAATTTACCCCAGTTTTCTTCACAAATCCTTTGAGTTGTTGGAATTGTAAAAGTATGGATGTGTTGTCAGAAGTGCTGTTAGGCAGCCAAGTTCTCTCTTTGGGGTAGGCAGGGAGGAGAGCTAGGGAAGAGTGTCATCAGCCCACATCAGAGATGTCTTTTCTGGGCAGCAGGTGTTTGCCTGTGCCTGAGAGAGTCCCCCTGGTGACCTGCCTTGCTGAGCTGTCACCTCTTCCTGTTCTCTGCTTATGCCTTCCTTAGATCCCAAGTTGGGGCATGGTTAGCATTTCCTTTGAAGTAGGGAGCACATCTTTCTGTTGTATTAACCACCATTTTCCCCCTAACTCCATTGCGAATCCCCCTGTGCTGCCATAGACCATTAGTCCTAGGATGAAAGCCAGTCCTCTCTAGGGGGATGACGCCAGTGCTTGATAGTAGGGCAGTTCAGATCTCTGCCTTGTTGACGTTAACACTCAACCTGGTATATAGGCCATGTGTTTAGAATACATTGTGTTCTTTTTACTACTAAAATTAGTATGAAGTCACCGTATTCTGAGTTCTTCATTCAGGTATAAAGCTGTAAGACATCTGTTTTAACAATCTCTTTACATTACATGACATTTCAGTTCAAGCCCAATACCTCTGTTAGGATTGTTATGATATAAATGAGTGAAATGAGTTATCTAATAATCTTTGATTAAGACTTTGCTTATATAGAAACAAAACATTTGAGTGTTTGGTGATTGTTTTATATAGGAACGAATTAGAATGGACTGAGGAGCCTGCATAGCTTTAAAAACCATGAGGTATTCTAGGGTAATAGCGATTTTAGAAATTTTTATTATGCTGTGCAAAACCTTACTTATTTATCCAAAAGAAACATTAATTTTTAAGATATTGAGAAATCACCATTGTTTAAAATGAACAATTTAGAAGTCACATAATGAAACTCTTAATGACATTTAAATCGCTATAATATTGAAATGTTTTCAAAGATTTGCAGACTAGTGCTGTGTTGTGTGACCCAGTGATTCACTTCAATTGTTGAGATTTTAAAATGGAAAGTGCAAAATTTCACATAAACATACAAAATCTATAGTCTTACCTTGGGGTAGGGGGAGCATTAAAGGTCTTGCCCGTGATAGGCAAGGCATCTACAACTGAGAACATACCAGCCCTGCCCCTGCTTAGATCAAAACTAAACACTTTGCACTTAACTACCATATGCATCCTGTGCCTTCTGCAGTCCTTATGCTAGCCAGACATTTTTTTTAGCAAAAGAGTAGAAATTGTAACCATGGAGCAATTCACTACTGTCTCACATTATGAGTTTCTTGGGTTTGGTACTAAATTCAGACTTTGAAACCTCTTAGGTAGTAAATATAGGTGAGTAAGAAAGTGGAAAAACTGACATTTCCCTTGCTGAAAAAATGATTTATCAGTCTGTCAAGTAGAAACAATGATAAAGTAATCAGATCTGACAAGAATGTGGCTCTTTTCAGAATGGAAATTATCAATATCACTGTAACTTGTCATTTTCCATCTTTATTGATGACTCAGTTGTGTCTTTCTTGAGAATTATAACAACTCCAGATACTTTAAGCAAAAAGGGATTTAATATAGAGAATTTGTTTTCAGGTATTTTACAAATACAAAATGGAAAGCCATGGTCTTAAAAGAGTAGGAGGTTAGCTACCACAGAAGGAAAAGGGGAGAAAAGAAAATCTCCCTGCCTCTCACCACCATTTTTCTATTGGCAGAAGGGCAGCTGGAAACCAGCTAACACTCAGATCTTGGGAATGTAGCCTGTAGGCCCCTGCAGCCACCATCACCACCAAGGACTAGAGCCAATGGCATGGACTATGAAAATAACTGGTGCTTATTAACCTTTGTGGGTTTGCACCAGTCTTTTTTCTTTGTAGATCACTCTATTTTAAAAGCAAAGAATAAGGTGGTTTGTTTGTTTGTTTGTGGTGGAGAAAAGATTATGTTTGGGGATGCTCCTATATGTGCGCACATGTGAAAGCCAGAGGTCAACATTGAGTGTCTTCCTTCAGTTATTCTATACCTTGGTTTTTTGATACAGGGTCTTTGGACTATCTGATTCAGCTAGAATGGCTAGCCAACAAGCCCCATATGTCTGAATTCAGTCCTCATTTTTTAGAATAATACATGATTTTATATCTATTTTAATTTTTAAAATTTTGTGTGCAACTCATAATTTCCATGATAATTTATAACTTATTAAGATATACAAATGTGATTCACTCATTTAAGGTTTTTTTCTTGTAGAGATATTAGTCAAAAAAGTATAATCAGGCCACACTTTTAATCTCAACGCTTACTCTTAAGGCAGATGGGTCTCCGTGAGTTCAAGCCCAGTCTGGTCTACATACTGAGTTCCAAGCCAGCCAGGGTTACATAGTGAAACTCTGTCTTTAAAAAATAAAAAAAAGTAAAATTAAGAGCTGGGTATGTGCCTCATTTGGTAAAGTGCCTAGCAAACAGGAAACCCTGAGTTTAAACCCTAGCACTACATAAAGTTGATCATGGTTGTATATGACTGTAATCCCAGCATACTTGAGGTGAAAATAAAAGAATCAGAAGTTCAAGGTCATTCTCAGCTATGTAGCAAGTTTGAAGCCAGCTTAGGCCACACAAGATCTTGTCTTAAAAAAATAAAGACATGTAAGTAAAATTAGCTAATGTATAAGACTCCTGCCAACTCTTGATCTCTGAGTCAAAGTAAAGGCACCTCTGTCTGTTGGACTTGTGTCATCATCTGCCTGTGTGATTTCACATGTGATCTGTGGCCTCGTAAGGAACGGTCCTCTGCTGTCTGGATGGTGCTTCTTAATGTGGCTTGTATGCTAGAATCACCCAAAAGATTGCTCTCCTGAAGAGGGGAAATGCCTCCAGAAATTATCTCAGTAGATTGAATGTGAATTGTGTCTTAAGCTCCTGGGTTATTCTAGTTTGCAGCCACCAATCCAAAGACAGAAACTTTTTTTATAGTTGTCTGCCATCTGTTGAAAAAAGAATTGGGTTCTGTAATGGCACCAGGAGACAGTCTTCTAAACTGAAGACATACCTTCTTGTCTTTGTTACCATCTTGTTTGAGTTTGAGAAAGGACTTTTTATCTAGCTTTTGGTGATAAAGGAACTAAAAAAGTAACTGGAAAGCACTTGTTGAAATAATAGGGTTGTTACATAAAACCTTCAGGTGACACCCTGCCCCCAGGAACTGGAAAGAAATTTTATGTTTATGCATAGTCCTTTCCCTTCTGTGAGAGCCAACTGCTAGTCTCAAGAACTAAGGTTGTTGAGCTTTGAGATTTTCAAAGTTAGATGCATAAATTTTTAATTTTGCTCATTAAAATAGATGTCCACAGGACTATGGCATAAGGGCTTTTTAGCAATATTTCCCTGCTGTAGTTTAACATAAGCATATTACACGCTTTGTCCTTTTGAATTTGCATACCAAGGACTGACCTGCTTTAAAGATTTACTTTTTCCACAAGAGATCATAACACACTAATCAGAAACAGAAGCATTGGCAGAGGGAGAGGAAGTGATCTTTCACAATGATTTAAACTACAGAACCATGGTAGTCAAGGCTGTCACAGTCACTTCAGAAGCTGGAATAAAAGCCTCTCGAAGACTGCCTTGACAAAGCAATCAGTATTTCTGCAAACAACAGTCTAGAAATTTACAGACATCTGAATTACAATATTTTAATTGGTAGTGGGTGGATTTATAATTATAGTCGGTGATTAAGGTTTCAGTAATAACGATTGAGCATGTCTATACCACATCCACAGTGGATTTTCAGCATGCAGTTACATTTTAATCTTGAATAACTTGTTTTCTTGAGAAAATAAAATTAATTGAATCTGATAAATTTGAGGAATATAAACATTTATAACTGGAGACTAAGCTTAAAGTGCTTTCTGAGAGTTGACATTTATCTCTAACAGTTGGCTCTGCAGTGATCTGGTCAGTGGAGGTGATAAAAGATCAGTAACTAAAATTTACATGACATAACAGTCACTTCTGTTCCAACAACTATCTTAGTAATTTATACCTTGTCCTGGGCTGCTAATGAGCTGGCTGTTTTGCATATCTTTCCCGAATAGTTAGTTCCCTTTGCATCAATGAGAAACAAAATTCCCAAAGGGAGAATAGTTTAAAAAGAAGCAATATTACCTTAAAGCAGTCTTCTCCTGGGCACAGTGGTTCATAGTGTTAATAGTTTATTTGCATAGCCTTATTTGTAATGTTAAATTGATAAAATACTAAGGGTACCTTATTAAACTGTGTAGCTTAAAGAAGAGCAGTTACCTCAAGGTCTTATCTTTGTCCTAAGTACACCATTAGGTGTTAGTGGGGTTGGAGAGACGACTGACTCAGCTTTGAGAGCACTGGCTGCTCTCCCAAGGACTTGGATTTGATTACCAGCACCCCCATGGGGCACTCACAACCCTCCATAACACCAGTCCCAGGGGATCTGTTGACCTCTTCTGGACTTTGTGGGCACTATGCACAAATACAGTGCACAGACATACATGTATGTGAAACACCTGTCACATAAACTAAAAGGAAAAACAACAGCATTGGGTACTAATAGTTTGATGCATTTAAGTCCCTTTAATATGATGTGAATGCTGGAACTATTTGGCTGATAATACCACAGAGGAGAGTTTGGATTATGAACCCATCTTAGACATATCAAAAAAGATTTAACAATTTATTTTAAAACTAGTCTTTTTCTGTAAGTTCTCCATGTATGGACCCTAAATACAGTAAGTATGTGTTCTGTTTTCCTTTAAGAATGTAGAGTTAAATTTCTAGTACCTAAAAGCTCTCTATAGAGGACTAATATTTCCATGTTCATCATTGCTGTTTTAGCTATCTGGGTTTTCAGATCACATTTGCAGTGGTGTTTGGGGGTTTTTGTTTTGCTTTCAGCATAACTAACCTTGATCCTCTGTAGCTAAGGATGACCTTGATCTCATGCTGGGGCTGTGGAGTGCAGCCTGCCCTGTGTGTGTTCTCCCCTTCAGCCAGCATGTTCAGTGAGAACATGCCAACCAGGAATTTTTTTAACCTACGTAGTGTTTGGTCATTTTCTTACTAATTAACACTTACTAATTGAAATTTAATCAACTCTTAATCTTTAGTGTTGTCTGATTTTTTTTTTTAATTTATTCTAAAATTTTACCTTTGAGTCAAGAGTCAAGCTTTTCTGGCTCTAGATTTGGAGATTGGAAAAAACAAACACACATAAAAGTCTGTCTCACATTGCCAATGTGTGCCTTCCCCGAAGTGAACCATCTTACTTTAAATTATTTTCCTGGTGATCGTCTAGCTTCTCCAATTATTTCATACAAAAAAAGATCTTGTTAATCTGCCATCACTCCTCCCCTCTCCTGAGTTTAGTTTCTACTGAACTCCTCCAGCATAAATTAAAGCTGGGATGGGAGTGTGCTGTAATGCTCTGGATTCATGGCTTGATCCTGGTCCCTTGAGCTTTCTTTCTACCCAGTATAATCATTGTCTTAGTTCCATCTTTTGGACCCAGGAAAAGCATGTGTCCTTCTAAATCTACATACATATGTAACTATACATACATACATAGCTACACATAGTATTTTTCTTTTATGATGTTTTCAAGGGACACTTCTTGCCCACTCCATTTTTTTAATGTATTTTTTTTCTTTTGCTATTGAGGCAAGCATTCTCCCACTGATCTCTATCCCCAGACCTGGTTTTAACTTCTAATTTCAACTGGTCTTGCTAAATTGCCCAGGGTGGCCTTGAATTCACTCTTTAATCCACAAAGCCTTGAACTTTTGGTTTCCTTGTCTCAGCCTCCAGAGTAGCTGGGATTACTGGCCTTCCCTATTAGGCCTGGCTCACTGAGAAAATCTTGAAACTGACTGGGCTTTATTTCTCCCCAACAGTTTCATCTGTGGCATGCATTGTGGCTTTTTCTTCATTGTGATCTTGTCCTAGGAAGTTCAGTGATGTCTACCACTGCTTTTAAAATAAAGAACATAAGCTTAAGTGCCTTGGACCAGAATTAGCGAATTCTGAAGTTGGCTCTGAAGTGCATGTGCTGGTCTGAAGCTGGTCCCTACATTACAGATATCCCAGTGTGCAGGGCCCTGTTCTCTGCTGTCTTTCT
Source organism: Cricetomys ansorgei (assembly GCA_026225945.1). Classification (NCBI taxonomy): domain Eukaryota; kingdom Metazoa; phylum Chordata; class Mammalia; order Rodentia; family Nesomyidae; genus Cricetomys; species Cricetomys ansorgei. Next base: position 5,958,863 of record JAMJFZ010000713.1, on the reverse strand, counting down.
CCAGCCCACCGAGGCCTTAGTGACCTAGTAAGGCTTCGAGACTAACCTTCCTCCAACAAATTATTCTGCCTTTCCTTGAAAAAAAAAAAAAGTAAGCATTACTAACTGAAATAAATAAATAGGAGCTGTATATTTTCTCTCTTTCATGTGTCTGCACAAGCACACGTTCATGGAGCCAATGGGACCACCTACTTTTTTTTTTTTTCCACTTTCCTCCCCTCTCCCTCCTCCTTTTGAGACAAAGTTTCCCACTGACGTGGAATTCTTCCAGAAGTCTGTCTGTCTCTGCCTCCCCAGCACTGGGATTACAAGCACTTGCCACCAGGCCTAGCTTTTTATCTGGATTCTGAGGGTAGGATTCAGGTTCTCATACATTTAGTAACTGAACTACCTTCCCATTGGATTATTTTCAGTGCAAAGATAATTTTCTACAAATGATTAGTACCAGGATGATAATATGGGAGAGAACTACTTTTCACATTTTACTGATAATCATTAATTGTACAAAATACTGGGTTTCCATACAGCATTTCATACATGTCTGTAATTCACTTTGAGCATTTTCAATCCCCTGTTATTATATCCTTCTCCCCACACTGTTCCCCTTCTTCTACTTTCAAGCTCTCCTACTTTCATGTATTATCTCTAGTTTTCCTTTTTTTAATTATTATTGTTATATGTTGTCTTAGTTCAGGTTACTATTGCTGTGATTAAACACCATGATCAAAGCAAGTTTGGGAGGGAAAGGTTTATTCAGCTTACACTTCCATAGCACTGTTCATCATTGAAGGTAGTCAAGACAGGAACTCAAATAGGGCAAGAACCTAGAGGCAAGAGCTGATGCAGAGGCCATGGAGGGTTGCTACTTAATGGCTTTGTTCTCATGGCCTGCTCAGCCTGCTTATAGAACCCAGAACTACCAGCCCAGGGATGGCACTACCCACAATAAGCTGGGCCCTCCCCCATTGATCACTAATTAAGAAAGTGCCTTACAGCCAGATCTTACAACCATTTTCTCAATTGAGGTCCCCTTTCGGATAACTCTAGCTTATGTAAAGTTGACATAGAATCTGCTAGGTTCATTTAGTGTTGCTTATGTGTATACATTTGTGTATACACTGACCGCTTGATATTGGATAATCAATTGGAGCTCATCCCTAAGGAAGATTTGATTCTTCTCTCAGCAATAGTCACAGTTGCTTGTGGCTCTTCATTTAGGCTTGGGGCTTTCTGAGATTTCCCCCATTCAAATTTTATGTCATCTGGTGTCATTATTCAGGTCTTGTTTGGGCATCCATAGTGTTGTATTTTCATGCGTGCTGCTTCCCTGCCACATACAGAAGATACTGTCTCACAGCAGATGTCCTGTTCTCTGGCTTTTAACAGTCTTTCCGCCTCTTTTTCCGCCATGTTCCCTGGGTTGTGTTGTCAATTGATATAACTGTTGGCGGTAGGCACCCCAAGGTCAGTTGTTCTCTGCTTTTGACCATTTGTAGCTGTCTGTAATGGTCTCCATCTGCTGCAAAGAGAAGCTTCTTTGATGAGGGGTGAGAGTTGCTTCCAATGCTGTTATGCATGAAGACACCATGGGATACTTAAAACATACGGTCCTGGTGTCTTGATTTTATTTTTTTTATGTTAAAAAAAATTAGAGCATATTATACAGGTAAACTTAGAGGGTACCTGATGTAAGATAAAATGAAAATTCAGAAAAATAGTTTAATGGAGTCAGTACATCAGTGTGTCAATATAAAGCAGTAGCACAGCATCAAAGGGGAGGACACTGGTACTGCCATCTCCATTCTTCATCACTATTGCTTCCAAAACTTCTCAGTTGCTAGAGAACCTATCCTGCAACAAGTCTGTGCCCGAGGACTCTAAGAGCTGTTACCTACCATCCATAGTATACTTCATATAATGATCTTACTCTGTTTTAGTTATCAAAAACAAAGTCTGCAAATTAGTCTCTGGACAATCCAAGCTAACCAAGGAAAAAGCTTACTTGGGGGGAAATGAACACATTACATATAAAGCTTCAAGAGAGACTGAAAATCGTGTATAGAGCAGTGTTATAACCATCCTAGAGCCTGAAAGGTACTGGGAGCACTGGGACAGCAAGAGTACCGGTTCTGAGTCCCTGCCAGTGGCCTGGTGCCTTGGAACTTTATAGTTCTCAGATGACCAAGGCAGAAATGCCTATTTCTGATTATGTTGAATTGATACCTTTCTTCTGGTTTTGCCTGTAGATTGAATATGAAAGGAAGAAGAAAGAAGATGGAAAGCGAGCTCGAGCAGACAAACAACACGTCCTAGACATGCTGTTTTCAGCCTTCGAGAAACATCAGTACTATAACCTTAAGGACTTAGTTGACATCACCAAGCAGCCTGTGGTATGTATATGTTATGCTGATTGTTAAGTATACTCTACTTCATTGAATGGTATTAGTGAGGAGAAGCATGATTAAGTTCACATCCACTCTACTAATGACAGAGTTTATGCCAACACTCAGAAAACAAGTCTTAATTAATGCAGCTATGTCTTTTGAGCATCTGCTTCATTATTTTAGATTTAAAATACATTTAAGGGCCATTGAGATGGCTCACTCTATAAAGGCACTTATTTTGAGTGTCTGATGATAGGAAAGGAGAGAGCCCACTCCTGAAAGTTGTGTTCTGACTGCTACACACATATCAAGGCATTCATGTGTGCAAGCACATGCGCAAACACAGTAATAAAATGTTAGGGCCCAGAGAGATGGCTCAGTGGTTAAGAGCACTGGCTGCTTTTCTAGAGGGCTCCGATTTGATTCCTTACACTCACATGGTGACTTGCAACCATCTGTAACTCCAGATCCAGGAAATCTCACAACCTCTCTGGCCTCTGCAAGCACTAGGCGTGCACATAGTACACAGACATACATGTAAGGCAAAACTCCCAAGCACATAAAGTCAATAATAATAATAAAATTATAGATACAGATACTTTTAACAGAAGTAATTTTATAGGAAGAAAAGGAATCAGTCTCCTCCTCCTCCTCCTCGTCTTCTTCCTCTTCTTCTTTTTCCTTCTTTTGTTTTTGTTTGTTTTTTGGTTTGGGGTAGGTACACCTGCCTCTGCCCAAGTGCTGGGATTAAAAGTGTGGGCCACCGCCCCCTGGCTGGAATCCATCTATTGTTAACATTGATCTGAGATATGGTAAACAGTTCACATTCTTTTTTAATTTTTGTTAAAGTACTCAGGCTGTAGCGTTAGCAGCTCAGCTTAATGACTTCATTCCCTTTGACATCAAAGCCTGAGAAACAGCATCCAAGCTAGATTAAAATATTTTTAAAAGAATAATTTATTAGCAAGCTGTGTTTCTTCTGGTTTTAATGAGGGTTATCATCGTTACTTTTATATGTAAATAATGCCTACATAAAAAGGCCGTTCCAGACACTCTGACAGCAGATAAGCTATTCTTACAGAGTTAAACATACACACAGTTAAATATGGGGAAATAATCCGAGTGAGGGACATTCTAGGAAAGCTGGGAAAAGCAAGTTCTTGTTCTTAACATGGAATGTTAGACTTATTCATTTTGCATCTGGAAAGGGAGTTAGACTGTCCGGGGCAGATGTGGGCAGATCTTTGTAATCTTAGTACTTAGAGCTCTACCAGGGAGAGCACAAGCTCAAAGCCAATGTGAACTACTATATAATTCATACGTACCCTGTCTCCAAAAACTCTGTTTTCAGTCCAGGGGTGTGTGTGTGTGTGTGTGTTTCACTCTCTGTTGTTCGAGTGCTTGCCTGCATTTACGTCTGTGCCTGGAGAGACCAGAAAAGGATGTTGGATGCTGGGAATTGAACCTAGGTCCTCTGAAAAAGCAGCCAGAGCTCTTAACCACTGAACCAGCTCTCTAGCTATGGTCAGATAATTGTTATATAGTGGTACTTTGTGAATCTCTTGCACTAGATCTTCTTCACTACTGATCTAGGATAGTCCTCTGGAAATCTACTAACTTTAATGAGAAATTAGTTACATTTTCTAAAGAACAGGTAAGTAGCTTGTATCAAATTCTCATGGTGGACCACTGATTTGGAAAGAAAATCTGCTGTATAACAGTAGTTAAAGGCTGTACCACCTCAGCAGCCAGATCCTTTTTAGAGAGGGGGCCTTGCCATGTACCTGCTGAAACTTGCCATGTTGTCCAGGCTAGCCTCAAGTTCCTGGTTCTCCTGCCTCAACCTTCTGAGGGCAGGTTTGTGCCATTTCTGGCTCTTAACCTTTTATCAATACCAAGTCTGCAACCATGAAGTCTGGCCCACACAGATCCTCAGTATTATTAGCAGTAACAGTACTGTCTGCATGCTGACCTTTATAATGCCATTGCCTTCACACACACACACACACACACACACCCCTCCTGCCTTTCCCTCTCCTACTCCTCCTCTCTCTCTCTTCCTCACATCCCATCCCCCAACCCACTTTCTTGTTGCCTTTCTGCCTCACTTACATAGCCTAGACCAGCCTCAGCTTCTATAGTTCTAGGATTACAGGCACATACCACCATACTCACCTCTGTGGTTGTTTTTCTTTATTATTTTTTCTTCCTAAAAACCCTTATTTCTACAAGCAAACTTACTCCTCAGAAAGTAGAGTGGGGTCCAGATGTGAGAGATGAAGAGGGGAGGATGAGGAGAGAGGGGAAGGCAGGAGGTGTGTTTGTGAAAGCAGTGGCATTATAAAGGTCAGAATCTGCCATTCACCAGTATATAGCTTATATAGGCAACCAGAACAGTAGAAGTTTCTCAAAGGCAAACCAGTTTGAAAAGGCCAGGCTTTGGCACCTAATACAAAGTCAGGAATACAATATCTGTTTAATGGAATGTTTGTATGTGATTCAACTTTTGGCTTTTTCTACTCTCTAAAATATGAAACATTGGGGGCTGGGTGTAACTAGGTGTAACTCAGTGCCCACACTTGCTCAGTCCTGCCCAACAAACAGTTGCTTCTTTGCAATGTGGGTGTTCCATAAATAAAGCAGTTACAGCACTATGTCAGCAGTCAGGTAGCCCAGGACTCACAGGTTATTTCCAGGTAGGTAGAAGTAAAGATCTGAATAAATAATAAAGGTCTGCAGAAGTGGCTCAGCAGTTAAGAGCACTGGTTGCTCTTCCAGAGGACCCAGGTTCAGTTCCTAGTATCCATATAGCTCACACCCATCTGTAACTTTAGATCCAGGGTATCTAATGCCCTCATCTAGATCCAAGGGCACCAGACTTGGGGCTGGAGAGATGGCCCCGTGTTAAGAGCACTTGTGTTCTTCCAGGGGACCTAGGTTTGATACCCAGCACCCACATCGTTGTTCACAATGTCTGTAGCTCCAATTCTAAGGTATCCAGTGGCTATACAGACAGGCCAAATGCCTGTACACATAAATAATCTTTTTCTTTTAAAAAATTTAAGTAAAAGTAATTTAAATGAAATGTAGAATCAAAGACTGTATAGTATTTCTCCAAGGATAAAACAGCTAGAATATTTGAAATAGTGTGCATCTTTCAAGCATATCCTATTAGGGGGTCTGTGCATTAATTGGTGGAAATTTTCAATTACAAGGGACAGAAACAAACTAAAATTAGCTTAAACAAAAATCACATTGTTGTGAAGTTCCAGAATTTGACTTTAGAAATAGTTAACAACTATTCCTTACCATCTTTCCATCTTCCTTGTTTATTGTCCTTATTTATAAGCAGACACTTGCCTGTTAGGATAGCCAAAATGGTCTCCTCACAGCTAGCAACCACTCAGAGGGTCTATCCTGCTTACTCCTGTAAAAGCTCCAGGGTGGGTTTTAATGTACTCAGTAGGAGCTGAGTGTCTGTTTCTGTCGGACCAAGGAGACAGGGCCAAGAAATACTCTAGCCAGTCAAGGCCCACTGGCTCCCCCTCCATATATTGTCTAATCAGTATTTTCAGATATAATGTGTTCAAAGTAGAACTTGGGAGGGCTGCATGTGTAGTTTATGCACATGCGTGTGGAACCAGGGATCAGCATTGGGTGTCATTCCTGAGATGCCACCTGTTGTTGTTCTTTGAGATGTGGTCTCTCACTGGCCTGGGGTTTCAAATTAGTCTTAGGTGGCTAGTCAGCTGGCCCCAGGAACCTGCCTGTCTCCACCTCCTCAGTGCTGTGATTACAAGCACACCCTGCTGTGCCCAGCTTTTTCACAGGAGTTCTAGGGGTCACACTTGGGACATCATGTTTGCTTGGCAGGCACTTTACTGACTGAGCCATCCCTACAGTTCCAGAACATAACTTGATTTCCACACCTCACCAAGGCTTTAGTGACACTGACACCCAAGTTCCTCAAGCCAGAATTCCTATTTCTTCTTTGTGTTGTGAGCTACAAATCCTGGCCTGTAAGCCCCCCACTTGGGCTCTTAGTAAAGAGTAGCATAGAGACTTGATTTTCTACCTGACAGCTTGTACACAGTTGTCCTGACTTCTGAGGAATGTCATTATTGTGTCCTGTGATGTTTATTCAAGCACATAGATAGATCTTTGGACAAGTAAGGAAAATTTTTCTGACAGTCAAAATGCCTTTTTAATAAATAGGAAAAGTATTTTTCTCGCAAGATGGCTCATTTCTGGTTTTTATGTAGTGTCATTGATCATGGTCAAGTATGCAGATAGAGCACAAGCTTGACGTTTGCTTTATTCAGCTCCCGATCCTAAAGTGAATATGGGTACTTTCAATATTTGAAGCTCATTCCAAACTGCACTGTCTGATAATCGCTTTGTTGTTATAATGCTGTATGCTGAAGCTTCCTTTTTCCATTTGATTCCTTTGTCTGTTCATAGTTCTCAGTTCACATTTCAGTTCTTGAATTCAGTATCAGTGACACTAAATTTTCCAGTTGAGTGAATTAATTAGTGATAATCCTTTTTGAGACTGATTATCCCTGATTCACAAAGAGGAGTCTTAATTTAGTTTTAAAATAGGCCAGGCAGTGGTGGTACAAGCCTGTAATCCTGGCACTCAGGATGTAGAGGCAGGCATATCTCTGTGAGTTCAAGGCCAGCCTGGTCTAGAGTGAGTTCCAGGACAGCCATAGTTACAGCAGAGAAACCCATCTTTAATAATAAAAAAAAAATTTTTTTAAATAGATAAATAACTGTTGAATACAAGTAGGTAAAATTTAAACACATTTACAAAATTTTAATGTTTCTATTGAATAGAGTTCTTTTGATTTATTTATTTTATCATCATCATTATTATTGGTGGTAGAAATACAATTTACTAAGGAAGAGAAAAACGCTGTTAAGAAAGGAAGTGGCTAGAGTGCTAGGACAGGTCTAAGACTGACCGGGTCGGGCAGGAGCTGGCTGAGGCCAGGACTGACCTTCAACTCCTGGTTCTGGGTGTTGGACCCCATCAGCTCTGTTCTGGCCCTGTTTTGATTTGTTGTTTGAGGCAGGGTCGCATTAAGTTACCCAGACTGACTTTGACCTGTAGCTGTGCTGCCCTAGACCTTGATGCCCTTTGTCTGCTCTTCCTGAGGTTAGGGCTTACAAGTTTCCTGTGGTTTATTTGTTTGTTTTCTCATTTATGAATAAGGTAAGTTTAGTAAGTAAGTTTAGTAAGTTAAGGTAAGTTTAGTAACGTGCCTGAGTAACTCAAGCTTTTTTAGAAGATGCTACACCAGTGATAATATCGGGAACATACGTCCAGGGAACAAAATTATGTGTTATTTATGTACAAAATATAAACAGAATTTTCCTGTAAGTGGTAACCCAGAAAATTTATATTTAATATTTTAAAAAATGCCACAAGTAGGGTGAGTATATGCCATGTGAATGCCTCTAACCACAGAGGTCAGAAGAAAAGGTATCAGATCCCTTGGGCCTGCAGTTACAGATGGTTGTGAGCTGCCTCGTGTAGGTGCTAGGAACTGAACTTGGGTCCTCTGGAAGAGCAGCCAGTGAGTGCTCTTAAAGCTGATCCACTTCTCCAGTCTCTCTATTCAGTTTTAAGAGAGGTGAAGTGAAAAAAATGTGAGATATTAACTGCCCTCTGCTGTTTATTCAGTTCCTCAACAAGCTAGAGAGCTGTGTTCTCAGGCTTGCCATCCATAGGGAAACAATTTTCTTCAAGAAAAGCAATCTTGCTTATATTGGGTTCTCTGCTCAAGAAACATTAGCAACAAAGTGAAAAGGGAGCCAGGGCCGCTGAATCTGTGGCCTCCCATTCTCACCTTAGCTGCCAGAGGACAGTAGTGCTAACTCTGAACTTCAAGTGTGTTGCAGATTGAGTCAGCCCTTGTTTCCAGAATGGAGCTCTCAGTAATCTTAATTAAGGATATCATGTACAGCCACACACTGTGTAATAGATATATTACTTTAACTGTATGGCTGGAAAACTAAATTTATTTTCTTTGTTTTTTTTTCAATGTATAGCCCAGGCCAGCCTTGCACTCCATGAGTAGTCTGGAGGCTGGCCTCACATGTGGCTTCCTCCTGCCTCTCTTGAGTGCTGGGATTATAGATATTTACCAGCACATGCAATTTCATTTTAAGTCATTCTTCCCATGTGAAGCCTTTGTCTGCAGAATAAACTATATATTGAACTGTACAGGTCAGTACATTTTAGTGTATTGAAAGTCAAGAAACCGTCACCACAATCAGCTTTAGAATAGTTTCACTCCAAAAAAATCCCATATCCGTTAGCAGTCACCACCCCCAATCCTAGACAACTACAGATCTCTGTCTCTACACATTATCCTGAGTAAGAATTCATATTCACTTATTTTTCAAAATAAGTGGTATTTTCTCCTTTATTAAGACTTGAATATCTGCTTTCCACTAGTAAATAGTTAATGATTTCAAGTATGTATAATTTGTTGTTTTATTCCCAATTTTAAGCCAGTATAGCCCAAGTTGGGCCTATTCTGTATGCAAGTTAACTATTCCAGTATATCAGAGTTAAAGAGCCAGGAGTGGTAGTGCACACTTCTAATCGCAGCATTCAGGCGCAGGCGCAGGCAGGGAGTTTGCGGCCAGCATGGACCAGCCAGGGCTATGTACTGAGACCTTGTTTTAAAAATTAAAAGAAAGTAAACTTTATTTGAACCTTTCAGATCTGTAAGGCATTTGCCAGAGCCAAACAGATAAGGCTTTTTTTAGCAAACAAATATTAATGCAGTAATTAGCTGATGTTTTGAGGTTTGAATAAAACATAGTCAGACAGAGTTTTATCCTTTGACCATTTCCATTGGCTGCTTAGAGTTTTCAGAGGGAGAAGCACAGCTGTTGGGAACCCAGAGAGGACTGGGATAGAGTGGGGCGGTTAGTGAGGAGAGGAGGGACTCGGCCGTGTTCCAGAGCAGCCCAGCACCGCCCTCCCTCCCTATTACGTCTGTCAGTTCTGTCTGATGTAGTGAAGGCATCTATTGCCTTTCTTCACTTTCTATTCCTAAGATGTAGTTTGTTTCTTAATGAGCAGTCTTGTGCCTTGGAGCTACTACAGCTCATCAGGAAGGCCATTGTTTTGTTGACATCTCTGAAAGGACTCATGCAGAAAATTGTTATCACCTTTCCTCCTATGAGACCCCACTATAAGACACACATTCCCTACTTGCCACCTGGGGCACACAGGTCTGCATTTGGGGAATTTGATGTATACACTTCTGGGGTCAGTTTTGTGCCAGAAGCCAAGCAGGGTCTATCATTAATTTACTTAGGGTATTAATAGCTAGAATCTACTCCATGTAAAATCTGTTCCTAATCAAGTTCAGTTCATTTATCATTATGTAAATAGTGCTTATCACTGAAATGCCTGATAGAATAAAATGCAGATCAGTTCTCTGTTGGGTTAGAAAAGAACTGGGTGTGGTAGGTGAGAGGAGGCAGAGAAAGACTAAAGTCACAGGTTGTTTCCACCTTGTCCTGGGCTTGGGAGTCAGGAAGTCCATTGGTTCTCACTCCTATTCACCACAGTTTTTTGAGCCACAAATGCAAAGCCCACCATGATCCTCTGGCCCCTGTGGTCAGTGTCCCTTTGCCTCCTTCACAGCAGCTGTGGCACGCATGCCTCTGCTCTGCCTTCACTTGCTGTCAGTTCCTGCCCACATATCCCTTTGAAGCTCTGAGGCTGAGCCAGTGTTTGAATAGTGGCTGCATAATGACCCACACTCTAATGAGAAGCATCCCAACCCCAGGTGACACAAAGGTCTACCTGCTTCTGGTATCCTTTCTGAAATGCAGGCATTGAGGTGGGGAAAGTAAGTTGGAAATTTGCTCAGTTTTTAGATCTGTGCTTCTTTCTACACAGAATTGCTGTCAGTTGAAATACCCCAGTACCTATCCTCAAAAAACTTAACACCTACGTGGTTAGGGGCCCTTCCCAGTGCTCCTGCTGCATGCTGTGTATGTCTTGCTTACTGTGCTTGCCTGTGTACTCCATGTCTCCATCTGATTCATTCTGCAAGAAGACTAAGGTTCTGTTCCACTTTGGTGACACATAGCGCTGGAGTGAATACTGGAACAGATAACAAAGGGGAACAAGATTAACAATTTTCAGTCAGAAAACTTTTAACATCTCTTCTCTCAATTCACTTTGTCTCCAACATTATTAGGTGGTCAGGTATGCTTCACTGCATACAGTGACAACACAGCTTTTCATAATGAATGTCCTGTTCAAATGCAGGCAGTGCAGTTCACTCAATTTTGTTCCTCAAACTGGTCACTGCCTATGTTCCTGAAGTGAAAAGAACTGGAGTTCATGGGGCGCCTTCTGCAGACCTTCCCAGAGCCTCCTCAGTCTCTCTGCTGCCTAATCAGTTGCTCAGGCTTCCCTCCTCACTCAAGGAGTGCACCTGGTGTCCAAGATATGCAGGAAGCCTGGCAGTAGCACATGGTTTAAGATGAGAGAGACCTATGGGGCTGGAGAGATGGCTCAGGGGTAAAGAGCACTGGCTGCTCTTCCAGAGGACCTGGATTCAATTCCCAGCACCCACATGGCAGCTCACAACTGTCTGTAACTCAAGTTCCAGGGGATCTGACACTCTCACACAGACATATATTCAGGCAGAACACCAATGTACAAAAAAATAAATAAGATAAAAATAAATAAATAAATAAATAAATAATAAAAAAAATAAGACTAAACACAGAAAGAACCAAAACTGGGTTATTACAGAAGCTTTAAAAAAAAAAAAAAAAAAAAGTCTGCCGTGAAAGGATGGGCAGTGTGAACTGCAGGTCTGTGGGTTAGAGGGCTGCTGAAGGAAATTGCTCTGCAGAAGTGTCAGCCTAAACATGAAAGATAAAAAGTCAGGTGTGAGGGCAGGGTAAGCATTACAGGGAGGAGGGTGGTATGTGGGAAGGCAAGCCAGCGTGGGTGCCCTGAAGGAACTAGAGCTGCAGGCCGGGAGGGGCATCTCTGAAACATTTCACCACTGTTTATTCTGCTAGCTAGTTTTATGTCAACTTGACACAAGCAGAGTCATCTGAAAGGAGGGAACCTCAGTTGAAAAAGCCTTCATAAGATCTGGCTATAGGTCATTTTCTTAAAGATCAATGAGGGAGAGCCCAGCCCATTGTGGGTGGTGCCATCCCTAGGCTAGTGATTCTAGGTTCTGTGAGGAAGCAGGCTGAGCAAGCCATGAGGAACAAGCCAGTAAGCAGCACTCCTCTGTGGCCTCTGCATCAGCTCCTGCCTACAAGTTCCTGTCCTGACTTCCTTCGATGATGGACTAAGATGTGGAAGTGTGAGCCAAATAAGCCCTTTCCTCCCTAACTTGCTTGTAGTCATGGTGTTTATAACAGCAATAGTAACTCTTAGCTAGAATCTCTAGAGTGAGTGAAAACTTTGTGTTTTTGGTTGTGAGCCTAGCCTCTCACCACTGAGCCATCTCTCCATCGTGGTGAAGACTTTCATGTTGAACACTTTAATGGCTTTCTATTTGCTTGACTTAGATTGTAGATAGACATGCAACTTGAAGGCAGGAGAGCTGCTTTTCTCTGGGCTGCTGAAATGCTTCTGGTGATTGCTCTTTGCATTTGGACCCCCTGCAGTGTATCCACAGCTGTATACTTGTTTGTGCAACAGGATCGTAGAAGCTTCACATTAAACCATTCTTTGGAATTTTACAAAGATGTCATTCTTGGCACCTAAACTGAGAATCATTTGTGCCTAACCTATCATTTTCCATTTATGAATCCAGTTTAATTAGAAAGTAGTTTATGAACAGTGTCCCATTTTTCAAATGTAATTTGAAATAGCAGGTGGCAGACATGCACATTACCTGCATGCTGCATGCCCAAGCCTTTATGCTTACTCATTCACACACATTCCTTTAGCAAAGCCAACTATAGAAGGTGTGGGAGGCAGGCAGGCCGCCTGGGGAACCCAGGACTAGGTTGATTCTTTACTGCCACCTGCTGGGGCCTGTTTGCTAGAACGGGAAGGCTGTCCAGGAGACAGAGATGCTGCTAATAAGCCTTCCAAGGACCTTCAAATAGCTCTGGTTTTTCATGTTAAATTTCTAGATGGCAGCCTATCCCTGGCTGAATGGATTTTGCTGCATTATTCCGAATCAGCATAGGTAGGAATTTGACTATTTGGTAACATGGAATGTCCTGTACTGGTGAGGTTCAGAGAACAAAGGATATCAAGGGCTCGAAGATCCTGGAGTGTCAGAGCTGCAACAGCCTTAAAGCAGATATGGTGGAACTTCAGAGTAGTTGAATGAGTCAGCTAGAGACTTGGCAAAGACAGACTTCCCCTTGTCTGGGGAGGTGGAATATGCCCGTAGGGAGACAGAAAAGGAAGATCACAGGTTTGAGGTTAGCCTGGGCAGCTTAATAAAACTTTGTCTCAAAGAACAAGAACAAGTCTGGGTATGGTGGCACTCTAGAGGCAGAGGCAGGCAGATCTCTACTAGTTCAGAGCCAGCCAGGGCTATATAGTCAGACTCTGTTTTTAAGGGGAGGGGTATGCCACATAGTGGCTTAAACCTTTAGTTCCAATACTCTCAAAGAGGTAGGTGGGTTTCTGTGAGTTCAAAGCTAAGCTGGTCTACATAAAGTTCCTGGCCAGTCAGGGCTGCATAGTAAAACCCTGTCTATACACATGCATATACACAAGCATATACACAAACACACACATGCATACACCCTGGAGCTTGCTAAAGATCTGCATACAATGCAGTGTGGGTAGTGTTGCATGTGGTGTAAATAGTATCTAGGCAGGAACTCCTCAACCATTAGTGCCTCTCAGTGAATTATATATCCTCCTACAATGAGAGGAGCCATCTTAATATTGAGACTAGGTCTTTGAAGCAGCAACTTTTGAATATATTCAAAAGTTGGGTTGTTTGTTTTTTGTTTTTTCTGTAGCAGAACTCATCACTTGTGGATAATTAACTTTTTCTGTTTTAAAAAAAGTTTTTTTTTAACTTTTTATTTTATGTGTATTGATGTAAGGATGTAAGATATCCTGGAACTTGAGTTATAGACAGTTGTAAGCCACCATGTGGATGCTGGGAATTGAACCCAGGTCTTCTGGAAGAGCAGCCAGTGCTCTTAACTGCTGAGCCATTTCTCCAGGCCTTTTTTAAAAGTTTTTTTCCTTTCATTTAATTTCATCTGTGTGCAATGGTATTTTGTCTGCATGTATATCTGCGTGAGGGTGCCAGAGTCCCCTGGGCCTGGAGTTACAGACAGCCATGAGCTGCCAGGTCAGCTCTGGGAATTAAAGCAGGGTCCTCTGGATGAGCAGCCAGTGCTCTTAACCCCTGAGCCATTTCCCTGACCCCAACTTTCCTTTCTTTTCTAAGGAGCTATGTAATTTGTATCGGTCAGTTTATAGTGGGTGTTTCAGTGGACTTAGGTAAACAAAGGCAGGGTTTTTGTAGTACATTTAGCATAATCATAATTTCCATGACTCTGGTAATTATTTGGTAAGCGGGTTCTCAGTGCTTTAAAATAGTGTAAGCTGAGCACAAGAAGTAGTTTCAGCATGTCTCATTATTAGTTCTCAGTCCTCTTCCTGCTTTAAGAGCCTCAGGCAACATGGAGAATAGTACCTTTCTTACTCTACAGGAAAGAGGTACTCTGAAACTCAGGTTTGCAGACTCATATTAGGTTGGGTGGGGTGTGGCTCATGTTTTTAATACCAGCACTCAGGAGGCAGAAGCTCATGGGACTCTGGGAGTTGAGGCCTGCCTGGCTTACATATTGAGTTTCAAACCAGCTAAGACTGCATAATGAGATCCTGTCTTTAAAAGAAGAAAACTTATCTGGGCAGTGGTAGTGCATGCCTTTAATCCCAGCACTTGGGGTGCAGAGGCAGGTGAATCTCCGTAAGTTTGAAGCCATCCTGGTCTACAGAGTGAGTTCTGGGACAGCCAGAGTTGCAACAAAGAACCCCTGTCTTAAGGGGGTTGGAGGGAGTGGTAATAATAAAAAGAAGAAAACTCAGAAGTGGAAATTCTAGATACTTAACCATGTGGTTTCCTCTTGACAATTACCTCCCTTCCCTGTGGTCTGTGTCATTTGTCTGTATGTTCCTGGTACTGCTTGGTTGCAGTCTGTGAACTAAGTCTGTTAAGTCACTGAAGTCAAGAGCAAGTGCCTCCTATGTAGTTCAGTAAGCATCAAGCAGCCATCATTTAAAGTGTGTTTTCCCCTAAACCATTTTCCTTATTCAGACTTCAGCCCTTTGATGCACACGGTCATGTGTCTAGTGAGGTGTGCATTGTAGAATCACAACACGGTTTGTTGAACTTCTTCATAGAAAACTCCACTAGGGTTTTAAGGATCATAGTTTATGTTACTTGTGAGTGTTTCTTGTATTTCATTTTAAGTGTTATTTCCTGTCTTAATAATCTCATCTGTGGAGCTTATTTTGGTTTTGTTTTTTAGGGATACCTGAAAGAAATCTTGAAAGAAATTGGCGTCCAGAATGTAAAAGGGATCCACAAGAACACGTGGGAGCTGAAGCCAGAGTACAGGCATTACCAAGCAGAAGAGAAGAGCGACTGAGAAAAGCGTGCAGTACCACAGTTAAAGGCTGGCAGGCTCCGCTCACACATACTGACCCTGCGTGACAGGCCGAAGACAGCGGTTCTGCCACTCTTCTCAGTAAGCAGTAGAGCTGTGCTTCCATAAAGTGTTTTTTGAAGAGAATGGTGTTATTTATAGACTAACTTGTGTTAAACTGAATCATTCAGCTGGGCATGGTGGCGCATGCACATGGCCGACACTCTCGAGGCTAGGGCAGGAAGGTGTGAGTTTGGGCCATTCTGGAATACACAGCAAGCCCTCCCCCACAAAAGAAAAAGACTTCCCATTGTATGGATAGTGGATTAGAATTAAAACTGCTTTTGTTTTTAAGGGTAACTTTTCAAGTGTAAGTTTGTGGGATATTTCCTAAAATAAAAATTGTATCTCTGAGGAACTAAGGTAAATCCAAAGGGAAGGAAGAAATTTGGAAGGGAGGGGCATCAAGTGTAGAAACTGTTAAAGGAACACAGAGCTGAAGTTCCTTTTTCTGAAGCTGAAGAGGAAAGTTAGCTCTTTCTGCAGAGGTGATGCATCACCTTCAAACATACATTAATAAAGAGATCTGTTGGCTTTGTACTAAATGGCAGCTTTTATCACTGGCTTATTTTACCCTTGCGATATTGGTAAGAGAAACAGAATTGTCAGAATTGTGGATAGTTAATGTTCCTTTTGTTTACCTTTAAAATAAGAAAATTAAGGCTGGAGAGCCGACTCAGGTACAGTGGTATTATTTTTGTTACTAACATAACTGTTATTTTGCTACTATTATGAATTGTAATGTAAATATCTGATATGCAGATGGTCTTAGGCAACCCCTGTGAAAGGGTCGTTCAACCCACAGGTTGAAAACTGCTGGGTTGAGGGCACATGCTGCTCCTGAAGAGGATATGAGTTTGGTTCCCAATACCCAGAGTGTCTCATAGATGCCTAGAACTCCAGCTCCAAGGGATCCGTGCCCTCTTCTGGTCTCCACAGGTACCTATGCATGTGTGCCCATACATTCACACAGATACATAAATGAAAATAAATGTTCTTAAATCTCTTAAAATAATAATAATTGAAAAATAAATATCTTTTCAATTTATGTCTAACCAGATATAAGCTCCTTGGAGACTAGCTTTGACCCGAGAATTTTATTTCCCACTCTGCAGGCAAGAACTGACCCTTGGCCATCAGATTCCACTGCCAATTAAACTGGGGCTGTAGGAGTGGTGCAGCTGAGATAGAAAAGGTTAATGTTGTTTCCTAGAGCATCAAAATGCCATTTTCTCATCGTCTTTAGTTGATTATGGATGGAAGCAGAACATGTACACATGAGTTTCTTCTAGACAAAATAGCATGTGTTAAAGTAGTTCAAAATCATACCTAAAGATGCTTCAACAGAGTAAGTACAATGAAAAGTTGTTCAGCGCACCTGTGCATTTTATCCTTTGCTTCTGGATGCTCACAGCCAAGCAGTACAAATGCCAAAAATTTAAGAAAATGTTGTATAATTAAAGCAAGGAAATATGTTTTCATTAAGAGAAGAATCTTACCACATTATTTCTTTTCAGTGGCATATCACCAGAATTCTGAGGTTGAGTGCCACAGTTCTAAGAAAAATTCTGTCTTTGTCTTCCACTGTAACATACTAGTCTGCCTAAGGAAGGTAGTCTTAGTCCCCACCCACCCTCGCCTTACTGCCTCATCTGGTGCAGGAGCCAAATGTAGTCTGCCCATTGTCTCACTTTTTAAAAATCTTTTATCTATTCTTTGACAATTTCATACATGTATTCATTGGTCACATCCGCCCTACTCTCCTGCTTGATGACTGGAAGCCCGGTGTCCAGAAGCCATGGGTGATGGCATGATAACTGCAGGGCCGAGAGTGCTGTACCTGCCATGTGCTGGGTAAACCATGCAGTATGTACTTTCCCACAGAACTTGCTGTTTGTGCTCTGTGGTGCTTCCCTGAAACACAAGGATTCCTCCTCTGCTCAGAGTTTGCGTCTGTAGATGTCAGTAATACTATGATCTCATTAAATAACACCAAGTTCAAAGTTACACTGGAGGTAAATCTTACCTCTGGTTACCATTTTGGTTACTCTGTATCAACCACAGCCTGTTAGCTACTGTGCCTTTCATCCAATCAGTGAGAATATTCAGAAGCCTAACTTGACTTCCCATGAATATTCTGGAGCAGCTGGACTTACTGAGCCAGCTCAGAGGGAGGGAACAGGAGGAGGGAACAGAGTCGGGATCACAGCAAACACAGGGAAGCGGGGAGCGGAGCTTTCCTTCCAGTGCTGTTGGACACGTTCCTAAGAAGCCTTTATTAACTGGATGGAAAGAAGAAAGGAGGGTTCCGAGAGGTTGCTTATGATGAAATAGCAGCAGGCCACCTATGGGTCCTTTAAGACAGTCTGCCTGCGACATTAGCACTCAGCTCAGCTAGATGTCCAAAGGCATCTGTCAGATGTGGACCTCCAAAGAGATAATACTGCGGCATGAATTTCAAAAGTAAATACTACTCATTGGACGATGATGCTAAAAAGGAGACTTTTTCTGTTATATGTGTTTCACTAATACGCTCTTCATATAAAATATTTGCATCAAAACTATAAAGTTCTCTCGGAACCCAGTAACAAACTACATAGTTTAAAATGGGCAATAAATTTAAACATACATTTCCTGAAGGTTTGGATCACATGAAAAGCTGCCTAGCAATCACTGGTCACTAGAGAAACAAAATAAGACCACAAAAAACATGCGACATGCCAACTGGAATAGGTAAAATCTATAGAAACCTGACAGTATCCAGTGCGAGTGAGCAGAGAACAGCCATTAACTCACAGGCACTGTCCATGGTCCTGCAGAATGATGCAGCTCTTGAAAAAAAAATTAGATTCTTCTTACAGAGTCACATGTGCAACCCAGCAGTCTTCCTACTACTAGAGATGAAGATAACATGTTGAAAAACCTGTAGCTTTAATCTCAGTCATCAAAGCCTGGAAGCCACACAGATGTGAGAAAATAGTAGATCAGACTGAGATATAGTCACACAGTGGAGCTCTTCCCAGAGTGAAGATGAACTCCTGATTCGTGCAGATGGATCTCTGGCACTTTATGTGGCCACCTACTGTGTGCTTCCACCTAGTATCTGCAAAAGCAGAACAGGAGAAAACAGGGTAGGCTAGTATTTGAATGAGGACAATTTGAACTTTGGGTAATGAAAATGCTGATTGCTTCTGTGATGATATGTATGAAATTTTGGTCTGTGTGTTAAAAGGTACTTTGCTACAGAGAAGTCTTGTCAGGTGTCGTGACATATGCCTGTAATCCCAGCTCTAGGCAGTCGCACTTCCATCCCTGGCCATATAGCAAGACCCTGCCAATAAATTATTTTAAAGGGGGGGAGGAATGTGTTTTCAGCCTCCTGTATTTGATTTGTGTGTGAGAGGGAGACACAGAGACTGACTAGGGAGTTAGCCTCAGGTCTGTGCACCCTAGTTGTACTCTCCACAGAGCACTTTTAATTTTGAAATGATCTCACCCAGTAGCCCAGATAGGCCTTGAACTTTGGCTCCTCTTACCTCGTCCACCTGAGTAGCCAGGGTTGTAGGCCTGTGCCACAAGTCCCTGGTCAAACTTGACTTTTTAAAAAATTAAATAGAGCAAAAACTAGAACAAATGTTCATTAACATGGAAAGTAATTGATCTATGTAATGGAATGTCTACAGCAGTTTAAAATAGTGCAGTATATTGTGAACTGACAGAATTTCCTATAAGTAGAAAAATGCCGTTTCAGGGCTAGAGAGATAATTCAGAGGTTAAGTGCACTTGTTGCTCTTGCCGAGGACCCAGGTTTGGATCCTAACACCTACGTAATGATTCACAACTATCCATCACTTCAATTCCAAAGGAGCTGATGTGATATCTTCTGACCACCTTGGGCACCAGGCACATGTGGTGAACATACATATGCAGACAAAAGGCAAAAACACTTACATACATAAAATGAGTAAATGCAAAAATGTAACAAATAATTGTGGGTGATTGGAATTCTGCATAATGTGAACAGGATAAACTTTTTAAAATACTTCTTGTAAGATGCTGGTTATAGAATAAAAATAAAACTAGCTATTTCTGTATGAGCATAGATGTTTGTAAACACACAAGAAAAAGGGTAAAAGTGCCTTATAGTGCTATCTGTTGGAGACTGGAACTCAGGGAAAGACAGGATATTTCCCTGAGTGTACATTGAAACTAGCTACATTGTATGTGCATGCATGTGTCTCCAAGCTCAAAAGTGAGAGTGCCTCTTAAAAAGTTAACAAGCTTAAGGCTGTTTCAAGAAATGCACAGAATTCCATTTCTCCCCATCTGGGCTTTACAGTTAGAAAATACCTCAAACCCTGCCATGAGCAGGAGCACCCTCCAGAGGACTATCTGTAGGTGAAGAGGATAGACACGGTTCACCGACATTTACTGTGCTTCGCACATGTGTGTCCTGATCTCCACACAAGCCAGAAGTCTACAAATGGAGTCTCTACAGTGTCTCCACTCTGAACTGGTTTGCCTGTTGCCTTAATGTTTTCCTGGGATTAATATTGATAAATTCCACCCTTTGGAAGCAAAGAAAAGACCTTGCCTGGGCATAGCGTTAAGTCCATTAGAAGAACACCCACAGGTAGCCAGCAGTAAAGTGAAGCATTTGTGTGAAACATTTGTCAATGACGGGAGGAACTCAGCTGTATGTTGATTTGGCATATGTTTGAGAAAAATGATCCCAAGGAAACAAGAAGCCACTGGAGTAGAGAGAGAGGCTGAGAACACAGACACTGGAGTAGAGGCAGGGCTGGGAAACACAGCCACTGGAGTAGAGAAGAGGCTGGGAACACAGCCACTGAAGTGTAGGATAAAAGAAAAGGGCTGGTTTCTAAGCAATAGGCAGTAAAGCAATGCCAGGCATGGTGACATGCTTGTAATCACAGTGCTCAGGAGACAGGAGCAGGTGGATCTCTGAGTTGAAAGCCAGCCTGGTCTACACAGCAAGTTTCAGGCTAGCCAGAGCTGCGCAATGAGATCCCCTCAAAGGGGTAGGGCTGGCAGGGACAGCAGTGTCTTGGTCATGGAGCTGAAAGGAAAAGGCTTGAACTCAGGTCAAAGCTTTGACTGCTGCCATCCCACAATGTTCAGACTCCTGTTTCTGTCCTTTGGAGCCTAGGAGGGTGGGGCTGATTCATCCCTGGTGTGTGTGGTTGGTTTTGCCAGCAAAGACTTCTCCATCACAGGAAAACAGCTGTTCACCCACTGAAAGATCCCAGAGTGGCTACAAGTGGCCTTTCCTGTTCCAGTGTAGCTATGGGGAAAAGGAGGCATTACTCACCAGGCTTTCTATCTTGTTCAGAAGGAAAGGTTCAGTACTCTCAGACAGCGTTGGCAGGTAGAACCTGAACAGCATCAAGCTCTGAGATCACATTCTGTTAACCACCTACGCAGATCCGTCAGAGAGCCATGCAAGCCTTGTCTTGCAAGCTTAATAAGTTGAAATGAAACACTCCCACATGTGAGTTCAAGTTTCACATGGCTTGTGTTGTAAATGGATGCCAGGGAGTCATCTGGGCAGGGACAGTAAAGAAAACCGGGGTAGTTTTGTTTGCTGTTTGAGACAAAGTCTTGCTATACTGCCCAGGCAACCCTTGAACTCCTGAACTCAAGGCAAACTCCTGCCTCGACCTTCCAGGAGGCCAGGACTATGGGTACATGCATCTATACTACAGGTGGGGGTGCTTGGAATTGAACCCAGGGCTTCACACTTGCTAAGAGTGCATTCTATCACAAGTCTACATTCCCTGCACACAGGATCACTTTAATAGCTCAAATGGCTCTTTCCAATTGCTTTTGGTTGAATCCTCCCAAGAGAAAGTGTGTGTGTTGATCAAGGTTAAGGTGAAGCCAGGACATTACAGCCAGTGTTTCTCGTGCCCCAAGCAATCTGCTGTCTAAGCCGAATGTTTAAGGCGTCACTGTTGCCAGTCACGGAAGATGGAGAGGCTCTGGTTTGAGGGGAATGATTGGGCAATAGCTGGGGAAAGTTTACCTTTGTGCTGTGTGTGAGTGTCTTAGTTACTGCTCTGTTGCTGTGAAGAGACACCATGACCAAGGCAACTCTTATAAAAGAAAGCGTTTAAAGGGGCTTGCTTCCAGTTTGAAAAGCTTAGTCTGTGATTATGGCGGGAGCATGGCAGCAATCAGAGCGCTGGAGCAGTAGCTGAGAGCTATGACCTGATCCACCTGCCAAATGTAAGAGAGAACTGGGCCTAGCATGGGCTTTGAAAACCTCAAAGCCCACCTTGAGTGACACTTCTGCCAACAAGGCCACGCTGGCTCCTAATCCTTTTCATAGTTCCACTCCCTGGTGACCAAGCATTGAAATATCAAGCCTATCATGGCATTCTTACTCACACTACCACAGGGAAGTTTATGAGATTAATTTCTAATGTCCTGGTTTTATTACTGGTTCAAAACTGGTCTGGAGAAGGTTTGGCTATATGGTCTCACCCCAAAGACTGCATATGGCAGAGGCCCTGCTCTAACATACAGGGTGAGCTTCACATATCCGAGTCCCACTGAGATCAGGAGGCAGGGACTGGACTGGCACATGAGTTCTAGGGAGTGACCATTCCCCACCTGGCTTTGTAGCATCCATCCCTCATCCCCTCTGCAAGTCCGCCCGCTTCCTCACCTTGTAAATGTGCTCCATCGTGTGTTTATCACAGTAGTTTCTTGCTCGAGGCTCTTTCTGGTTTATTTTTATTTATTTTTAAAGGGTGGAGGGTAAGAAAAAAATCTATCACAGCAGCCATGTGTGGTGGTGCACGGCTTTAACCCCAGCACTTGAGAAGCAGAGGCAGGTGGATCTCTGAGTTCCGGGACAGCCAGAGTTATAGTGAAACCTTGTCTTAGTCACAGGCCTGGGGATTGACCACCCTCTCTTGGGCCACATGATCTTGGCTGCTTTTGGCGTCTCTAGACATTCTGCTTCACCCTGCTCTCTGCAGATTGGCCTTCTTGACACATTGTGACTTGTGTTCTGGCAAGATTCTGCATGCACCTTGCTTAGACTTCACAGGCTCCCCAAATTTTTTTTTGTAATGTTTTATTATTTTCTGCATGGGGATCTTGCCTGTATGTATGTATATGTACCACCTGTGCATACAGTCAGTACCCATGGAGGCCAGAAGATAGTGTCAGGGCCCCTGGAATTGGAATTAACACAGCCGGTTGTGTACCACCTGGTGTGAGCACTAAGAATTTAATTCAGGTCGGCTAGAAGAGCAGCAAGTGCCCCTGACCACCGAGCCATCTCTTGAGCCCCAACATTTTTTTTTTTTTAATGATTGAATCAGACCCTCACACATTGTAGTCACATACTCCAGTTTTACATGGCTTTCAGCCCCACTGACTGCCCCTCATTCTGAATCCCACCTCCAGATCTTCTAGATGAATCTGATGGCTCTCTGTTCAGTGTCAGCACCTAAGCTGATGTTTGGGAACGGGACTTCCACATGGGGTACATGTTGGACAGCAAGGCCTTCCCAAGGGAGTAAAGGCTCTCCTGAGGGAGGGTGTGTCTACCTGAGCTCCAGAAAGAACCCAGTATATTCCAAGTGAGCCAGCTACTGTGGAGTACACACTGGGGATCTGAGGCCTGAATTGCACAACTAAAAAGAGCTCTGCAATTCATCAGCAAACAACAGTGGGTTTATGAAGAAAATGGCCATTCTAGAATCCCTGTGACTCCTGTGTAAAGAACAGAATACAGTCTGGGAACAGTAGCTTACATGTAGTTTACACGTTAAGCTGTATGAAGGACCTGTACGCTTGTGTGCATAATGAGAAAAGAAGCAAAACTTGGTGGTGCAGACCTGTCTGTAGTCCTGTCAGGAGGGCAAAGGCAAGAGAATCACAGTTAGAGCAGCAGTAATTCACCAGTGACACAGCTGTTAGCCACAACTTAGAAAGTCTCGACCTCGTCGCTGACAGGTGACCCTTGTACTCACACATCGCTAGTGTGCACTAATGAGGGGTTGTCACCATGTCAGAAACATGGCAGCTCTTTCTGTCTCATTCTGCAGACACAGGAACAGGAAAAACATTCGTACCACCTGTTTTCTTAGTGGTGGAGCACGGGCCTTGGATTCTCTAATCCACCTGGTCACCAGAATCCTGGCGGGAGATAAGGGCAAATACAGGCTAGTAGCCCCTACTGAGACATCCCTTGGGAGGAGCCCCCACCTCTGTATTCTCAGTTCCACAATTATTGCTGATGATCAGCCAAGACTTAATTGAGTTTGCCATACATTGCCAACTAGACAAGGTGTCATTTGGTGGAGGTTTTCCTGGTTGTGGACAGCTCTTGGGAAACCTCAAGAAACTCATTGGCACCCCACCTACTCCACATCCCTGCACCCCTTCTCTGGGAACTCAAGAGGGAATGCACAGTGACCGTTAGAACCTCGACACCTTAGCAGGCCTCTCTATTCCCACCGGGGCCAAAGATGAAAGGACTCGCCTGTGTTCTTGTGCTTCGCCACAGAGTTGTGTCCCCATGAGCTGTCACAATTCGAAAATGGTTTTAGTTCAGCCTAGCCACACTGTTCACTGTGGAGTGTGTTGTTTACCTTGTGCTGGGGTGGCTGCCTGGATGCTGCCATTCTGTACCAAACTGCACATTGCTGGCCAGGGAACAGATCCAAATTCAAGACTCAGTACAGTTTCCAGAGTGTGAAGCACTTTTGCACCCTGCTAACATCAAAACATTGAGTCGAGCCTGTTGTCAGCAGTGCCAGAATGGGAGCGAAGGGTATGGAATGGCTTGGCTTGGAGCCTGCCACAGGGTGGATGGTCAGTAAATGTTCAGTATGGAGTCTGCTTTCAGAGCTGTCCCTGTTAACAAGTTCCTGCGGTTCACAGTTCACTTTTAGCCACTTCACAGGACATGGTTGGAAAGCCACTGACAGATGGAAAGCAAGTCCAAGGAAACCTGGTACTGGTTTATAGTGGTGATCTTTATCAAACAGACCTGATGGTAACTACAGTTTGGGATCAAACATAAATACTCAAGGGACTCACAGCCCCAGCTCACTGTTTTAGAGACCTGTGAGTTCGGATACCTCTGTGATTGATTGGGTCTTCCCTACCCCACATTCAAGGCTGCCAGAGCCACCAAACACATCTTGTCAGCCTCTGTCTACTAGCCCTGAAGTTCCCACCTCTTGACTGTCATTTTCCCGGGTTGTAGTTGTCCTTGAGGTAATTTTCCCATGGAGGAAAATGGAGGGTTACCTCTGTGTGTGTCACTATAGTCAGGTTATAGATCTCACAGTCCTTCTCTTGCTGTATACACTAGTCTGTCTGTCTCTGAGGACACAAGAGCACTGGGAGTAGATGAATTAAGAGCCTTTTCTCACTCCTGAGAAGGAAAGTACTCAGTCACCGCCAGGCCTGATGCTCCCTAGGATACATCCTGTCCAAAAGTAGGAGGGTGGGGCCAATGAGATGGCTCATTGGGTAAAAGCGTGATGACTTGCCTGATGACTTGAGTTCGAACCTCAGGACCATGGTGGAGGGAAAAAGCCAACTCCCACATGTTTTTCTGTGCCCTCCACTCATGTTATATGGCTCAGATATGAACACACATGCACACATAAAATTAATTAAAAATAAGTAAAAGTAATTAAATGTAAGTTGGGTGGTGGTGGTGCACACCTTTAATCCCAGCATTTGGGAGGCAGAGGCAGGTGAATCTCTGTGAGTTTCAGGCCAGCCCGATCTACAGAGTGAGTTCCAGGACAGCCAGAGTTACAACAGAGAAACCCTGTCTTAAAAAACCAAATAAATAAATAAACAAACAAATAAGCAAATAGAAGGGTATTTGATTCAAAGTTCTTACCGAGTATGTACCTTAGTGTCCATGGCAAACGAGGTGTCTCTAAACTGGTGAGACCCACAAGGAATTGGGAACAATCTGTTTTGCTACAACAATTAGTCTTCTGGTTCACTCAGCCTTTATGACAAAGCACCATAAGCAAGTGACCTGTAAGCAGCAGAAATTGGGGCCGGTGGCATGGCTTATCAAGAAAAGGCACTTGCCACCAAGCCTGAAAACTTGAGTCTCATCTCGGGGTCCCACATGAGGAAGGAACCAACTCCTGAAAGTTTGTCATCTGACGTCCACACATGCATTGTGGCGTACACTCACCCACACCCACCCTCCACACGCAAATATGTAAATAAATAAATGTAAATTTTTAATGCTTTAAAAAAACAAAAACAGAAATCTAGTCTTGGGGTTCTGGATGTCTAGAGTCAATTCCAGTGTGCAGCCTGAATACTTGTTGTTACTTAGTGGAAAGAAGGCAAGAAAGTTAGCTGGAGTCCAGTTCATGAAGGGCACTAATCCAGACTGTGCTGGCTAGTCTTATTATGTCAACTTGACACACAAACTAGAGTCATCTGAAAGGAGGGACCTCATTTGAGAAAATGCCCCCATAAGATCCAGCTTTAAGGCATTTTCTCAAAATTAGAGATTGATGAGGGAGGGCCCAGCCATTGTGATCCTGAGGGCTCCAACCCCAAGATCTTCCAGAGCCCCTCCTAACATCCTCACCTGGGGGAGGGAACATTAACTTGACCTCTAGAGCTACTCAGACATTTGCTCGTCAGTTGGTTATTGATACTGTGAAGAAGCTTATGTGACTCCGTAACTTTTTTTTTAAAGATGAATAAACCTTATTTTGAAAACAACTGTTTGCTGTCTTCAATCCTCACTGAAATGACTGCACAGCGCTGGTGTTTTTTTTCCAAGTAGAGGCTACACCTACACAGGATCTACTTTGGGGCTTGGAAGAGGGTGGTTAATGCCACAGCTCATGAAGACTGACTTGACAGTTTAATTTAAATTGGGTTGAACAGCAATTGTAGCATGAGAGCTAAAATCACTTACACTGACCTCAAGCTTGGGGGGTAAAACAACAATGTCATGCAGTTGAGCGAGCTGTGGGCTAGGCTGGGGGCTGCCTTACTAAGGACATGTAGACACTGTATCCACCTGATCCTTGGCAGCTTTGTCTGGGTTTCCTGGCATATAACACTGCTTCTCACATGACTTCCGGGAGACTTGATGGGTGTAGTCAGCTTTCTAGATTACCAAGGAGAGAGAAGGAGCATGTGCTGGACCACCCAAAACCAGTTTAAAATAGGTCAGGCCACATTTGAAAGCAATTAAAAAGAACCAAAAGAAGCCAGGCAGTGGTGGCACACGCCTTTAATCCTGGCACTGGGGAGGCAGAGGCAGGTGCATCTCTGTGAGTTCAAGGCCAGCCTCCTCTTAGAGAGTAAGTTCTAGGACAGTCAGAGTTACAACAGAGAAACCCTGTTTTGAAAAAACAACAACAAAATCAGTTTAATGATTATTGTAAACTTAACTCTCTTTTTTTCAAGACAGTGTTTCTCTGTTTTAACTCTGGCTGTCCTGGAACTCTGTAGACCAAGCTGCCCTCAGACTCACAGAGATTGGCCTGCGACTGCCTCCTGAGTGCTGGGATTAAAGGCGTGTGCCACCACCGCCAGGCTGTAAACCTAACTCTTAATCACACTACTTCAGTTTATCATATGAAAATAATGCAAGCTATACCGAGTCTCAGAAATTGATATCAGGTTGGAGAGATAGCTCATCAGTTAAGAGCATATTACTGCTCTTCCAGAAGATCAGAGTTTGGTTCCCAGCACCCGTATTGGGTGGCTCACATCTGCCTATAACTCTACCTCCAGGAGCTCCAATACCCTCTTCTGACCTCTGACAGCACCTGCACATGTATATATATACACATAAATTTAAAAGTAAAATTACAGTTTAAAAAATATAATGCTTCGGGGCTGGAGTGATTAAGAGTACTATCTATTCTTGTAGAGAGCTTGGGTTCAGTTCCCAGTGAACACATGGTGTTTCACAACCATCTGTAACTTCAGTTGCAAGAGATCTAATACTTCAGGGCACCAGGCATGCGGGTGGTGCTCAGGCATACATACCGGTAAGACATGCATACAAAAATAATAAAAATATTTTAAAGCATGCATATCTGTAGGTGGCGTGGTGGTGCATGCCTTTAAATCCCAGTCCTTGGGAGGCAGAGGCCGGTGGATCTCAGTGAATTCGTGGTCAGCCTGGTCTACAGAATGAGTTCTAGGCTATGTAGAGAGACCCTGTCTCAAAGGGGAGAAAAGGAACACATACCTTGAAAGTAGAAGAGGTATTTTTGAGGGGAGAGACCACAGAGAGGAGAGAATTGGGGTAGGGGAGGGTAGCAGTGGACAAAATGAGCAGTGTTCAATGATGTGCATATGTCACAATGTCATAGAAAATTATTTGAAAAGGGTAAGCCTTTAACCTAAGCACCTCAGAAAGCTGAGTCAGAAGGATCATGAGTTCAAAGCCAGCCTGGGCCAAATAGCAAAACCTTGTCTTGGAAAAAAAGAAGGGTGGGGCTGAGGATGTGGCTCAGTTGGAAGAGTGCCTGCCTGACACATAAGTCCTGCATTTGATCTCCAGCACCACATGAAACGTGGTGTTGCACGGCTGTCATCCTGGCACTTGGGAGGTGGAGGCTGGAGGATCAGAACTTCAAACACATTTATGAGAGAGTTCGAGGTCAGGCCAGGTTACACATGGGACCCTGTCTCCAAGACAGAGGGGGTATGTATCTACTTCAGTCCATTTTTATTATTATCCATATTAGCCCTTTGGTGTTGGAGGGTTGATGGCCAAGATCAAGCTACTGGCAGAGTCGAGGCCTGCAAGGCCTTCTCTCTCCTCAAGATTACACCTTGTTACTGTTCTCACATGGCACAGACTAGAAGGTCAGAAACAGTCTAAACTAGTTCCCTTCTGCCCTCTGCCCTTATAATAGTCATTTCCCAAAAGGCCCCACTTCCTACAGGCACTAAAGTGGAAGTCATGTTTGAATGGGAGAACATCGCTGAACCATAGCAATACTCACTGTAGGAAGCTGGGAAAGTATAGTAAAGGCAGCAAAAAGCATCCACTACATCTTTTCATAAGGATTAACCTCGAGGGCTGGAGACATGGCTCAGTGGTTACACTGGAGGACCAGGGTTCAATTCCCAGCACCTACATGGTAGCAAATAGCCATCTGTAACTCCAGACCAGGATACCTGACACCCTCTTCTAGCCTGTGTAGGCACCAGAACTCACCATGTGCCTATAACCCCCCCCCACACACACACACATGCACATACGTACATATGCTGTAACAAAAAAAAATTATATTAAAAAATAAACCCAGTTTCTCCCAGAATTTCACAGCAGCTTTGTGAGCTGTTGTTAGTGATCTGCCTCCTGAAAAAAAAAAAAAAAAAAAAAACCTGAGTCGAATCAAGGTAGTGTTTCGATGCACACACACTGTGATTGCAACTACCTGGTGCTCACAGCTCACAACTAAACACTGGCTGCTTCTCAAGGCATGGTACAGCCACACCATGGTTCCTAGAATGGCTGAGTAAAAGAGGGCATGGAGAGATGGCTCAGTGTGTCGGCACTTGGCCTCCAGCTTGCCACCCCCGCCCCTGGGACACTCTGGAAACACCATTGGTCAGAGATGACTTCCTAATCCTAATCTCTTTTTTTTTTTTTTTCCAGTTTTCTCCTTTGCCTCTTAAAAATTTGTGTTCTGAGAGGTTCACCACCCCACCTTGTGTTTCATCCTTTTCCCTAAAAAAGTTTTAATTAAATGTTTTCATTTCCAAGAGTTCTTGTTCTTTTGTTTTCCTTGTTTGAGATGCCCTGCCTGTGTGGATCTCCAAGTATGCTAATTAGAGGCCGTTGTCTCCTCCTGTCCCCTGAATAATATCTATTTTCTATTTGTTCATCTCGGTCCTTGTCTTTTGTGCTAAGAGCTTTGTTGATGATTCTTGCCTATTTATTCATCTTTTTTTTTTTAAAAAAAAGAACAAGGAAATATAATGTTTAATGGGGAGCTCTGTCTGGGGAGAAGGCTTTATCACCAACAGGCTTTGCTTTAGGGTGAACAGTGGGAGCCTGACCATGGTTCTGGGGATCCTGAAACACCGGCATGTGGAGGACCTAAATTTGGGACATCACACATCCTCACTGCCCCAACGTCCCCCCCAGAAAGTTTACTCAACGTTTTAAAAGAGAAGAACACTACCAACATGTTTTATATTGTTTGGCCTAAAGATAAACACCTGGCTGTGGCCACCTTTGCGTGTCACTGCTGTGCCGAATCCATCTATGGACCTCCTAAGCAGGGATGGGCACCTGCTTGGGACTAATGGCTACTATACATCCATCATCCCAGATAAACAGTTAACAGATGGATCGGCCACCTCGCAACTGGCCAGCCCAATATGACTCCCCCTATATTCCAAAGCATGAGGGAGAGTTAGGCAGCCAAAGAGAAGGAGAGAGAAAATTTAAAACTCGGTCTTCCAACTAAAACCGTATGTTCCTAGTTACAGTGATCATCTGCCTTGCCCTACCCTGTGTAGATGCAGGTGGATAGCTTAGTACAACTTCATTTGCTGCATCTCTGCCTTCAACCACCACAGGAGGGGTTTCGGTCCTAGCCTTGGAGGGTGGGACATGTTCACGTGACGGGGTGTACCTATGTTTGTGGGCATGGGTATACATGTAGTAGTTCACAGCTGTGTGGGATCACCAAAGAAGACATGGGGGAGGATATTCATATGTGTGAATCCTGCTAGACATTAGCAGAGGGAACCTTTATCATGACCAGCGCCATACTGGACAGTGGAACTGTGAGTGTCTCAGCTCAGGTGTTTTTATTGATACAGAACTCCTAGGGTGTTCTACTGATAGCATGTGCAGATCATGAGCAATCAAACATCCCCCACATAAAGCCACCACCTGCAGACAATACAAAATGCCACGACTTAGGCAACCCTTTTTCCAACAGTGCACAAAACAATTATTTTATACATAACTAAAAGCAAACTTCCGCAACATGTTCATATGGAGGCCAACTTTGGGTGTCATTGCACAGGCTCTATCCACCTTACTTTTCTTTTTTTAGACAGGATCTCACTATGTGGGCTTAATTGACCTGGCCTGGAACTCACTACATAACCCAGGCTTGTCTTGAGCTCAGAAATCTACCTGCCTCTGCCTCCTGAGGACTGAGATTAAAATTGTATGCTGCCATACCCCATCTCCTTGCCTTTTAAGACAAAATGTCCCACCCAGGGTTTCCTGATTAGGCCAGGCTGACTGGCAAAGGTCCAGGGATCCCCCTGGATCTGAGGATTACATCATACACCACTACACACTGCTTTTTAAAACAGCTTTTGGAGAGGGAATTCTGGTCCTCATGCTTGCATGGTAAGGATATTACTGTAACAGAGCCCCAGACCATAGTGGGCCCTGAGACCTTAGCACAACTGACTCCATGATGGAAGTGCTATTCAGGCTGTAAGACTCAGCATGTAGACAGCACCACCTGCCAAAACTAAAAAAGAGGCCTAGTCCATCAAAGTCCATACAGTTCTGAGAAAGTCTCTAAATTACCAACCTTGCTTTTGATCTTCTGTAGTTCCGCTTTTAGCTAACTGTTCTTGTTAACAGAAATATGTCAACCCAGAACATGGCTTTTGTGCTTAAAAGCTCTTCCTGAGAAAGGCTCCAGGCTACACTGGGATCTGAGAAAGGCTCAAGGCTACACTGGAATCCCGAATACCCAATGGAGTCACCGGCCAGCTGATAAAGGCTTTCTATTGGCTTAAACCCATATCTAAGCATTGTAAATACCCCACAACAATTACCAATTATGTCTTCTCCTCAGCCCCATTTCCGGTCTCATATAGAAACTTGATGTTGGGGTTGGGGCACATTGATATTAGCTGCTATTGATCTATACTTATCTTATTCTTCATCCTCAAAAACAACCAGATACCTCCATGATGTTAAGTGTGACTGACATTTTTATATGTAAAAAGTAATGAATTTGTGTGCTATGCTTGTGCAGAGGCCCTGTAATCTCTGTGCAGTTCCTGTTTTAATATAGTGCGCTGGCACAAGCACAGGCTTGACTCTCTTGACACAAGCCTTAGCTTTCCACTGAAGGTCACCATGTTCCTGAGGCCCACTCTCTCTCTCTCTCTCTGAATTGCTGCAGAGTCTGTATTGTGTTGAGATCAATGGCGTAGCTCTTACTGCCTGAGTGCTTCCTCAACTGTTGAAGGAAGTTCAGGCTCTCTGCTGAGTGTTTGTCAGAGCCCTTCTCTTTGCTTTTCAATATCAACCAAGGTCACTCAGGTTAGAAATCTGAGTTCATAGCTGGTATCTAGTACTGGAGTGTCTTAAAACCTTTGCCTTGATCCTCCGAGGAAAAAGAATATAACAATTACTTCAGCTACCTTTCAGAGTTGGCCAGCATCGGGTCATGCAGGGGAAAGCTTGGATTGTTTATTATACAGCAAAGTGACTCAGAAGCTGACTTCTATGGATTTTTATTGTGCAATATAACTCACTGTGTGCTAGAAGTTAGCATATAGAAAGAAACAAGGGAAATGTTCCCAACAGGAAGGTAAGTGATTTATTCCACTTAAAGTCTTGGTGTCATGTTTGTGAAGGATAAATGTGCTTAAGAAAGTGTGTTTTGCTAGAGACAGGACATGCTGGGACTGTAAAGAGCACTTGCTGTTCTTGCAGAGGACCTGGGTTCAATTCCCAGCACCCACGTGGTGGCTCACAACCGTCTGTAGCTCCATCTCTAGGACATCTGGTGCTTCCTCCTCACCTCCAAGGGCACCAGGCACGCATGTGGTGCGCATCATACATACAGGCAAAGCACACACACACATAAAATTGTAAACGTTTTTTAAAAAGATAGGACAGGCCCCAACACAGGAGGGTGACTTTTTACTCATAGGAACTGAATTTCTGGTATGCTTTTTTTCTCTTTCTGTTTTTTTTTTGGGGGGGGGGTTGTTTGTTTATTTGTTTGTTTTTAAGAACTGAGCATGTTGTTGGAGAGATGACTCAGTAGAGGAAGCCGGTTCAATTCCCAGCACTCACATGGCAGCTCACACCTGTCTGTAACTCCAGTGCCACGGCTTCGGACACCCTCACACATGCATGCAAAACACCAATGCACATAAAATAGAAAAAAAAAAAGTTTTTAAATTTGCAGGATATCAGAGTGCCTGGTTGGTGTCTGGGTGCCCAGGCGAGTGGGGCCCTTCTTCAGGTTGAACTTCATTGTGCTTGGTCTTGGGCTGGTATGGGTCAGGTGAATGTCCATCAGGGCAGCCCGCTGCCTTTGGGAACTGCAGTGATACCCATGATCCATGCTCCTGCCACACTAGCTGGACTTAATTTTTTATTAATTTTTATTTGTTTTTTTTGGGGGGGAGTGCTCAGAGACTGGAGGGGGAACAGGCTGGAATGGGAAGAGGGTGTTATTGAGATACATTGTATGAAACTCAAATTATTAATAAAAGTATTACAATTTAAAAAAAAAAAAAGAATTCACTATGTAGTCAGGGCTGACCTCAAACCCTGCAATCCTACCTCAGCTTCCCAAGTGCTGGGATCCTCCCGGAAGTGGCTGCTCCAGCCCAGTCAGGTGATTACCGGTGCAGCTGGTACTTCACTGAAACTTCCTGAAAAGGAAATCCAAGCTCACACTGTTGGCTGACACCAACCCTGGATCATGACCTACAAAACTTCCAGATGATGTTTGTTGTTTTAAAACACTACAATTCAGGGTTATTTTGTAACTGTGATATATACTTAATACAGTGAGTCACGGTAAACAAGATGCAAGCAATTAGCATATATTTCAAAATAAAAGCTACCTTCTTCAAATTCTTTTTCCTCTATTACTCATATAGATGTGTGTGTACATGCATATGCACACACACATACGTGCGTTTACTGGGTGTGCAGGTGCCATGAAATATGTGTGGAGGTTGAGACAACTTTCAACTTTCAGAATCATTTCCTTCCCCGTGGGTTCAGAATGTTGAACCTAAGCCAGGCTTGGTGCAAGTGCCTTTGCCTACAGAGTGATCTCACCAGCCCCAGAATTCTTTTTTTTTTTTAAATTTCTTTCGTTATTTATTTATTGTGTGAACAGGCCCACATGACATGTGTGGAGGTCAGAGGGCAACTCTCTGGCGCTAGTCACTTCTTGGATCCAGGGCTGGAACTCCCTAGTCAGTCAGGCCTGTGTGCCAGCCTCTTTGCTACTGGCCCTCTCTCTGCCTCTATTCAGATTTTTTTTTTTTATAACACATGATTAAATGGGGCTTATTTCACTCACTGCTCTGCTCTGTGGATATACATCCCCACACTCATATCGCTCTGTTCATTCATGAGCTCATGGTTTGTAGCTGCCCATTGCTTAAAATCCCCCAGGGAGCAGGACAAATTGAGAGGGTGGGCTGAGCACTTATTTACTAAGCAACGGTAAACTACACCTAAAAACAAAGTGAAGAATTTGGAATCCAACAATGAGCGCTGGGTCCGTCGTCCTCCAGTTCCAACCCAGGAACCTCGGGTTCTCAGTTCCCCCCATCTCATGGCTCTTTCCCTATGACAGACCCCCAAGCCTTGAAATCCCGCAGTCCAAGCCCTTTTGTACTTCAATTTACCTTGACTTCTTCAGGCAGCAGACTTGAGCTCCCTCTGCTGGCCTTTCTCATGAAGCACATCGCCCTAACCAACAGGGCCCCCGCCCTTTTAAAGAAGCCAGTCTTGTACAGAGTTGATTTAATGAAATG
Organism: Cricetomys ansorgei; assembly: GCA_026225945.1. Lineage (NCBI taxonomy): Eukaryota > Metazoa > Chordata > Mammalia > Rodentia > Nesomyidae > Cricetomys > Cricetomys ansorgei. The sequence goes on along the minus strand of JAMJFZ010000713.1, from coordinate 5,924,988 downwards.
GTTTTCCTTGCACACGCAGAACACGCAGCAGCTGGAAGCATGGTATCCAAAAAGGAACAAGCCAGCCACCTATGTCCTACTTCACTCAGTTGCTTTGTCGTTCCTTGCCACATTTATTTAGATGTCGATAGAGTGCAAATAACAGATTTTTATTGGCTGTTCTAATTTAAACAAGATTACAGTCTCTTTGCCCGGTTTAATTCTCCTGGGAAGCCTTGGAAAAGAGATTTGTTACATTTTGCGTGAGAGCTAGAATGCCAGAATTGACTCATCTCCTATGTGTTCTCGTCAGAACCCCCGGCACGTGACTTCAGGTAATAAGTCTCCGCCTGTTCACTGTCCCACCTAGAACCCCCGCTACTTCTTCACGGCTGCCTTTCTCGTTCCTTTGGGGTGTAAAAGGGCTTCAGTAGAGACAGTGAAAGAGACACGTGGAGGTACTATAGGGTAATTGCAGCTGTGTGTACAAGGAGTTTTAGACAAAGGGAATTCTGGGGCGGTGCCTGTATGATTCGCACAGTGAGTTCTTAAGTCTCTACAGAGAACAAATGCACGATAAAGTCATACTGACCACTTGGACTATCTTGAATACCTACATAATAAATTAGTAACGGACTTGGACCAAACTTAAACGTCCCAACAGATCCACTTCTCTTCCCAGGGGAATTTTGATAGCGTCCTGCCTTTGGAAGAGAGACTACTTTCCCCTCCACTTAGCTACCGAGTGTTTCAACGCAACAGAACCCATTCGCTTTGTACCGCCTGCCTTTGCATTTTTTCACCTGGATGGATTTTAGCAACACCGAGTTACATTGCTAAGCAATGGGCCAGGCCTGGGCTCCTCCGGCAGAAGTGGGTCGGGCTCCTGATTGTACTGAGAAGCCCTCTGGGCTTCCCTGAGCCTCTTTCCCTGAGCCACTCCCTATAAGGACCCACTGACACCTCCATTGGTCTCAGAGTCCCTTCCATGTGACTCTCCATCACTGAACACCAGAAGAGGCCAGAGGAAGGCCATCAAGCCTCGAGTGCTGCGAACCACAAATCGTCTTTTAGGATTCATTTTTCTCCGCCAGGCCAAAGCCAGCTTGTTTATGAAATAGCTGCCACCACAGTGGCCCACCCTTGGTCATCAGGCAGCACTGCTTCTTGTGGTCCTCGAAAAGACAGCTGTGGAGGGGATGGGTAATGTCCCTCGGATGTCACTGGATGAGTCCCCCCTGTGAAAGGAAGGCAATGAAGGAAAGGAAGGATGGAGGGAGCCCAGGGCGGCTCTGTGTCCCTCCGCTCTCCACAGCTGGGCAGAGTCCCTGAAGACACCATACCACCCCCACACTATCACTCCATCCCCCAACACTAGGCATGGCGGTCAGCGGAGATCTGAGCTCTCTCTAGAGTGACCAAGCCACAAGTCACTTCCTAGCCCATGGGTGTTCAGCGTGTTTCCCAGAAGATGTGACATGGGACCAAAAAGCAGACTGGGGACATCGTTAGAACTGTCCCTACTCTGGTTCTTTCCAATTCCTCTTAACAAATTGCTATGAGAAATAGCATAACCCAAAGCAACTCGTGGGGAAAGGATTTATTTCCTCTGACAACTCTCAGGTAGGGCAGGAACCGATACAGACCCCATGGAAGCATGCTGCTTACTGGCTTGCTCAGCCGGATTACTTTACAGTACTCAGGGCCACCTGCTCAGCACCCACAGTGGGATAACCCTCCACATTGATCACTGATCAAGAAAATGCCTCCAAAGACTTGCTTACAGGCCAATCTGGTGGAGGCATTTTCTCAGCTAAGGTTCCCTCTTCCCAGATGACCCTAGTTTGTGTCACTTTGACAAAAACCTAAACCAGCATGAGAGGTTATCGGTGGACCTTTTAGGTCCTCTTCCTCTTCCTCTCTTTGCTTCCTGGCCACCATGAAGTGGTGGCCTTGTGCTCTTGCCTTGATGTGCTGTCATGCTGCAGGCCCCAAAACAGTAGGTCAAGGCATGAACTAAAACCTCCAGAGCTGTGAGCCAAAATAAACCTTTCCTCTTTATAAGGTGATTTTTTCAGGCATTTTGTTACAGTGAGGGGAAATTGAGCAACACACCCTGATGTTTCCGCTCAGTCATTTTTTTGTCCACTGACGCCTATCCTGCTCTTTAGCTACATTTTGTCGACTGCCTTTCTTGTATCTGGAGTTGGCACAATCCCTGTTCCCCTGATACAGCACCCCACCGTAGCAATCCTCCTGCACAGCAAGGGACTTGCTGGCTCTAGACTGCCTTACTGTTTCAAGAAAGAGACATGTAGCTGGGTGGTGGTGGTGGTGGTGCACTTCTTTAATCCCAGCCCTAGGGAGGCAGAGGTAGGTGGATCACTGTGAGTTCCAGGCCAGCCTGATCTACAGAGTGAGTTCTAGGACAACCAGAGTTACACAGAGAAACCCTGTCTCTAAAAACCAGAGAGGGAGAGAGATTGAGAGATGAGAGACATGGGTAAGCTTTTCTTTAGTGCATCTCCCACTCATTTTCTCCACCACTGTTGGTGGCAGAGGTATGGCTTCTCCCCCGTCGCCCCTGGTGACACAGCCCCCACCCCTGGAAAGCTTCTTCACCCCACACTCCTGCTCTGCCCTTGAGTATCTATTGCTACCTTCTCCATCACTTCTCAAATTCTGTTTGGAATTGAACACAGAACACTTCACTACTGAGCCACATCCCCGGTCTCTTACAAAGTCTCTCCCACACCAACCACAGAAAATTGCAGTTCCCTCTCTCTGAGTAACATGCAAGCCCCTCCTGAGGGTACACACAAGCCTGCTATTGCAACCCACAGCCTCTGTGCACGCATTTAAAATTCGCAAGTTCCACAGGCGGGGTTGATGTATGGCTTAGTGGTGGAATGTTTGTCTAGCACGTATGAGACCCGGAGTTTGATCTCCAGCTCCAGAAAAACAAAGCTAAAACAAACAAACAAACAAAAACACGGGGAAGTCTTGTGACAGCTTTAGCTTCTGTGCCTAGAATGCAATGGGAAGCATTTCCTCCTAGGTACTTTTTAAGTAGTTGCTGAACACACAAGAGAAGGCCTGGGGTGCTAAGTGAAGGGCTGCCGTGGTACCTCATTACTGGCGTGTCAGTGGCTAACCTTGTCTTTGTAAAGATACCAAACATCACAAATGGGCACAGCACACACAATAGTAACAGCAACGCCTGTCACTCGGTCACTGATGGATGTTCGGTTGCTCGGATATCTTTGGATGTAAGTCTCAATGGTCATTGGGCCTGCTGTAGATGGTCCAACTTAACATAGCACACATCTGTATCTTTAACATGTTAGCTGTATTTCAATGCAAGTGGTAGATTTTGTAAATCCTATTGCCATATTTTATACATTTTTTGCCAGTTTGTTTGGGTATTTATTTATTTATTGAGACAGGGTCTTTCTATGAAGTCCTAGCTGTCTTGGAGCTTGCCTTGTAGACTTAGCTGGCCAGGAACTCACAGAGATCCACCTGCCTCTGCCTCCTGAGTGCCAGGGTTAAAGGCTCGCCCTACCATGCCTGTCTATTTTACAAGTCTTAAAGAATCTTTTTGGAAATGGAGAGATGGTTCGGTAGTTAAGAATGCCAATTGCAGCCAGACTTTGGTGGTGTATGCCCTTCATCCCAGCACTCAGGAGGCAGAGGCGGGTGGATCTCTGACTTCAAGGCCAGCCTGGTCTACAGAGTGAGTTCCAGGACAGCCAGGGCTGCACAGAGAAACCCTATCTGGAAAAACAAGCAACACAGCAACAAAAGAATGCCAGTTGTGGAGTTCCCATCCCAACCCCCACATCTGGCAGCTCATAACCACCTGTAATGGGTGGGGGTGGGTGGCGCTATGACGCCCTCTTTTGGCCTCTGTGGGCTCCTGCACCCATATATTTCATAAAAGTTAAAAAGAAAAAGGGAGACTTTCGTGACTCAGGAAAAACAATTTAAAGCCAGTTGTTTTGTCTCATACTTATAATCCCAGCACTTGAGAGATTAAGGCAGGAGGATTGCCACAAGTTCAAGTCCAGCTAGTATTTCAATGTGAGATCCTGCCTTAGAAAACTAAACCTGTGGAAAGTAAAGGCAGTGAGCATAAGCCGTACGGGCCACCTCCGGCAACATCTGTTCCTGATGCTGGATATGGACCCACAGGAGTTAGTGTTTGCCCTGCTCTGATCACATTTGTACTGCATAGTTTTGTTTTGTTTTGTTTTGTTTTTTGTTCTTCTGTCAACTTGACACAAACTAGGGTCATCTGGGAAGAACCTCAACTGAGAGTCTGCCTCCTCAGGTTGTCTGTTGGCAAGTCTGTAGGGCATTTCCATGATTAGTGATTGATGTGAGAGGGGGCGGTGCCACCACTGGGCAGGTGACCCTGGATGATGTAATGAAAGCAAACTAAGCAATCCAGGAAGAGCGAGCCAAAGCAGCATTCTTGCCTGGTCTCTGTTTCAATTCCTGTCTTGGGTTCCTGCCCTGGGTTCCTCTGAAGGACTGTGATGTGAAAGCATAAGCCAGGTCAGTCCTTTCCTCCTTACGTTGCCTTTGGTCATGTGCATTATCACAGTAATAGAAACTCTAAAAGAGACCCTGACATATTTAAAAAAAAAAAAGTCTTTTTATGAATTATCTGCCACATCTCAATATTTTCTCTAACAATGGAGTCACAAACTACTTGGCCAACTTTTCATTCTACCAATATTTACATAAACACACAAACTGTGTAAGAGGAATTCTAGATTCTCCCCCAAATGGAAAGGATCTTCCTGTGCTTCCATCCCGCTATCCCTACAAACAGGTTTGTAGCAGAATTCATGTACAGAGTTGCTTATAGGAAACACTGGATTTTTCTGCACACTGGCTTCTGGCTGCGTGTGCCTTGTAACTTGTTTTTCCCACCACCATTTTATGCTTCCTTTCTCAGGCACTGGAGGTTACAAGCCACGGTTCTAGGTGAATTGTCACAATGAGGCAGGAGAATTTCTGGGAGTCATCTAATCGCTCATGCAACTGGAACCTGTAGAACCAGGTTCCATTAAACACAGATCAGAGTCTGGAGAGGTGGCTCAGCAGTTAAGAGAGCTTGCAGTTCTTGCAGAGGACCAGGGTTGAGTTTTTCCAGCACCCATGTGGGGGTGTCTTATGGCTCCAGGGACCCAGGCACCCTTTCTGGCCTCCAAGGGCACCTACACACACACAGAGGTACATGAATAAAATGAGTTAAACACAAAATATACCCCAACAACTGCCTTTTATTTGGGTTCTAGAAATGCCCGTAGCTCCTTGGTGCTACCCACTCCCAGATGGAGAATGTCACTCTATCAGAGAGGAAATCAAAGCGATTACCTGTGACAGATAAATGTTCTTTCTTTTGTAAAACCAACACAAACATTTGGCCCACGAAGGAAGGACTCAGGCAAGATTCTTGGCTTTTCATGAAAAGCCAGAAGAGCTGATGGTATGGGGCTCGCTGCCCTCAGGACACAGTCTCCTGGAGCTGGGTCAGCCTACCCTTCTGCCAGGGCACTTGTCCTCCAGTGTACCCAAAGCCCTGCAGCCAATCCAGACTGCAGGTTCTCGGACCAAAGGACAGACTTCACTAGTGCTGTTCCTCTCTAGTGGAGAGAGCAGTGTCAAAGTGTCATCGTCCATCTGCCAAAAGGGTCTGTCTTAATTTAAGTTGGAGAGCTCAGCAAAGCTCCAAGGAGGTGTATGTGTGTGTTGGGGGGAGGGGAGGGGCACTGTTGACTGAGGATGAGGAGCCCTCTAGTGGGAGCTGCTATTTCTCTAGACCTTTCAAGATGGTTTGGAGAGCGGATGCCACTCAAAGCTAAAACACCTGTCACTCAGATGTAAATTGGCCAGAGCGAGGAAAATATCCGGGAAAGTGGTGTGTGTGCCGGTGGCCGCTAGGTCGGCTAGGAACTCTGTTGGTGGGCTGAGGTGGCGAGAGGCTGGGTTCAAAGGGAGACCCTTCAGTCACGCTGCTGAAATCCAGCAAGGGCTGAAGTATTCGTGACTAATAAGGTATGGTAACTCACTGGGAGTGCCAACGATTTTTTTTTAAGCTTTGTGGGACCCAAAGTCGGCCCAAAGGTAGTCATCTTTATTTTCTAATTATGAAAAATTTCAATACACAACGCACCCTCCCATCTTCTCATCCTTCAGCTTTAACGGTTATCAGCGCAAAGCAATCCTCCCCTCCCCAAAAAAAAGCGGTCTGCCGCCCACTGCCCACCTCTTCCTTTCTATACTATTGGGAAATGAGTCTTAGAAAATATTCTCTGAAAGAGACCAAGTTCTGGCTGGTCTTGAACTCACAGAGATCGCCACCTCTTTCTCCCCAGCCTGGGTCGCCCTTCCCGTTCTGTCAGATACGGGGCAGCATTTCCTAGTTCGGCAGGGACTGCTGTGGTGAGGAACCCTCTAGAATCAGATGCCACAGGGATGAGTGAGGAACTGGTGTCTCTGGTTCCTTGTGAGGGCTCGCCACAGGCCACCGGGAGCTAAGGCGACTACGGGGTGGGCGAGGCCCAAGAGCCCCGTCCTAACCCCGACGCTGCTCAGCGCACCATGCTGCTGCAGCGTCTCCCAATAAGCAAGGTTGGAACAGAATTTTGAGAGCCAAGAAAACGTTTTGCAAGTTTTGCAAGGGAGGCGAAATGTTTGGGTCCAAGAGTCAAGAGTCAGAAGTCAGAACAGAGTAAAGTACAGGCCGGCGTTGATCAGAGCGGTTTCACGCGCAGTCCACATTGCGGACGGTGTGTAGAGAAGGCAATTTGCCAGAACGGTTCAGTGTTCACTGGACGTAAAAACAAAACTCCATTATCCAATACTAAAGGCAGGAGAATCAAAAGCTCCAAGTCATCCTTGGCTACAGTTTGGGACACTTGAGAGCCTGCTTCAAACAAACAAAACAAAACAAAGCAAAAAAAAAAAAAGCGAAATAAAAGCAAAACTTCTAATAAGCCGTTTGTATCATATTCACAAAAGTTACTAGTCTAGGGGCTGGGGAGGTGGCTCAGTGGGTAAGGGAGCTGTTGTGTAAGCATGAGGACCTGAGTTTGAATCCCGCATGCCTAGAGCCCTGGCACTGTGAAGGACAGGGCCAGGAGTCTCTGTCCTGAGCCCCCTCTCTGCTTCCCAGGGCCTTTTTCCCTTGTGTCTCTGCATGCATGTGCTTCCTCACTCCTAATGAAAGCCTCTCTTCAGCTGCTGATTCTGTCTGCTCTGGTTGCTGGGTTTGAGATTTCACTACTGCTATATATACCCTTCATGGTATAGATTTATTTCTCCTGCCTCCTAATTCTTTATCTGGAAGAGAAAGATGAACACAATCAAGATCCCTAGACAGTAACAGGTGCATGGGCCCTCACACTGTGCACACCAGACCAGTTCATATTTATAGCACACATACATGTTATACTAAACATGCACGTACACACACACACGTACACACACACACACACAAATTGCTAATCCAGAAGAAATGGGAAATTTAAAGAAAATAATCCCTTCTCCCAGAGATAACATTGGAAACTATTGGACAAGTCGCTGGGCAAATGAGAGCAAGACAAAGCATGCTTTTTGTTTTGGTTTTTAGGTAAGATTACTAGGAAAGAGTATACTAATCAAAAATTAGCTGGGCAGTGGTAGCACACGCCTTTAATCCCAGCAATAGGGAGACAGAGGCAGGCGGATCTCTGAGTTTGAGGCCACCTGGTCTACTGAGTTCCAGGACAGCCAAGGCAACACAGAGGAACCCTGTCTCTCAAAGAACCAAAAGAATAAGTTAGCAATTAAGAACCTTGCTCACAGAGTGTGAATGTGGAAGGAGTATCAGCCTCCTGGGTAAGTGGCTTCAGGTGGCCCTAGAATAACAGCATGACCCAGTCCAGACTCCTGCAGGGCTCCCAGAACTCTGTGCTGCATTAGGCTGTTCTTAGACAATGAGGAACCAGTGATGCAGGGGGGATCGAAGCTCTCTTCTGCCTGTTTGCAACCTGAAAGAAGAGCCACTTGCAGATCTTTTAGCAGGAGTTATTTACCCAAAAGGGAGATGCTTTAAAGGAATATAAAAGGCAAGTGAAATGTTACAAACCATTTTGGGGAAATGTCACTGTGGAAGAATGGGGTGGGTGACAGGTGTTGGGCTTGGTGCCTGATGATGCATCATGGTGTTACATAATAATGCAAACGCATCCTGCACCTACTTGAGTCTGGACACAGCGATACAGCGCCTAGGACCGTGCAGAACACGCTGAGAAAAAGGGATGCAGGTGGATCCTCAGGGAGTACGACAGACAGAAAGGAAGCAGTCTGTTAGCAAAGGGACAGACTGTCTTTTCTCAGCAGCTTGGGACTGCAGTCTCCCTGATTGCCTGATTTGACCCCTGGTTCTGCGATGCAATCAAAGGTGCTGTTGAGGGATTTTGACTGACATGAGCTAAATGATGCCAAGTCACATTTCAGTCTACAAGGCATGGCAGTGGCATAAAGAAGCCTTTCCGGGTTTCTTTCATCCCAGAAACTTCTCAGGAGTGAAAAGGCTTAGTGAGTGGCGGGGCTTCAATATTTTTTTTCAAGATTAAAAAAAAAAAAAGTATATGTATGTATGCCTGCAAGAATATATGTGCATCGTGTGCATGCAGGGGCTCTCGGGGGCCAGCATGGGTGTCAGATTCCCTAGAACTGAAGACACAGGCCGTTGCATCTTCATGCCGACATGTGGGTTCTGGGGACTACACTTAGGTCTTGCGAGAGCAGTGAATGCTCTTAACTGGTGAACTGGTCTCTCCAGCTCTGAATGGTAGGGCTTCAGTCAGAACCTAGACCTTGAAATCTCAGCACCGCACTGCGTGTATTCCTCGTGTCTTCTTCCACAATCTGAAATTATGACCTTTTAAAAAGCAGGGTTTGCCAGACCGTAGTAGCGTACATCTTTAATCCCATCACTCCGGAAGCAGAGACAGGCGGGTCTCTGTGAGTTTCCAGGCCAGCCTGGTCTACAAAGTGAGCTCCAGGACAGTCAGAGTTACAACAGAGAAACCCTGTCTCAAAAACACCAAAATAATAATAATAATAGAAATAATAATAATAAAGATGTTTTAAAAAGCAGAGTTTATAAAACTCTTGGGCCAGTGGGAAAGCTCAGTAGGTAATAGCACTTGCCACTTGGCCTAATTAATGTCCCGAGGTCGTTCCTAGTACCCGCATGGTGAAAGAAGAATATTGCCACCAATAAGCTGTCCTCTGAGCCCTGCACACGCCACACCATGTGCACACTCAGATAAATAAATAGACAATTGTAACAAACATTTTAAATGGGGGTGGTGGGTCAGAGATTAATTGTGCTTGCTGCTCTTTCTTGCAGAGAACCAGAATTTGGTTCCCAGCAACCCTCATATGGCTCACTACTACCTATAACTCCAGCTTGAGGGGATCCATCCTCTTCTGGCTTCTGGAACACACCATACGTGCGGCACACACAGGTACACACACGCGTACATGAAAATAAAAATAAGTCTTTAAAGAAACCTCTGCCAAAATAATGCAAGAGGGTATTCTCTTTCTTTTTCTTTGAGTGGATCTAAAATGTAACTTCAAAAAAAAAATGAAAGTGAAATAAAAACGGGAATATCTATAGCACAGATCTGACGCTGAGACAGACGTCTGCCTTACAAAGTGAGGAAGAGGCATAACAGCGCCAGTTCCTGGGTGAGCCCCTAATCCAACAGTAGCAGTGTGTGTTCAGGGAAGACCACGCCTACCCTGCGGCGCCGGCCATGGGGGCTGACAGAGAGCTCAATATCTCTCCAAAGCAAACATATCCCCAGGCTGCCGAAGATAGTATTGTTTTAAGCCAGGTGTGCGACAAGTGCCTATATCCCAGGACGTGGAGGCTGGTCAGACTGGGTTACAAAATGAATTTAAGACCAGCCTGGACCTCATAACACGACCTTGTCTCAAAACACCAAAATAGATAGATAGATAGATAGATAAATAAATAAATAAATAGATTTTAAAAAAGATTAAAAATTAGCATTGCTCTAACACAACAGGGGTAAAAGTCAGCCAAGCCAAGCTCGAGAAGTGGTAGGCATTCGGCTCAGGACCACGTGAGTTGAGGGTCATGCAAACTCAGTCAGGGTCATTAGTCCGGTTACACTGCTTTCTCTGTAATGTTCGAATTGCTTTCAGCAGGAGGGAGGAAGCATGAGAGCAGGATGCTGGCTGCTTTCCATACAACTCGCAAACAATTCATTTCCTTCCCCACATCCTGTCGGTACAGTGATTTCTTCAATCCTCACCCTGCAATAGTCCTCAGAGGAGCCTTTAGAAAGTCAGGCATTCTGATCTAAGTGTGATGATTGACACCAATGGCCCCACCTACTCCAGAGGCTGAGAAGGGGGAGCTGGATCCCTGGAATTTAGGGTCAGCCTTCGAAGCATGATCAGACTTTGTTTCTTTAAAAAGTACTGGATATTTTGATTCTGTGGGCGTGCTTGTTTTTGCATCACTATTATTCCTGCAACCAAAATGCATGATAGATGACTTTTTTTTTTTTTTCTGAAACATTATCCGGTTGGTGTGGAACTCACTCTGTAGACCAGGCTGGCCTTGAACTCACAGAGATCCACTTGCCTCTGCTTCCATGGTGCTAGGACTAAAGGTGTGCACCACCATACTTAGCAATAGAAACAACTTAAGGAGAAGTTTTATTTTGGTCCCGGGTTTCAGAGGATTTCAGCTCCTTGTGGCAGGCAAGGCATTGTGGTCTGGCTTCCTACTGGAGGGAACTGGTAGGGTTAGTGAGAACCATGGGTTCTCATGGGTTACATGAGAACCGTGTGACAGTTGACATAAATTGTCGATTTGACAGGACCTAAAACCATGTGGGGGATGCAGTGGAGGGAGTATCTTGATTGCATTAATTGAGACCCACCCACTGTAGGTGGCACTATCCTCCATTTGGGATTCTGGACTGTCTATGTGGAGAAGCAGGCTGAGCAGCAGCAGGCATTCATTGCTCCCAGCTTCCTGATTGCAGCCATGATGTGAACAGCTACTTCAGGGTCCTGCTCCCTTGACCCCCCTGAGCCAGAAGTCTTCCTTCCTTAGGTTGCTCTTATCAGATAATCTTTATCACAACAGGGAAAGAAACTAAGATAATCAGGAAGCCGAGAACAGGATAGAGACCACAACAGGTCCAGACTATAACCCTCACAGGTCTGCCCTCAGTTTCCCACCTCCACCAGCCTGGTCCCTCCCACAACCTCCCAAAACTATGCCACCACTGGGGATAGGGTATTCAAACACATGTGCCTGCGGAAGACATCTGAGATTCAAACCATAGTTATAGGTGTGGTGTAACCATCTTTCCATCACTATAGAGAAACAACTGAGGAGATTAACTTACAAAGAGAAAAGATTTACTTTGGATTCATGATTCTGAAGGATTCAGGCCACAATCAAGTAGCCTTATGGTCTCAGCCTCTGACAAAGACACACGTTGAGGTGAGAAAGCGTGGCAGAGCAAAACCAATCACCTTGTGATGAAGAAGCAAAGAGGAAAAGAAACAGAGCAGGTCCCATTATCCCCTTTCAAGGACATGCCCCTAGTTATGGAAGGACCTTCTGTTAGGACCAAGCTCATAAAGGTTCCATCATTCCCCCCTCCATGCACACAACAGCGCCACCTTCAGGATCAAGCCTTTAACGCAAGGACCTTTGGGGGATTGTTAACACTGTAGAGGATATGGAATGAGACTCAGTATTTTATTTGTTTATTTCTAGTTGTTTATTGTTTAAGTATATAAGTGTTTTGCCTGCATATAAGTCTGTGCACCACATGCGTGCCTGGTATCCTTGGAGGCAAGGAGAGGATGCCCATTCCCTTGGAACTGGAGTTACAGATACCTATAAGCCACCCTTCCAGTCCCCAGGGAATTCCGTGTATCTTCTAATGGAGTATATTTAACAAATAGCTAATGCACTCATGTGATTAAGAAATGATTAAAAACTGCAGATGGGGCTGTCAGTGGGCAAAGGTGCCAACTACGAACACTGGTAGCTGAAGTCTGATCTCCAGGACCCACACGGTAGAAGGAGAGAACCAATTCCTGCAGGTTGTCCTCTGACCTCCACATCTATTCGATAGCATGCATGAATGCATGAACACACACGAGGGACATAGACAGACAGGCAGACAGACAGACAGGTGTCTAGGTTACCTAGTTCCTTCCTGGAATTATTCTGTCCCAATGCATGTTTCTTTTCTTTTTTTATTTTATGTGAATTGGGGTTTTGCCTGCATGTATGTCTGTGTGAGGGTATCAGATCCCCTGGAACCGGAGTTACAGACAGTTGTGAGCTGCCATGTGGGTGCTGGGAATTGAACCGGGTCCTCCAGAAGAGCAGCTAGTGCTCTTAAGAGCTGAGCCATCTCTCCAGCTCCCAACACATGTTTCTAAAGACAGCACATGCACAGTCTGGTGGGGGGGGGTAGCACTGGGGAGCGTTCTGGCTTTTTTAAAAACATGCTACTTGGCTCCTTGATTATTTTTTTTTCACAAAAGACATATTTGGTATTATTTCATTCTGTATGAAAGGAGTTCTTCATGCTATGGCCACATATTTCAACATATAAAGTATTTTAATATCATAATTTATTCAAAGAATCCTCTGCTAATGAACACTATCTGCTAGTGAACTGCCTATCCTATGAGTCCCGAACTATGCAGTCCATCAAAGGATACATTTCTATATATATATAAATCAATTCATCCACAGCTGTAGAGTAAATCACCAGGAACAACACGGGATGTTTGTGCCTCTGGTAGCCCCGCCTTCTGCAGGGGCCCCTCTCACAGCTTCACAGCTGGGGAGCATGCTCTCTGCAGTTTCTGCAGCAGAAAGGGATTTTTGTTTGTTTGTTTTTCGGTTTGGTTGTAGCTTAGACTGGTCTCAGGTCAGTGTTTCTCCTGCCTCAGTCCTCCACAGAGGTAACGGGCATGCCACACTGTGATGACTGGTTTTAACGATCAACTCGACATAGTCTAGAATCAACCGGGAAAGGAGTGTCGGAGAAGAATTTGTCTAAGCCAGGCTGTCCAGTGGGCATTTCTGTCAGGGAATATCTTGGTTTTACTCTGAGGTTGGGAAGGCCCGCCTCCTGAAGGTGGCGCCATCTCCCGAACTCGCTCTGTAGACCAGGCTGGCTGTGAACTCACGGAGACCGGGAGTGCCGGGATTCAAGGCGTGTGCCACCACGATTTGCTTCTTGAGTGTAGGTGCAGTGTCATCAGCTGTTAAAGAGTTCCCACCTCTGTGACTTTCGCAAATTGATGGGCTAGGAATCTGGAACTGCGAGCTAAAAACCCTTTCCTGGGCTATCGGGATGCTTCTGCGGCTAACAGTGGCTCCTGCAGAGGACCTGAGTTTGGTTCGCAGTACTCCCCACACCCTTCCGCCGAAGAATGTCTTATCTCTGCAGTTTTACTCTGTCTCTTACTTTCCTTTGTTTTTCCTCTTTCTCTTCCTCCCTCCCTCTTCCTCCCTGGCCTATAAAGTGGGGTACTATTCCCTATCAGTCTCTCTTATTTCTGTATGGTGTGGGCCTTTGGAACAAAGTACATCGTAGAGTAACTAGCAGTCCTGGAAGCTAGTGCACACTTCCGAGTTTGGAGATGGCCTCCGGCAAAGAAGTCACAGTCGCCTTCCCCTCTCTCCTAGAGACAAATCCACATTCACGCCAGGGTGATGAGTGACGTCTCTGTTGGGAGGAGGAGACGGAGGTGCCACTGACTTATAAAGCCCAGCCTTCTGATTTGGGGGCCCTTCCGTTGTACAGCTCTCTGCATGTGCAGGAGTACCCGACCTTCACATCACCCTCGGGGAAAGGGGTTTGGGAGCAAGTTGCTGCTCCAGCCGCTAGCTCCACACCAGTGATCAGCTGTCTTTTTGACACGTCAGTTTGATGCCTCCTGTCAAAGCATGTGTGTGAAACTGTAGTAGCGTGCGAGCTCGCAAACGGTCAAATCTCAGACCGTTTACAGTCTCTGACAGCCACAGGCCAAGGGATTAGAAGAGAAGGATATTCAGCAAAAGTATCAAAGAGCTGGGTGGGGAAGCCAAGCAATGTTTGGCAGGCGTTTTGTACAATCCACACGCCCCACAGAGCCGGCCTCCATGGTGCTCTTGCAATGGTAATGATGGGGTTCAAGGTCTGATCCCCTAAAAGGTGCCACCTTGGCATTTGAGAAAAAAGGGCCACAGAAAGACTACTCTTGTTTTTTGTCCTCGCCCATCCCCCCTGAAGCGGATCACAGAACCTCTGTTGGAGAGGACCCTCACCCCCACGCCGAAGCAGAGGAAGGGAGACTCCTCATTATTAGAACAGAGAAGAATCTGAATAAATGGCCTTACTGATTTCCCATCTGTTACTGTTTTATCAAACCTCTTTGGCTGGCTAGTTTTATGTCCACTTCCCCAGAGAAGATCTCCATAAGATCAGGCTGTAGGTAACCCTCTGGGGCATTTTATTAATTAGCGATTGATGGGAGAGGACCTACCCCATTGTGGATGGTGTCATCCCTGGGCTGGTGGTCCTGGGTTCTATAAGAAAGCAGGCTGAGCAAGCCATGGGGAGCAAGTCAGTAAGCAGCATCCCTCCATGGCCTCTGCATCAGCTCCTGCCCCTAGATTCCCACTCTGCCTTCCTTCTGTGGACTGTGACTTGGGAAATGGAAGCTGAAGAAACCCTTTCCTCCCCAGGTTGCTTTGGTCATGGTGCTTCATCATAGCAATAGAAACCTAACTAAGACACTCCTCATCCAGTCATACTGTGCGCCTGTCCACATTTCACCAAACTTAAGTATAAAAAGGTTACAGTATATTCCAGAAAAAAAAAACTAAAAAAAAAAAAACAAAACTAAGCAATGTGGGACTGTCCTAGAGCTAAGAGTGGGTTGAAGCTGGCTTGGAACCCCAAGTCATCCCAGGAGATGAGTACGGTAGGTGTTCAGCTGCTCCTTACTTTGATCCTGGCCAGAACCCAGCTAAATATTAAATATTGCCTGCTTCACAGAAGCAAAAGGAATGTGGCTTGGTTGGTGCTTATCTGCCTGTAGATGGAAACCTAGGGATTGGTCCATTCACTGATAAGGTGCCTTCCTCTTTTTCCCTGTGAGACCACACCTTGTGCAGAAGGTGCCCTGGCAAGACCTTGACGCTTAGACTTGAGCCCTACATGCAAATAAGGCTACCCCGATATCCTTGTCTGAGCCAATGGATCCCAACCTCCCCTGCTTGTGGCCCTATATATGTACCCTACACCCTGCATTAAAGTGAGCTCTGCTTCCACCAGAAGAGAGTCCCAGGACTAATTCATTGTGTCTCGTTAGTTTCCCCAGTCCTCGCCCCTCCTTCCTAGCTCTCACCTACCTCCCTTCCCACCTGGCCAGCGTGAAGCGGGGAGAGCAGAGAGGGAGAGGCTGAAATACCCAGGAAAAACATCAAAGCAAGACATACATGCCTCTGCCTCTTTACCTGTTTCTTTCCTCATTTCCCTATGAAGGTTCTTGTGTCCTGAAAAACTTATATTCAAACATACGTATACAGTGGGCTGGAAGATAACTTAGTGGATAAGAGCATGGCCACCTTTCCAGAGGACCTAGGTTCAATTCTCAGCACCCACATGCTGGCTGACAGCTGTCTGGAATTCCAGTCCCAGGAGATCCGACACCCTCTTCTGGCCTCCACCGGCACTGCACACATTATATAAACAAAACGCCGCCTCTAAGCCTAGCGTTTAATAAGATTAATTTAATAGATTTAATAAGATTAATAAGAGTTTGAAGCTAGCCTGATCTACATGGTGAGGCGATGGTGAAAAGGACAGAAAAGAAGACAGAAGAGAGGGAGCAACGGAGGGCTGGACACAGACCTTTCTCCTGTGAACTCATCTTTGCCAGCAGGGCCTCAGCCAAAAGCCTTGTGGTTGTGAAGAACGCTATCTGTCCTCCATTAAGTCCCTGCTGCTCCCCCTCCCGCCTCCCACCACTGTGGAACAGAGGGGAGCATGCTGCACATTGCTTAACCAAATCTCAGCAGCTTAGTCACTTTTACTTTTAATAGACAGTGGCAGTTGGTTACCACCGTGCTCAGATTGCAGCAGGGCAGTCCCACGTGTCCTACCTGACTACATCCATCAGGCCCAATTCCCCTCCGTTTATTCAGCAGGGACGTATCGGAAGAATAGCATTCTGGGATGTGATGGAGAAAGATTATGATGCCCCATGCCAAGGTTTGAATTGACTTAGCTTCTGACTTATGCTTACTAGCTATTGACACACATTTTTCCATCTCGGGGATGTAATAAAAAATTATTCATTTTTCCCTTTTAATTTTATATGCAGCAATTTTCCTCTTCAGCTGCCAGGTTTTCACCTTAGGTTGAAAACTCTTTTGGCTATTTCACTTACACAACAGATTGGGAGCTCTCAAGAAAGACTCCTCAATTAACGTGCTAGAGTAAAGTGAAATTACGTGTACAGCTGTTTGGAGTGGATGTCTAGAAAAGACCAGCCTTTTCTATGATTTTCCATGCCCCTGCCGGTTTCCTCGGGAGGTATGTCAGATGGTTTCTTCATTGCTATAACCAAATGCCTGAGAGAAGCAATTTAAAAGGAGGAAAAGTTTCATTGTTGTTGTTGTTGGTTTTAGTTTCTTCAAGACACAGTTTCTCCGTGTAGCCCTGGCTGTCCTGGAACTCGAGAGATCCGCCTGCCTCTGCCTCCTGAATGCTGGGATTAAAGGCGTGCGCTACCACCACCCGGCTACCTCTTTGCTTTTTAAGAAGCACATACTTATGGGCTGGAGAGATGGCTCAACAGTTAAGAGCACTTGCTGCTCTTGCAGAGGATCTGGGTTCTGATCCTAGTCACATTGCAGCGTACATCCATCTGTAACTTCAGTTCTGGGGTGTTGCTCAGTGGTAGAGAAGCGATAGGCATGCTGCAGCCCTGGGCTCCATCCCCAGCACACGCAGAACCAACAAAATCCCTGCGTTTTAACCGCTGGCTAACGATCATGACTTCTGTGAGTCTCTGGGCAGTGCCCTCCAGTGAGTCACTGAATATCTCAGTTTTCATGTCGGTCTGTCACTATGACTCATAGGCCAAAGTTCTGCAGAGGAGTCTTCTGTGCTTCCTGCTCTATCTGTACGCTCAGAAAAGCAAAATGCATGCATAAATGAACAGAAAATTCTCTCAAGCTGGAGATGGCGGTAACTGAGGAAACATCCCGGAGCAAGCTACCTTGGGAAGGCGTTTCCTCTAGGCTCAGAGCTGACGGAAGTATACTGACCCCAGATGAAACCACATTCTCTGTAGAGGTTCTCACGGCCCAGCTGTGAAAGATTCTTAAAAGTTACTCTCCATTATTTGAAACCATGTGTAACAGCAGAAGATCCACACTCTACAGGCTCTCTAAAGAAGCAGACAAGCAAAATGGAGTATTTCAGAAGTTAAAAACATGCCCCACAAGGCTAAGGTCTGTTTGGGACTGTTGACAGGCACAGGGGTTGACACTTATTACTGCTCCTGCAATGGGGCTAGCGGGTGGGGTTGGAGGGATTCGCTGGAAAAACTGCCAACACGGTGACCATGCCTGCTGACGGAGATGGGTACTCCAGAGTTAACTCAGTCAACGGAAGGTCTGCAACACCCTTTTCTTCTTGTGATATTACTCAAGGATTTTTGTTTAGAAAAAGTGTGTGTGTGTATGTACATATATTTTTCTTTGAAAAAATATATATACATATATTATTTATATGTTAATATAAAATAAAGGTCCTCAAAAGCATCAAGTTACATTCTAATTTCTTAAGGATCTAGAATTACATAAATTACAATGCTGATACTCCTCTGGGGAGATAAAGCTAGCAGCCTACCAGGAAGCTATAAGCTTTTACCGTGAGATGCAGGCTTGTATTCACGAGACCCGTTAACCACCACACGCTGCCAGTCACTGAGATGTGGTGTCCTTGTCAAATCCTCCTTGGTTAGTTCTGTCTCATTGCGTGTCTGCCCGCCAGCGTCTCTCATTCCATGCGGTCACACGCACGTGCTCGAAGGATGGTGTGTTATGGATCTGCAAGTTGTCTTGAGAGTAGCGGTTACTCTCCTCACAGTTTACCGTCTTCCTCATTACCGGCTTAGTTTGTAGTTGTCTTAACTACAATAGCTTGTATTCTCTAACTCTCCGATTCAGAATTAGCAAGAATACAAATCTAGCTGACTTGCCTAAACTTTAAGAATTCCTATGAAGCCATAGGGAACACGCCACTTGCAGGTAATCCATGCCCAGGGCTGCTAGGAGCTGGCGTTGTGGAACAGAGGAATCAGAAGGAACACACCCCAGGACACCTCAATTTCTAACTCCTGGACTCCAGAGCTTTTGATAAACACATTTCTCTCCAGGGTGTGGCCCTTGGCTTACAACAGCTTCAGAAATGTGGTTGGAAATATTTAAGGAAGCTTTTCATGTATTTGCCACTTGGAAAACTATCCAAAAACTGAAAAGTTTAAAAAGAAGAAAATATTTTCCTTAGTACTGCCCTGCGTACAAGTTAAGTGGGCCTAAAGAGAATCCACCAACTCAGGAAGGACCACCCTGTGGAAGACAAGGATGCTGATGGTTAGATTAAGGGACTGAAAAGCCTATATGTTCCTCCCAGTACTTACTTACTTAGGGTCTCTATTGCTGCGTTGAAAACACCGTGAGCAAAGCACCTTGGGAAAAATGGTTTACTTAACTTATACCTCTACATCACAGTCCATCATAGGGAGGTTAGGACAGTAACTCAACATAGGAACCCAGAGTCGGGAACTGAAGCAGAGGCCACAGAGGAGTGCTGCTTACTGGTTTGCTTGCTCCTAACACACCAGGATCACCTGCCCACAGGTGATACCACTCTCAATGGCTAGGCCTCCCACTTCAACCATTAATTAAAATATCCTATAGCCTTGTTTACAGAGCAGTCTTTTGGTGAGATTTTCTCAACTAAGGAGGTTGCGTCTTCTCAGATAACGCTAGGATGTGTCAAGTTGACAAGCTGAGAAAGCCAACACAGTGAGGGTACCTTATCTTGTCTAGCAGCTGAGGGGAGGGAAAAGGAGCTTGTCTCAGAGTGGGATCGCTGGCATCGTCCTTCAGATCCCAACTCCAAAGACAGAGAGAAAGGTTTCCAAGTTCCTAGGTGCAGCTGAATATTGCTGTCTCTGGGAACCATTTTGTGGAAACATTAAGGCCTCTATACACCAGCACAAAATGGGGTACTGAACCCCTAATCTGAACTGAGACTAAACAAAAGGCAGTGGAGACTTTAAAAACAGCTCTGACTTCAGCTCCAACCCTAGGGCTTCCAGATGTCTCATTTCATCTGTTTGTCCATAAAAGGAGTTTTAACACAAAGTTTAGAGGCGTGGAAATGCCCTGTGACACACCTGTCAAAATTATTGGACCCTGTGCCCCTTCTGATGCTTTCCAGACTAAGTAGACAGGTTGATCAGGACCTGGAGGTATTTCTGCTTCTGATTTCAAACAACAGATTCCCTTGCAGAAATGGTCCTCCAAACCTGGAGAGGCTAAGACTTACTTCTTGTGAGATAAAGGAAATGATGCATGGCTTTATGAGAAACTTACTGTTTCCATGCTAATGATTAGGAGTAATTAAGAAAATCTTGCCATGGCTGGAAAAACCTCAGAGAGATGGAGACAAAGATATTAATCAGATAATTGATACCTGTCTCTGCTCTCTTGGTTCCCCTGGCAAACTACTCTGCTTTCAGCACTGACTGGGCCTTTCATTCTGGGACCTAGATCTTAAACTGTAAGGCCATTATGCATCAGTTCATTAAAATTTATGGTCCTTAGGATTAACCACCTATCTTTAGAGCAGGATGAGCCCACAATATGACTCATTCACTAAGATCAGAGGGGAATGTAACAGGTATCAGACCCCAGACCTTAACATGACCAACTCCATGATGAAAGTACCATTCAGGCTCAACACACAGACAGCAACAATTAAAACAAAGACCTAACCCATCAAAATCCATAGTTCTAGGAGTCTCTAACCTTGCTTTTTAGCTTCTGTAATTCTGCTTCTGCCTTGTTAACTAAAATATGTCAGCCAACCCAGAACGTTGTTTTGTTCTTAAAAGCTCACCCTGAAGAAAGGCCTAAGGCCACACTGGGATCCTGAACATCCAGTGTAGTCACTGGGCAGCTGAACACTTTCTATTCTATTAGCTTAAACTCATGTCTGAGAGGTCTTCTCTATGAATACTCCACAACACATTTTAGATGATGGTGTTTATTCTCTTGGCCTAAATGGTCTGCTCTCAGGTACCCTTTCTCCATCCTATTGTTGACATAGGCAGCAAAGACCAGGGCCCAGCTACTTTACCGAGTGGTGCACACTCCTGGTCTGTATAGGAAGCACTGGTGCTTTTATTCTCTAAATGACTCAGGCAATAACTAGAAAGACAAGATAATAAGGGCAGCATCAAGACAACTACCAGGACGTAGTTCACGAGGTAAAGTACTGCCTTTCTGAAATACTACACGTATAAAACACAAGGCACAAACCAGGACTTGATAGTGTTACAAAACACAACAGGGGCAATCAGGTAATGACCAGAACGTTGTCTTCCAAATAAGTTGAGAGCAAGCTTCAAGTCCTAGCATTAAGAGGTTGAGGAGTTCAAGGTCCATCTCTACAGAGGCTCAAAATAAGCCCAGGGGTTGAGGATGAAATGTTGATAGTGTGCTTGCTAACCACATAAAGGGCCCCAGATTCAATTTCCAAGAGCATATCAACTAAGCAGAGGCACATGCCTATAATCACAGGTGAGGCAGGGATCTTAGGTCAAGGTTATCCTTAGCTATGAGGTCAGCCTGGATGTAAGGAGCTGTTTCAAAAACAGAACAAAACTTGCCCGGCAATTGTGTCACATGTCCTTAATACCAGAGGCAGGCAGTTTCAGGACAGCCAGAGCTACACAGAGAAAACACTGTCTCAAAAACCAAATGAAACAAACTGTTACAGAGAGGTCTCAGCAGGATGTCTTTGGTTCCCAGCCCTCACTCATGTCAAGCTCCAGCTGCAGACAATCTTTTTCTTTGGACTCCACAGGCATCTGTATTCACTTTCAGAAACCCATTCACATGCTTTTTAAAAAGGATCCAAAGTTTTGTGTTTAAACTGTTGACTTCTGGTTCTCCCCTACAAAGACTTTGCTCTATGATTTGTTCACTTTTCTGGGCCTAGCCAGGTTTTCTCAAGGTCCTTACATAGTATACATATAATGGTTTTGACAGCATTAATAAACATAAACCCATCAACATTTCAGATAGCTAAGTGGCTTCCTAGATAGATCATGGTAGCACCCTCCCAAGATTCACCATAATACTTAAAATCCAGTTATTTGGGCTTCACATCAGTAAAGGGTACCAGTACCCCCTTAAACTCAGTACACTTCTAGACTCACTGGGCAAACTTCAGATTGCAAATGACCAGTCTAGTTCTAGCTTTTGAAGACATTTTTGACAGCCAGGGACTCTATAGAGTTTCCCAGCACTTCTAACAGAAATCCAAGTTTTATATTTTAAGTTTACACAAAAATACTTTTACAGCAGACAGTATGTTGTTTCAGGCCAAGCTCTATCTCACCTAGCTTTTGCTCTATTAAACTTTACCCTTTGAAATCATAGGCCGGCTGCCTTTCCTATTTTAACAGTTACCCTGTAGTCATTTTACAACCAGTAGGTCCAAATATCTGACTTGGCTTTGGCAGTTTTAAGTCATTCAAACCATACTGAGCAACTGCCAACACGTCTCACATGCCACCTGGTACTCTACACAGCCTTCCTCCATTTGAAAAACAACCATTACTTATGGCCGGTGCCACTGTACAACTCTGATGGCACAGGCCAGTTCACCAACCCCTAGTTACCAGGAATCTGACATTCATTCCAGGAGACTTTAAGCTGACAGTGCTGTTTCCAACTAGTTGGTCTTTTTATGTTTTTGGTAAGCTCTTCCACTGGAGGTGATGAAAGTTAGGGGTCCACTTCAAATGTCTTTCCTTTCACTGCAACTCAGATTCTTGCTTTTACATAGTCCAGTCTTGTTAGTTCCCACTGCAGCAGTATCTGGAGGCTTAAGATTTCTAGTGGTGCTTATCCACCAGGCTCTGTTTTCACCAACACTAAAGGATGGGTTTAGCACAATCACATTAAACTAAGAGGCATTCTCAAGTGAATTTAAATGCACTTTATTTTTAGACAACATACGACATGTTTTTTCTTTAAAAACAATGCCTCCACTCCAAATAAATCAGTCAAAATAAAAGCTCAAGATGACATCAGTCCCATTTGTCTCAAGTCCTGGTGTTGTATGGATGGCAAGCAGCAGCCAGTTACGGTGACAGGTGATAGATCCAATTTGTTACTGCAAAACAAGGAGATTGTGTTAAGAGCTATCCCTAGCTGGAGGACACAACTTCTCTACCATATAGATATACTCCCCAATTCAATCTGGACTGCCACAAGGACAGAAGACAGACAGAAAGCGCAGGGAGCATTTTCTTTTGCATCCTAGTGCAAACCAGAAGAACAACCACACACTGTTCAAGGTCTATCAGTGGATGCAGATTCTCTTCTTGCCCATCCTTCTGCAGCAGATCCCACTCAGTGCTTTAACACCCCACACCCTTCAATATTGTTCTAAATCCACCTTCTACCTAGCTTACACAAAAGCCACCAAAATCTAGGACAAGGAACCTGTTTTGCACAGCCTCCAGTAGTTCCTTATGAAACAGACATTTTTTGTATTCAATTCAACTAAATATCCTAAAACAAAGAGAGAAGAAATCCCGTGGTACAATGAAATGGACTTGAGCTCACCGTACGGCAGAGGCCCTTTTGACAGTACATTCCTATTTCCCATATGTTCATTTATACAAGGCAGTGTCAAACTATGACCTTGAGTTTCAGATCCTCCTGATCTCTTCTTGGAACCAGTCTGTGCCACCCTACCACAGCTTGTGCACAACAGACAAGCATTCTACCAACGCTCCTTGATCTCCAGGCCCTTTTAGTTTGAAGCCTTATTCTCTTTCAGATTCCACGAGAAAAGAGCCTAGTTCTCTCACAATCTAGAATGCTTTCAACATATACTTACACATTTTTCCATCTCTAAGCCATCCTTAAAGAAAATCATAAATGGAGTCACACCATCTTCACGATAGTCCAGGAGAGCAACCATGCCATCTGGATTCATGTTTTCACCAATAAAAAACTTGAGAAACAAATAACAAAGACCTAAAATTAGACTTATATAAATGAAAATCAATGCCAACTACATTAGCAAGTAAAAACTGATACTCAGAAACAATCCTTATGCTAGCCAAGCCTGTAGGCACTCTCCTTTAATGCCGGCACTCAGGAAGTAGAGGCAGGCAGAGTTTATGTCTGCTTGATCCAGAGAAGTCCTGCCCCAAGGGAAAAAAAGTGCTATAATCACTTAACTCTCAGCTCCTAGTCTAGTGAGTGGAGGTGGGTCTCAGGGAGTTCAAGGTTAGCCTGGTTTTACAGGGAGTTCCAGCCAAGACTATGTAGAGATGTTCCTGAGGTTAAGACTGTTAAACCCTTTGATTTATTTACCTGGTAGTTATTAAAATTAGCAAGGATGTGCTTAATTTGCTCAGCAGCCCCAGTCATAAAAGGTTTTACTCTTTCTGGTTTCTGTTCTTCAAGTTTGCCTTTGAGTCTAAAAACAGTAAATTTTAAAAGGTCAGATTTTGAGCAAAATCAACGTTTTCTAATAAGTAGGTCTCTAAAAGAAAAGATGGACTGGGTATGAACAAAATACAATACACTACGAGCTGACAGAAGAAAAACACTTAGGAAATCTAAGCATTTTAATTTACAAGCAATCACTGTTACTAAAACATTAAGGACCCCTTCTAAGCCCTTTATAACTAAGGCACCATTAAGTCTTCTAGTACCCTGCCCACCAATAGGTTACACTTACGATTTCATGTAATCTTTGATATACTTTTTGTAGGCCTCTTTTGTGAAGCTGGTTTCTTGTAAGTGATGGTTCATGACAATATCAACACCGGTGACCACTGTGCTTTCAGTACCTTCGCCCTCCGGGCCTTCAGCGGAAGCATTTCCACCAATGAGCGAGTCATCGATGTTACCCTCTGTTCTACTGACCATCTACATAAAAATAAACCAGTTTAGCTGCAAAAGAAAACCCACCCCCAAATTACCTTCTACACCCTGGCAACAATCTGTCAAGTTCCCTGACACCTTAACCCAACAAAAAAGAATCCATTTGCTCGACCAAGAATGGTGAGCATTCTAACGAAGTGGAAGCAAGTTGTCTGTCTCGGGCCACCAAGGGTTAAGCGTAGACAGCGCCAACATTTCTTTAAACAGAGACAATATGTCCCGGATCGCCCGGAAGGAGGATGGGCGCTGAGTTCGCAGACCTATTTCCAGGCTCAGCTCCGCCTCCACTTTTCTAGAAAAACCCAAGGCCGGAAAGAGCGTCTCCTCCGCCTTGAGGCGGCCGGGAGGACTGCACGAGCTCCAGCCGGCGAGCGGCAACCCCGGCACGACTCCCCCCCGCCCCGCGGCGACCCGCTCACCTTGCCCTCCACCTCCAAGCACAGCCCGTCCGCGATCTCCCGGATCTTGTAGATGTCGGAGAACAGCTCGTCACCTGAAGGGGACAGAGAGCCGCCCGTCACCGGGCGAAGGCCCGCCATTTCCCGCGCCCGCTGGGCGCACGCGGCGGCTCCCGGCCCAAGCACCGCGCTCGCGTCCCGGCCTCCCCGAGCCCACCCGCACCCAGGCCCGCAGGAGGCCGGGACTCACGGCTGATGAGGTCCCGGTAGATGATCATGGTGGCGGCTGGGGGACAGCGGCGCTAGCCTGGCAGCGCGGAGCGAGCGCGGTGCAGCCGGAGCGGCGCTCGGGGGGAGGGGGGAGCGGGCGGAAAAGGCCGACTTGGGCGCTCCCCAACCTCATATAGAGGGCACGTTCCTCTACGTCATCCCCCGCTGCGCCCCCGGAAGTGTCGCAAGCGGTGACGTGTGCGCGGGGGCGTGGCCATGTCGGCGGGCATCCGGGGACTTGGCGGGGACACAATACAGTGTTCCCCGGGTTGCGCGCGGCGGGCGGGGACGGGGGCGGGGCGGCGGGCGGGGCGGGGGCGGGGAGCACGCGCCCGAGGCATGCTGGGAAGGACTCCTGGCTGAGGTTTGACCTGCGCTCGGGTGTGGCCCCGGGAAGCTGCGCCCGCCTCCTGCCCCGCGGTTTAGCTCAAGTTTCCACCCCTTCTCGGAACGGAACTGTCAGCAGAATTGGCTGTTGCCCAGCCCGCCGCCGAGCTTGCGGGAACCACGGCGACTACGCTGGGCTGGCATCCGGTTCTCCGGCATCCGGCCCACGGCTGCCCGCGGACTCGCCGGGCTTGCGTGGCAGGGAGGTGTCGCGGGCCCTCTGGTGTCAACAGTGGGTTTGGGATGTCAGCCTGCTTTGGATCTGGCCGGACCACTCTTTGCTCGTCTGTTCTGCTCTTGATCTCGATCGATGTCCTTTAGAAAGTTCTAACAAAGTATTACCACTTTTATCCCTGGTGCTGCAGGGTTAAACGACCAAAATGAGGAGCTTCCCACCTCCCTGGGTGACATGAAGGGCTTTCACATTCATTACGAAGTACAAGAAACAAAACACAACTTTTCAGTCACCTCGTTCAGGTAAACACGAATGACAGGATGGAATCGCAAAGTTTTCCTTTCCGGATTTGGTTGTCATCTGTTCTATCCCTACTGCGATTTTCGCGCAGGTCCCACTTAAGAATGACACATCCAGTCCTGCCTGCCCTCATAAAAACGTCATACTAGTATGTCAAAGAAGAAAGCATTTACACATTCGCCAATTGTTTTAAAAACAGTAATAAATCATTCAAGAATGAACCCTTGCGAAAGATCAGGGTGCAGGAGGGGGGGTTTAATTCTGGAACGATAAAGCAAAACGGCCACTTAAGAAATGGGATCTCCCCAAGAAGATGAGGTGGCCCAGCGCTTCTCTAGACACCCTAGAGAACACGGGGTAACGACATAAGAAGAGGGTGAAGGGGACCAGAAAACACAGACATAAAACCAATGGTCAATGAGTTTGCACTCTCAAAACTCAGTTATTTCTGGGTTATGTGAATTCTTATATTAGACATTAACCCGGGCATTTAGCATTTTCAAATTATTCAAAAATATTCGTTTATTTAAAACCTCAAACGTTACTCTCTTTGGCTTTTTTGGTTATTTTCTCCAGTTTTATGCCCAGATAAAAATACTTTTTCGTATCATAAAAAGAAAGAAAAGCCACGGTGGGAAAGAGCTGAAGACTACAAGCTAAATTACACTGAAATCTTGTCTGTTACCAATGTTGTGATCTTGGGAAAGTCAACCTCTTTGAACTTCAGTATAAAATGGAATATTTTTTAATTAAATGAGACAAGAAATTGGCAGGCATGCATAATGGGTGATAATTATATGTGGGATGTGTGTGTGATTCCCAAGTTTTATTTTTTCCAAAAAACTTCTGAAGCTGTAACTGTCAGGTCCAAGAGCCATTTGTCCTGAGTTTCTTTTGGAGTTGACAGTTACCTCTCTTCACTCATCTGCTTTTTGGTCTTGAACTGACTTTGTAGACCAGACAGGCCTGGGATTCAAGATTCTCCTGCCTCAGCCTCAATATGGCTCGGATTACAGGTGTGAGCCCACTCTGATCTCAGAATACCATTCGTGATGAATAATGCCTCACAGGCGGGTGTGGAGTAGAAATTAGAGTCACTCAGAATGTGGGTGGATGAATTAGAAGGTAGATGATGAATTTGGAATGTACTTTGTCATTTGGGCCAGAAAATGGGTAAGGAACCAGTCAAACTGGACTATTCCTAGTAGTTTGAAAACCTCTTGGAGATCATGTGAATGAAAATTTTTTTTTTTTACAAGGTCTTACTTACCATGTAGCCATGGCTAGCCTGGAACTTGCTATACAGACCAGGCTTACCTTGAATTAGTAGATCTATCTGTCTGTGCCTCCTGGGTCTTGAGATTAAAGGTGTGGGCAGCACCCAGCGTAACAGTACTTTATAAATTAATGGTTGAGAAAACAAATTTAGTGAATAGTGAACAATTTTATTTAAAATGAACGAAATGGAGGACTAGGTGTAGTGACATCACAAGTTTGCAATCCCAGGGATTGAGAGATAAGACTGAGAATTTGTCTCAAAACAAACAAACGACAGGTGGCAGGTGCAAAGCCTTTAATCCCAGCACTTGGGAGGCAGAGGCAGAAGGATCTCTGTGATTTCAAGGCCAGCCTTCTACAGAGTGAATTCCAGGACAGCCAGGACTAAACAGAAACCCTGACTGGGAAAACCAAAACCAAACAAACAAAGAACAAAACACCTCAATAACAACAAATAATGAAATAGGAGAAGTCTATGATCCTCTCCTCATTCTGAGAGGTGCCTAATGACTCTTTGTTCAAATAAACTCTTAAGGGGAAAAAATAGAAAATACAATGAATCACAGTAAAAGTAAATTGGGGAATTAGCCTAGAGCTTTGCAGAGACAAGTTCTGAGCAAGCATTCCTATAACCAGCGGCCAGTGGAACTGTAGTCTAAATGGTTGCTGAGCTCTAACTTAGTACTGAGGGCTGTTGAGGTCACATGGACAGTGGGTGGGGCTGTAGTCTAGAGGTCAGTAGAACTGTAGTCTTCATGCCTGGCTGTAGGAACTTGAGGGGAAAAATATGATGCCAGACCTGAACACAAAATCAATAGAATTTGAAATTCTAGGGGTGGGGCCCAGGCATCAGAA
Source organism: Cricetomys ansorgei (assembly GCA_026225945.1). Taxonomy (NCBI): domain Eukaryota; kingdom Metazoa; phylum Chordata; class Mammalia; order Rodentia; family Nesomyidae; genus Cricetomys; species Cricetomys ansorgei. The sequence goes on along the minus strand of JAMJFZ010000713.1, from coordinate 5,896,994 downwards.
TTTTTTTAATCTTTGGAGAATGCCATTGTACAACCAAGTTGAGATCCACTAGTAAAAAGAGAACTTTTCCAAATAGTCACCAAGAGAAGAGATTTAACAGCTTTTAAAAGTCAGGTGTGACATAAAGCCAAAGGAAAAAAGCCTCAAGCCAGTATCTGCTTTTGTATGGGGTTGGCAGAACACCTGATTTTCACTGAGCAGGAGGTGGCTCTATGGCCAACTTTTGGCAAGTGAGCTACCGGAGGGAGTGTTGCATGAGCGAGGAAGACCTGACTGAAAACACTTAACTCTTTTTTCTTTCCCTTTGAAAGAGAAACTTCTAGCTAGACTTGGTGGCTCATGCCTTTAATCCCAGCACTTGGGAGGCAGAGGCAGGAGGATCTCAAGTCTGAGGCCATCCTGGTCTATATATCGAGCTCCAGGACATCCAGGACTACAGAGAGAAAAAAATCAAGAAGGAAGCTTCTAATTGTCTGAAAATAAAAGGCAAAAAATGTGGGGTCCCTGCAAGTGCCACAGCTGGCCGATTATTGAGCTCAGCAAAAGAAGAAGGAAATCCAGTTCAACATGACCGTGATTAGCCAGCGTTGGTTTAAACTTCCAGAGTCTGACCCCAAGCACTTTTATTTTGACATATTTACAGTGCCACTTTGGAAAAAAGTTTTCTCCTGATAATTAATCCCAATAAAGCTTAAGGCATGGGTACATTAAAACTCCTTTGTGCCAGGAGGGAGTACTCACCTTTAATCCCAGCACTTGGGAGGCAGCGGCAGGAGGATATGAATTCAAGGCCAGCCTGGTCTACATAGTTCCAGGACAGCCAAGGCCACATAGAGAAACACTGTGAGGCAGGGACTCCTTTGCAAAGTTCTTGTCTTTGCAAAGTGTCTGTGACCTCTTTCACAAGAATGGGTTCTAAGGACTGAGAAACAATGCTCAGGTTAAAGGTCTAGAGAGGAAGGGTCTGGGATAAGTATAATAGTAAGCTCCTTTGCAAAGTACATGGGACCACTTTCACAAAAATGTGTTCTGTTGACTGAGAAATAATGCTAGGGAGTCTGAAGTTTGGATGAGACCTAGCCCTGCAGATAGCAAAAATCATCAGATTATTAACTATATCCAATCCCAGGCAGAAACAGGTATAAATCCCTTCCTTTGAAGAGAAAAGCCTGCAAGCCTAATGTTCCTGTTTTCCCTATCCTGTTTTCCCTAGTGCTATCTGTGAGCATGAGGACCTTGAACTGGAGGAGGCACTTAGGCCAGTGAAGTGCTTGCTCTGTAAGCTTGAGGACCTGAGCATGCACAGAAAAGCCAAGCCTGGCTGCACACAGCTCTGATGGTAGGGGGATCCTGGGGCTTCCAGCCAGTCTAGCTAAAACACTGAGGGAATAGCTGAACAGCAAACAAGGTAGAAGCTGATAGAAGAATGCACCTGATGTTGGCCTCTGGCCTCTACATACTGCAGGCACCAGTGAGTGCACCCCACACCCACCCTACCCCAACACCCCCACACACTGTTCAACCAAAGACAGAAGTTTACATTGTTATCTTCTCCATAGTCTATTTCTAAAACCACATCCTCTGGTACAAAGGAAACAAAATCACAACCCCTGGTCTCTCTTCTCTTCTTGGAATCTCCTATTCTCCCTAACTCTTCCTTGGAGCACATCATCTGTCAACATCCTATTTATTTTATCTTGTTTCCCCTTCAAGATGGCATACAAACCAGGGAGCAGAGATTGTTTTGTTCATAGCCAGTTCATGTTCCAGTCCCTGGAACAGCGCCTAGTTAGGTAGCCAATAAGTGACTTAAAGGAATGAACTTGAGACCCAAACTAATAATAGCAAGTGGACGCAAACTCAAGCCGTGTTCTAGCCCAGAAGCCTGTGAGGGTGTCCTACTAAACAGTACCCTGTGTGGTTTTCCTAGTGGAGAATTAGATCTACCCCCCTCCATTCCTTTACAGCCAGAAACTTAGGTTTCTGCAGTAGTACACTGTTTGAAAAATAAAGATGAACAGTAACTCGTACCAGAAAAGCCAGTGACTTTGTTCCTTCATTTAACACACAGTTGTACATAATGAAACCCAATATGTGGCTGGATATGGTGGTGAACACCTTGATCCCAGCACTGGGGAGGCAGGCGGAGGCTGGCAGATTTCTGAGTCTGAGGCCAGCGTGGTCTACATATCGAGTTCTAGGTCAGCCAGGACTGCATAATGAAACCTTGTCTCAAAAGCAAACACATGACTATAAACATGTATGTATCCTTGCAGAAATACACCCAAGAGTCTGGAAGGACATGCCTGAAGGAGATAACAGTGGGTAACTCAGGAGGTAGCTGGGCTGGAGAAGCAAGAAAGGGGGCACTTCAGAGCTGATTGTAACATCTGGGTATTGCTTTAGTGTCTGCACTTTTACATTTTTCCCCAATAGATACCAAACAACAATGCAAACAATGGGGGCAATGTGTCTACCATATGTAGACACTTTATAAGAAAAATTCACTAAATAAGGGGGAAAGAGACCTGAGAAGGGCGAAAGGAATTTCCTATCTGAACGGTGAAGCTGAGAGGTGATACAAAAGTGTTATTTTTAGTTATGTTTAAAATGGTTGTTTTGTACTTTGTTGGGTGAAGGGCTGCCTAGGCCTTGGCATTTGTGTTGTCTGCAGATGTTGGCTTTGGGTGGAAGATGTTTGATTGCTCATGATCTGCACGTGATATCAGTAGAACACTCGAGGAGCTTAGGTATCAATAAAAACCCCTGAGAGGAGACACTCAGGGCTCCACTGTCCAGGATGGTGTTTGCCATGACAGGTGCTTCCCTCTGCTGAGGCCTGGCAGGGTTTGCACCTATGAAGGCACCTCCCTGTCTTCCTTGGTGAGTCACCACAGTAGATGTACTACTACAGAGACGTAATGGGTTTCTGATGCCTTCATAAACTTGTGCGTGTGTGTGTGTGTGTGTGTGTGTGTGTGTGTACATACACGTGGGGATAATCCAGTACTACATTGATCTGGAAAATTAACTCACAAATTATTGTGTTAAAAATGGCAACACGTTCTTAGGGAGTAGTGAAGAAGGGAGCGCTGAGTGCTCCACACACACCTCGCTGCAGGAGAAAGATAACTTATCTTCTGCTCTCCACTCCTTCCAATAAAGAGTATACAAGGGTGGGAATTACAGATCACATGATTTGGGTTTCTTTCTGTTACTCTGCGCCTTGCTTGGTAGCATCTCTTGCTTTGACACAGCACAGCTTCCTTCAAAAACTGGTGAGGTCATTGGTGCAAACCAAATATGCAAATGAGGTAAGAGGAAGCCAGAAATTAAGCAAGCTGGTTGTAAGTCTTAAACAATAACCAGAGGAAGGCTCTAGATTTGTGTGGGAGCTTTTAGCAACCAAAACAAAGAGAGGAATATAATTAGTTACGAGTCAGTATCAGAGCTGAGCTTGGTGGCAAGGGCCTGTAATCCCAGCTACAAGACACTGAGGCAGGAGCAGGGCAGCCTGGATCATTTAGCAAGACCTGCCTCTGAAAAAGAAAGAAAAAAACCTAAATCATTCTGAATAAAAGCAAATATTCTAGAACAACACTTTTTTTTAGCGTCTGATGAGATTCATAGTTTTCCCCTTATTATGTGTTGGGGTTTTTTTGTTTGGAGACAGGTTTCTCTGTGTAGTCCTGGCTGTCCTGGAACTGGCTGTGTAGACTAGGCTGGCCTGGAACTCACAGAGATCTTCCTGCTCCTGCTTCCTGAGTGCTGGGATTAAAAAAGTATACCACCACACCCAGCTCTAGGCTCTAAGGCTCTACAAAAGTCCCTCTCTTGACAAAAGTCCCTAAGAAAATTTAACAGTGGGCTTTGTGTGGCAGATTCTTTAAAACTCACTTCCATGTAGGCCCAACCTTCTAATTCAATTCTGCAAAAAGAATTCTACTAGTGGGCAGAACAAAGGAGCTCTACCTCATAGCCTTCAGATGTCTGATGGGTGCAAAGGTAAACTATTTTATATAGTCCAGAATGGGTAAAACATTCTTTTAGCAGACTGCCACAAGTACTGTTACTATAATACACGTCTGTTGGGATTCTCCTATCCCCACGAAATCCAGAGAAGCCTGGCAACTATAAGCCCTCCCCACCCATCTCACTCACCCCCGAGCTCCTCAGCCCCAGTCTTTTAAAAATATTATTTTGTTTTGTGTTTTTGAGACAGACTCTCACTCTCTAGCTCTGGCTGTCCTGGAACTCTCTATGTAGACCAGGCTGGCCTCAAAACTCACAGAAAACTGCCTGCCTCTGCCTCCCAAGTGCTGGGATTAAAGGCATTTGATGCCCACAGAGGCCAGGTGTCAGACCCGCTGTTGTGACCTGCTAGTACTGGGATCTGAACTCTGGTTTTCTAGAGGAGCAGTAAGTACTATAAACTACGGAGCTATGTCTCAACCCTCAGCCCAACCCTTCATCTTCCTCCCGCATCATCCCCCACACAGGCAGCTTCACCCTTGTTTGTTCTTTTGTTCCCGCCTTTGAGGCCTCTCTCTGCGATTAAAAGGTAACATTAAAATGGAGCCTGGTCGCCAGGGTGAGTTCCAGGACCGCAGAGTTAAGATAGAGAAATCCTGAGACAAAAAACTAAAAAAAAAAAAAAAAGTTTTCTCCAAAACTGTTCTTTCTACAAAGGGAAGAATTTTGAAAAAAGCACAGAGCTTTTTGATAATAATTAAATAAAATCGTGGCTGAAGCGGTAGTTCAATGCCAGTACCATGCGCTAAGTTCAAGCCCAGCATAACAATTAATATATATTACCATATTCTCTACATACAGCTTTATATCGCAAGAAAAATTATTTTTTACTGAATAACTTAGAACAATAATTTCTATGTGCCAGGCTCATGGTTACTTTTAAATGTACAGCATGATCAGGACAAGCCTTGCCTGGAGAAGTGACAGGGTCGGACATGCGTATGGCGGCTCACGAAAGGCCGTGTGACAGAGGAGGATGAGGATGCCGTCAGCAGACCTCACCCAGAAAAAAGCCAGCTAGGGTTGATGAGTCCGAAGTCTAACCCCCAAGGACCAGGGGGGCCACATATGCAAAACGCAAAGGCACTTTATTCTGCATAGCAAGGAACCAGCATGCTGGGGTCAGACACCATGGAAGATGGCCGGCCCCAAACAGAGAATTACAGCTTCTTTTATTGACTGAAAAAGGGGGTTTCCACGTAGGTGAGGTAGTCTGGTTTCTAATTGGCGAACAGAGGTGCGGTTACAAGTGCCGGAGTGGCTGACTGTCTACATTCTTGGGCGATACCTGGCAAGTTAGTCATTAGAGTTAGACATCTGGTTTTCTGACCTTCAGGGCTACCTGGCTGGATGAGATTGATTGTCCTTAGATTAGGGGGTGGGGTTTACTAACCTGCAAGCTGAGGTCCAGGTTGGGACCTTGAGCACCTATACAAAACGGAGTCTTTGGTTTCTTCAGGGTAACATTTCATTTGATAGAATATTGAAAGTTTTCCAAGACAAGACTCTAAGCAAATGCTGTGACTTCTAGACTACATTTATTTAGGGTTGTATTGCTTTGTTCTTTGAGACAAGGTTTCTCTGTTGTAACTCTGGCTGTCCTGGAACTCATTCTGTAGACCAGGCTGGCCTTGAATTCACAGAGATCTGCCTGCCTCTGCCTCCAAGTGCTGGGATTAAAGGCTTGCGCCACCACCACCTGGCATTTGTTTTTTGAGACAGGATTTCAATTTGTGTACAAGACTAACCAGAAACTCACAATATAGCCCAGGCTATCCTCAGCCTTGGGCAATCCTCTTACCTCAGGCTCTAGAGTATTGGAATTACAGGCCTAAACCATATCTTTTGGAATGCTAGAATTATAATAATAAACTACCACACTGGCTGCTTTTTTATTTTTTATTTTTATTTTTTTACTTTTAGACCATCTAAGTTGCCCATACTGGCCTTGAACCTGTGGTTCTCCTCCTTCAGCCTTAGCCACAACTGGAATTCTAGGCATGCACCGCCATCCTGGCTAAGGGCTGAGATTTGTTCTGTGTTTGACATCGTGTAGTGTACATTATATAGGCAAATTGACAAGTACTCACGTACCGTTGAAGTTCAGTGAGAAGCTGACTCTGGAAATGGGGCTTCGTGACCTGGATTTCAGACCCATGCCTGTTCGTCTCAGTGTCCTTCAAGGCTGCTTATCTGAGTTTGGGCTGCCCCCTCTCTTGGTGACAAGGAAGGGAAAGAACAGCAAAACATCTGGGGTAAAAATATCCTGTCCTTGAAAAGAATGGGAAGGTATCTACCTTCAACAGAGGTTGCTATTTATCCCTCAGTGTAAGAGTGCAGGGCAACGGGAAAGAAAAGCCAAATGTCCAGCCAGGAGAAGCCGGTCCCTTTCCTGGGCCCAAGGACACAGAGGAGCAAGGATAAGTACACAGCCTGTGCTATCCTTCTATTCTCGGGGCCAAGCCGTTCGGGTGTTCAGGAAGCCTCGTGCTAGTTGTGATCTTGGCCGACAGAAGCTGAGGACAAGTAGTGCTGCCGTTCGCACTAGAACCTGTTCAGTCGGGTCAGATCTGCTATGACGCTTCTTTCCTGACCCCTGTCTGTGGTCTCAGTTACTCCTTGAGACCTGGGCTTGGCTGAAGTGGGGCCGCAATCACGCGGGTGGTATAGCTCAGCCACTTACTAGCCACCTGGCTTAGGGAGCCTGTCTTAGCCACAGTGATCTCAGGTGGAGACACGTAATGTGCAGGGACTTTGTGAGGAATCATTGAAGTCAGCATAGAAAAGAGAAACAGATTTCTCAGGGATGATGAAAAAAGGCTCCGGAAACGGGTGATGGTGATGGCTGTCCAACACCCACGATGTACCCACGATGGTAAATCGTATATTAAAACGGTCAATTTTGTAGTACGTGTAATTTCCCACAGTGACAAAAAGCAGCTCCCACAGAATCATACTCTGTATGTAACCATCAGGTGCGTGTTCCTCCTATCCCTGCGAGCAAATGTGCTCTCTGGAGCACCCATTGTTTTGTCCTGTGGAAGGATCTCCATTCAGAAAAGCAAGACATCAGTCACAAGCTGTCTCCTTAAAACTTCTTCTTAAAGCAACAAGCCCTGAAGCACCGAGAGGGCTACATTTCCATAACTTCCTCCCGCTACGTGTTGACTGCCTGTTCCTTCGCCAGAAGGATTTTCCAGGACATTGTACTGAAAGCACTGTGAAAAAGTACTTCTTGGCTACAGAATGCAGCCAGGCCTGGAGCCAGGGCCCAGAGGGTAAAGGCACTTGTCGCCAAGTATAAGGGGCTGAGCTCGATTCTAGAGAACCTCAAGGTGTCATCTGTGTTGTGGCACACCCGTGTCCATACACACAAAATAAATAAATGTAACTTTAAAAGAAAACAGCAGCAATACTTCACAACCAAGGAGTTCTTAGAAGGATTTGACCAAGAGAGGACCTTTCAAACACTGGGCATTTCTGAAGCATTTACTGGTGACATCTCCCTCCCTCCCTCTTTCTCTTTCTTCCTCTCTTTCTTTCTTTCTCTCTTTCTTCCTCTCTTTCTTTCTTTCTTTCTTTCTTTCTTTCTTTCTTTCTTTCTTTCTTTCTTTCCTTCTTCTCTAAGACACAGTTTCTCTGTGTGGCCCTGGTTGTCCTGGAACTTGCTCTGTAAACCAGGCTGACCTTGAAGTCAGAGATCTGCCTGTCTCTGCCTCCCTCGTGATGGGGTTAAAGGCGTGCATTACTGCCCCCTGGCAACATATTCTCTTTATTAGTCTGTATTCATTACCCAGAAGAATGAGGTTTCTTGTCATTTTTAATTTGCTTACAAAGTAATGTTTCATTGTGACATTTTAACACCTGAATATAATGTATTTTGATAATATCCACCTTCTTATTCTCCTCTCAGTTTTTGTATACTCTTTGTCTCCTTCTTCCCTGGTCATTTTACTTTACTTTTATGGTCTTTCCCCGTCTTGGTTCCACATTTGAGAGAAAACATGCAGTATTAGTCTGAGTTTGGCTTGTTCCCCTTAATATGGCAAACTCTAATTCCATCCAACTTCCTTCAAATGCCAATTCATTCTTTATGTGTGAATAATACTCCTCTGTGCACACATACAGTGTGTGTGTGTGTGGTTTTGTTATTATTGTTTTGTTTTAAGACAACATCTTTCATGTAGCCCTGGCTATCCTGGAACTCTCTATATAGACCAGGCTGGCTGTGTGAACTCACAGAGATTCTCCTGCCTGTGCCTCCCAAGTTCTGAGATTAAAGGTGCTCACCACTATTCCCGGCTGTGGTTATCATCTATTTATTTGTATGCTGACTTGGCCCCTTCAGGTATACACCAGGAGTGTTAGAGGACATCGGATGGTGTCACTAACATTCTTCTGGACCAAGCATACCTCTCCACAAAAGCCCATAGATGCAGCCTTCCTAGGTTTAAGAATCCAAGATGGAGGCCACGGGAAATATTTCTTTGAGGAAATCTGTAATCTCATAGTAATAAGAACAGAAGGATTAAAGAGAATTTCAACCTTTTTGTTTTCTGTCCCCATAGGCAAGTGAAAGCTAGGCTGACTTTTTTTTCCTGAGACAGGATCTCACTTTCGTCTGCACTGTGATAAGATATTTGACAACACAACTGAAGGGAGGAGAAGTTCCCGCTGTCTCAGAATCCCCGGGGAACGGAGCTCAGGGCGTCTGGGCAGCTCCTCCAGAGACAGTAAGAGCTCATGGCTCAGCTTGTTCACATCTTTCCAGATCAGGACACAGAAATCAGACTGGAACCAGGGCTGGGTTATAACTTTCTTTCTGTTGTTTGTTTAAGATAGGGTCTCACCGGGAAGCTCTGGCTGTCCTGAAACTCCCTGTAAAGACCAGGCTGGCCTCTAACTCACAGAGACCCACCTGCCTCTACCTCCCAAGGGCTAGGATTAAAGGTGTGTGCCACCATGTCGGGCCCTAGGCTGATCGTGGAGCCTCCCACTGAGAATATTGAGATAGAAGACAGATGCTGTTTTAGATACACCGAAGTCTGTCCCCTTGTTTCAGCAGCGAGATTTTCAACTTTGTTATGGATCTGCTCACTGGGGTCAGACTCACTCAGCAGCCATGGCTCTCTTGAGCTCCATGCAGTGGAACACTGCCAGTACTGCCGAGTCCCCTCCAGGCCAGCGCACCTTGGATGAAGTCACCGTAGAGGTGTCACTCATCCAGTAGAGAGCAGGCAAGCCAATGAGTCATGTCTAATTATAGTTCATACTTAATAAGTGGAAAGGACTGAAAATCTAGTTTGATTGTGTTAGAATGCATCTGTTTACCCCAATAACCTGAACATTAGGCATTAGTCCTCTAAAATATGAACAGAAGGAATTTGTTTGTTTGTTTGTTGAGACAGGGTTTCTCTGTTGTAACTCTGGCTGTCCTGGAACTCACTCTGTAGACCAGGCTGACCTTGAACTTACAGAGATCTGCCTGCCTCTGCCTCCCAAGTGCTGGGAGTAAAGGTGTGTGCCACCACCACCTGGCTTAGAAGGGATTTTTTTTTAAGTTTTAAAAATTAAACAAATTAATTTTAAACAAAATTAAACAAAACAAAAAATTAAAGTATAACATACATACGAAAAGTGTACAGATTTGAAGGGTACAATCTAATAATTTTTCATAAACACAGCTCACGCAACCAGCAGCTAGATCTATAGGTAATTACAAGCACCCCAGAACCCCGCTTTTACTCCTACAAGAGCACTAAAGATGCTATCATATATCATAAGTAGGCTGTTCCTAAACCGTATCACGTAGAAGAACAGATACTCTCCATCTAATTTAATGTATTGATTATTTTTTAAGTTAGCATTCAAAGCAATGCGTTTGATTATGAGATTTCCATAAACAATAGGTCATTTTACTTTGCTCTTATTCCTTGCCCTCCTCATCCACTTCCTCTCACTCCTCTGTGTTCCGGTGAAGGTTAAACCTGGCTGCCCACTTAGTGGGATTTAGAATCACCATGGAAACAAACCTCCGGGCAAGTCTATGAGAATTTTGTAAATACTGTAAATTTGAGATGTGAAGACACTGCTAAAGGTATAATCAAAAGAAAAAAAAATGGAGAAGGAAGGAAAGAAAGAAGAAAAGGAGAGAGGAGGCGAAGAAAAAGAAAAGAAGAAAAAAGAGAAGAAAAGAGGAAAGGGAAAGAGAAAAGAAGAGATGAGCCACGCGCCTTATTTCCGGTTCTCAGAAACTGGAACCGCCGGTCCTGGCCAGGGGATGGGGGAGCAGGTGAACTGAACTTCTCGACTTGTCCTTGCCCTAAGCTGCCCACTTTCGGCTTTGCAGTCTGGGGCTGGGCTGCCCCTCTCAGCCTCCCAGGGCTCCCCAGCTTCGACGCCGGCGACGGCTTAAGTAGCTGGCGCAGCGCCCAGCTGCCATGGAGACTTGGGGCGCAGCCGCAGCAGGTGGAGGGTTCTCGGCTCACCAGCCGAGGGGTGCAGCTGCGGATAGCAGGGCGCTCGCTGACGTTTCAACTCCGGCAGTTCTAGAGCGGTGGCGGCAGGTGGGAGGGTGACCGGACCCCTCTGCTGAACGCAGGCTCAGGGCTGTCAGACCCCAGGATTGTTCTCAGCTGGTGAGATCAGTTCCGGGCAATCCAGGGCGGAGTTCGCTTTCGGCTGTGCACTCATTTCCCGATTCCCGTCCCTTGCACTTGTCAGGGTCTCACCCTTCCTCTCCCCACAGCTGCCTCCTAGGGCTGCTTCTCTCCCGGAGATTCGGCAGGTTAAGTTTGGACTCATTCTCTCATGGTTGGGTTTCCCCCGCCCCGCCCCTCCCCCCCCCCCCCGCCCCTCCCCCCCCCGCCCCGCCCCTCCCCCCCCCCCCCCCGCCCCTCCCCCCCAGTTCTGTTCTCAGGCCCTCGAGGAAGCTCAGTTACAAACAATAGATCCTGTCTTCGGACGGCACCGGCTCCCGCCCTGCTAGGGAGCCTCAGGGCTGGAGACCGGCTGACCTTGTCGGCTCTGTGCGCCATCGATCCTTTCTTAAACCTCAGGTACCCCTACTCATCACTGCCTATGTGATTTTTTTCTTTTTAATTTACTAAACTCCCTCCCCTTTCTTTTCCACTAACGCTCCAGTGAAAGAATGCCGATCATGTGACCTGCCTCTGCCCAGTTCACTTCCCTGTGTTCTGTGTGGATTTCTGGCCAGAGTTTCCTCTTAGAGTCAGAAGTTCAAGAAGGCTCAGATTTGGCTCTCTGGGTTCCGTTAGGAGGCCTGCTATGTCTGGCTTTGACTCTTCCTTGGCGGTGGTCAGGGCCCACGTTAAGTCCACAGGGACCCACGCCTGCCCCTCGGACGAGATTCCTTGATTTTTAATTTTTGATGGCGTCAAGTTAGGCTGCCCTGGGTTTAACCCAAGTCTCATGTTTCTCCATTATTGACTGAAGCATAGTTTCCTGAAACTTCGGAAGGAGCTGTTCTCGAGGGCAAATCCTCTAATCTCCCAGCTCTTTCTAACAGTGCTTCCACGGCAGCGTCTGCTCTAGGATTTCAGGCTAGGCTTCCCACCCGCTTACATGGGCCTTGTCTTTCTTTTTATTTTTTTTTTAAACATTGATTTCTTTAGTGTGTGTGTGGGTGCGCCTGAGCTACACAGAGAACTCCTGTTTCAAAAAACCCAAACCAGAACCAAACCAACCAAACAACAACAATAACACCCAAAAAAACTCCTTCTTCTCAGAAGGTTTCCCCGTGGCTCTCGATTTTGTGAATCCTGTATTGCCTTTAGAGTCTGCTGAAAGATACAGACGTTCAAACAGCAAAATACCCACACATTTATGCGTGAAACATTAAGTACTTACGGGATGATATGCATCCCAGAACCTAGTTTAAGAATTCCTGCATCAGGCTGAGCGGTGGTGGTGCACGTCTTTAATTCCAACACTCGGGAGGCAGAGGCAGGTGGATCTCTGTGAATTTGAGGCCAGCCTGGTCTACAGTGGGAGTTCCAGGACAGCCGGAGTTACAACAGAGAAATTTTGTCTTGAAACAACAACAACAGCAAAAAAAAACAAACCAACCAAAAAAGAATTCCTGCATGAGCATAGTTATCAAATGCATGTGATTCACATGAACAGCAGGATATTCACATCGGAAAACTAGTGAGATGACCATATCTTGGGGAGTCATAAGTGTTCCCAGGTTTAAATCCAGAGCGACAAGTCACACTGTAATGAAGAGTAGTCTCCTCTTCCCTGGCCTGGGTGATCAAGCAGACAGTAGGCACAGAGGCTTGACCTTAAGTCTGCTCTGGGCTCTGTAACACACAGTGGTTCTCACCCTTCCTAATGCTGCAGCCTTTTAATAGATTTCCTTGTGTTGTGGTGACCCCCCAACCATAAAATTATTCTTGATACTACTTCATAACTGTAATTTTTGATACCATTATGAATAATAATGTAAATATCTGATATGCAGATGGTCTTAGGTGACCCCTGTGAGAGGGTCCTTCGACTACCAAAGAGGTCGCAACTCACAGGTTGGTAACTGCTGGTATGACACATTGATTGATACGTAGTGTCTGTTTCTAACTGATGAGGAACAGGTGTGCCCTGCTTCCCTTTTTCTTTTTCTGCCTGGTACTTTCAGATTCAGCTCCCCACTCCTCACCCTCTTTTGTGGATGTGCAGATGTATGCACTTGTGCTTGAGGAGGTTAGAAACCAACCTCAGGTGTCACCCTTTACAAGCTGTCTGCCTTGGAGTATTATCTATCTGTCTGTCTGTCTGTCTATCTATCTATCTATCTATCCATCTATCTATCTTTGAGGCAGGGTCTCTCTATGTAGCCCTGGGTGTCCAGTAACTCTCTGTGTAGAAGCATGAACTCACAGAGATTTGCTGGCCTCTGCCTTGGAGTGAAGGGGTTAAAAACATTTGCCATCACACCCAGCTTTAGTCTTTTTTTTTTTTTGGCAGCCTCTCTCATTGTCCTGGGGATCACTGAGCAGTCTAGGCTGGCTGCATAGTGAGCCTCAGGGATCCTTCTGTCTCCCCAGCACTGGGATTCCAAGTGCACACCACTCTGCCTGCTTTTTCTATGTGGGGTTCTGGGAATTGAACTCAGGTCCTCATGCTTGTCTGACAGCACTTTGTCCACTGAACTATTTTCCCCATCCTTCAGAATCAGTTCTTAAAGGCGCTCTTTATCCTCTTCATTATTTTGACGTGATGTTGGATTGCACGGAGTCAGGTTTGCACACAGACATTGCATGTAACTCCAGCAGACTCAATTCAAGAGTCTGAGTGGGCTCTGCTGGCTTGGTGTGGGTCTGTGTGCAAGACAGAAGCTGTGCTTTAGAACTTTGCTCTTTGTGGGGAGCCTGTGACTGAGGAAACAACTGCTCCACAGGGTGAACACGGCAAATGGAACATACCACTTCTGGTTTGTCTGGAGTATGTTCTAAAAGACAAGTGTCTGAGCCAAGTAGGGTGTAGTGCCTCATGCCTGTAACCCTGGCACATGGTATACTGAGGCAGGAGGATTGCTATGAGTTTGAGGCCAGCCTAGGTGATGTATGGAGTTCCTAGCAAACTCATGGTTCTCCTGCCTTCACACCCCTAGTGCTGGGATGGCAGGTGTGTGTCACTATGCCCTGCTTGCGGGACTTTTGAAGTATTCATATGCTTTCTTGAATTTGTATATGTGTGTGGCTTGTGTGCATGTATGTACAGGTGCTCACATGCATGTGGGTTTTTGTGGAGACCCAAAGTCGATGCTTTTTTTTTTTTCCCCCCCTAGATCACACTCCACTTTGTTAGAGAGGATCTCTCTATTACATAGCTTCTCTGTGACTCACTCTGTAGACCAGACTGGCCTCAAACTCACAGAGATCCACCTGCCTCTGCCTCCTGAGTGCTGGGATTACAGGCAGCCCTCATGTCTTCTTGGCTTTTACCTGGATTCTGGGGATCTGAACTCTGATCACTGTGGTTGGGGGACAAGTACTTTATCCACTGAGTCATCTTTCCAGCCCCCTAAATGATATCTTTAATCAGCTGTGAAACAAAACTTCTCACTTTCTTGCAAGGGGGGTCAACGGATTCTGAGTTTATGTCTTAACCAATAAATGTGTCAAGGAAGCTGGGATTGCAGAGTAGTTAGAACCCACCTGTAGTACAGGCTGTAAGCTCAGTCCTGTCCAAAGCAGGCAGATGCTGCTGAGGTGGTGGTGGTGGGGGCTTTGCCAAGGATGGCCTCTTTCTCAGGGAAGACTTTTAGGAACTTCTTTGGTTTTGATAGTCTAAAATTCACAGTAGTATGTGTAACTGTCATTTCCCCTCATTTCTCCCCGTTGGCCCTCCTAGACCTTTTAGTTGACATCTTCTAGCTCCTTAAGTCCAGGAACTTAATCTCTTCTCTATCTTCTGAGTCACTTCCTCTCCATATTTTACCTGGATGTTAACACTTCAGTTTCTGGACTTCATGACTCTTGCTTTCTTAATATGTACTTCCTTTCTCTGTTCTCCTTTCTCTCTGTGATAGAGGCTCACTATATAGCCCAGGCTAGATTGCGACTTTCCATTCTCCTGCCTCAGTTTCCCAAATGTGGGGATTATAGATCTGTGCCATCAACCCTTTCTTGTGTTTTCAATATTTTTGTCTCTACTTCCCTTTCTATAATAATTTATCAGTTTGGGGACGTGGCTTAGTTGGTAAAATGTTCCCTATGCAAGCCTGAGGGCGTGAGTTTGGGTGCCTAGTATCCATTAAAAAAAAAAAAAAAAAGACCAGGCGCATACTTCCCATGGTTACAATCCTAGCACTGGAGAGACAACGTCAGGAAGTTCCCTGGAGCTCACTGGCCAGCCAGTTTGTCTGAAATGGTGAGCCCTAGATTCAGTAAAAGACCTTGTCTCAAAACATAAGGTGGGGAGCAAGCGAGGGAGACATCTGTTATCAATCTCTGGCTTCCACATGCATGTGCACACTTGTGAATGAGCATCCCTGACACACATATGTACACATAAACACGTACACGCACCTATGGCACATACAATTTCTCATTGATATTTATCATTTTAATATCTATACTTCTCTCTCTCTCTCTCTCTTTTTGGTTTTTTGAGACAGGGTCTCTCTATATGACCCTGGTTGTCTTGGAACTCACAATGCATACCAGGCCTGGCCTTAAAGAGATCTACCTGCCTCTGCCTCCAGAGTGCTAGGACTAAAGGCGTGTGCTACCAGCCTGGCTTTTCTAATTCTTTTTTTTAATTTATTAATTAAAAATTTTATAGGTGTGAGTGTGTTTGTACAGTGCAAACACTGTGGGAGGCCAAGAGAGGGCTTTGGATCCCCTGAGCTGAAGTTACTGGCAGTTGTGAGCTGCCTGAGGTAGGGCTGGGAATCGAACTCAGGTCCTCTGGAAGAGCAGTGTACACTCCTAGCTGCTGAGTCATCTCTCTAGTCCCTCCTTTTCTTTTTGAGACAACTCATTGTATAATCTAGGCTGGCCTAGAACTTGCCTCTTGCCTATGCTACAGTGACCAGCTCTTGCTAATTCCTTTCTTGGCTGTATTAATTTATTTTATTTATTTACTTTGTTCTTTATTTTAATATTGTAGTTTTCATCCTCATCTTCCGCTTGACTCTGCCGTGCGCTCTCCCAATTTTACAGCCTGTCTGTTGTGGTGAGGGTGGGGACAGGATGGGATAAGATTGGGGAAGGTAGGGTATTCTATGGTAGCAAGTGTCTTATAACAGCCAGAAGTGGTGGTTCACACTCTAAATCCCAGCAATGAGGAGGCAGAGGCAGGTGGATCTCCGTGAGTTCAAGGCCAGCCTGATGGACATAGTAAGTTCCAGGACAGCCAGGTCTTTCTATAGAGATAGTCTCTATAGCTCTATAGTAGCCAGGGCTACTACTATAGTGAGACTCTGACTCAAAGGAAAAAAAAAAAAAGCCCACAACACACCAGGAACTCACCTCTAACTAGACAAGCTCATTCTTTCTTTCTCCTCCTGGCAGAACTCATGCAAAGGAACGGAGAGGGGTGTCCCTTGAATGACCATCCTCCAGACATGGAGGTTGGAGGGGATATGTGGACTCATCTCTGGTTCTAGTCAGTCCAGCCATTTTCCCAGCGTTCCCTCCACTGCAGCTGATGCTATGAAATGATGCTTCTCTTGGCCCATAGGATCCCAGTGTCCACCTCACTCTGGAGGAGGCCAAGCATCGGTTATACCAAGTCACAGCACCCTTAGACATCTCTGCCTTTCCTCTTCCCCAGTGGGCCCCTTCCCACCTACGAAGACTTGGTCAAACAGCTTCCAGTTCCCCCAGTGAACCCCGTCTATAGACATCTATAGACCCCTCATTTATAGCCATTTCCTCTCTAGGTATTATAGGTGATGCTGGAAAGAAGAAATGGTTTTGAGGGGGAGGAGGGAAGAAAGGATGGTGGGAGGGAGGGAGAGAGAGAGAGAGAGAGAGAGAGAAAGTACGAGAGTGAGAGTTCACACCTACATAGCCCAAGCTGTCCTCAAACTCACATTGATCCTCCTGCCTCAGCCTCCAGCTTGCCAGAATTACAAGCATACACCACCAACCCCAGTCAGGAGAGAGGAGGCAGAATGTCCCATTTGAAGGGACACACCCATAGGTCACTGTGGCCACCCTAGGTGTGTCATCTTACATCCTTGCTAACAGGAGATTCTGGATCGCAACCTCAGCTGCTGCAGGTCCCCACACTCCTTAGACTGCAGACGCAGCCTGCAGAGTAAGCCCAGGCGACTCCTGTGCACCCTACACTCTGAGAAGTCCAACTCTGCCAGACTCACTTCCACACAAGGGAGCGATGAGATGATAGGGGTTTGTTGTTTGTCTAGGACCCAGCTGCCCATACGGCTGGTTAGTGAGGCTCTGTAGACTTGCTCTTCCTTGATAACTGGCCATTGCTGGCCTTTGGGGTGTAGTTCAGCTCTCCTTTCCTCCTAACATGGAGACAAAACTGTCTTAGACATCAATATCAGAAGCTCCCGAGGAAAAAATTTAAGCCAGCATATTAATCAATGGTGATGTTTCTGCGACCATGGGACCAGGGGGATGAGCTTGCTAAAACCGCAACGCTGTCTAGGGAAAGATAATACAATAGAAAGAGAAGAGGGTGAATCAGAGGCAGGGAGAGATTTTTTTTTATTTTTTGAAGATTTATTTATGTGGGTGTTTTTGTGTACTGTGTACATGCATGTGCTCAAAGAGATCAGGAGAGGGTGTCAGATCCACTGGGACTGGAGTTACAGATGGGTCTGAGCCACCTTGTGGGTGCTGGGAATCAAACCTGGGTCCTCTACAAGAGCAATGAGAGAACCACCAGGACACCCCCTCATGAAGGGTGGGCCATGACCTCGGCTCTTCGGGAATCCCCGGTAATTCTCAGAAAGCCCCAAAGCCAGCTGCTGGCCAATTAGAGCTTCCCACATGTCTCTCATGGGCTTCATTCTCCTGAGAACCCGTCACTTCCCTGCCTGATGTAACGAGCCAATCCAGTAAGTACTCATGCTCAGGTCCTGACCAATGGGAGAGATCACCCTAGTGACTGCTGTTTCACTTAAAAACCCCTGTGCACCCACATTTGGGGCTGCCATGTTTTTTTTTTTTTTTAAATTGGACAGCCCCGACGTCAGTATGTAACCCTCGGAAAATAAACTGCTTTGTATGGCCATACATATCTCTCAGTGTGTACGTGAGCTATTTCGCAAACCTAACAAGCAGCCGGCGCTCTTAACTGCTGAGCCATCTCTCCAGCCCCCAGGGAGAGATCTGAAAAAGGAGAGTAGGGCTGGGGGGATGGCTCATCTGGCAGAGGACTGGCTGCCAAGCCTGGTGACCCAAACGACAGCTGGGACCCACATGTTGGAAAAGAGAACCTCTGACTTCTGTAAGCATGCTGTGGCACTCCTGCATATGTAAATAAATACATAAATGGAATTTAAAAGAATTTTAAAAGCTGGAGAGATGTCTCAGCTGTTAAGAGCACTGGATGCTCTTCCAGACGACCTGGGTGTGATTAGCACCCATATGGCGGCTAGCAATTATCTGGAACTCCAGTTCTAGGGAACTCAATGCTTTTTTGGCCTCCTTGGGCACCAAGCACACACATGGTACACAGACATACATGCAGGCAAAACACTTAAATTTCCTTTGAGTATCTCTATGTAGCCTTGGCTCTCCTTGAATTCTCTAATGTAGAGGAGGCTGGCTTTAAACTCAAAGATTATCTATCTCTACCTATCTCTACCTCCTGCATCCTGGTTTTAAAGGTGTGAGACACCACACCTGGCTCAAAATAAATAAATCTTAAAAATAAATAAATAGAGGAATTTAAGAGAAAAGCAGGCAGGAAACAACCAGAGAGTAGAGTGGGGAAGCCTTGTGAGCTCTGACTACAGCCTGCTCACTCTTCTCATCAGTGGGAGGAATTAATGGAAAGTGTTGACATTTATCTCACCTTTGACCTTCTGTAGTCATGGAAGAACTTTGCCAGCGGCCTTAGAGAAGCTAGCCTAGAGCTGGACACTGTGACTCAGCCGGGGCTGTCCCTCCCACAGTCATGATGTGGAAGGAGGTGGCTTTTTCTTTGGCAGAGAAGTATGTGTACAATTCTAGGCTGCTTCTTTCTCGTGAGTTCTTCCTTCCTTGCTCTCCCTTTCTCTCTTGACAGAGTTCCATAGAGTCTGCTGAGTAGCATCTATTTCTTGACTTCTCTCTCTCTCTCTTCTTTTTCTTTCTTTCTTTCTTTTTTCTTTTTCCTTTCTTTTTTTTTTAAGACAGACTCTCAGTGTGTGTGTAGTCCAGGGTGGCTTTGAACTCAAGACCTTCCTGCCTTTGTCTCCTGAGTGCTGGGATTACAGAAGTGAGTTGCCTCACCTGGCTTACTTCTGTGGCTTGTATAGATCCTCTGTTAAACACAGCATGGTATCATTTCAGAGCTCCGAGCTCAATGTCCCTGAACTTCAGGGTGAGGTAAATTAAGAGTTCATTAGCTTGGCAATGGTGGTCATTTATCCAACAACATGTTGCATTGAAATGAAACTCAAACTTAGTGCAAAATTGAATTCTACCCACTCTCTTAAACCTGATCCTCAAAGAGCTCAGCCAGTGGCCCCACCAGAACCCAGTGTCCAGAGCCTGGGTACCAAGCCCCGCCTCCCTCATAGAGCTGTCTCAGTGCGAGCAGAATAAAGCTCAAACTTCTCTGCAAAGCCTGGAAAGAAGCACAGAGGAACGGTAGAGCACTGCACTTGGGTGTTGAAGCTGGATGCTTGGGTGCACTCTTGAGTTTTGCTAGCTACTCTCTATGCAGATCTAGGCGAAACACTTGGTCTCCCTGTGCCTCACTTCAGTCATCTAGAAAATCCACAGGATGACGGGATTCTCTACTTGAAGGCGAGTTGTGCTTGCCATGCTGTAGGTACTTGTAAATTGCAAAGACCTCCTTGACCTCTCCATGGCTTTAACTCCTCCTTAGTAAGGCCCCAGCCGCACAGGCTTCCTCTGGTTGTCCCTCAGATGACCCTTCTCAAGTCTTCCAGAGCGTCTCTCTGCGGTAACATGGATAATTCCTTTGTTTCAAGTCAGTTTCAGAAATAAGCCATCCTTGACCATCTTCCTAAAACAGGATCTTCAATCTCCCCCACCCCTGCCAGACATTGTAGCCCATGCTGATCTGGCTTTCAAGTAGCTAGTTAATCTGTTTAATGCCTTTCACCATCACTAGATCGTACATTCCACCAAGGAGAACTTCTTGTTTCGGTTCTACTGGCGGAAGAGGCAGGTGCTGGGATGTCGCACTGGCCTCACACTTGCTGACTGTAAGGAAGACTCGCGATTCATCCCCAGAACCACTAATACACACAAAAGCGGTTGGTATTCGTTACACTTTCATAAGTATTTTTGAAAAACTGAATGAGGAAATGAATAAATGAAGTCCAGGCAACTTCTAAATAAACGAGTGTGTGCTTGCCTTTCTCCTTCAAATGTCTTGCCTTTTTTTTTTTTTTTTCCCTTCGAGACAGGGTTTCTCAGTTGTAACTCCGGCTGTCCTGGAACTCACTCTGTAGACCAGGCTGGCCTCGAACTCACGGAGATCCGCCTGCTTCTGCCTCCCAAGTGCTGGGATTAAAGGCATGTGCCACCACTGCCTGGCGAGTGTCTTGCTTATTATTGTTCTAATTAAAGACATTTTTTTTTAATGTTGGTGATTGAACCAAGGGCCTCTTGTAAGCAGACGACACGCCACAGAGCTACGCTCCAGCCAGAGTTATTCTTAGTTCATTAGTCTGTGCGTTCGCCTATTAATAGATTCTATCGCTAAGCACTCTCTAGGCCCCAGATCTGCGGCCCGAGGTCGCTATAGGGAGCTGCTTTTCATTTCCGTGTTCTGAAAGCAGTGGGAGAGCACAGCTGGAGGGAAGCGCTGGTCCGGGAGAGCACAGGGCCTGCGGCTGCGGTTTCCCGGTGTGTGCGGTAGGTGGCGATGCCGAGACGCGGCTGCCGCGAGCGCCGGCGCATTGCAGGGCGGGGCTGGGATCCCGAATGACGTACTCACAGCGGTAGGGAGGGAGGGTGAGCAAGACCGCAGGACGCTTTCCAACTGCCGGACGGAAAAGCCCAGCAGGACGCGAAGGTTTTGGAGAGGTTTGGGGGCGGGGTGGTGGAAGAGGACGGAATATTGGTTGGCACCCCCAAAAAGTTCTGGAATATGCATTCAAGCAAAACACCTATACATGTACAAAAATAATAAATAAATAAAAACAATAAAATCAAATGTTTTTAAAGGAAATACTCTGGGATCACTAAATGCTGTAAGAGCCCTTCAGTTACAAACTCGGCTTGTATATTCCAGGGACCGCAGGAATGAATCGGGCGACCCCCTCGGCCTCCTTTCGGGGTGCTCGCGCAGATTCAGAGATCCGGGACTCGCTGGCGAGAATTGCTAGGGCCGACTCAGCTGAGGTGTGAGGGAGAGATGCACCTGGTTCCACTCCGAGCCTTGTTACTTAGCTGTGTGACCTTCAGTGTGTCCCGGTCCCCAACAACACTCGGAAAGCGCAGGCAATGAAGATGACGCGGTCGTTGTCTGCAGCCAAAGTTTGCTTTAAGGCCGAAAGGGTTATCAGCCGGAAGGGCTGTTGGCAGCGAGGGTTTAAGGATAGTCTACTCCGAATCAAAAGCAGGTGTGGTTGTTAGAGAGTTCTCTGCGTTCCTGTGGAGCGGAACACCGTCCAGTCTTGCGAAGTGAGAACGAGCAACGACAGGAGTTGGCCGAGCTGAGCCATCTCTGTCCTCCCCCTCCTCCACCCCTCGCCCATCACCACCACAGTAGCTTTTCTTCCAGAAGGCAGGCATCAATAGTGGGCAAGGCAAGTTTCTAATTGAAGGGCTCTAATTGCATCTAGTGACTCCAGAGTATTTCCTTTAAAAAACATTTTATTATTATTATTATTATTATTATTTGCACATGTATCATTTTATTATTATTATTATTATTATTATTATTTGCACATGTATAGGTGTTTGGCTTGCGTGTGTATCTGCATACCACATGTGTGCCTGGTGCTGGCAGGAGTCAGAAGGTGTTGGATCCTCTGGAACTGCAGTTAGAGTTAAGGACGCTCCTGGGTGCTAGGAATCAAACCCCATCCTCTAGAAGAGCAGCCAGTACTCTTAACCACCTAACCATCTTTCTACCCCACCCGGGGCTACCGCGCCCCCCCCCCCCCACCCGGGGCTACCGCGCCCCCCCCCCACCCCACCCGGGGCTACCGCGCTCCCCCCCCCTCGCATTTCTTAAATAAAGAGATTGAGTTCAGGAAGGCTGCAGACTTGCTTGGCACACAGCTGGATCGAGGGGCTCAGCACACATTACATACAGCCTTTGAAAGGTTTGGTGGTGCATATATTTGGATCTTGTTTTTGAAGCCTAGAGGAAAATAAAGTGTGTGTGTGTTTTGTGAGGTTGGGGAATGACCTTTCTGGTCATCTTTTTACCATCTTATCCAATAGATAATAATAATTGAACATTCCGTGTGTTCATGTAAGCCTTTCACCTTATTAAAAAGGTTATCCAAAGGGTTCTAAGGATTAAGGATACAACAGTACGCAAAGTTGCATTCTAGTGAGAGACTGCTGATACAATCAGGCAAATAGGATGATTTCGTCCTATTTGTCCTGTTTATTGCTGGGTGTCATGGAAGGCCTCTCTAAGGAGGTGACATATGACCAGAGACTTCGCTGGTGAGATACAGGAGGAGAGCTTCTGGAGAGAGGGAAATCAAGTCATCGAAAGGCCAAAGAGTGAGTTTAGTGCCCTGGGAAGAACTGGGACGGGGCTAGTCACGCTGGAACTGTGAGGACAGGTGACCTGGCAATGTTCTGGGCAGGCAAGGGGTGGGAAACAAGTCCTAAACCGCTGGAGGGAGGTGTCTGAAGGGAGGACCTCAAACAGGACTGGTCAAGCCTGCTTGTCTAGCTCTGTCCTGCCCTCTCCCTGACACAGGATCTACTCTCCCTTTCCCTGGGAAAAATGTCACCAGGGCAGATGGGACTCTGGAGCAGTGATGGAAAGTTTTGCAAAACAGATGTGTGCCACTAAGGTTGCGCATTATAGAACTGGTTTTGTGCGCTGGCTACTGAGGCAAGGCAGACTGAATGCTGGCCTCCATTCAGTTTCCTTCCAAATCATACCCCTTGGGTTCCTGCACCTGTTCCCTCTGCCTGTAGACCTGTTACTGTCCCCACTCCCCCCCACCCAGTGTCCACCTCGGACCTCTCCATCCTGCTCTTCCCTCAACCTACCTCCTCTCTCAGCAGGGAACTCTCTGAGCAACTCTGCCAGAGCTGAACTGTGAGTTCTCAGGTTTCCAGTCCCAGTGAAATTATAGCCTGATTTCCTTAGTGCACACCTAGTGCCTCCTCCTCCTGTGTATTAAATGACACCAACTAGGCTTTCCAGTTCCCCCTTCAAAGACTTCTCCAGGACCAGGGAAGTATCCTGATCAGATATTCAGTGACACACTTAAATTAAGATTACATTTGACTCTGGGGAATTACAAATAAATGTCTTTGTCTTCAGTTCCAGAAAGAGTATACGCTCCTTCCTTTGGGATTGAGTTGAATGACCCTTGCCCTCACACCTTCCTAGACATCACCTGGAAGAGAATCTGGCCCAGTTTGCTCCTTTCATTATAAGCTTACATAAACCCTGTACTGGCTAGTTTTATGTCAATTGATACAAGCTGAAGTCGTCTAAGAGAAGGGAACCTTATTTAAGGAAAAGCTGGGGCTGTAGGCAAGCCTATAGGGTATTTCTTTAGTGATTGATGGGGGAGGGCCCAGTGCATCATGGGTGGTCCCCTCTCTAGGCTGGTGATCCTGGGCTCTATAAGAAAGTATGATGAGCAAGCCAGTAAGCAGCACTATGGGCTGTGGCACCAGGTCCCTGCCCTGCTCGACTTCTTGTCCTGATTTCCTTTGATGATGAACAGAGATGTGGAAGTGTAAGCCAAGCAAACCCTTTTCTCTCCAAGTTGCTTTGGTCATGGTGTTTCATCACAGCAATAGTAACCCTGGATACTGCCCGGAAGAGAATCTGGTCCAATTTGCTCCTTCCATTCATGTGCTTGCATAAGCCCCTACTGTGAGCCAAGCTCTGGAACCACAGTTAGATCTTTGAACTTCAGGGAGTCACAACAGAAATGCAATGTCAGATTCTATAAAATCTTCCTTCATGTGGCCCCGTTTG
Source organism: Cricetomys ansorgei (assembly GCA_026225945.1). Lineage (NCBI taxonomy): Eukaryota > Metazoa > Chordata > Mammalia > Rodentia > Nesomyidae > Cricetomys > Cricetomys ansorgei. Next base: position 5,873,147 of record JAMJFZ010000713.1, on the reverse strand, counting down.
ATCTTCATCATGACCTAGGGAGTCAGGTGAAATGGGTCAGGAGGTTAAAGGTCTCCCAGATGGTGCTCTCTTAGAGAAAGGAAGCAATACGTTAGACAAAAGACAAATACGTTCAGGGTTTCAATGGTGGTTCCAGGAAGAACTATGTCTAACCCAGGCCCTTTGACACTCTGATTTTATCCCTCTGGAATTTTAACTGGAATATGGTGCTTGGGCTGTCACTCCAAAGACCAATGAGCAGGGACAGGGACTGAATCTTTAAGTTGTGCTCTATTCAGAGATCCAGGAATCTGAGAGGTAGCTGATCTCTCTCTCTCTCTCTTTGTGTGTGTGTGTGCATGTAGATGTAAGATGTCATCCTGGCTTGCTTTCCATCTTACTTTTTTTAGACTTACTTATTTGTATTTTATATATGTAGCTGTTAGCTGGTGTGTCGGCTCACCAAGAAAAGACAAGGAGGCATTCTCATCCGTGCAGTTTCTTCCAAACCTCAGCAGAGGGAACCACCGTCATGGCAAGCATCATCCCCTCTCAGGGTAAGAATCTAGGGTTCAAAGTACGCTTCAAGCCTGTCTTAGCTCTAGGATAGCTCACAGTTGTTAAGAGTCATACTTCTGCAGAATGTCAACAGACAACGGTCATAAAGTTTCACAAGGAGGATATAACAACTGTGATGGGGGATTTTAATTGTTAACTCGACACAGTTTAGAATCACCTGGGAAGAGAGATTCTGTAAGGAATTTTTCAATCAGGCTGGCCTAGGAGTGTGTCTGTGAGGGGTTGTCTTGATTATGTAATTGACGTGGGAAGACCCAGCCTATAAGGGGCAGCACAGTTCCTTGGGTTTGGGTTCTGAACTGTGGAAGAGTAGAGACAGAGAGCTGAGCAGGAAGCTCGCATGTATTCATTGTTTCTGCTCCTCACTGTGATGTGACTTCTTTCAGTGGTAGACTGTAACAGGAGCTGTGGCCTTCAATAAACCCTTCATTTCCTAAATTGCTTTTGTCAGGGCATTTTAACACAGCAACAGAGACAAAAGTAAGATGATAACCAAACTGTCATAACTGATGAGCTGCTCTCCAGCCTTTCAAACAAACACTCTGTGGGCTGGGAGTTTTTTTCGTTTTTTGTTTTTTTAAAGACAGGGTTTCTCTGTGTAGCCCTGGCGGTCCTGGAACAGGCTCAGTAGACCAGGCTAGCCTTAAACTCACAGAGATCCACCTGCCTCTGCCTCTCTGCCTCCTGAGTGCAGGGATTAAAGGCATGTGACACCACGCCTGGCCCGACTTCACTCTTAACACGTTTCACAAGATTTACAGAGATGAAACTTACAGGTGCAACGTGTTCAATGATTATCCCAAGTCCAAAATTCAGTACGCTGGTAAAAAAATAAATGTAGTACTTTGCTTAAACCATGAGGTTCTCTTAATATTGGTCAGCTCTTGTTAACATTAGCAAGAACTGACTTAAAACAAAAAGTTTATGTTTACTCAAAATAATCATGTCTTCTGCTAAGTCTGCTAGGATTTGAACTACTCAGGAAACTGAGTCTCAACAAAGTCAGAGTTTAATTATTTCTTTCTGCTAAAGCCCAGTTGCTCAGCTTCCTGAACATGTTTAACAACGGCTGTGCTAAGTCTCTTGTCCATTTCTAAAGGGGTTTCCCCTCACCTTTCCTTTTCTATTCCCTTAGAGAAGTCTAGTCATTCTATTTTAAGGGGGAAAAAAACCCCACATTTTGCTATTCAATGGTTTTTCCTCATTAAAAGTTTCTTTTCCTTTTAACCTTCCTTACCAAAAATATACCCTCAAGCTTATACCTGTCTCTACATTTCTCTCCTACTTGATGGATGTCTTTCTTCCAACTTGGATTTTATAAAAAGTTTTTCTATCCTTTTTGTTTCACTAAATTCTTGCCTTCTTCTTCCCGAAAGGTAAACATGTATCAATATCTATTATATCAGCATGTTATGATGGGGTCACACCTGTTGTATAGTTGACTTCTCAGACCAAGAGAGGCTTTAGTTTTGCTTTTTAAAAATACATCTTTCACCGTGTGTGTGTGTGTGTGTGTGTGTGTATGTTGCACACCTTTAATTCCAGCACTTGGGAGGCAGAGACGGGTGGATCTCTGACTTCAAGGCCAGCCTGGTCTACAGAGTGAGTTCCAGGACAGCCAGAGTTACAACAGAGAAACCCTGTCTCAAAAAACAACAAAAACCAAACCAAACAAAAAATACATTTTTCACCAGCAAGAAACATTTCTAAAACAAACGTTATTAAGTGGGAATTAAAAACAATGGCTTTCACTTAATTCATGGGGATTAAGGCTGGTCAGTAATAAATCTCTAAGAGCCTCAGGTCTACTTTCAGGCTCCTCCCACAAATCCATGGTCTTCCACAGAGGAGAATCAAAAACTGCAGCCTCACCCAACCAGCGGACTAAGCCTAGCTGGGAGTTCTACAAAATTCTAAGAGTTACAGAATGTTACATTCCAGTGAGACAACAGAGCTTCGGTGACCTTGGATAGGAATTGCCTTGGATAATATGCAACAAAAAATGGGCCAGAAAATACACAAGAGAGACAAAAACGTGTAACCCCAGTAACTGCTGCTTTGGATGGAAACTATCTGCTCTCTTGAAGAAAACACACAAACACACACACACACACACATACACACACACACAAGTACAGTCATGTGCTAGAACATGTCTCAAGAGGAACCCAGAGCTCTGGAACAAACCACACCAACATAACCTGGGAAGAACGAAACAGAACACACTTATAACCCGAAACCAAACCAGCTTTAACCTGAGAACTAAAGCAGACAGTGCAGCATCTCTATTAGTTCTAGTGAAGTGGCGGAGTCAGGAAAGTGAAGGGAAGGGAAGGAAAGGAAAGGGGAGGGGAGGGGAAGACCGCATTATGTAAGAGCAAAAATTATGTTTTAAATTTTGGCTACCATGCATAAGAGATCTTTAAAAGAAAAGCCGCTAACCTCCTGGAATGCTGGGTGGCTGTTCAGGTGAGATAGTCTTGACTCTCCCTTGCCTAAGGACATAATCTCTTGAATTATTGGGTAGGGAGTGGTTAGATCCCAAATTGGCCCTACTGCACCGGATGTGCTCCATGCACCGGAAGTTCCTGGTCACTTGTAGGCGAGAGATAACCCAGACAGGAAATACATCAGGATAGATGCTTGCCACTGATTGGTGGGAAGTGTGCAGCCTTCTGGACTCTCCATGGGATTGGCTCCACATATGTTCCTGCCGTTGGGCCTTCATCAAATCCAAACAGACTCTTGTGTCGTGCAGCTGCACCTTCTGAACTCTGAGCTAAACTACCCTCTTTTTAAAAACAAAGTTTCCAGGGCTGGCGATGTAGCTCAGTGGTGGACTTCCTGGGTTGTGGGTTCAGTCCTCAATGCTTCACGAATATGTATGCATTGAAGCCATGCTGATTATGTATTGACCCCGTCAGTCCAGTTTCTGGGTGTTTGTCACAAGACATGGGCTGGAAGATGACGAGAGAGATTGCAAACATTTTGTTTGTTCATTGGGAAAAAGAAGAATGATGGAAAAAGCAAAAGTTATCATCTGTTAAGATTCTTAAAGAATTTTAGGGCTGAGGCTGTAGCTCAGATAGTAGGAGGCTTGCCCACATGTACCAGGCCATGGGTTCGATCCCCAGGCCTGCATAAAGCCTGCCCTGGTGGCACACAGCTACAATCCTAGTGCTTGTGAGGTGGAGGCAGGAGGCTCACCCTCAGTTACATAGCAGCTTCAAGGTCAGCTATGTGAGGTGAGCTATGTGAGATCTTGTCTCAAAAAACTTTTTTTTTTTTTTAAACGAGAGCAAAAGAGGACTGTACTCCTGACTCATCTCAGGGACCAGGCACATGGTATTAGAGTTTTCTTTTGTTACTTGAAATAGCAGCTGGCATTTGTGTGTGTTCTTAGGTTTCTATAGCTACTGACTGCAAAGGACGCTGTGGTAGCTAGGGGATAGTGAGGGAATATTTTGCCCAGCATGATCGAGGTTCTGGGTTCCTTCCCAGCACTGTACAAAACAGAACAAGAATACCAAAACCTCTTGAGCCCATGATGAAGAGTAATATCCTAGTCTACACACACCACACCGAAAGCAGCAGCAGAAACGGCAAACTGGGAGGATCTGAAAACAAAGGTGAGGGGGTCCCTCTTACTCCCCAAAGAAGTCTTAGAAGTAGTCTCCGTAGCCAGATGTGCTGGGTTACACCTGCCAACCCAGGACCTGAGAGCCCGAGGCAAGCCAATTCCTGCAAATACAAAGCTAGCCTGGGCTACATGGTGAGTTCCAGTCTACCCTGAGCTACAGTGTGAAATTCTGTGCTAACAACCACCACCACCAACAGCAAAGGTAACCTTAGAGGCAAAAGCCCTGTCTCCTGCTCTTCAATTTCTTGCTCCTCATCCACCCCCAAGAAAGCCACCGAGACTAGAATTCTTCCCCCAGAACACGTCAAGCAAACCAAACTCTTTTTTTTTTTCCTAGTCTAAAAACATTGCTCCAACTTTCCCCAAGCTGTCCATAGAGAAATTTTCTGACCTACCTTTTTGGACCATAGGTCACATGACACTGCTCCTCCCTGTTTCAGAAACGGTCCTGCCTCCTCATCAGGAGGAAAGTACATTACAGAGGCCAGGAAGAATCTGAACACTAGGTCTTGTTGCGGCTCTCTCCTCCCTCCCCCTACCCCCAGGTCTATTATTACTAGATCAGACTTTTTTCCCAAATAGAATTTCTCCAAGGCTCTCCATGCTTCATCAGCTAAATGTAACAAAGGTGACATCTTAGCTGTCCCACATCATATAAGCAAGGAAGTTTATTGTTCCTTTTTCTTGATAGACTTGACTTTTACTACAGCAGTGCTGACTACGGCTTAGGGTGGCAGAAAAAAGATCCCCCTGTGACTCTTACACAAGCAAACATGTTCTATAGAAACATTGAAACAATACAAAGAGGCCATGAGTTTTCTTCTGTGGTTTCGAGGCTATGAAGTGGGACATCGGCAGGGTGGTGTGTAGGCTGGTTGGAAATTTCTGGTAGAGGAAGAATATTCCAAGTCAGGGGGACAGCATGAGTGGGGTATGAAGCAGCGTGTTTGGGAAAACCACAAGTAATCTCCGAATTGCATGGCTCTGCCTGCCCTGCTTGTGCCTATTAGTCAGCAAAGAAAGGATGCAATGAAGCTGGGCAGTGTGACACACACCTTTAATCCCAGCACTCAGGAGGCAGGGGCAGGTGGATCTCTGTGAGTTCGAGGCCAGCCTGGTCTACAGTGTGAGTTCCAGGACTGTCAGAATTACAACAGAGAGTCCCTGTCTCAAAACATGAAAAAGAAAAGAAAAAAAAGAAAGATTTATATTTAAAAAAGAAAAGATGAAATGAATAGGATGCTCAGAGAATTGAAACATCTCCACCCTGGTCTGGGGTGATCAAAAGATGCCCTACTGTTTAGTTGGATAGCATGGCCATTATCTATTTTTGTTATCTTAAGTTGCCCAAGGGAAAGAATGAGTAATAAATGCAATTTTTAACCATCTTTAGAGATGCTAGTCTCTGTTCTTAATGGTCTTTTAAAATTTGTATTTATTTATGTGTATGGGTGTTTTGTCTGTACATATGTCTGTGTACCATGTGCATGCCTGGTGCTGAGGAAGAGGCCAGTTCCAGATCCTCTGGGACAGAAGGTAGAGATGGTTGTGAGCCACCATGTGGGTGCTGGGAATTGAATCTGGGTCCTCTACAAGAACAACCCATGCTTCTAACTGCTGAGCCATCTCTCCAGCCCCTTTTAATGATCTTGAACACAGTTCAAGGTATGTTTGAGTGGATCTAAGAGTCCAGGGGCCCTTTGAATGGAAAGGTAGGGTAGAGGTTAGAGTCAGTTCCTTTGATGTCTCCACTTCCTTCTCTTCATGTTTTGAAAACTGAATTGAGTTCTGTAGTTGAAGAGACTCATTCACAATAAACAATCTCACAGGACTTACATATGGAAATCCAGAACACTTTACGCTCAATGATCAGTACAGAAAAGACCAGGCATAGTGGCTCATACCTGTAATACCAGCAATTGGGAAGTGGAGGCAGGAGGATTACCATAAGTTTTAGACCAACCTCAAGTACATATTTTGAACTAGGAGGGTCTCAGATCCTAGGCAATTCTTTTGTCTCAGCCTCCTGGAGGGATTTTGGGTGTGTGGCTGTGTGGCAGACTGTCTAATAGACTAAACAGATGAAAGTAGGTAGCACACTTAGCATATAGGTGTTAATATATATTCCATGAGACCTGCAAGTGCTGAACTACATTTTAAACTGAACATACTATACATAATTTTATAATTGATAACAATATGAATTGCTGTATCAGTTAACTGAATTTTTTTTGGCTGGTACTATAATGGAACCCAGGGCCTCATGAATATTTGGCAAGGGCTCTACCACTGGGCTACATCCCCAGCTGGAGGTAACTGCATTCATGACAAACTGATCTGATTTGTTCAGAAGTCAGGAAGATCAAACCCTGGCCAGCATTAATTCTGAAGTATCCAACAAAGGGTACATGTAAAAAAGACAATAAGGCCATTAAAACTAGCCTATGACATTCTCTTTGCTGTAATATTTAGCTTGATGTAGTATCTACGTACTGCTGACAACAAACCTTTGAATTGCCTGGTCTCACTTTATTTTCAAATCCCTGGAAAATGCTAGAACTGTTTCTTGAAACAAATTCCACCAGCGTTTTTGTATTTCGCTGCCTTAGCCATCTCTAACTACTTATGTCAAGGTCACCTTCCAAAGAACAGAGCCTCATGGTTCAGTTAATGGTAGAAAGTCATTTATCCTCAGGACTGGTTTGCTTTGGACAGATTCTCAATATGTTCTCTTCAGTTGCTCAGAATGTTTCCCAAGGGAACCTGCATTCCATTTAATTGCCTTTTCTGGAACTGGCTGCCTTCTCTGCACTGTTCTCTGGATTTTTCAGGAGCAGAGAGGTTTTAGTAGAGGGCAGTGCTAAAGATCAGAGGATAAACAGGCTGAACCCAGAAGGAAGCCTTTGGCGAAATTCTAGCTTCTCGGTTAAGCGAACATTACTGGTTAGCTATTGTGTGCTCATTGATGCTACAGTGGAGCATGACCACCTGATACCAAGGACTCAGGTGATGAGATGAACACTCAGGTAGAGTTAAACAATACAAGAAGATGGGACCAGATAGGATGATGGCTGGTGATGTTAACTACTGAAATGATACCATCAACCAAACCTTTTATGAGGTCGGTGTCCTAGCTAGTTTTATGTTAATTTGACACGAGCTAGAGTTATCTAAAAGGAGGGAATCTCAACTAAGAAAATGCTTCCATAAGAACTGGCTGTAGGCTATTTCTTAACTAGTGATTGATGAGTGTCTTAGTTGGGGTTGCAATTGCTATGATGAAACACCATGACTAAAACAACTTGAGGAGGAAAGGGTTTCTTTGGCTTACCCTTCCATATCACTGTTCATTACCAAAGGAAGTCAAGACGGGAATTCAAGCATGACAGGAGACTGGAGGTAGGGGCTGATGCAGAAGCTATGGAGGGTTGCTATTTATAGGCTTGCTCAGCCCACTTTCTTATAGAACCCAGGACCACCAGCCCAGGGATGACATCATCCACAATGGGGTAGGCCCTCTCCCATCAATCACAAATTAAGAAAATGCCCCATAGGCTTGCATACAGCCTGATCTTATGGAGGCATTTGCTCAATTGAGGGTTCTATCTCTGATGACTCTAGCTTGTGTCAAGTTGACATAAAATTAGTCAGTAAAGTGGGGGAGGTCCCAGACCCTTGTGATATAGGTGTAGAGTCACCAGATGTAGCTGGAGGTTGGGGCAAAGCTGCTTATTCTTTTGCTAATTAAATCATCAGTTCTAGCCAGGAGCCCTTGAGCATTTAGGCCTCCTACAATCTAGTCTTATGACTAGAGACCCTCTGCTGATTAAGCCACTCTTACTAGCTCTTTCTGAACTCTGACTCTTCTGGTCCAACAAATTCACTGTCTGGCTCAATCTCTTCTACAAGCTGCCTGGTTCAAACTGACCTTCTGAGCCAGCTTACTGTTTCTGACTGAACTCTTCTGACCCTTGCAGATTCTGGCTGACTCTCTGACTGCCTCAGACTGAACTGCTCTGCTTGCTTCAAACTGACTCACTCTTCCCATCTGATACTGACTTCTTCTCTCGAGCTGCCTCAGTGTCTCTGTGTCTTTCCCTGAGCTCTCACTGCTCCACACTGCCTCAGTCGGCCTCTTCTCCCTCCTCAGTCAGACTGCTTTGTCTGTGTGCCTTGTCCTCTGTCTGCCTGATTCAGACTGCTTGCCTCATACTGCCTGCTGTAACACACTGCTGTAACTAACTCTTCTGTAATTGACTCTGCGACTCTGAACTGAAAGCCTGCCTTTCTCTAGTCAGAGTTGGGCATGTCCTTACTGTGACTCACTCTGCTAACTGTTCCTCTGATTTGTCACTTTGCCTGTCCTTCACTCTGACTCACCTCAGATGTCACGTCCTGTGTGACACTGATTTCTGTGTGAATTCTGCTTCCTGTGTCTACTTTCACACTCTGCTTCTGTCTTACAGATCGAAGGCATGGACCATCATTGCCTTCTGAGTATTGGGATTAAGATGTTTACTGAAGCGGGGGAGATTCCAATAAAAAAAAGAAGATGTTTGCCAACATTCTTTCTACCCTAGAGCAGCCATGCTACCAGATTAAAGGATTAAACATTCCTCTACGTACTACACCTGATCTGGTTTAAAATTCTTAATTTTATTATCAATCTTTACCTAAATATTCCTCTACATTGTGGGTGGTGCCATCCCTGGGCTGGTGGTCTGGGTTCTATAAGAAAGTAGGCTGAGTAAGCCATGATGAATAAGCCAGTAAGCAACACTCCTCCACAGCCTCTGCATCAGGTCCTGCCTCCAGGTCCTGCCCTGCTTAAGTTCCTGCTCTGACTGACTTCAATGATGAGCTGTCTTATGGAACTGTGAGTAAAATAAACCCCTTTTCTCTAGAAGTTGCTTTGACTTTGGTCATGGTGTTTCGTGACAGCAATAGTATCTCTAACTAAATAGTCAAATTTGTTAATTCACCACATACACGATCTTAGGTAGACCTTACTTAGGTTCACCTGCATTTCTTGGTGTACAAACCATTTGGCAGGGCTTTCTTGAGGAGGAAAGCTTGATCTGACCTTATAAAAGGAGGGAAATGATAGGAGAAAAGGGGGAAATGATGGCGTGGACAGGGCACTGAATTCCCAGATGGATTTATGGGACTATTGGGTAAATCGTTTATTTGAATCACTTATAAGCAGGCCGACTGTACCTCTATCCTCATCCATCTTTAATATATATATATATATATATATATATATATATATATATATATACACACACATACATGTCAATATATATTATATTATACTTTATAATATGATATAATAATATTATTATAATTATATAATATATAGTGATTGGTGACACTAGGGACTGAACCCAGGGCTTTGTGAATGCTAGCCAAGTGCTCTACCACTGAACCCCATCCCCAGTCTCTAGACATGTGTCCTTTAAATAGCCAAAGTGAAAAGAAAGTGTTAAGGGACTTCATCGTCATCGTCATGGTTTGTTTGTTATTTGTTTGTTTTTGATGTAAGGACTCATTCTGAAGCCAGGCCAAGCTAGAACTCACTACGTACCCTGGACTGGCCTCAAACTTACTGTGATCCTCCTGCCTCAGTTTCCCAGGTGCTATGATTATAAGTGTGATCCAGCATGCTCAGCAAGAGGGTTTACTTTTAGTGGAGCAGTTCTGAGCTCTCTGAAGGTCAGTTGCTTTTATTTTCTGGTTGGATAAGGTCTCTGCTGTGCTGGAGCCTGGCAGGGTGCCCAGGATAAAGGTCTGGGGCAAGCGTGGGGCACACTAGGAAAGCTGAAAGCCACCTGGAAGCTGATTCCAGTCCCCTTGTGGCTTTGCAGAGGGATCCACAGGTCTTGTGCCAACAATGACTCACACTCCCAGGCACTAGAGTTCTACCTGTGGAGTCAGAGGCCCTGCTGAGCTGTGGCACATCTTCCATTAAGCACAGGATATCAGCAGTCCTGGGTCTTTCCGGAAATTCATTTTGATCACCTTATTCCACTCATGACTGGCCTGATGGGATGATTTTCTGTGGTTCAGTGAAATGCCTCTTAGCTTTGAGAAGGCTAGCAGAGAACATCCTTCTGGGGCTAGCTGGGGCTAGCCTCTACCTGGGGAGGCATCCTATTAATGTAATCTAACCTCTGAGGGGAAGAAGGAAAGCTAGAGGTCACACAGCTTCGCCATGCCAGAGTCTGTTAGTGACCAGACAGACAGCGAGCACACACACACACACACACAACCTGCCAGTAACCACAATACAATACATACTGTATTGTACAATACAACATAATTAGAATGCAACTTGAGACTGAGAGACTGAGCCTCATTGTACAGACAAGAGAACCGGGCGGGGTTCATTTTACCCAGATTCTCACATCACTTATGTAGAACCAAGCTCTCTGCTGGTAGTAAGTGGGTCTGTACGGAAGCTTGCTGCTTTCAAAAACCTACTGGATATAGCTCATTGGCAGAGTACTTACACAGCGACAGATATTTTGGTGGTCAGTTCCTAACCTAGTGAATTCAGTAATCTTATCTCCCATGTGCCTGGGCACTGTTGTCTTTTCTTCCTTTCCATGTTCTTCTTTCTCCTTCTTTCTTGAGGTTAAAAGTCCAAGATCAGCAGATTTCATCAGACTCCTCCCTCCTGCATCCATTGAAGAGTGGTTGCTGTGTCCTTGTACTGGAAGAGAAGGAAGGGCAACAGGAGGTAGCCCACATCCTACGACCTCTGTTCTAAGAGCACTAATCTCATTCAGAGGGCTGAGCACTCAGAACCTAATCACTTCCCCAGATACCCCATGTGCCCATACCATCACATTGGGACTGCCTGTCCCTTCCAAGTGCTGGGATTAAGGGCATGTTACTACCCCCTCCCACCCCAGGTGCTGGAGGATCGTGCCCCCCAGGAAGCTTCCCAAGAGCCCTTCAGGTCATTATATTCTTTTTGGGTGATTTTTTCCTCTCCCAAAAGATTATACGCCTCTAGAGACAATGAATGGCAAGTATTTCCTTCTCTTAGCTAGCACTCGGTTGGTGATTGTTAAATGCATAGTAAATGGGTAACAAAGTGGAAAAATAAAATTGTTTTTTACAGCTATTTTATGATTGATGGTTCCATGTGTGATGTTTCTGTTTTTATGTGCCACTCTTTATCAGTTTCTTCAGGACACTTTTTGTTTTTCCTTTTCTTTCTCTTTCACTTTCTTCTAAGCCCAAATGGACACAAGTCTCAAGACTGAGGAGTAAGGCTGAAGGCATAGGGCAGTGGCAGAGAGCTACCCTCGTGTGCGCAAGGCCCTGGAGTCCAACCGAAACACGTCACAAAACAAACGGTAGTTCCTGAGGGCGTTCACCTGTGGCTGGAAGCCTAGCTCTGGTCTCCTGAACCAGGGGACCAAGTGACTATAGATCTCCAAGGAAGCTGAGTTTGTAAAGTGCAGTCAGATACAATTAGAAATGAAAATACTGTTGTTCTGGGCTAGGGATGTAGCTTAGCGGGAGAGGGCTTTTATAGATGGGCAAGGCCCAGGGTTCAATCCCCAGGACCACAAAAAAGAAAAAAAGTAGAAATACTGCTGCTCTAAGGAAGAGAATATATGCCCATCCTGGGGCTGGCTCTGGAAACATTCCAGGGTAATGTGGGGTATGTTAAAAAATTGTTATGTATTGCTTGAGTTCACTGAGAAGCTGACTCTAGGAATGGGATTGTCCTTCACCTCCACTTTAGACCCACGTATGCGTGTGTTAAGGATCCTCTAAAGAACTCTTGTCTGAACATGAGCTGGCCCCCTGACTCTGTGGCAGGGAAGAGAAAGCAGCCCAAGAATAAAAACATTATGTCCTTGATAACAGCTGCAAGATAAACCACTTTTAACACACGTGATTATTGTTTATCTTATGATTTAAAAATGTCTAGAATGGAAAAGGGAAGCCATGGAAAGCTCATATATGGAGAGCAAGCTTAACAGAGACTCTATAGACACCGACTACCTCAACTTCCCCAGTCAGGAACTCCAGACAACTGCCTCAGTTTCCCCAGCCAGTTTCTGCTGGATGTTGTGAGTGCCCAGTTTTGATGATGTCATCTGTCTGCTGTTTGCTCTCGGGAGGCTCATCAGCAGGGACACTGTCCAGGGCTCACTGTATTGGAAACTGCAGTTAGCTGCCTTACAGGGGCTTCCCTCCTCCATTTCTGCTGGATGTTTTGAGTGCCCAAGTTGTGTTCTGCTCTCTATTTCTTGCTGTTTATTATTTTACTTTCATTTGCTATATACTTAATAGATTCACTCATTCAAAACCCAAAGTTTGACGATTGGGGGTTACTCTCTGGACTGTGCAGACATGAAGTTGGAAGAGAGTTCATCTTGTTTCCTGATTTTTTTTTTTCTTTTTGGAGTGGTTTGCTCTTATGAGTCATTTTCAGTAAAGAGTTAAAAAACAATTAGTAAGGTCTGAAGTTAAAGACACTGAGCGTGGGCACATCCTGGTGGTATTCTAATCCAAATAGAAAAGAACGGAAAACATTTTTCAGCAGAACCTAATGAATTCCTAGATGTGGACTGTCGTTTGCTAACATTAATTAAACATTCACACTAAGTGTATGATAGAGTCACAGCTAGAAAAGCCATCTGCCTGGGTTTTATTTATTTATTTTTTAGCATACATTTTAAAAAGGGTCAATGAACATCATCTACAGACCGGTTTGCCAAATCCTCTTTAGTTTTTTAGTTTGTTTCACTTATAAAAAAAGGGAGGGGGGGACTGGAAGGTTCTGGCAGAGTTAGGAGGTGGCTCAGGGCACATGGCTAGAGACAGGGAGCACACATCTGTTTTTGTTGGCTCTTATCTTTCAGTGAACCCTGGTTAAAGGAAATGTATTTGGGGAAAAGGTCATCTTGTTTTTTATTTTTTCATAGACTTTTTTTTTATGCTTGAGAAATGGACATGTGGAAGTATGGAGAGCATTCTCTGACCTGATCAATAAGCCCCAGCCCAGCTCTTACCTCTTCTAACTAATCAGGCGAAAGAGTGAGTGACACACAAGCGTAAACACACACACACACACACACACACACACACACACACACACACACACACACACGAGTGCACACACAGGTCTCACCGCAGAACCTTTCCTGACCTGTTGGAAAATCCAAACTCAGGACAGGGAGCTTTGGGTCCTACAGAGACCTCCACCAATTCAGAACCCCTTCCTGGTTAGTGTCCCCAGAACAGTCTGGAGTTTATCTCCTCCGAGAGGAATGCTTGTCCATGTGACCCAAGCCATCAAGTGAGCAGCGACCTTGAGCTATGGGGAAAGACACAATGAAGAGAAACTCCCCACAGAGGCTCTGGTCAGTTCCAGCATGAACACGGAGTGAATCCCACAGCCTGAGGCTGCCCCTCTGCACTGGAATTTTCCAGTTTACCAGTATTTGCTGAGTGTCTGATCAACTCAGAGCACTTGCTAAGCACAAGCTCCTTAGGCCATAAACACAGTGAGCATTTGGGGTAGATAGGGAATCTGTGGCTATGTAGTTCTTGAAAAGATCCATAATGATTTTTTTCCTTCTTTTTTTTTTGTTAATATTTTTCTTTTAGATTTGTTTTATTTTATGTGTATGAGTGTTTTGCCTGCATGGGGAGGTCAGAAGAAGGCATGGGAGCCCCTGGAACTGGAGCTACAGATGGTTCTGAGCCACCGCCTGGGCGCTGGAAACTGAACCCAGGTCATCTGCAAGCACGAGTGCCCTTAACTGCTGAGCCGCCTTCCAGTCACCCTAGGATAGAGACTCTGCGCACAATCCTTTCTTCTCATACATGTAGTGTTTTGATGTTCTTATAATTTTGTTGGGTATAATTAATAGATCCAGATTGTATATGCTTAAGGGATTTAATAATTTGTTGTTGTTATGAGACAGAATCTTACTGCATTATCCAGGCTGATTGTGAATTCAATAGCATCCTGTCTCAGCGTCTCAAGTGTTAGGGTCACAGGAGTGTGCCACCACACAGACTGGCTACCCAATCTGATGCGTTTGGACAAAATACATGTGCCTAACGGATATATTGTAGATCCCAAATCCAGTTGAGAATAAGAGCACCGCAACTGAGCCAAATTTGAAGCAAGCAAGCTTTAATTAAATACTGGCTAGAGAGATGGACTCTGACCAGGTCCATTCTAAGTTACCCATGGACTGAACCTTGTTAAATCCGAAGTCACCACACAAGAGACCACCAGTCACGTATAGAATCAGCAAGGGTGCGTTTTGTTTTTGGTTTTGTCCCCTTATCCCCATCCCCACTACCGCCCCAAACCCCCAGAAAGAAAAAAACCTACACATAGAGGTCAGCCATTTGTCAAAATGGCTAACTGGATTTAGGTGGTGGTGGGGGTCCCTTCTAAAGGAAATGCCGGACCTCTCTGATTGGTTAGGACCTGAATACTAGATTGGCTGGTTAAATGTCCAGAGGAAACAAAGGCTTCTGGGAAAACGAGTACTTGACAGTAAGCAGAGGTGAAGTCAGTGCTGCCCACCACTAGGGGACGCTGGTCCCCTTAAACCTCCAGAACTCCCACAGAATGGCCAGGAATCAGGTGGCACAGGTGCTTAAAAAGGTAGAACCCATAAGGCTGCACACTTTCCACCAGGTCCAATTAGTAGAAAGCATCTATCCTGATGTACTTGCTGCCTGGTTTATCTCCTGCCTATGAGTGACCAGGTACATCTGGTGCATGGAGCACATCTGGTGCAGTAGGGTCAATTTGGGATCTAGCCACTCCCTACCCAATAATCAAAGAGGGTATATCCTTGGACAAGGGAGATTCAAGACTATCTCACCTGAACAGCACCACCCAGCATTCCAGGAGGTTATGTTTTTCTTTTAAAGATCTCTTAGGCGTAGTAGCTAAAATTTAAGACATAACTTTTGTTCTTCCAATATCACTGTCTCAAAGAAGGTAACAGGCCAGCAACTCCACCAGTTCCCTGTCTTTTTGCTGTAATTATTTTGTGTGGATCCTAGTGTGAGTTAGTTAAGAACCCTGCTTCTGTGAGCTCTACCTTCTCAGCCAAATCTTAATTGCATGGCAAACCATGTTTGTTTTTGTTTGAGACAGAGCCCCATGTGCAGGCTGGCTTTGCACACGATATGTATGCAAATGTAGCCCAGGATAACCCGGACCTTTTAATCTTCTGCCTCCACCCTGGACCCGAGGGCAAGGATTATAGGCCTGCACTAGGAGACTTGATTTGTGCGGTTCCACAGGCTTGTATGCATGCCAGCAAGGCACTGACTCTGCCAATTCCCAGTTTCAGCCTCTTTTTTTTTTTTTTTTTAAATGAGCTAGGGTTTCAGCTGGTTTGGGCCTCACTCTTTAGTTCTGGCTGGCCCCAGATTCCTGGCAATCTCAGCTTCCTGAGTACTGAGAGGTGAGACATTGTTATACAGCAGCCCTGTAACTTTTCATCGGATGAGCAGCTCCTCCGTCCCACCCCACACCTCTTAGAGCCGCTGCTCTCTGCTCTCTAAGTTCGCTTATTTTCTATGTCTGATGCGAGCGGCCCCATCCACTATGGCTCTCTCTGTAACTGATCATTTCACCTAGCATCCTGTTTCCCCGGTCTGTCGACCTCTATGGCTGTAAATCACTTCTAACTCTTCCATGTTGACTCCTACTGATTCTGTGGCTGCTTCTGCTCTCCCCAGTAGGGATAAAGAATGATTCACTGTGTGTGGGACTCAAGTCCTGACATTCTTACTGCGTGAGAAAGTACACCAGGTCACTTGAGTAGGAGAGGAGGTGCACGCAGAGGAAATCATTCCTTTTCAGACCTGTCTCTAGCTTGGGCGTTGATACATGCAGAGGCAGGTCCCCCTGTTGCTCCTCATCAAACCTAAAATGATTTTTTAAAATGTAATTGTATTTGTTTCTTTTTCTTTTTTCTTTTTGTTTATTCTTGGGACTGTAATGTAATTACAATGTTTCTCCCTTCCTTTCCTCCCTCCAAACCCTCCCATATGCCCCTCTCCACTCTCCTTCAAATTCATAGTCTCTCTTTTTATTGTTATTGCATTCATATATGTATTTGTATTTACATACATATTCCTAAATATGACTTTATGAGTCCATATAATGTTACTTGTACATATTCAGGGTTGACCTTACAGCTTTGGGCAACTAACTGATGTGCTCTTCCTTGGGGAAGGCTACTTCTCCCACTCCCAGCTTTCTTCAGTGGCCTGTAGTTCTTTGTGTAGGGTTGAGGCCTTGTAGGCTTTTCCCATCCAGTTTGGCACACCCATTGGTGTCCTCCTTGTTCAGCTCACACTTGGCTAGTCGTGTTGGTGAGACTTTATGGGTGTAGCTTCTGATGTTACTAAGAGACTTCTGGCTCTGACAACCTTCTGCTCCTTCTTCCACGGTGTTCCCCCTTAGGTGTGGGGATTTTCTGTAGATGTATCCATCGGGACTGTGCTCCATGACTCTGCATTTTGATTGGTTCTGTTTTTTCTGTAGCGGTCTCTGTCTGTTGCAAAGAGAGGTTTCCTTGATGAGAGATGAGGACTACACTTACGTGTGGGGTAAGGACAAATGTTTACAGATTGTTAGGGTTTTATAAATTAGTGGTTGTAGGTTCTCCTCCAATAACCATGTCTTCACTAGCACTGACTAGTTATCTGGGGTTCCAGTACCTCTTGTTGAGACAAAGTGATATTTAAAATATTTTTTAGAGTTTTCAGCTGCATAAGAAGCAGGTGGAGTGAGTGGTGACTCCTGGGGTGGAATGAGTAGCATAGTGTAGAGATACTGTATGTATGCACTGTCTGCATGCACTATCTGTTCAGTTAGATGGGTGTCTGATGCATGTTCCTGTAACTCTGAAGCAGTTCCTAAGCTGCAGCATGTGCTGCTGGAAGGAAGGGTCGCTTCCTGGAGTCTATGAGAGACATGCGAGTACTAGCTTGGTAAAGCCTGTAATTCCAGCAAACTGTTAATATCTGCTTCCTGAGATGAAGCCTGTAGCAGTATACTGCTGTGTTGGCTCACCAAGGAAGACACGGAGGCATTTTCATATGTGCAAAGCCCTGCCAGACCTCAGCAGAGGGAACCACTACTGTGGCAAGCACCATACTGGACAGTGGAACTGTGAGTGTCTCAGCTCCGGTGTTTTGATTGATACAAACCTCCTCAGATGTTCTACTAATAGTACATGCAGATCAGGAGCAATCAAACATCCCCCACATAAATCCAATACCTGCAGAGAATACAAATGCCAAGGCCCAGGCAGCCTTTTCCCTAACAGTGTACAAAATAATTATTTTATACATAACTAAAAATAAACTTCTACAACAGAAGCCTGCCTATTAGCAACTCTTGGCTAAAGCAATTGATGTTTGAAACACCCTGCCCCCTAGAATCTTCATGTTAAAGGCATTTGTTTGGATAATGCTAGTGAAGGAGCTCTATAGCCCTTTGCAGCTTTCGGCAACGGGAGACAGAGGAACATTTCTGACCTTGGGCTTTGTTCTTGTTGTGTCTTCAGCTTGGGCTGTAAGGTTCTATTCTTTATGCAAATAAGGCCTTCATGTCAATGGGGCGGTGCTTTTCATTTAATAAATTAGCTGCATGGGGCAAACTCAGGGTTCGGTTCTTTGAAGCTGCGGCCCTCTGCTGTAGCCGGTCAGGCTTGCATCTTGGACAAGTCATTTTGTTCTTTATTGAACCTGTGCGTAACAAAGTACATCTACACATGAGCTTTGCTGGTAGTTATTCTTATGGAAGTGTTAAATTTGTAAGACTAGTTTATTACAGCAACAGTGTTGTCACTTTGAAAAATGGCACATTTACAAAGCTCTGTTAAATGACGTTCTTCTCATGGAACAAGCATTTAGGAGGCTGGAAGCTGCCATCAATGATTTAGCCGCCCAGCAATGCCAAGAAGCATCTTGATGTTATTCTTTCTTGTTCTACATTCTTAATAAGTAAGACCTTTTTTGTTTGTTCATTTGTTTTTTCAAGACAGGGTTTCTCTGTGTAGCCCTGGCTGTTCTGGAACTGCTTTGTAAACCAGGCTGGCCTCAAACTCAAAGATCTACCTGCCTCTGATCTCTCTCCCAACCCCCGAGTGCTGAGATTAAAGGCATGCATCACCACACTTAGCCAAGTAAGATCTTCTTAACATGCTTGTTTGTGTGTGATTGTAAGCCTACTGGCTACTATTGCAGATAATGTTTGCATTTAAAGCAGGAGGATGAGGAAGGGGCAGAACCTGGTCCATCCCTCGGCTCTAGTACCCCTGAATACATCAAGATCTGCAGGTGCTCAGATCTCTTATATAAAATGACGGTATTTGCATATAACCTCCACATAACCTCTGTACACTTTAATTCATCTCTAGATTACGTGTAATACCTAAGGCAATGTAAACACTATGCCCACAGTTGCTGTGCTGCAGAGCCAGGAAATGAGAGGGGAAAAGTCAGCACATTTTCAACACGAATGCAACCATTAGGCCAATTACATAGCACATAGATGAGACAGGAGGTGAACAAATGATACCCAAAGAAGTGCAGGAGAAAACCTAAGTATAGGGGAAGTGGAGCAGGCAACAGATAAGTACATATCCACTCATGTGCTTGGCTTAACGTAGTGCTCAGCACACAGCAAACAATGTTTTGTGGAGCTTTTTAGAATTTTATTCCAGACTGTTTGATTCATGAGTGACTGATTCAGCAGAAATGGAAGCCAAGGACATTGAAACAAACACTGAAGGCTGATTGTGGATGTAGAACCTTTCCCACACACTCCCTCTGATATCCACCAGGAGCTTTACTTCTCTGCCACTCTGCAGAACTTGTCCCAGGGTCACCGTCAGCTGCCAGAAGAGGTGGGAGAGAAGCACTTAGTGTTTTCTGCTTCTATAAAGTAGACTGGTAAAGCAGAGAGTAAAAAATAAATTGATTTACCCACAACATCTGGGGAATCGCCCCCAATCAGTCCCAGGTAATTCAGGGAGCTGCTAATTCATTGTTTTCCTTTTGTGGCACTTAACATGTAAATTAGATTCTCTTGGGTTTCAGAGGGGGTACCCCTCAAATTATACCCACTAGACATGGCCAGTTGCAAGACTACAAAGGGAAATACAGGAGCCAGGACATTGTCTTTGGTCACACAGTCCTGCCTTACAAGTTATATTTCTGGATGTGCTGTGGCCCCATGCCTCCAGTTGAAGCTCAGGTGCTATTTTCCCATTGCTATTTACCAACCCTTCTGAGTCACTCAACCTTAGACCCCTGCTCTGGGGCCCCACCATGATGGTGACTCAATGGTTTGCCTCTTGACCATCACTGCTTTTAGCAGAAGACTTTCCCTCTGTATCTTGTATCAAATACCTGGAATCAGCTCTGTGGGGCCGCCTTTGCTCTCTAGTAGAGCTGCGTCTCCCAGGAAGAGCCAGTGTCGGCTCTCCATTAGTGGCTTCTGTGGTCACTTTAAGTGACGGATCTGGTGGATCATGTCTGAACATTCCCTGTCACAATTAGAGGGGAACTATGGTGACATAGGCTCCCTAAAGCTTTCCAGGGGGGGCGGTGGAACCAAGGTGGTGAGTCCTGGATACCTGGTTCTCGGCCATCTGCTGATCAATTAGTTTCTTTTAGTTCCTTCACTAATTACAAAGAGTTATTTATATTGCTAAGTTTATTGCTTCAAATATCTATCAATCTTTTCACAATGTCTTTGGACAGCAGAAAACATTATTAATGTCTATTATTTGGAATTCAATCATTATCTTCTGGGCTCCTCCAAAGGGCTTGTATCACTTCTCTGGCTCTGATCTCCGAAGCACACACAGCTTGTCCTCCAGGCTCTGGCTGGTTCCCCTCCACTGCTGCTGCTGTTCTTGGTGGTCATCCCATGGTATTGGCATCTCATAAATTGCTGGGGTCCCTTGCTACAACTGGGCTGCCCTTTTACCAATGACCTCTCCTGAGCTCTCTTCTTGGTGCCAAGCCTCAACTTCTCTTCATGACCCCTTCAGTCTGCCTTCAACTGCCACTGAGGCTGCACCTTCACCAGTGGCCTCTCCTGGCCTCTTATCTTGCCAAGCCTCAGCTGCTCTCCAAAGACCCCTTCATGCCTTCAAAACCAGCACCACCTGGGTTAACTCTTACAGTACCAAGTTTGACTACCAGCATGAGATACAATCTTGGCCAGTTCTGGAAGACAGCTTCTGTGTGCTGATCCTGAGGAAACACTTTCCAGATTTTAAGATAGAGTCTGATTTGCAGGAAAAATAACTGTTAACCTTGTCTGCAGGAAGGGTTCCCTAATTGGGTGGAGTTCTCGTCACCATAGCAGAGATGTCAGGACTGCCTCACCTCACCAGTATCTGGACAGGTTTGTAGGAAAAAAAGAAACAACAACAAAACAAAAAAAAAATGGGGTCTGTGAGGTCTGGAGTTTATTTTTCTTCCTTGTCTCCATGTTGGATGTAGCTGGCATGATGTCTTGCCCTTCTTTACTTTCTGCCTACCACACTGGGTGCCATTTATGGTAGTATACGTACCATGTAGGCTCACAAAGAGAGACACAGAGGCATGTTCAAAGGTGCAAGCCCAAGCCCTGGCACACCTCAGCGGAGGGAACCACCATCATGGCAAGCACCATACTGGACAGTGGGACCCCGAGCATCAGGGTGTTTTTGATTTAGAACTCCTCAGGTGTTCTACTGATGACACCTGCAAACAATACAGAATGCCGAGACCAATGCAGCCACTCATCCAACAGTGAATAAAACAATTTAAAAAAAATTAATTTATTTCGATTTTTCAAGACAGAATTTTTCTCTTGTTACTCTGGCTGTCCTGGAACTCACTCTGGAGACCAGGCTGGCCTTGAACGCACGCACACCACCACTTTTTTTATTTTCATTTTTTATGAGATAAGATCTTGTTTTTTTTGTAGCTGAGATTGGCCTCAATCTGTAAACCATCCTGCCTCAGTTCCCCAGTGTCAACATTACAGATTTATACACCATGCCTGGCTAAAACTTTAGCCATTTTGAAATATGCACACTTGGGTGGCATTTGGTGCATTCCTGTTGTGCAGCCAGCACCTCTCCCTCGTCTCGGAGCAAATGCTGGCGAATGGCGGGACCTCCTTTCAGGATGGAAATGATGAGCCACAGGTTTGTAGAACTGACCTTCTTCATGGACTCAGAGAAGCAAGCCTTTCTGAGTAAAATGCAACTTGGTCGCTCTCCCTGGGTCTCAGAACTTTCCTACTGCCCGGAGCTTGCAGTGGACAGTTTTGTTTCTTTCTTCCTTCTTCCTCTTCCATCCTGGAACTACATAGCCCAGATTGGATTTAAGCAAAGTGCTGGAGCTGATCTTTAGCTTTTGTTGTTTAGCTATTTTATGGCGGCTTAGATAGCAGTTACACTTACAAAAAGCAAACCAGAGTCAGCCTAGGTCACAGGCCTTTGGGATGCTCTCTGACTAGTCACCAGCTGAGAGTGGAATTTTCCACTTTACAGTTCTAGGAGCACTGTGATTCAACTGTGACAACACACACACACACACACACACACACACACACACACACACATTCTCTCTCTCTCTCTTTCTCTCTTGCTGTTTTCTCCTTTTTTTATTTTTGAGATTATAATATAACTACAACATTTTTCCCTTCCCCTTCCTCCCTCCGGACCCCGCCCCCCACACACTTCTCCACACCCTCCTTCAAGTTCATGGCTTCTTTTTTCACAAATTGTTATTGTATACATATATGTGTGTGCGTGCATGCCACAGCCTGCTGGGAGAATATTTGAATTATCTCTAAATATTAAAAACCTTTGGGTCGGCCACCTAGAATGCTGGCAAGACATGTGATTTCTTAGCTGAAAAGGCCTGCCTTCTGAAGTAAATAAAAGCTGTTCTCCCTTAACTCAAACAAACTTGCTTATAAGAGGTCATATGGTTCTCTACCAGGCTGGAGGCAGCATTAGGAGCAGCTTGGCCTCTATATTGTCTTATAGCTACTCTAGCATAGACCCGGACATGGCTCAACAGGTGTGGCCTGGCCCCTTTTGTGTTGGAGGTTAATTCACTATAATCGTGGCCGCTCCTCAAAAACCAAAGGTCTGGGGGGAGTAAAACCATTGTATCTCCTGGATCATGCAAAGAGACTTCTAAGGGAGAGCAAGGAGAGTCTTTTTAGGACAATAATAAAAACACCTGGTACTAGAGGCAGGGAGTTGGAGGATGGCTTGCTGGGCTGAGGTCTTTCAGGCTTGAATGTGAGCATGTCTCATGTGTCTTTATTAATATAATGCCTACCAGTGGCGCAATATAGGCTACAACAGCCTGGGATGCTGATGTCGTGTGATGGCTAAAGTTATGTTTTAAGTTTAAATTACTGTGCCTAAGATATCTATAAAACAAAAATGCCTCTAACCTATAAGCCCCACTTGCCCAAGGACAGAAAACTTCGTGGAATGCTGGGGCTGTTGTTCATGTAAGATACAATCCACATGTTTTCACTTCTGTAAACAAGCTTGGTTGCCCTAATTGCACAGGGTGTATGTATGCTTGCCCCTGATTGGACAAAGGTGGGAAGTCCATAGCCTTATGGATTTTGCCTTTATGAGCTTCTAACTAATGTATTTCACCACCATACTCTGGGAATCATGGGTGTGGTCTTGGCCAGTGTCCATCATCCTGGCCAGCATTTAATAAATCCTCCTACTTACTAAAATTTACTCATGGTCAGATTGGCAAATCTGACCAACCCCAGACCCTTAACAGTCCCTTACATGCTTGAGCTAGGCTGCAGAAAACTCTGGCTAAAATTACCTCCCAGAGCCACTGGCTTTTCAGGTCCTGCGCCTGCCTCTCAGCAGCCCCGTCTTGGTTCACTGAAAGTTTCCCAATTCTTTTTCAGAGCTGGAGACTGAAATCTGCCTTTAAACTTTGTTCCAGATAAACAAGTCTGACCGTCTGATTCTGGCCGTACTTCCACAAAGGCAACCCAGAAAATTAGAGAATAATATATTTAGTCAAGTAATAGGCTTTAAAAATTATTTGTATGTGTATGTGTGTTTTGCCAACACACATGCCTGTGTACCGTGTGCATGCAGTGCCTATGGAGGGTCACATGAAGAGGGCATCGGATCTCCTGGAGCCCTTATTGGACTACGGTCCGCTGTGTCTTCACCTGAATCATTCCTTCTCACTAATACAGTGAAACCCTTCTTCCAGTATCGTGTACAGAGTGAGGCCTTGGGACTAGTTCTTGCCAACAGGTTGTAACCAAAGGTGGAATAATATTGAAGGGTTGTCCGCTTCATGCTTTTTTCTCATGGAATTCTCGGATGCTGTGTATGAAGACGCATTGCAGGAAGAAGCATCTTGGTGCCTGAGTGGACCATGGCTGCTGGTGGGTGTGGGTGAGAGGGAGCAGTAAGCTTTACTCTGCTAAACCACTGAGGTTTTGAAATCCTCCGTTACCATAGCTAGCCAATCTTGACTGATAACTAAAGGGAGAGACAAATATGTACAATAATTTTGAGGGTTTTTTTAAAAAAATAACTATTGTTCATTTGTTTGTGTATGGTGTATACATATATGTACATGTGTCTGTGTGCAGATGTACATGCCTGTAGGCACACATGTGGGAACCAGTGGTCAGCATTAGGTGTTATCTCTCTCCTTGGTATTATAACTATTTTCATCATGTGACAGGGGTCTCTCACTGAACCTGGTGCTCACAAATTGGCTAAAGCAGCCAGTGAGTTCTGGGATCTGCCTGTTGAAGCAATTGTTATTTTCAATCCTTTAGATGTGATATTTCTCTTTGTTTTGTCCCCTCCCGCCTCTCTAGGGTAAAACAACACCCAAACAAATTGGGTCAGGAGAGAGAGGATACCCAGGGATGAAGGCAGAGAAACCAGCCTCCCGCTTACAGGCTTAGACTCTAGGTTCCCACTGCTGTGTCAGGCACAGCCTTACCATAGACAAGGGACACACGGCAATGTGCCTACCCTGCCCTGCCGACCGCCACATCTCTGGAAGGCAGCGGTCTCGTCTATGTCCTCATTTCCCCCACCACTCATTTACTCAGTCGATCCAGCTGGCAAGCCTGTGGTTAGTTATATAATCTTATAACCCCAGAAAGGCTTAGAATTAAATATAGATATGATGAGCTAAGTTAAACTCATAGCTAATATTTTTAGTATTAGCCATCCAGTGTAAGCCAATCTGCAGGGCTTGTGATTCATGAGATATATAGTAAGTAGCAAAGACAGAAATTATACTCTTCAAAGAAACTGTCAGGTTTACATTTGAAATGTGCAACTGGTTTTGTACTTGTGATTTTTAGATGGGAATATATGCAGAATTTAAATGTGTTAACTGCACTGATCTTATGAAGAGAATGTGCTACTGGTCTGTCCCGTAAGGCTGCCAGGAGCATTCCTGAATGTCTCATGATACTTAGCCTGCCACCACTGGCAGTCACAAGGCTGTGTTATCCCCTTTGACAATGCGTCCCAATGGGCTAAGAAAGCCATAGCCAGTGCATGACAAAAGACCAGACAGGAACCCCGAGAATGAAGTTTGCTGAAGGCTGGGTTCGGGAACCGCAAATGTTTGTGGTGAAGAACCACAGTGCAAATACTGTATCCCTTGAAACCAGAAGGCAAGTCCAGATATTATCTTATGTAGACTCTTCCAATCTAAAAACCGTCCTTAGTTCTGGGACTGTACAATAACAAAAACCTGCATTTAGTCCATGAATTATGGTATGCTGACCCCTGCCACAAAATTAAGATTATGTGTTATAGCTGGGTATGGTGGCATATGCCTTTAATCCCAATACTAGGGAGGCAGAAGCAGGTGGATCTCTATGAGTTCAAGGCCAGCCTGGTCTACATGTCTACATAGTGAGTTTCCGGACAGCCAGGGCTACAAAAACAGAGGGGCCTGTCTCAAACAAACAAAAAGATTATGTGCTATGGTTTGGATCAGATTTCGGTGTATCCCCCAAGGCCCCATGTACTGAAGCGTAATCCTCATCATGAGGAGGGATGGAAGCTTATTGACTGTGAGATTTAGCAGTGAGTGTTTTGAATGTGATTAGATTAAAAAAAAAAAAAGACACAGATGAGATTGTTTATCTGAAGGGATGAGACATTGGACCAAGGACACAGGATACACACTGTGTCCCTTTTTCTGTAGAGGAGTTGTACCTGATCCATCAGCAGGAGCTTTGTGTTCTAGATAAAGTCAGAGGAAGAGCCAGACAATCAAATCCTGGTAGCTTTAGAAGAAAAGGGAGAAAGAACAAAAGACATCTGTACCCCCTGTCTCTTGTCACATGATGGCCTGTGCAGCCAAAGGCTGTGCCAGCAAGGAGTCCATGGGAAAGCACAGCTCTCACTTCAAAGGGAATAGGAGGTTGTGTTTTTTTTGGAGTCAAATATAAGTAACCATGGCCTAGGAACAGATTCAGGTATTCCAAGTACCACGTTCTGACATGGTGACGGTTCCCAGGGCTGGGAGATAGTTCAGTCCGTAAAGTGTCGGTCTTGCGATCATGAGAACCAAGTTCAATTTACAGAACTCACATATAAAATGTCGGTCACAGTGGCACCTGCTTATAGTCCCAGCACTGAGGAGGCAGAGATGGGAGGATCCATGGGGCCTGCCAGCCAGCCAGCTTTAGCCTAGTTTCATCAGTGAGCCTCAGGCCAATGAGAGAGAGAGACTTTGTCTCAAAGGACTTGGACAGCATTCCTGAGAATGACATCTGATATGTCTTCCAGCCTCCACACACATATTCACACACATGCAAATGCATGTACAAGTTCACATGCACACACGAGTATGCACACACACACACACATGCAGAAAAAATGAAAATACAGTGGTAGAAATATCAGGTAGCCAGTTTACAGCAAAATGTGGAAATCACTGAGGTAGGGCTTAGGCACTGAGGACAGGCTTTGGGTTGGTGGAGTCTAGAGGTTCGTTTGCACATTTCAAAAGGATTTACTTCTTAGCCACAAGAAGGAATAGGGCAAAAGCAGAAGTGGGCACTGAATGGCTACTTAGGAGGCTGTGGATAGCTCAAGAAATGTAACTTCCGATCTGCAACAGTCCAGTCCTCTGCAACCACAGAAATTCTGATTAGTCGATCAATTGTAGAATCTTTAACACAGATGCAGCTTTTGTTTTCGGGGAACTTCACCAAGGTCATCATACGATGTGGCCCCTCTACCTTACACCTCCAGAACCACACACAGAAAGAAATCTTCTTTCTTTATAACTCTCTTGGTCTGTGGTGGTGTGTTATTGGCAACGGATAAGCAACAAAATACATGCAGATACTAACTAATGTAAAGTAAACTAGATCCCCCATATAGCTCCCCAACTCCACTTGAGGACCCCTGTGCCGATGCCCTACACATTTGCCTTATTAAGAAATGCTGGAGGGAGCAGGCATACTTCGAACAGGGTTCACATGTGGTGATGTCAATGGTGGAAGGATAGACCATTTGCGAGAGCCTGCATCCAGACCCACACTTCCCTGCTGGCTCCCAGGTTGTGGGTTTTCCCCGATGTGATTGTATTTATTAGGTGCAGATTTTCTGCTGAGTCCTTACTCCATGGAGCTTTCTGTGTAGTAGAAAGGCGAATGGGAACTATTCCTCCTACTACAGTGCAGTGACTTCTGATCCGCAGCTTGGATGCAGGGTCTCCTGCTTCACTCCACTTCAGGGCTTAGGAGAGACTTCCCAGCCCAAGCTGAAGGCTGAAGAATGAGGAGGAATAAGCAAGAGAAAGAACTCAGCAGGTGCAGTGATGCTCCGGACACGAAGAGCTGACAATAAGTAATGCTCTGGGAGCTGTATCTTATACAACTCAGCTTAGTCAGTGTTCTAGTGCTGTGATAAACACCATAACCAAAAGCAACGCAGAGAGGAAGGGGGTTTTTCAGCTTACAGCTTACAGAACATCATGAAGGGAAGTCAGGACAGGAACTCAAGACAGGAGTTTGGGGCAGGAACTGAAGGAGGGACCATGGAGGGGCGATGCTTATTGGCTTGCTTCTGTGTGGCTCACTTGCTTTCTTATCAACCCAGGACCACCTACCCACAATGGCACTGTCCACAATAGCCTGGGCCCTCCCACACCATGCATTAATCAGGAAAATGCCGCACAGACAGGCCCACAGTCCAGTCTGATGAAGCAGTTTCTCAATGGAGGTTCCCTTTTCCCAAGTGATTCTAGTTTGTGACAAGGCAACAAAAACTAAGCAGCACACAGCCACACACTGGCTCCCACAGAAGCTATGTCCTTAGCGGAGCACCTAAAACCCAGAAATGGCATGTTGAAAGTAACTTTCCTATACAACAGGATTTCTCATACCTCTGCACTGTTGCCATTTTGGTTATAATTCATTGTAGGAGGCCGTCCTGGGCATCGTGGGGTGTTCAGCAGCAACAAGCAGTCAGCTGTGACAATCAAAGTGTCCAGACGTTGCCAGATGACTCTCAGGAAGCTGACTCTCCCGATAGAGAGCTATTGCTGTGCGATGAGACAACGGAAAGAATGTCGCCGGCTCAGTCCTAAGACACAGCTGGGCACACTTGGCTCTGCAGGTGTCCTTGGGTGTATCTCATTACTCCACTTTGCTGAGCGCAGAAGGTGATGAGACGTTTCAGGAAGATACAATCTTCTCCTTCCAGCAGCCACTGAAGGCTGTCGCTAAACGTGGTTTTATGAGAGTCTATCCTTCTGTGTGACATCCAACATCCAGAAAAACCCAAGACAATTTCTTGACGTAGGATCATCAGCTTCATTCCTGTGGTTCAATGTGTCGAATACAAATTTTAGTAAATTCTAACTGACTCCAAAGCCTTTCTTACCCATCAGTATCCTACAGTACTGAAACAATTGCCAATCAAAAGGAGGGGCGAGGAAAAGCTCTGTTGCTAGCTCTTCGGGAATATGGCCATCGTCCACCTTAGGGGCACAGTACTGGCTTACAGCCTTATGGACCTTACTGTACCAAGCAGTGGCCCGGATACCATGCTAATACAAGGCCTAAGTGCAAGTGAGGCTGAAAGTCCAGCTACCTGCGATAATGGGTCTTCAGAATGAAGGGCTGAGAGGCAGGTGAGTAGTGAGAAGGATGAGGAATTGAGTCTCTGCGGCTAGAACCACGGGGTCAGGGCTCCCATCACCAGCCTATGAATGCACCTGTAGCCCCAAGCCCTGTAGGGAAACAATGGAGAATTTGAAGCTGGCAAGGGACATAGCCAGATGAGCACAGAAGGTCTTCTTCCAGCACTCACATTTGCACAACATGCTTTCGGGCACTACTTTTGTTGGGATGTCCCTCAAGGGCCATGTGCTAAAGCCTTAGTCCCCAGGTTTGTACTACTAGGAAGTGGTAGAAATTTTAAGAGGTGAGTCTAACATGAGGTCTTCCGGTCACTGGGAGGAGGCCTGGTCTCGTTCTCTTCTCTTTCTTCTCCCTGCCATGAGCGGGGCAGTTTCACTCCGCGAGTTCCTGCTGCCACGTGCCGAACCACCACTGCAGACCTGACAGCAACGTGTTGGCTTCATCGCAGACCGTGACAGCCAAAATGGTGACCAAATCAATCTCTCTCTTTACAAGCCGATACCTGGGGCATTTGTAATAGTGATGGAAAACGAAGGCACACATTACCTCGTGTGACATCCTGTAGGGTAAATATTGTTTCCGTTGTGCAACTGAAGACTTTCATTAACGGAGATAGTCAAGGGCAGAGAGCTAAAGCTTTGGGCAGGGCTGGGTAGAAGCAAAGTCTTTGTTTTGCTAGCTGGATATGTTTACTTTAGTTACACACACACACACACACACACACACACACACACACACACACACACACACAGTAAGGATTAGAAGGAGGGAGAGCTCAGTAGGTGCAATGCAGCACATGCCAAGCTGTAGAGCTCAGTGGAAATTTGGCGTATCTGGGGAGCTGCAGTTATTTTATACAACCGCTCCATGGCTCACACCTTCAATACCGTGTCAGATCCCTCTCAGGACTTGACTTTCTGACTCCCCTTTCATGATTCCCTAGAGAAAACTCTTGACTTTTGTAGAGCTCCTGTGACAAGCTAAGGCTCTGCTAGGGTTCTATATGCTTTGTCCCAGGTATTCAGTGCCTGCCGGAAGCATGCGCCTCACTGTGATGGTCTAAGGTAGAAGGCAGAACCTTTAAGGCAGGGCCCGATGAAAAGCTATTAGGTCCCAGAAGTTCCACACTTGTGAAGAGACTCTCTCTCAGGAGTGACAGGTTCAGGAGGCTGGATTAGTTCCCTGGGCTGTGACAAAGTAAGGCTCTCTTGTTTCCCAGACATATGAGTTCTCCTGAGTGGCAGCTTGTCTTTCTCAGTGTGTTATGCATCTAGTACGAAGATCCAGAAGCCCTCACCTGATGATGTGATGTTTGAACTTTCCAGCTACAAGAAATGAATGAAGTAAATCTCTTTTCCTTATAAATTAACCTAGCATTTGGTATTATATTATAGCAATGAAAAAAAATCGTTCTGATTGATATTTATTGTTAACTTGATACAACCCAGACATCTGGGAAGAATGAACCTCAATTGAAGAATTGACTCAATCTGATTGGACTTCGCCCACATCTGTGAGGAATTATCTCAATTGATGATTGATGTGGGGGTCCAACCCATTGTGGGCGACACTATCCCGAGGAAAGTAGGCCTAGGTTGCATAGCAAATCTAGCAGAGTGCAAGACACAGAGAGATGGAGCCAAAAAGCAGGATTCCTCTGTAGTTTCTGCTTTAGTTCCTGAAGGAGCTCCTGCCCTGATTTCCCTCAATGATAGACTGAGACCAAAATGGAATAAAGTGTGTTACTTCTCAGGAACTAAGAGGAAGTAAAAAGGATGTACGTTGTATCATGTCTTCTTGAAGTGGCACCTGAGGATTCTTGCCTCCCGGTATTTGTGCTTGTGTTTAGTCCTTTCCCTTTGAATGTGGGGTCGATTTATTGATTTGCTTCTGGAAAACAGTGCAGCAGAGATAATGGAATATCACTATTATATTAGCACATAAAAGACTGTGGCTTCTGTCTTGGACCCTCCCTTCTCAAGTGAAGCAGGGTGCAGTGTCATGAACAGTTTTATAGAGAGGTCCGTGATGCAGAAAACTGGCATCTTCAGCTGTTGTAGGCTTAACCATGTTTCCCAAGATTCAAAGATACAGTCTTGTGACCTTACTTGGAAACAGTATTTCTGTTTTTGTATTTGCCAACACAATAAAGTTAGATATGAGTATATTGGAAATGTTAGCTTTTCTAGGACTATAACAGACACTTGGAATACCTTGCACTTAAAAAGAGAAAAGGTCACCAGGAGGTGGTGGCACATGCTTTTAATCCCAGCACTTGGCAGGCAGAGGCAGGTGGATCTTTCTGAGTCCGAGGCCAGCCTGGTCTACAACGTGAGTTCCAGGACAGCCGGAGTTAGAACAGAGAGACTCTGTCTCAAAAACCAAAAATAACAACAACAACAACAAAAAAAAACCCAACAACAAAACCCAAACAACAACAACAACAAAAAACCAAAAAAACAAACCAAACCCAAACCCAAAACCAAAACAAAACAAAAAACAAAGAGAAAAGGCCTACTTTGGTTTACAGCTTTGGAGTCTGCTGTCTGGTGACAAGTTCACAAGAAGTATACGGAAAAGCCACCAGCAGCCAGTCACCTTACAGTCAGGAAGTGAAGGAGAGAAGAGAATGGATTGGAGTTCCACTAGCCACCAGAAAAGCATCTGGCTAATGATTCGAGGACTTTCCACTACACCCCACTTCCTCTGAGTGGTGCTAAGTTTCAGAAAAAGCTTCTGCACATGGGCCTTTCAAGGGACATCCTAGACATTTCAAAGCATGGCACTAAGTTAGAGTGAGTCCTAACCCTGTGACTGTTTTATGTCTCTCTATATCTCATCTATATCTAACATCTCTCTCTCTCTCTCTATCTATCTATCTATCTATATCTATCTATCTATCTATTGTTGGGGACATTTATTTTTAGTTATGTTTAAAATTGTTTTTGAGTACTGTTGGAGAAAGGAATGCACAGGCCTTGGCGTTTTGTATTGTCTGCAGGTGTTGGATTTCTGTGAGTGTTGTTTAATTGCTAATGATCTGCATGTGCTATCAGTAGAATACCTGAGGAGTTCTGAAAGAATAAAAACACCTGAGCTCAGATGCTCGGGATTCCACCGTCCAGGTTGGCGCTTGCCAAGACAGTGGTTCCTTCTGCTGAGGTCTGGCAGGGTTTGCAGTTATGAATATGTCTCCTTGTCGTCTTGGGTGAGTCCACACAGTAGGCAAACTACTACAAATGTCCTGTAACATGGGGCCTGACATCACACTAGTTAATCCAACTTGGAGACAAGAAGAGAAAGAAACTCCAGACCTCAGAGTCTGGTAAAGTACGCTCAGAGAAGCTACCAGAGGGTAGAGATTAAGGTATTAATTGAAGGTTCCTGAAGGAAAAAGAGAGAGAGAAAGGGAAAAAAGCCTCCACAGAGAGAAAATTAAGTGAGAAAGAGGGTTCAAACCTCAGTCATAGAAGAGAGGCCTTTAGAGAAGACATTTTCCTGGTGAAAACAGAGTTCACTTGGAAGCAGAAAAAAGAAGATTCTAACAACTTTTCCTGATCATGGAGCTGACAATTTTTCCTGCAGCTGGCGGCAGCCAGGGCACTGGAAACAGAAACCAGAACGTCCTGTTGTATAAACTGAGTTTGTTGATGGCTTTTTGTTGAAGCCCAAGTGGGTCTTGTGACTGAGGTCTATGAAGAGGGGTGCATGTTTACCCATAGCAGTGGTGAAAAAGAATGCCAAATGGCCAGAATGTGTCAACATGAGAATCTTCCCACCTGCCCAGGACCCTCTGTTGTGGAAGCCATAGCTTAGAGCCTAAAAGCTGCTTAGTTAAACTGACCAGATTTTTTTTTTTCCCTGCAAACCTGTCTACAAGTAGTAACTCTACACCATGAGGGAACTCTTCTTGCAGACAAAGACTAGTTGTTTTTCCAGCAATCCAGACTCTATCTTAAAATCTGGAAAGTGTTTCCTCAGGGTCAGCACACAGAAGCTGTCTTCCAGAACTGGCTGAGGTTGTATCTCATGCTGTCAGCCAAACTTGGTACTGTAAGAGTCACCTAGCTAGTGCTGGTTTTGAAGACATGAAGGGGGTCATAGAAAGCAGCTGAGGCTTGGTACTGTAGGAGGCCATTGGTGAAGGTGCAGCCTCAGAACTAGTTGAAGGCCCAGACTGAAGGGGTCATGTAAAGAAGTTGAGGCTTGGCACCATGAAGAGAGCCCAGGAGAGGCTATTAGTGAAGTGCAGCCAAAGTAGTAGTTGAAGGCCCAGATTAAAGTAGCCATGCAGAGAAGCTGAGGTTTGGCAGTGTTAGGGGCAGACGCAAGGAGACCCCCGAGAAATCACCAGGACTCGAGATCGATGCAAAAGCAAGAGGTTTATTTCCAACGCGTTGGGGTCCACCCTCAGAGATGCCTCAAGCGAGGCAGGTGAGGGAGGCCCAATGCATTGGGGTCCACCCTCACAGGACGACCTCCCGTGTTGGGGTCTACTCTCACAGGGCGACCCTAGCACACTCTAAGTTTTGCTTATATAGGAATTTCAAAGGCAGAGTTTAGCAATAGATTATCAAGCATGCTTCTATTGGTTACACAGTGATGTATTAACCTTTAAACTGGTGCTGGCATATAGCAAGGTCGCGGGCACTGGAAAATGTAAACTTAGGGTCTTAGTCAATGTGGGTGGGGGGAGATCCTTAGCCTAAGGCCATTAGTCAGCAGTCCATATCTTGTTTGCCTTAGAAATTGTTTCTCTTACTCTAGTTCTGGGAACTGTTCTGAGTCACATTGCCCCTGTCTTGGGCCTACACAGTTTTGGTGCCTCTAGAAGCCTGACTAAAGTTTGGCTGCTTTGTTCTTGTCCTTTCAGCACCATGAAGAGAGCCCAGGAGAGGCTATTGGTGAAAGTGCAACCCAGTTGCAGCAAGGACCCCAGCAGTTTTTGAGATGCCAGTGCCATGGGATGACCACCAGGAACAGCAGCAGCAGTGCTGTGAGCCAGCCAGACTCTGGAGGACAAGCTGTGTGTGCTGCAGAGGGCAGAGCCAGAGAAGTGATCCAAGCCCTTTGGAGGAGCCCAGAAGATTGTGAATGAATTCCAGATAATTGGACATTGACAATGTTTTTCTGCTGTCCAAAGACATTGTGAAAAGCTTGATAGATGTTTGGTTTCATTTGGTCCTGTGCATTAGCAACCCTGGGATTGTTCCTCTTGTAAACAGTTTTGCTGGCATAGTGTTCAACTGTGTTGTAGAGATAAAGCAATTTTTCTTTTTTTTATACAGAGAAGGGAAAATGTTGGGGAAGTTTATTTTTAGTTATGTTTAAAATTAAGCACTGTTTTGAGCACACATGAAAATTCTTCCGTGTCTCCTTGCTGAGCTGCCACAGCAATAAACTACTATATCTTTTTTTTTTTATTTTAATTAGAGTTTCTCTATTTCCCTGGCTGTCCTAGAACTCACTTTGTGAAGCAGGCTGGCCTGGAACTTAAGAGATTTGCCTGCCTCTGCCTCCCGAGTTCTGGGATTAACGGTGCGAGCCACCACCGCCTGGCATGCCTGTTACATTTTTAAGAAAGACATTTAGGAGTGCAGACTCACATGGAGAATACCATCCAAAGGCCCCAGGAGAGGTCGGAATGAGGACGCTCCCAGAGAAAGGCTGCCGGGCCTCAGGCTGTGCCCTCCAGCCTTCGTAGAGAATATCACTTTCTTGCCATCTTGTTTTTGAACCGGAAGGAAATCAATCCTTTTCATGGTGCTTTGTTATGAAGCCCCAGGAAATGATTCTGTTCAGCCTCAAATTCTGGAAGATCAGCTGAGATGGCTGATATTTAATATATCCAAGCAGACCTGGCTGCCAGTCTCTCCCAGCGTCCCTCAGCCCCACCTGTTACAGGGTCCTCCCTGCTTGCATACCCCACCCCCTACTCTGAACTCAACATCTCAGGGGCCTAAACTGCTCTTCCCTATATTATTCGGCTATTTCAGTTACGTTGCCAATTTTGGGGTCTCCTGGCCTCTTGGTCTCTAGGTTCCTCTCTGTCCCCTCCCTCCTTTCTCCCCTCTCCTCACATGGCCAGGTGGCTCAGTCTCTGGACTCTCCCAGACATCTCTGTCTCTGCTCTCCCTCATATTTACTGTATTCTCCCTTTTATCTACAATAAACTTTCTCCCCCCCGCCCCCACCATACCTAGGAGCAGTCATGTCTTCCTGTTTATTTCTTTTTTCATTCAGATCCTGTCAGTTAATGGCCAGCCTGGACCTGAAGCCGGCCAACAGGCAAGAGTGAGTCTGAAAGAAAATCTTCCGGGGTCTGCCAGCAGCTAGGGTGTGTGAACTTGGAAGTATTTCACCTTCACCCTGGGGACAAGCCTCAAGGTGACTACATCCCCAAGTGACCCCTAACTACAGACTTGTGAGCCATCTAGGGCTGAGGTACCTAGCTAAGTGCCCCTCCCCCACCCCCCACCAGGAAAGTAATCTAGGAGTTAGTGATGGTTAGTTACTGACACCAGTGTTTTCTGATAGAAGCAAGGGAGAAGAGCTCAGGAAATAAGAACGGGAGTGATAAAATAGCTCTAAAACTGACAAAATATAACACCATAAAAACTGATACTACTGGGGCTGGAGAGATGGCTCAGTAGTTAAGAGCACTGGCTGTTCTTCCAGGAGACCTGGGTTTGATTCCCAACACCCATATGGCAACTCACAACCATCTGTAACTCTAGTTCCAGGGGGATCTGATGCCCTTTTCTGGTTTCCTCAGGCACTAACAAATATGGTTCACACACATACATGCAGGCAAAAACACTCATACACATAAAATAAAATAGTTAAAAACGAACAAACAGATAGCATAACCATATTGAAAAGCACATTAGGGCTTGCCATTCCGCAGGTAAACTTGCCACCAAGCCTGATGACTCAAGTTCAGACCTTAGGAGCCATGATGGAAGGATAGAATTCACTCCTCAAGTTTTCCTGTGACACACACACACACACACACACACACACACACACACACACGTTCTCTCACACACTATAAATGAATGTAAAAAAGTTTTAAGAAGAAAAGTATATTAATTCAAGAACTTTGGAACATTTTACACCATATTTAAAGGATTATGAAAGATTAAAATAACTTCAAAGAAGTCTCAAATCTAGTGAATTTGTTGCAGGTGGTACTGATGGTGCATCTCCTCTGTGTTCAGTCTGAGACGGAGAGGACTATTCTACCTCAGTATAAGGCTGTTTAGGCTCAGAGCAGACTGATCTCAGGGCTTCTCAGGGTCACTGCTGCCTTCGAGCTACCCTTATCTTGGCAAAAAGAGTTAATCATAACAAGCCCTAGTTACAAACTGCGGATGCCAATTAGGACTCGTGGCTGTGCTGAGCTGACTCAGGCAAGACCATTGCTGCTTCAAGGTCAGATTGTTGCAAACCATGATAAGCCTCAATTGCAATTATTCACAGGGCCAGAGCGCCTGCATAGAACTCCCTAGAATAAGCTGCTTACAGAGCCTCTCTGTGAAGGTGGTTCTCCCCACTGCCTTATATGCCCTGGCTTTTCTGAAGTTTATTTTGATAAACACTACTTCGGCCTTCAGTCTTTGGTGAATTCATTCACAGCCCACATGCCGCCAGCCTGCTACTGCCACTCCTGGCACAGAACCAATTATTTTGTGTGAATTATAGGTTAGAACAAATAAACGCTGGTGGGATGAGAGAATTTGCTATAGTTAGATGAGAGACATAGAGAAAGAAGAAGGCTGGAATGAAGCCCATGGTTCAGGCTTCTAAATCAGTCATGCTTTTAAAATATCTGGGGTGGGTGGAGAGATGGTTCAGTGGTTAAGAACACTTGTTGCTCTTCTAGAGTACCTGGGTTCAGTTCCCAGCACCCACAGAACAGCTCATAACCATCTGTATCCCAATTCTAGAGGATCTGATGTCTTCTTCTGACCTCCAAGGGCACCTGACATCCACATAGTTCACAGATACACATGCAATCAAAACATTCATATGCATGAACTGAAATAAGTATATCTAAAAACAATTTAAAAAATATTTGTGGTTAGAAGGCAGATTGTTTCTCAGCTTGACAGATCTTAAAACCAAGCCTCCTGGGATACCTGTGACGCATTGTCTAGATCACAGTAATCTCTAGGCATGTCTGCAAGGGATGTTTTTGGGTAGGGAAACAGAAGTGGGGAGCCTTACCCTGAATGTGGGCAACGCCTCCTAGCAACAGCCCAGACACAAGGGGCCCCAAGGGAAAAGCCTTTTGTCTGCTTGCCTTAGCCTGTTGCTGGTGAGTGTTGCTGCCAAGGCTTTTAAATTCCTTTGCTGGCATCAGTACTCAGCTTCATTGGCTTTCCAACACGGACTGAAAACCAGCGGCTCTATCACAGTGGTTCTCAATGCTCTGACCCTTTAATACAGTTCCTCATGTTGTGGTGACCCCAACCATAACATTATTTTCCTTGCTACTTCATCACTGTAATTTTGCTACTGTTGTGAATCATAGTGTGAATATCTAATATGCAGATGGTCTTAGCCTACCCTTGAGAAAAGGTAGTTTGACTCCCCAAAAGGGTCTCGACCTACAGGTTGAGAACCACTGCTCTATAGGAATCCTCCAAGCACTTGGTGTCAGATTGGGAACTGCTGAAGACCCAGGCTGGTGAACTGAGCGGCTGTTCGCTTCTCAGCCTTTCTATCATGTAGGCGGCCGTCGTTGGACCACCCAGACCATATTCTGTAAGGCAGTTGAGTAAATCCCCTTTTGATATATATTCATTCCATTGGTTCTATTCCTAAGGAGAACTCAACTATATTCTGTTTTATGTTTTGTGATACAGTATAAAAGGGAAAAGTGCAATGTAAAAGGACTTTATAACATAAAACTCCCCAAGCACAATAGGCAAGGAACAGGTCGTGAACACCAGAGCAGGAAAGCACTGGAAGATAAGACATCTCTAGGACACGGGAGCCACATGACAAGGGCTTCCAGTGGTCAAACGTGGCAATCTGATTGTAGCAACTGAATTCAATACAAACCAGTCCACATCATTACTTAAAACAAAGAGAGGGAATTGAGAAGGAAGGTTATGAGGAGGCAGAGATAGATACTCACCTACTAGACACAGATGCCAGCTGGAAAATACAGAAAAGGGTGATAAATGGCAAAATAATACACTTATTACTTAATAAGTGTTCATCAGTGTGTGCTGTACCCACTGGGTAAGGTATTGCTGAAGACAAGATATTCACCAGGTTTCAGCTTATCCTGGCAGACACTCATCTCCACTGGCTTTGTTGAGGGAGGAGCCTTGGCCTGGTGGACAATGATGTCAAACTGGTAACCTGTATGTCCAAAAGAGAAGGATGTGATTTGTGTACCGGACACTGTTCTAAGTGTTTCTAAATCTACTCATGAGGAAATAATTCCGTGAATCTAGAACATGACAATTGGTCTGGACCGAAAACATGCCAAAGTTAAGAATTTAGCAAACTGAGAGTACATCTCTAGACTAAAGTAGCTGAATCCAAATGTATTGGTTTAATTTTCAGTAGCTCCTGAATTTAGTGTGTGCATGTGTGTACGGCTTTTTGAGACAGCAAAGGAGATATAAATATGGTGGTATATGGAATATGATAGAAAATGTGTTCAGTTTCTTGCATGTGATAAATGACAATTTTTCAAGAGTTCAGTGGGAGGAATGTACAGCCAGAAAGAAGGCAAGTGTTGCGAAATGCTAGCGTTTGGTGACTCTGGGTAAAGGGTTCTCAGTTTTCAGTCAGCACATTTCAAATTACAAAGCTCTAGGGTAGAAACAGTAAGTGCAAGTCGATTTCCGGGAGTTCCGGGAGACACAGAGAAGCCCGTCTGGAGAAGAGGCTTCCCGTTTCTCCTTTACAGACAGAAGGCTACGGGGTAGCAGCGAGTAGCTTGCAGCTCGGTCCCCAGCAGTGAGAGTCAGAGAGCTCCAGTCTGGCTGCTACAGGAACCGGCTCTTCCTGGGCCAGGTCGGCTGTGGCCGAGGGGCGTGGCCAAGAGGCGCCGGTGTCGACAGAGACCAATGAGAACGTGCTGTGGGCGTGTCTGGGCGGGACAAGGGCGGAGCCTCACCGGCTTGGGCCGCGCCCGCCGCTCCCTGGCCTTTTCTTCCGCTCCCGCCCCACAGTGCTTCTAGGCAGCTGCACCGGCTCGGAGGAGTAAGAGGAGGAGCTCCTCTGCAGGGTGAGTTCCAGGCTGCGCGTAGCTGCCTTGCCGATCCATCTTGAGAACCGCTGCGGCGGGTTTGTTTGGGACCGAGGTGCTGGGGTTCGCGGGCTGCGCTCGGTGGGCACGGGGCTCCGGGGCCCGGGCCCGCTCCGGGCTTCGGGTGGTTCTGTAGGACCTGCGGAGGATGGCCGAGGGGGGCGTCCGGGAGGTTCAGCTGGTGCACCCTTTGCTGAGGCACTTCTTTCTCCCCGTGTGCGCCCCTCCTATCAGTGGGCTGAGACGGTGCAGCCTCAGCACTCGCGAGCTCAGCACCCGGGAAAGGGCTCACTACCCTTTGAATTGCTGGTGCAGGCTGGGGATGTAGCCCAGAGGTTGAGCTCTTTAGCATATACGAGGTCCCAGGTTCTATCTTCAGCGTCCTTAAATAGACGGATAATAAACAGTTTCACCTTCTTTAAGGCACATACACAATTGCTTGTGGAACAAGACAGGGATGCAGCTTATGTTCGCAAGAACCAGCTGAATGGGTTGCTTGAGAAGTTAATGCGCTAATGGTGTTTTAAAGTCTTTTTGAGTGTACTGTCAGGCAAAACACTCGCAACGGTCAGGATTGTTTTTGACTAAGAATAGCAAAACAATGCTGGAACGTCCTTGCAGATTCTATATTCGGAGACGTGTAGTGTAAAGTCATGAGTTTTGATCTTGGCATTGGTGCTGCCAACTTTTGTGATAACATGGGCTCAGTTAACTTATGGGAAATGGTACCTATTTCAAGATGTCCTTAAAAGCCTATATTTTATATATTTGTGCTGAATTTATTTTTTCACTGTGTGGTTTTAAAAAAAGATTTATTCATTTTTATTTATGTGTATTGCGTGAGTTTATATGCAGCACGTGTGTGCCGGTACCCTTGGGAGCCAGAGGGCGTCAGATCCCCTGGAACTGGAGTTATAAGAAGGTGTGAGCCACTTGATGTAGGTTCTGGGACTAGGACCCTCCCCCTCCTTCTGCAAGAGCAGTCTTAACTGCTGAGCTATCTCTTAGTCCTCTTAGCCCCTCACTGTGCTTTTTAAAAACGAGTAAGGAATAGGAAACATTTATGAAAAGACAGTGTAACAGCAAAGAGATTTATGAGAACACTGAAGGGTAGAGTATGTGATTGCAATTTAAGACGGTAGACTGAAAGAACACACAAATAAAAATGATTTATTGGGGGCTGGACAGATGGCTCAGTGGTTAAGAGCACTGACTGCTCTTCCAGAGGTCATGAGTTCAGTTCCCAGCAATCACATGGTGGCTCAACAACCATCCATAATGGGATCAGACTCCCTCTACTGGCATACAGGCATGCAGATAGAGCACTCACAAATAAAATAAATAAATCCTTAAAAATGAGTTATTAATTATATAAGAGAAACTTGGAAAGCTCTCAGAAGTACTAGCAGCAAGTACCAATTTAAAAAAAAAAAAAGGGAACAAAGCAGTGAGTTTCATCATAACTTCATTGCTTTCCTTCATTACCCTACCAAACCCCTCCCAGATCCATCTTATTTTGAGTACTACAATCCCTAAAAAATTGTTCACTATCTCTTTAAAAGTTCAAAGTCTCTTAACTGTAGGTGCCTGTAAAACCAAAACTAAGTTATTTACCTTCTTATTCCAAGAGGAGAGAACTGGGACATAGTTACAGTCAGATCAGAGCAAAACCAGAATCCAGATTCTCTAGCTCAGTGTCCGGAATTTGGGGTTCACTCATGATCTTCTGCTCCCAGAAGCCTGGGCAGCCTCACTTCTCCAGCTGTGCCTTCTGCGGCTGCAGCACACACAGTTTGTCTCTAGGCTCGGGCCAGCTCTACTCCACATTTGCCATTGCCCTTGGCAGACATTCCACGGGCCTGCCATCTCCAGTATCCCAGAGTCTCCACTGAATTGAGGCTAGACTCACCAGTGTCCTCTCCTAGACGATGCTTAGCCTCAGTTGCGCTCTATGACCCCCCTCAATTTGCCTCTCATGGCTTTCAAAACCAGACCCAGGTGGGTGACCCTTAGATATTGCCAAGTTCCCCCTAGTAGCTGGAGATGCATTCTAGGCTCTCCCGGAGCACAGCTTTGTGTGCCGACCCA
The DNA here is from genome assembly GCA_026225945.1 of Cricetomys ansorgei. Lineage (NCBI taxonomy): Eukaryota > Metazoa > Chordata > Mammalia > Rodentia > Nesomyidae > Cricetomys > Cricetomys ansorgei. The sequence continues at coordinate 5,832,359 of JAMJFZ010000713.1, read as the reverse complement.
GAATGTTACCCTTCAAAGAGGCTGATCTCATATTAATCACAGCTGATTCTTTAGCCCCAGCTGACCAACATCCATTGCATCAGTAAAGCACAAAGGGTTTCACTTTGGTGGAGATGGTCTCCTGTTAATCAAGCTGCTTCTTTAGCCTCTGCTGATCAACAGCCGCAGATTCCTAATCCAAAGTATCGCACGAGTGAACTAAGAGTGTCTTTGCTGCTCTCTGAAATGCCATAAGCCAGGCTTCCAGTGCCTGCATTATCTTCTAAGCTCCCACAACAACCACTCATTAAATCTGAATACTCAACAGTCCCAAGTTTGAAACACTTCCACAGTCTTCCCCCAGCACCTCCCTGCCCCCCCCAAAAAAAGGTAACGTTCATCACCGTAACACCCCACTCCTGGTACCAACTTCAGTGTTAGTTTCTTTTCTATTGCTATGAGAAAACTACTGCCCAAAGCAATTTGGGGAGCAAAGGGTTTATTTCATCTGACAGGTTACAGTCCACCCTCAAGGGAAGTAAAGGCAGAAATCACAGAGGAACTGTTGCTGGCCTGCTTCCAGACTCACATTCAGCTACCTTTCTTATATGGCGCAGGTCCACCTACCTAGAGATGGTACTTCTCACAGTAGGCTGGGCCCTCTCACATCAATTAGTACTGAAGAAGATGCCCTAAAGACATACTCACAGGCCAAGAGGGGTTCTTTCTCCTAGGTGGGTAAAGGTGACAACTAAGATTAGCCGTCACACCTAGCACGCATGAAGCCCCGGGTTTGATCCTCAGCCCTGCACAAAACCACGTGTAGTGGTACATACTTTGAATTCCGGGAAGCATGAGGCTCAGAAGTTCAGAGCCATCTTTATCTACATAGTAAGTTCCAGGTCAGCCTGGTATAAGAGACTGCCTCAAAAACAAACCAAGCCAAAACCAAGGGAAAAAAAAAAACAAACCTTATATTAAAAAAGAATTGGACTAAAGATAGCTTAAAAATAGCACCAGAAAACTAGAAAGTTAATTAGTGACATAGCATGAGGGCATGATGGTTGTATAGTTAATTTTTAAAAACTAAACGTAAGTTATCACTTTCCCCGTAAACTTTTGCTGGAATTTTGTAAGCTTGTGTGCGTGCGCAGATATGCCCATCCACACGAATCCATCTTTACATGTTTAATTGTAGAAAAACATTTGTAAATTAGATGAACGAAAAGTCTAAACTGTAATGTCATCATTGAAAAACAGCTATTATAAACAGAAGTTTAAATCACAGGGTCCCCCGAGGCCATCTTTCCTTTAGTTCACCGATTCACAGAATTAATGCTTGGGCCGCACCGCAGGGTGAAGAACTACTATGGAAGCCGTGTTCACACAGGTGCTTGATGCATGTATAGCATCACACCCCCTCAAAACTGGTCACATAGAAGATGGGCAGGGCAGGGAGCAGCCTTTTGGGATCATGAGAGTTTTGGAGGACTAAATAGAGTGGTGAATATACCAAAGGCCGTCAGTTCACTTCAGAGATACTTGTTTTATTGGAGGGGAGGGATGGGGAGATAGCTCAGTTGGTAAAATGTTTGCCAGGGATCTGAATTTGAGCCCCAGAACCCACGGAAAAAAGCTCAGGTGTAGTGATGTGTGCATGCAGTCCCAGTTCGGGGGAGGTGGAGGCTGGTGGGTCCCTGGGACTTGATGGTCAGCCACCCTGGCTGAATCAGTGAGTTCTAGGCCAGTGAGAAGATGGGGAAGAATATCATGAAACACTGCACCCAGACATGACATTGCTGTTGCAACCGGGAACATCCAGCCTTTATGGATACCTGCACCAGATTGGGTTCTCAACCTTCCACTGTGCCAAGAGGAGGGATAATGAAGTCCCATCCCTTCCCAAGGAACTAGTGACTATTAATGGTTGCTGGAGAGGGGGTGTTGTTTTCTCTTAATGCTGTAGCCACTGGGAAACTAGGTGGGAAGAAGGGGTTCAGAGGGAAAGGAAGGAGGGATGGAGGGTAACGAGGGTGAATATAAGCACAATACATTATATATGTATGTGTGTGTGTATGTGTATACATGCATGTATGTGTGTGCATATGTATGTATACCTATGTATGTTTGTGTATATGTGTATACATGCATGTATGTGTGTGCATATGTATGTGTATCTATGTATATGTGTGTATATGTGTGTATGTGTGTGTGTGTGTGTGTGTATGTGTTTGTAAGTATGTATGAAATAGCCCAAAAGTAAATACAATTAAGTCTGTGCTCGCCTCTTAATTTGTTGGGCTGGGTGCTGTGGCTTAGCATGGGAGGCTCACAGGAGCAAAGTATGTACTGCTGACTGAGGCCTGCCTCTGCTTTCCTCTGAGCTTGTAACATGGTATGACTAGAGGAAGTGAGCTGACATTTACTGAGTACATACTCAAAGAGGTTTGTGTTCTTGTTAAGGAATGCTCATTTGATCTAGGTTCATAGCGGTTTCCAACTCCATATCCTGAGGGATGTGATGCCCCCCTTAGGGACTCACTGAGACAGTGGCAGATGAATAGCAAATATTTATTGCACTGGAGTTAGAGATCTAAGATAAAAAAGCAGCCAGAAAACGGCCTCCTCTGCACTGTGCTGAGTGTGCACACACACATCAGGGCAGCAGCCTGACAGGATGCAGGTTAAGGCCCTTGAAGAAGCGAGATTCGAGATTACTCTTTTGGGGGCTTAGGACACAGGGGCTCTGCTTTAGTAAGGTAAGGTTTGCCTCAGTTGTTGATAGGGTTGTTTAGGGCACTCTCTGAATAAAACCCAGGGAAAGAGTTTGAAGCAGAAGCTGTCTGTGTAGGAAGTTAAGTGTGTGCTTTGAATGAGAATGCCTCTATGGGGCTCATATATGCTGCTTAGTCGCCAGGGAGTAGAACTGTTTCTTAGGATTAGAAGGATTAGGAGGTGTGGCCTTGTTGGAGGAAGTGTGTCACTGGGGGTGGGCTTTGAAGTTTCAAAAGTGCAAGCCAGGCCCAGTCTCTATCTTGGCCTACCGATGAGGCTGTAGCTTCAGCTGCCGCTCCAGCCGTATGCGTGCTGCCACGCTCTCTGCCATGATGACAAAGGACTAACCCTCTGAAACTGTAAGCCAGCCCCAGTTAAATGCCTTCCTTCACAAGAGTTGTCGTGGTCATGGTGTCTCTTCACAGCAATGGAACACTGACTAAGACACGGTGGTATCGAATCCTTTGTGTCCAGGACAGACCTGTGGGAGGCAATGCTGGAGTAACTCCGAGGAGACCAGACAGTGACCATGTCGGCCCTCAACTGGAAGCCCTTTGTGTATGGAGGGCTGGCCTCCATCACCGCGGAATGTGGTAAGGAGCCTTGGGCCTGATGCCTTGTGGGTGACGGCTGTCAGGTTTTGTGTTTGGTGTGAATGTGTTCAAGTGCAGCATGCAAGCTTGTGAGATACTAACCTCAATATACGGACCTGTGTTCCCTGGGTATGTGTTTTAGACAGACTAGACATTTTGGCTACTTATTAGCAACTTTGGGTTTAAAGTGCAGTAGGGAGAGAGTTGACCAAATGGTTTCAAGACTCCCCTTTGGGTTCATCTGACCCTGTTTCCTTGTCCTTTCCCCACACTTTGCCACTGTTAACCCATTTGGCTGCAAAAGAAGTTTGGCAGGCATGAGGGTGGGAGGGTGAACTGGGAGAAATGGGAAGAGGGTGTCATGGAGATACACTGTATGAAACTCAAATTATTAGTGAAAGTGTACACACACACACACACACACACACACACGCACATGCATGCACACACACACACGCACACACACACACACGGAAGTTTGGCAAGCTCCGGGGCCTCCCTGAAGTAGAGCAGATTGCCTATACGTCAGTGCCGGTGTTCTGTTCTGGCCTCATCAGCTGGGTTCTGCATCTGATCGCATTGTTCCCGTGTTTCCACGCCGCTTACCAAGCCCTTGTTGACTGGCTCCAGAGTGTCTTGTGCTGGCTTGGAGACTCCCTTTGCTCAGTTGACTTGCAAGGCGCGTGAATCACCCACTCACAGCTGGTCGGCTCTCTGTGAATGAACTGAGGAAATTTGAAAGACTGATTCCTCTCCCTGAATGAATTAACTCACTGAGCCAGTACCGTTTGAAGACAGATTCTGTGTATTTGGGTAAATGGTCAGGTTCGATATTGATCATTCCTAACCTGCCGCATCAGATTTCATTTTAGACTACAAACACTCCTTGCTACGTGAGAAGCTTAGCTTGTGCTTGGCTAACAGCCTTGGGTCCACATTTTTTTTTCCGAGGCAGGTGTTTCACTACCCAGGAACTTGCTAAGTAGGCTGGGCTGTCTGGCCAACAAGCAGACTTCTGTGTCTTGAACTTCTGAACACGCCCCAGTGTGTTCCACCGTGTTTGGCTTTTTTCAGAGAGTCTGGAGACTCAAATTCAGGTCTTTTTTGCTTATAAAGCAAACGCTTTGCCAAGGGAACTATTTTCCCAGCCCTGTCATTTTTTACTGTTTCTTTTCTTCAGGGAGATATTTTTTCTTTTTCTTTAACATTTAAGGCACATTTCCAATTGATTTAACTAAGACGCGGCTCCAGATTCAAGGCCAGACAAACGATGCCAACTTTCGAGAAATCCGGTATCGAGGGATGCTGCACGCGCTGATGAGGATAGGCCGAGAGGAAGGCGTGAGGGCGCTGTATTCCGGGTGAGTAGGCTTTGTGTGTTTAACCACGGGTCCTTTCAAGTGGGTACTTAGGACAGCACCTTCATGGAGGAAAAAGATCAACACCGGAGTGCGCTTGAAAGCAGAAATTACCATAGTAAAGTTTTCCCTCTTAATTTTAACTCTCATCTGAATACATGTGTTATATAGCATAGGTTTTGATAAAACTATGTGTCTATTCAAAATCAGACAATGATAGGAAATACATAGGTTTAAAATATCTCCTTTTACAGTTTTTCCACCGTTGGAAAGAACAGCCCTTTCCCGTAGTTATTCTGAGGCATCAAGGTTTTTGCCGTGATAAAAATATTATCTTGTGGTGAAGGCATGGAATTGCTTTCAGATTTGTTGCGTGATTGATGGGAAAGTGAACGAGACAAGGCCTGGCCTGTATCAGCGAGTTCTCGGCAGGAAACACAACATTCTTTGATGGTTTAAAAGATGGGTCTTAAGGAACTGTTCAAGGCTTAAGCAAACAAACGAAGGTAGATACTGAGGTCCCTAGAAACCCTAGGGACCTAGGAGTGACCCTAGGCTAAAGGGTCAAGGGTGTCCAGTATCATGGTATCCAGTCCTAGGAGGGTGAGGTCAGCAGATGCACAGAGGTTGGGGGAGAGGGAAGAAGTGCCCTGTTCCCCTCTCCTTTGCCCTTCCCTCTCCCACTAGCTGGACTCCTGGAAGTCAGCCGGAAGGGTGTGTATGAGATGTGGTCTGTGAGGATCAGCCTCTCCTGGTTGTGGAGGACATAGCTGAGGCTAGAGCCCCCCCTCCCCCACCATAGGAAATGGAAGAGGAGGAGGGCTAATGCTTAGAGAAGGGGGTTGGAAATGAATTCAGCACAGGACACCTGATAGGGGCGTGTGTGGGATGTCTACACTGCAGAAGTAGGTAGCAGCTGGAAACTGTGCAGAGCTGTGTCAGAATGTGGTTTAGGAGTCATCCATTAGGATAAGCATGAAGCTGTGCAAGTGGGTGACCTCGTGGGGAGCGTGTGGAGGAAGGGGAGAAGGTAGGATCCTGGGGGCCTTCTGGAGGGCATGTGTGGGGTGCTGTGGTGTGGAGAACAAACAGTAGTGGAGGGAGTGATAATAAAGCAGGTGAGGGAGGAGACCGGGTGACCGGGAACAAAGTGTCGCGTGGGAACTGCCATGCAATCTTTCTGGCTGGCCACCTTGGTGGGGGGAACCTCAGGTTGTAATTACAGGATTAGGAGGTAGGAACTGCAGAGGGACTTGAGGGAAGGGGCTGGGGTGTAGGCATACCACAGGATGGTTGTCCAGAGGGTGGAGGGTGGTATGTAGGATGGAGAAGTTTGGCGTTTTTGCGGATTCTGGCTTGAACTGGTATTGTGTTGGAGAAACTTAAGGGGGAGAGGAACAAACCCAGCCGTGTTCCCCGGGAGGTACCAGCCTTCCTGGCCTTTTTTAGTACTCAGAAAGGAATGCCCGTGCATTTTTGATGGGAATGGGAAAATTAGCTCCACATTTTCATTTTCATAAAGGGTAAGTATGGGGCCTCAAGCTTCCGCTTAGGAACCTAATAATTACCTCTGATTTCAAGACCCACTTGTGTTTTTGTTACATTTTGAATGTTAAGAAATCCATTTTAAACTGGGTGTGACTTTAGTCCCAATACTAGGGAGGCAGCCGCGGGCAGATCTCTGGGAGTTTGAGGCCAGTCTGGTCTACATATTGAGCTCCAGGACAGCGGGGCTACATAGAAAGATCTTGTCTCATAACCCTCCAAAAATTTTTTTTAAAAAAATAAATAAACAAACCATTTTAGCCCTTTTAGCTGTAGTTCGAGCATGTCTTTGCACGGGGATCTCTCTGAGGTTTCCTGACGTGTAGGTTGGCTTTTGTCTGCCCTCATGCCGGTGTGACAGGATCGCCCCTGCCATGCTACGCCAGGCTTCCTACGGAACCATCAAGATTGGCACCTACCAGAGCTTGAAGCGGTTGTCTGTGGAACGCCCAGAAGGTGAGTGGCAAGCTGTTTACCTGGGGGCAGTCAGTGGGTTGTTAGTTGTTTTATTCCAGACATTTTGGAGTGAGTTTTCAAGTATCTGGTTAATTTTCTACCGCTAAGGAAAAGACGGGGTCCAAAGAGTGAACTAACGGTGCTTACACTGAGCTGAGAGGAGGGACATGTATAAGGAGCTGTTTGTACAAACGGTTTATCGTTTGTATTTTTAAAAACACTCTTCCCTAACTCCTCTCAGATCCACCTCCACCTCCTCACCCTCTCACATCATTTTTTTTTTTTTTTAATGTTAAGAAGTCTTTTTTTTTTTTAATTGTAACCCACTGAGTCTAATTTGTGCTGCCGTATGCTCGCGTGTGTGAGACCATCCACTGGAGTGCGGTCGACCTACCAGGGTCCCTACTCTTAAAGAAAACTGACATTCCTTTCCCCACAGGTGATCAGTTGTCAGGTCCTCAGCTAGGGGTGGGGACAGTCATTTTTGTTCATGTTCAAAATGCTTCGCTGCAGGCTGGGCTGCTTGCTCTTGTCAGCTGAAGAGTTTCTAAAATCGAATGAACTATCACCCATTTTCAGGAAGGCACTGAATGAGTACGTGTCTTACCACTAAGAGCTCTGATAGCAGCACTGGTCTGTGGGTATAAACATGAATATTTACAAGGCAGTTGGACTACGTGTCCATTTAGAAAAACGGGTGAGGAGTAGGTTATTAGTTTTAAATTAATTGCTTTATCCACAGAGCATATGTTTATCTTCATGTGAACAGGTAGAGTGTAATGGGCTACATTATTTATATCGGAGTCGTTTACAGGACAGACTATGTACAAAAAGCCAACTGCTATGTCTTTGTTTGTAGACGAAACCCTGCTGATCAATGTCGTATGTGGAATTCTGTCTGGAGTCATCTCCTCAGCCATTGCTAATCCAACCGATGTTTTGAAGGTAAGTGCTGGCTGCTTATAGAGTCACATTCCTGTGGTTTTCTGATCGTGCCTGGGTCAGGCCTGGGTACCATACAGAAGAGAAAGCCACTTCCAAAAGCAGAGGGGACAGCCTCAGGACTGAACTCAGAGCTCACTTGCTGAAGTGTTTTATTATTGTAGACAATGCTGATTGACTTTCCTCCACTGATACAAAGGCCTCCCTTGCTTGATGAACAGAACAATACTGTCTGCAGTTTCAACCCACTGCCTGGCATAAAGTACCTTAATGGTAGTACTTCAGGCAGCCCGAGGTCCTCAGGTGTTCCCAAAGTTGCTCCTTGCTGAATGGCAAGGTCTCTTCGTTAGCAATATTAAAAACAAATGCCTTTAGTGTGTAAGAAATTAGGGGCAAGGTACTTTTAACAACAATTGCCTCAGGAGTTTACATCAGGTGCCAGTTACAGCTCAGGAAGCAGTTATTGGATTTGACAGTTCCCCCCCTCCCCAACAAGTCCACCTCCCCTCATATATTCCAGAAGGCAGCCCTTTCCCCAGTGTCTTACCCCCATACATTCCACAGTTTTTTTAAAAACTTGGGAATAATATTCAGATAGTGAGAGTCTGCAAGCATAACAAGCTGGGATCTTGAATCTCTGACTTTTAAATAACAACTAAGTGGATTTCTCAACAATACAAATGAGCTTAATATTGCATAGAGTTTTTTCTGAGATTTATTTTGGAGATAAAGATTTTAGTGATAAGCAGAAAAAAAACCCTGCTTATATATATATATTTGATTTTGTTTTTCACAGAAAATCTTTATTTTGTTGGTTCATTAAAAAATACAGAAGCAACACAAAATTACACAAGTCTAGGCTTCTCATTAATGTATTTTTTAAGATTTATTTATTTTTTATTTTATACATATGGTGCTTTGCCTGCATGTATGTCTGTGCACCATGTATGTTCAGTACCTGCAGAGGCCAGAAGAGAGTGTTGGATCTCTAGAACTGAAGTTATAGACTGTTGTTAGCTATCATGTGGGTGCTGGGAACTGAACCCAAGGTCTCTGTAATAGCAACAAGTGCTCTTAATCATTGAGCCATCTATCCAGCCCCCTCATTAATATTTCTGAGCATGCTTTCTTTCCTACTTCCTTTATGTCAGGAAATACATATGAAATTTTTTTTACTTATAACAATTGGAAATAACACATTGGTGAACTGTTGAAGACACAAGGATATACACTTGCCCATTTTGGATTAGGGCAAAGGAACAAGTAATTAAAAAAATTCTGTGTGAATTGCCTTCTGAAGCTCCCTTTCCATTCTCATTTTTTTATATATATATAATTTATTTTATTTCATGTACATTGGTGTTGTCTGCATGTATGTCTGTGAAAGTGTGTCTGATCTCCTGGGGCTAGAGTTAATAGATAGTTGTATGCTGCCATGTGGGGGCTGGGAATTGAACCTGGGTCCTCTGGAAGAGCAGCCAATGCTCTTAACCATTGAGCCATCTCTCTAGGCCCCTCCATTCCCATTATTTAACAAGAGTTTATGCCTTGGACTGTGTGCTTAGCATTTCAAGTGAATAAGGCAGGGCTCTGCCTTCTGAAGTCTTCTCTCTGGTAGATTCTGAAAACATCGAGACTGCGTGCAACAAGGTGTAGCATGTGTATTCATACTCTATTAATTTCTTAAACTGGGAAGATGGTTTCTGTAGTTTGGTTAATTTCCCCAGGTTAGTGTAGCAGTAACAAACTTTTGAAGTAACTTCCTTTTGAAGTTAGTGGTAATATATTTGTTCCCTCAATAAATGTAAGATACTGATTATTTTTCTTTTTAATGGGAAATCCTTTTTCATTCTGTTTTCCCTCTGATTTATTTAATATGTATGGGTGTTCATTTGCTTGTATGTGCGTCTGTATACCACGTGCATGCCTGGTGCCATCCCTGGGACTGGAGTTACAGGCAGTTGAGTTACCATTTAGTATGTGGGAATCGAACCCAAGTCCTCTGGAAGAGCAGTCAGTGCTCTTAACCACTGAGCCACCTCCTCAGCCCACCTCTTAATTCTTAAGATAAAGAGCTATATCAAACATTCTACTTACTGTGGCGTATCAGTCATGTGGCCCCCCTGGGCTTTGTGAACTGTGCAGGTTCAAGTGTAAGTGTGAAGAGCATCCCGTGGCGAGCTTATTTGGATACCTTTGAAAAGTTGGAAATAAGTGTAGCTTGGAGAAATTTAAGAATTACGCTTGCTGATATTTCCTGCAGCTGAGAACAATGGGTAACTCTTGCTAATTAAGTCTTTAATGTTAACACCACTCTCTCTAGCTAGTCAAAGTGGTACACTCTTTTACTCTCAGCAGTTGGGAGGCAGAGGCTGGTGGATCTCTGAGTTTGAGGCCACCCTGGTCTGCAGAGTGAATTCTAGGACAGCTAGGACCGCACAGGGGAAAAACTCTGTCTCAAAAAACAGGAACAAAACAGAACAAAACAAAAAAACCCTCAAAACTCTCTTTTTCCTACTTAGTAACTCAGAGAGAAATAGGCTGTACCTGGCCTTCCCAAAAGACTTTTAATAAAACAAAATACCTGGGACAGTGAATAAGGCTGTATAAGACCCTGAACTCTACTTGGTGCTTTTTAAACTCTGGGAATTGCTAAGGGCCCACCTTCTAATGCTTTTTGTCTATTGAGGGCGTTCTAAGGCAGCATCTCCATATGTTGATGCTGGTTTTCCCCAAGCACGAGTAAGCACTTGGTGTGGGTGGGTTTCTTAAGTCTTTGGTGGTGGGGGTTGGACAGTGGGCCAGTTTCCGTCTCACGTTCTTCTTTACAATGTTCTGTAGATCCGAATGCAAGCACAGAACAGCGCTGTTCAAGGAGGAATGATCGGCAACTTCATTAACATTTACCAGCAGGAAGGGACAAGAGGCCTATGGAAGGTGAGCCTGCGGAGCAGAGCCAACACACCAGCTTCTTCCCTTCTCACTGTATTTTAATCGGTGTCATAACAGAGTAAGAGAAGAATGACGTTTTCTGCCTCTGAAGATACCTTCTCTCTTACTTTCTATAAACTGAGAACAAGAGGAATACGTTGTGGTTTTCAGGTGTCTTTTGGGTAATACACGTAAGGGGTTTTGTGAAAGCTGAGCACTTTTTGTTTGTTTGATGTTTGCTTTTTGTTGTTCCGGATCTTAGAATGTCCCTGGGTTCCTGTCCCACTGGGTGATTGACCTGTACAGTTCCATGGCTTAGGTGGAGTCTGGGTAGGCAGGTACAGATGTAGAATGCTATTTCGTAGGAGCCCAGTAGCTCATGACCCATCCGCTCACAGAGTAGACCCTAAGTATCACCTGGTATCACCCCTCAGTGTGGCAGAGAAACTGTAGGCCTTGAGTGGTGGCTTATTCAAGCCAAGGTCTGGCCAGAATCAGAATTGATATCAGAGCTTTTGAGTTCTTGTTTGGTGGCCTTTTCTGTCACTTGTGTCACTTGTACCTGATGGCAGAATAGGTGGGGCAGAACCTCGGAGCCTTGGCGCTCTCTGGAGGGATGCGGAAATCATTTCTTTACTCATGTTTTCACCAGGGCGTGTCCCTCACAGCTCAGAGGGCTGCCATTGTTGTCGGTGTGGAGCTTCCAGTCTATGACATCACCAAGAAGCACCTGATACTCTCGGGCCTGATGGGAGACACTGTCTCTACGCACTTTCTGTATGTTAATGGATTTTAAAAAATTAGTATTTTAGGTATGCATGAGCTGAGGCTGAAAATTTTGTGTAAGTTTTAGGGAAAGTATTGTAATAGTGTTAATGTTTTCTTATTTTGAGAAATTATAATAAAGAAGTCAAGCAAGACAAAGTAGAAGTCCGTATGCTTTCACAAGGTAGCTGTTGTTAACAGTTATGTACCCGAGTGATATCACATGTACTTTATAAACAAATAAGGTAATGTTTTTATTATATTGCCTTAAAAACAGCATATTTCAAATATATTTCCACGTTGGTTCTTAGAGCTTAGTTATTTTTTTGTTTATGTATATGTACTTGTGTGTGTACACTTTGTGCACATGCCTACAGAGGTCAGATCCCCGGAGTGCCGCGAATCTAACTTGGACACCCTCTTAACTGCTGAGCCACCTCTCCCACCTTTCACTCGTTTGAATAACTACAGGTTATCACATTTGTATGAACATATATCATTGGTGGAATGGGTGACTTCTTGATCCAGACAGGGACATTTAGCCAAGTGTGGCAAACATGCTGGTTCTCACCACTAGGGGGAGCACTATTTGCAGCTAGTGGGCAGAGTCTGCGTGCTGCAAATGCAAATAAACCTTAGTGTGAACAGAACAACCTCCACAACCGAGAACGATCAATTCAACATGTGAGGAATGCTGAGGTTGGAAATCTCTGATGGATATGAGTAAAATAAGAAACAGTTAAATTTAATGGTGTTTAATTCCAGTATTAGAAAGGTTCAGGAATAGAGTAGCACTCGCGATGAAAAGTTTGGAGAGCTGCGTCCACAGCCTGTGCAGGAATATTCATAGCCAGAGAAATGGAGATGGCATACAGGCTACCTCCTTGAAGCTCAGCTTAGGATTTTCCAGCTCTGCAAGGAAGTGAAAGAGTAACCATTCCATTTCATGCTTTATATAACTTAGCAAGTTATATAAACCAGGTTACAGTTGCTGACGTACACAGACAGTTTTAAGCTAAATATAACTCAGTTTAACAGTGATACTCAGCATGGCCTGTAGTAGTCTAGTGAGACTGAAAGTCGACTCACAGTGAGACGACCTTGTGCTTTTTATTTATTTTTAGGCTTAATTTTTACATGTATGAGTGTTTTGCACGCATGTATATCACTGTGTCCGTGCCTGGTGCTTGAAGAGATCTCGGCATTCAGATCCCCTGGAACTGGAGTTACAACTGGTTGTGAGCCACCGTGTGGGTGCTGGGACCTGAACCCGGGTCCTCTGTAAGAACAAGTGCTCTTAACTGCTGAGCCGTCTCCAGTCCCATGGACCTCATTCTTGGGACAGTTCATGTAGCTCCGTATTTACTTTAGAGTAATTTTGGGAGGAAGCTGTATCCTACCTTTGTAGTTGTAGCTGAGTGGTAATTTCTTGCCTTTCCCAATATGATTTTCTCCGTAGCTCAAGCTTCACCTGTGGTCTGGTGGGGGCCTTGGCCTCAAACCCTGTTGATGTTGTGAGAACCCGTATGATGAATCAGAGAGTCCTCCGGGATGGCAGATGCTCTGGCTACAAGGGTACCTTGGATTGTCTGTTGCAGGTGAGACTGTGCAAGATTGTGAAACACACACACACACACACACACACACACACACACACACACACGCTGAAGTAACTAAATTATGACAGGTATTAAAACTAAGATGAGGAAGGCCATAGAGGTCTTGGGGTTGTGGTTCATATGACATACTTTTCTATTTTTTAAGACAGGGTCTCAGTTATACAGCCCTGGTTGGCATGAGATTCTCTGTGTAGACCAGGCTGACCTCAAACTCACAGAGATCCACCTACCTTTGCTGAGATGTAAAGGTGTGTGCCACCATGCCTGGCGTGACACACTAGGTTAGCCACACTGGGGTTGAAAGTCCAAGTTCTAGATGAAATTTTATAAATTAAAGTTCTAGGAAGGATGCTAAAATAGGAATATCTCTGTGGTCGTGGAACAGCTCCTTTCCAAAGTGTCCCTTTTTCCTCTTGAGTTAAACTGGAATAAAAATCCCCGTCCAGATGTGTCTCGCAGGAGAACATCAGTCCTATCACAGTTCCCAGCTTAGAGAGCTGTTTCTAACCAAGAAGAAAATGTTGGACTCCCACACTAGGTGACTAGCAGCCAAGGCTCCGGGGCACTTGCTCCCTAGGTCTCAGTATGATGCTAATGCTTCTTATGTCTTCAAGGATTGCTTTACCTTTTTAAAATTAAGTTTATTTTGTGCTGGCAGGGGAAGGGGTGGTAATGGTCATACATGCCATGGTATAAGTGTAGGGGTCAGAGGACAACTGGGATTCTGATGCCAAACTCAGGTTGTCATGTTCGGCAGCAGGTGCTTTGACCTGCTGAACCATCCTGCCAGCTTTTCCTTCTTTTGTATTTATTTATTTTTATATTTACTTATTTATTTTTGGTTTTTTGAGACAGGGTTTCCTTGTAACCCTGGCTATCCTGAACTCACTCTGTAGACCTGGCTGGCCTTGAACTCCTGGAGATCCTGCCTCTGCCTCCCAAGTACTGGGATTAAAGGCATGCATCACCATCACCAAGCGCCCCCCCTTCACCCCTCCCCCCCCTTTTTGAAGCAGAGTCTTGCATAACCCTAACTGGCCCCAAACTTGATAGGTAGCTGAGTGTGACAGTGAACTTTTGACCCTCCTGCCTCTACCTCCCAATGCTGAGATTACAAGCGTGTGTTACCACACTGGGTGTTATGGTGCTGGAGACTGAAGCAGCTTTTTTCTTGCTGGCAAGGACTCTACAACCTGAGCTCCACCCCCAACTCCTCCAGTATTGTTTTAATGAAGCAAAGATAGGAAACTTGGAAAATGCTCTGAATGGTATCTTTATCGAAATTGCTTATTTAGTTATGGCCTGTTTTGGAGCCCAGATGGTGTGGAAGCTAACGACTCTACTTAGAATTAAATCTAATTTCTTCCTCATTGGATTCCAGTTCGCCTGCTTTGTGTGGGATTCATAACCTCCCTTTGTAAGCAATGGTCTGGCATGCAGTCTTTTAAGGAACAAAGAGACAAGACCTCTATAAACAGTCTTTCTGAACAGGCTTTTGTTTTATTTTATTTTTGAGTAAACATACAAAATGTATTTCGTTTCCTATTCTTTGATTAAAGCTGAAAATGTTCGTCATTTCTACGTCATTATTTCGAGTAGAATCGATGACCAAGAAGACCTCAGCCTTCTGCACAGCCCCTGATGGTTTTCATTGGAAGTGTGTCGTAATCTGTAAACGACTGCATCCAAAGCCCGATGTGTCCTCTCATGCACTTGATTTCTCTATGTCCTTTGCATCTAGATTAGAATAGGTCAGAAAGTTTCAAAGACCAATGGCTGCATTTCCTGATCTTCTGAATCTCTCCTCCAGCAGCCAGTAGGTAGTCTCGTTAGGAACTGCAGTCCTCGTGGGTTGTGCACTCCCTTGACAGGCACCACACATGGGCAGGTTCTACATGGGCACTACCAACCCCAGGCTGTGGTGGGGCAGGGGTGGGTGGAGTGGGGCAGGGTGGGGTGGAGTGGGGTGGAGCGAGCTGGCCTGAGCAGCTGTGTGGAGACACTTCTTGCCACAACTGAGGGTGGTTGGACCCTTGCCATGGACACTTGGCAAGTTCAGGTTTCCTCAGGCTCGGTCAGTCCTGCTTGCTCCACCCTGCTCTGTCCAGGCAGGCCCTTAGCTCCTCCTTTAATACTTTTTATTTTATTTTATTTTATTTTTACATTTTATGCCATTGTACATGTGTGGTCAGAGACAACTTACGGGATTCAGTTTTAGCTTCCACCATCTCGGTCTCTGGGGGACACCCTCAATTTAATTTTGATTAAAAATTATATCAATTTGACACATTATTAATGTATTTGATGTAATTGGAAATAGGAAGTTAATGCTTTTTTGTCCATTTCTTTTTCCTTCCTTCTTTCTTTTTTTTAACAGACATGGAAGAATGAAGGTTTTTTTGCTCTATATAAAGGCTTTTGGCCAAATTGGTTGCGGCTTGGTCCTTGGAATATCATCGTATCCTTTTCTCTTGTGGAAGATGTTAAGAAGGATGTAACTAAAGCATGTTTGTTTTTATTTACAAATCATAATGTAGGAATAAGTTCTTGTCCTTTTGAGTTCCTCTGTTTCTAAGAAACAGCCACTCCATCTCTACTTTAGGAAAAGTGAGATCCCTTTGTTCGACACGAAGGCTCTTAGTTCAATGGTGTTGCTATTCAAAGGTATTGATTTTTATTAAAGACTCTGCTCGAGGAGTCTAGGGTGTTTGTGATTGCAGAGTGACGGGACGATGCATCTCCTGGTGCCCTGGGGAAGGATCTGTGTGCCGCTGGTGTGTGAGCATGCTCACTGTAGTTTGCTTACTGCATATGGTTGGGACTTAGCTCTGGAAGTGTTTGATTGGTGGAAGGTGTGGAGGGGCAGGTCAGCAGACATGGAAAGACGCTAGAGGTGGGGGTGCTGGGTATGGCATCCCCTTTCTTTGTTGATTGGGAGATATTGGAGGAGAGCTTCCTGGGCCTCTGTTGTACTCTGCCCAGTGAGGTCTTTGCTAATGAGAATGGATGCCATTTCCTGAAGAGCCCAAAGCTAAGGAGTTTGTGAGTCTCAGCTCTGGGGAGATGGCCTAAGACTCTTAGCATGAAACTCAAGTGGAAAAGCGTGTTCTTGGCAAGCTGCCTGCAGGTATTTGCTAGCAGAGAAGCTAAGTTGTCAGTCTGCTAAACTGAATGTGTTGGGGTTGGTAATATGACGTTTTCTTGGCAGCCTTAACCCACAACCGTAGTTCTTTTTGACATATGAGCAGCTGAAGAAACTGGACTTGTGACCAGTCCAGGCTACACGAGACATTCTTCTGGGTTTCCGGCTGCTTCTCACTGCACAGCTCATCACAGCTTCTGGGATGGGAGTGACTGGTGAGGACTGGGTTCTTCATATTGCCGCCCATTGACATTGGAAGCTTTTCATCTGTGTTGAAAGTCTCAACCGTAACATCTACTCGCTAGTCTTTGCCGTTGAAGTGCCCTTTGACAGCCAAGATAATGTACAGAATACACATTTCTTGCTGTCGAAAACTTGCAAAGAAACCAGAACTGTGTGCCGTTTTCTTCCGGGAGAGCAGCCTTGCAGCCTCCCGGGCTTCCAGCTATGAACTTCAGTGGTTCTGAGAAGGCTCCTAGGGTGATGGGAAGCCCCCGACCCCCACCTCAAAACAGGAGGGTGGTGCTGTTCCTCAGCTGTTGAGAGCTTTAGTTTCCTATCAGCTGAAGAGATTTTACACTTGGACTTTTTGAACTCTAGACCTGGTCAGTGCTGGAAGTAGTTTTTTAGAACGATTGCACTGCTTTATAGATCCTGTTTAGGCAGAATCTTTCACTTACAGTAAGTGATGCTAAGCCTTCGAAAGACTCGACCTTTGTAAGGTAACGTTAGCCATCCACCCTATGATTTTTTAGAAGAATTTATTAGTTCCATATTGGTCAAATGGAGATAATCATGCTTAGTGAAGCAGGGGTCAAACAGAGGAAAATCTACAGAGGCTGCCATGTGAAGGGTTGGTGTGTTTACATTCTCTCCCAGTCGTGGTGACTGGAGGCCTTTGTTAGAGAAAGAACACTGCAGGTGAATACTTTTAGTTGCTAAGGAATCCGAGAGGTGACAGCCTCCAGAGTTCTAGCCTTTACTTTAGCTCAAGGTGAATTTTTTTTTTTTTTAAAGAAACTTTATCTAAGATCTCCTATTTAATTTCCTTGAAATTAAAAGACTTCTTTTCTTCGTTTCTGATTCATTTTTGTGATGTTGGGGATCAAACTCTGCCTCACACTGAGCTCCGCCCCAACGCAAAGTGCTGTCTTTAGTGCCTCTGTTGATCTCCTGGCAGATAAGAGGTACATAATGCCCTCTAACTGTTTCTGTTTCTTCTGAGGCTGTGGATAAAACCTCATACTTTTCAAAGTGAAAGACGTCTCTAGGAGCCAAGAGCTTCCTACTTCTAGAAGGGAGCCCAACCCCTTCAGGTATGCCCTGTGAAAGCCTCGTCAGTTGGTACTGATGGGCTCCCAGTAGGCCAAAATGCCTGGTGTGTTCCCAGTGTGTCTAGTCCCTTGGGCCCTGTTTTCTCCTGTACCTTTTCAACTTGGTGGCGGCTTCTGCTTCTTCTTCTTCTCCTCCTCCTTCCTTTTTTTTTTTTTTTTAAACAGTTTGAGAAGCAGGCTTTCGTGTCTAAAAGTAAAAGCTAAGACAAAAGTCGTCCCAGAGAAGTTTAGATGAAGAAAGTCCACAACTCCCTAGCAAGCCATTAGATGGCAGTAGAGGACCCCAAGCTGCTGCTGGCCTGGCTCCTAGCACTGTGTGTTAGAGATGTTTTTCTTCTGACCTGAACATTCCGTTGATGTGACAGACTGCACAGAGGCTTTCTCTTGTGAGTTGAAAGGATTGCATTTTTTTTCAAACCACTTTTAAAAATGTAACCCCCCCCTTTCCTCTCCCCACTTTTTTGTTTGTTTTGTTTGTTTGTATTTGTATTCTGGAGACAGGGTGTGTATGTGTGGCCCTGGCTGTCCTGGAACTTGCTCTGTAGAACAGGCTGGTCTCGAATTCAGAGATCTTCCTGCTCCTGCCTCCTGAGTGCTAGGATTAAAGGCTTGCACCACTACCACTAGGCCAAAAAAACACTTTGTTTTTTTAAAGTATGAAGATAATTTCTAAAGTAGAAACTGGTCCATTTTGGAGATCAGGTAAAGAGTGTTGTCAGACAGTATGTCTATACCTGGATGAAAAGAAACTTAAACCTCATGGTAAACTTCAGCACGCTTTATGGCAAAATTGCAGTATTTTAAGGCAAGGGTGGTGTCGATTTATTAAGTGCCTTATTGGACAGGATCTTAACCTGCCTTCCCCTTCCCCTGGAGTTAATAACAGTTATTGATGTTTCTAACCCAGAGACAACTTAAAGCTCTTGGTGATATAGGCGGGGCCACAAAACCTTGCCATTTGGCGTTTTGCTTAAGTATGGAGAAAACTGGTTCGCGTTTTTGTAACTAAGTTGAAGGAAATTGTGTTTGTGCCATTACTCTTGCTCCATGTTGCTGATCTTTAAAAAAAAAACAAAAGACCTCTGTTCTCTATATTTATTCACGTGCTATTAGTAGTATGTATTATGTAAAGAATGTCCATTTCCACAAGCTTTTCTATTTCAAGCTCTTTAAACATTGTTGGACTGTGTGGCATAAGCCTTGTTTCGTCATTTAATAAACTGAAATAATATATAAGGTGCTTCGTGGTTATTTCGGCTACCTAGACACATTTAGACAAAGGCAAACTCCGGAGGGTCTAGAAGGCTGGGGGAGAAGCAGTGCTTGTGAAAGTGGTCATGGCTACTTCTCTCTGCATGGAGAGGTTACTGGGATCAGTTTTCTCTTTGCCAGTGGTTCTCAACCTTCCTAACGCTGCAACCCCTTAATACAGTTCCTCATGTTGAGGTGACCCCCAACCATAGTTATTTTCATAGCTACTTCATAACTGATTTTGCTACTGAGCGGTGTCTCAGTTCTTAAGACCATCAGAAATATGTCTTCCGAAGGTCACTACCTACAGGTGGAGAACTGCCACTCTTCGCCTTGTGCACACGAGATGCCCCCCCAGTGTCGTTTTGTGAAGCACTCTGTGGTTTAGTAGAGCTGAGTGAACATGATTCTGAGGTTGGCTTGGCAAGGTAGGCTCAATGATCACAATGCCAACCGCAGCCTCCCAGTCCTTCATCCAACACTAGATGCTGCTAGGAGCAGGAGCTGGCAGCTTTGCGGCTGGACCGGACGGGGGTACTTGTTTCACAGGAAATAGCAAGGCTACGTGTGAACCTGGGTGGTTTCCTTTTTGTCTACTTTAAAAGAATTGTCCAGATGCCCATTTTCTTAACATTTGAGTTAAATATTGTTAAGAACTGGGTAAAAGAGGGAGATGTTGCTTGCTAGCAGATACATTTTTAGAGCTGTTTAGTTTCACAGGAAAATTCAGTGAAGGTGCACACAATTTTATTCACTCCTGAAATTCTTTTCGCAGTGTAGTCAAGGATCTGGCTTTACCTGAGTGGAGGTTACTAAGCGGGGGCCCCCTCTCTCCCAAGCGGCAGTGCTTAGCTGTGTTTATTCACCACTCTGAAAACTCCACTCCCCTAAACGAGAGTGGGGGTGAGGGCTCTCTTCTCTCACCTAAGAGATGGAATGGTGTGCCCTTACACGGCTGACTTCTTGTCAAGGTCAAGGACACCAGCTGTCTGCTGGTGGCTCTCAAATGCCTCTGAACGATGGGATTCTTGCTGGGGTGGTAGCACCTGTTAGACACATTTGGCTTCATTAAACTGTCAGCAGGGGGAGATGCGACATTGCCCAAGGATTTAGATCCTGTGGTGGAGGCACATGTCAGGATGCATCGCTGCAGTGACTGTACATAGCTGCTCTCTCCCTTACACTCTGTGACAATAGAGAAGGCAAGAATAGCACCTTTGTCTCGGGCCTCTGAGAGCCCACCCTTCCTATTCCTTGGCTGTGACAGCACTGAAGTCCACCTTGTCTACAGGAAGTTACACCTTTCACATTCAGATGCTCATTGTGCTCACTCATTCTCTTTAGGAACCAGAGAGTAACTTTTGCCTTATTTAATGCCCGTTGCCCAGAGCTTGAAGACTTTATAGCCAGGTCTGGCCTTGCTATAGGACTAGGATATGCAACGGTGTTCAGAGAGCACCCACATCAGTGTCTTCTGGTTCTGCCACCTTGTGAATTCTGAGTATTTATTATTCCCTCTAAAATGCAGGTGGACACAACATAGGTACCCAGAGGTCTTTCATGAGCATATCAGAAAGCAGGGGCTCTAAGCAAACTAGATTCAGATGTGTCAGAAAAATTAGCAAATGATCCAAAGAGGCGGTCCCAGGGACCTGTGGGGAACATGTTTCACCGATGGTTGAGCAGTGCAGCCTTGTGCCTGTGCTTCAGGCTGCAGACAGAGAGCAGGCTCTGACTCTACACCGAGTCACAGGACTCTGGAAGCTTGAGGGTGAGCGGAAGGCAGTGCGCATCTTAAAGATGGTTAGATGACTCAGTGGTTAAGAGTTCTGGCTGCTCTTGCAGAGGATCTGAGTTTGGTTCTTAGCACTCACAGGCAGCTCACAACCACCTGTAACACCAGCTCTAAGGGATCCAGCACCTTCTTCTGGCCTCCATCAACACCTGCACTTACTTACCTGGGATTCACTCTCTTACAGATAAACATAAATAAAAATTAAAACTCTCCAATGTATCAGGGACTGGTGGAGCTGGAGTTAAGAGAGCTTGCCTAACAAGTGCGAGGTTCTGAGTTTAATCCCCAACAGTGGCCCCAAAAGAAGAAAAAATATGTATGTGGAATGTACTTTTCTTGGCCTGGAGGCCGTTCTCCCCATTTAAGACTTTTGCTTAAATTCCATTCGGCAGTCATTTATTATTGCTTAGATTGCAGCTGTTTTTAAAGCTTAAAAGTGGTCAGTCTGACACGGTTCCCAATTCTGCCTTGACATTGCTCTCCTCAGGTGGATACTCGTAGTTAGGATATATGAGGAGCTGTGTGTGGCCAGAGAAACACCCTTAGCACATTTCCTTCTGAAATGAACTTGCCGTTCTCTGCCAAACCGTCTTCCACGTCCCTCTCTCAGTGGTGCACACGCTGTTGTGTCCTGTCCAACTTCACTGTGCATTTAGTTTCACAGCTGAGGCCCTGTGGGTTTTATTGCATCGATCTCTCTTCTATTCTTCCTCTTTCCTCTCATACGTCCGAGGTCATGTTGTCTGGATGATGGACGCGGCCTGCACTCTGTGTCAACCAACTCCCATAGTGCATGTGTTACCCTTTCTATGGAATCATTTTTGGCACAGTGTAGAAGCCAAACTCCTTAGCAAAACTAATGACCAGCTTTGCATTACTGATATAGAACTTAGGGATGGCCACAGCCTGTGCCCCAAGCTAGGCTCAACATCCTGTCCCCCAGTAAGCCAACTAAAAGAGCCAAATTAAACAGGCTGTTGAGATTGCTCGGTGGGTAAAGGCTCTTGATGCCAACAAGCCTAATGGCTCCTGCAGGTAAGGAGGCGGGGCAGAGATGGCCATTCTCCTTCAGATAGGCTAGCACAAGTTGATAGGATCCAGCATGAAGCTGATGGCAACATATGCCACGAAGCCGTCATCCTTCTGTGCCTGCCTCTCTCCACCAGTATACCCAGGACCAGGGGCACTGTAGGCTCCAGTGATGACAGAACTCCATGTGACTGTTGCCCAGAAAGCCTTTCTGCCGACCTAACTTGCTTTCTTAATTCAACAGCACATAGTGAACTTGCCTCAGTATCTCTACTTGTGAATCTTCATGTCCCCAATTTTCAACTTGAGCGAGGTGGAATTGAAGTATATTCGATGTGCGTATCACACACAATAGAAATGAGTACCTTGATCAGTTTTGGCATATATGTACCTTTGTGAGATTATTGTCACATCAGACAACTTTTCTGCCATTCCCAGGAGCTTCCTTATACCCCAGGAGACCCATAGATTAGAGGAGTGGATTTCATACAATATTTCACATCCTTTTAACCAATCCTGAGGATAGAACCCAGGGCTTTGAAGCAGTTTTTTTTTTTCTCTTAATGTTTACAAAGCACAGGACCTGGGATGGATTGAAACTGTTCCTTTTTCCTGCTCATCAAGAGGTGGATCAATTTCTCTCCCACTGTGTTTGGTTCTTAGTGATTCACTTGACACTCCAAGATGGAGAGAGCAGGGGACGGAGGCTCTGAGACCTCAAGTGCTGGGATCAAAGGCGTGTGCCACCAGTTCCTGGCTAGCACCACATTTTCTACAACATTAGATTTTTAGTTTTTATTTCGAGATACATTTTGTTGGTGACAGTCTCGCTTTGTGGCCCAGGCTGGCCTCCAAGCCTTCCTGCTGATGTTGTTACAAACATGAGCTGTCACACTCAGTTCCCTTGAGACAATTTTAGACCAGAAGGCTCCCGACATTGTCTAGAGAGGTCAGGTGTGTCTTTTACCCGGCTTTCCTAATATCATCATCTTATCTAACTACATAGAATAATCAAAGCTGGGAACTTAACATTGATACATCATTGTCTCAATTACAAACCATATTCAGAGTCTATTATTCTATTCTACAGTTTCACCACCATTATCCTTTTTCTGTCCCAGGGATCAATCCAGGATACCACACTGCACTGAGATGCCGCCTTAGTCTCTAACATGTAACAGCTCCTTGGTCATTTCTTGTTTTCTATTGCTTTGAAACTATATTAAAGATTAACTTTTCACTTAAAAATGTGTGTGTGTGTGTGTGTGTGTGTGTGTGTGTGTGTGTGACATGTATGTGGGTCCCAGAGAGGCCAGAAGAGGGGGTTGGATACCCTGGAACTGGAGTTACAGGTGGTTGCGAGCTGCACGATGTGAGGGCTGGGAACCAATCTGGACTCTCCTGGAAGAGCAGCAAGTTCTGTTTACTCCTGGGCCTTCTCTCCAGCCCTGACCGTGACACTTTTGAAGAACACTGCTCTGTTTTTTAGTTCATTTGTGATTTTTTTTTTTCATGTCTTAGAGTTGGTTTGTATTTTTGGTAAGAATGCCACGGAAGGAGTATTATGCCCTCAACCTGTCAAGCCAAGAATTTCATGGCACTGATGTTGAGTGAAATCACATGGTTAAGGTGGCACCTGCTACTGTAAGTTACTCTCCCCTATTCCCTTCTCCCTGTCCCCCAATTTTTTTTTTTTTGAGACAAAATCTTGCTATGTAGCCCAGGCTGACCTTGAATATGTTGCAATCCTCCTGCCTCAGCCTCCAAAGTACTGAGTTCTCAAGTATGTACCACCATGCCTGACTTCCCTTTCTTTATTGGTAAATAAATATCTTGGGGAGATTATCTGGCCCTCCGCAAGTTGTCATTTCTCCTGGAACTTCTGCCCACTCCTCTCGGTACCCAGCCTTTTACATTGCCTGCTACAATTATTACTAACGGTGACTTTCTATTTCCCTAATTTTTCTATGTGTTTTTTGGAATTCTTCTGTAAAGTACAAGAATTTTTCTTTTATTTTTTCATTTATTTACCCAACATTTGTTTATATCAGAACATAATAAAGTATATTTATTCAATTATGTAGGTTTGATCCGATAATATCATTATTTGTGTTCAAACGTGCATCACGATTTATTTATTTATTTAGGTTTTTCGATACAGGGTTTCTCTATGTAGACTAGGCTGGCCTCGAACTCACTTATATCCGCTTCCCGAGTGGTGGGATTAAATAAAGGTATGTGCCACCACCACTTGGCCTGTTAATTATAATTTAAACGGCAGAATAATTTTCTAGTTTCATGTTTGTGTCGTCAGTTACTGATTCAATGTTTCAACGTTGGACATTTAGTTGTTGTCTTCCCCCACACCCCCCAGTTGTTTAATATTATTAATGAAGCCTGGATTTGTGTCTCCATAAACTAGTTTTCTAACAGGGAAGTTGGATGTTTGAAAAATGTGTGCTTTTGCTTGCTATGTCAACATGGAAGTCACCCACTACTCATCTGATGGTCGAGAAGCAGAAGATCTCCGGTGTTCCATCAAGTTCCCTATCTGTTGGGTGACTTACCACTAGTCAGAAAACACTGAACATCTCATTACAATAAAGTTATTGATGTTGAGGAAGAGACTTCCGGTAGGGGCAACCGCATTTCCGTCCACGCCTGTCTCCTACCATAGCTTCGGCTACATCCCGACCGGAAATGTCTGCACTCTGTCGAAAGCCACGTCTGTTCTGGCCTCGGTCCCGCCCCCACGCCGGGGAAGCGTTTCCGGGGTCAGAGAGCTCGGGTCCGCCCCGCCGCGACTGCGGCGCTGGAAGCCCTGGTCCTCCCGGAAGTTCCAGCTTCTGCTTGTCGGGGTCCGGTTCTGCGCTGCCCAGGGGCCTAGGGCTGCGGGGATGGCGGAGGCGGCGCTGCTGTTGCTGCCGGAGGCTGCGGCCGAGAGGGACGCCCGCGAGAAGCTGTCTCTCTGGGATCGGAGACCCGACTCGATGGCGCCGCTGACGGACAGGCAGACGGACTCGGTGCTGGAGCTGAAGGCGGCGGTGGAGAACCTGCCTGTGCCCGCCGAGGTGAGGGGAGGGCGAGGGCGACTCTTGGTCTCCCGTCCCGTCCCGTCCTCCTGAGCCACCGTGGCGGATCCGGCGGGAGGGGCCTGCGTGTGCCCTGCTGTCAGCCTCGCACGCCGGACCCGGGCTGGCCCTGCTAGGGTGCGGGGACGTCCCCTCCCCCAGCGGCATAGGGCGGTTGGCCAGATCCTTACCCCGGGAGTCTTGCTCCAGGTCCCCCGCGCCTGTCAGCGCAGCCCTGCTCCCCAGAAGCCTGAGGTGCTGGGCTCTGGAGTCCAGCTAGTCCGCGTTAACTGCGTGCAGAGGGACTCTCAGACGGGACCAGAACTGTCCCGAGTGGCAGTTTCATTCATCACACACCAAGCTGTGAACGCTTGGTGTAGTTTATGGGAGATGAGATTTATTTAACTTATAGCAAAACAATAAAAAAAAAGAATTATTTTTTTGCAATTTGATTCAGTTATTAAAGTGCTTTTGGGTTCCAGTATCAACATTTTAGTCCAGTTACCACTGGGACAGTATGCATGCTACCGTTTGTGTGATTCAATGTAGTTATGGTACTAAGGAGAACTTTTTAGGAATTGTTTACATGTTTGACAGGCTATCTTTTCTAGTTTCGAGGCCCAGATTTTTGGTTATTTTATTAGCAGCGGTGGTTACTTTTGATGTTGGAAGCATTATTTTCTATATGATTCGGAATTCTGTCCAAATGCAGATTGAATTTGGCGTTTTCACCTTTCACTTTTGAGGTGTGGTTTAGAGAGGTGTGGTTCTCTGCACCTTTGTGTGCTGTGCTGTAAAAATAGGTGTTCTTCAGTGCGTTTCCCTGGCCACCTCCAGGATGTTGTACAGGAAATAGAGCTCAATAAACGAGGAAGCAAGTGGAAAGTTCTTTGGCCTGGCTATGTTTTATGTTCTGGTGTGGTGTGGTGTGCTGTGTGTGCGTGAAGTGTAGCTGGGGATTTAGCCTAGGGTCTTGCCATTGCTGGACAAATGCTGTATACCACAGACTTAAATCCTCAGCCCAGAAACTGTGTGTGTATTTCCAAGTCTGTTTATAATTTGTGTGCCCACTTTCTGAAGCTGGCTACCTAGACTTCAGAGTCAGGGAAGTGACAAGTAGGCTACAAGAAACTGTTGTTATCGCTGTGCATCATGAACTAAGTTTTCATCCTTACTGAGTATGGAGAAGGTTTAAAGTAAGTGGGAATCTTATTTTACACCCTCCTTGTTTATGCAGCAATAAATTATCATTAGTCCATGTTGTCATTTAACCTGTGTGTCACAGGTCTACACTGTGGTAGGGATTAGGGATAGAAAAATAAATAGGAGAGATGAAATTTCCAGCTTTAGGGTGTTGATGTAATTATGGAGATCTCGAGCCTCTAATAAGAGAAAAAAAATCAAACCAAAAAGGTACAGACAGTGACCCATTCATTATATAAGAAAAACAAAGCAGGATGGTGGGACCAGAGTGGATGAAGTCTGCCTTTTTATGGGAGGCCTAAAAGCGAGGGCAGACCTAAACGTGAACGGGAGGGTCTTTTAAAGAAAATGACAGCCTTGTGTGAGAACTGACATGGCAAACATGAAGCCAACCTGGGAAAGGCTAAGTCAATAATGCTCTAGCTGGGAGAACAAGCAGCGTAAGGTCATGGGTAGAGGATACACTTAGCCAGTCCAAGCACGCAGGGAGGGTCTCAGTATTAGGAGAGAGCCGGTTGACACCAGCTTCGGGAGCTGGGAGGGCGGTGCTCTCACTGCTTTCCTTTCCCTTTACCAAAGTGTTCATGGGGATGGGATGGCTTTGGAATCCATTTATCCCCGTTATTATTCTCTTAACATCACTGTTGCAGAAAGAATGCGTCAGTTGTAATTTGTCTCACCAGTATATTTCCATAGACTTTTCCGTAGTGCTTCCCATTTTCATGAAATAAATTATTTCAGGATCTATTGGAACTGGGCTGATTTAGTGGTCTAATTGTGTTCAGCTAATGCTCAATAAATATCATAAAGATGTCAGTGTATTTAGAAAGCAGCTTTCTCATTTACAAAAAAAAAAAAAGTACTCCTGGGGCTGGAGAGATGGCTCTTGCAGAGCATCTGGGTTCAATTCCTGGCACTTTAACATGGTGGCTCACAACCACCTGTAACTCCAGTTCTCACTTCTGACCTCTGGGCACTAAACATGCGTGTGGTGCAAGTGCATACATGCAGGCAAAACATTCACATATAAAATGAATAAACCTAACAAAAAATTCCGTATCTTGGAAGGTTGCATCTTTTTTTTTCTTTTAAAAGAGTTATATATTTGTATAATTGTATTAGGTAAAAGAATTTGCAGCAGACTGGGTTCTTGTAGTCAAATTTTCTCATAGTGAGGACCTTTTTCTGCTAGGTAGTTTAGTTCTGAAATAATTTACTTTGAAATCTATCTGTAATTTACTGTCATAACTGTTGTTTTCTTGTAGGTGTGTGACCTTTGGCATGATGACTAACTTCTGTATGCCTCTATTTTCTTTGTTATAAAGTAAAGGTTATCTCACTGGAGGGTTGTGAAAATTAAAGGCAATCATGTGCATAAAAGGTGCATGGTGAGCTCCTTGCTAATTTTACATTATTCATGTGATCTCTTTCAAATAGTGAATGTTTTAAAAGAATAGATTAGAATCTTGAGCTAGTATAGGTGTCACGAAGTCCAAAGATAAGAAAAAAAGTGTTTCAGTGCCTCTAGACTCCAACTTCAGTGATACACTCTAAACAGAAAGAGTGTTGTCAGTTCAGTTGGGGAATGGATTGATCAGATTGATTCTAATGGTCATTTTCTCCAGTCCAGGATTTTCCAAGAAATAAGACTTATGAATGGAAGGTCCATTAATCTTTTCCTGAACTGGCTAAGCTGGTGAGGCAGTGCTATGTGGTTTATTGTAATTTTTGTTTAGTATGTTCATGTCCATTTGACATGTCCAGTAGCTTTTCCAGTGTGCCCAGCAGCGTCTGTGCTCGTCTGTCTGGTGGCGTGTGTCTGCTCTGTCCTGAAGCCAGGGCAGTCTGTTGAGGCAGGCACTGGTGGAGTCATCTCTTCTCAGAATGAGAAGTCACAGGCGGCAGGCTGGAGACACTGCCATACCCCACTTTTGACTTGTCACTCTAGGTCAGCAATTTTGTGGAAGGAACTTAGTGGGACATATGTACCCAAAGGGGTAATTTTCTCTTATGCTGTTAAAAGCAAGCTGTTTAAAATATTATTTCTTTAAAGTGGTTCTATTTTATTTTCTTTCCTATTTAGTTTGAAAGAAAATGGTTTCTTAATTGGTAAGGATGAGGGAACCTGCTTCTGGTATTTAAAGTTTTTTATTTTTTATTTTTTAGATTTTATTTTTATTTTTATTATCATTTAAAAAAATTTTTTTTGTCTTGTTTTTGTTTTCATTGTAGCCCTGGCTGTCCTGGAACTCACTCTGTAGACCAGGTTGGCCTTGAAACTCAGAGATCCACCTGTTGCTGCTTTCTGAGTGCTGGGATTAAAAGTGTGTGCTACCACTGCCTGGCTTTATTTTTAATTAAGTGTATGTGTGTGTGTGTGTGTGTGTGTGTGTGTGTGTGTGTGTCTGTACATGGAAGTAAATGCCCCTGGAGGCCAGCAGAGGGCGCTGGAGTCCCTGAAGGTGAAGTTACAGGTGGTTGTGAAACAGTGCTAGGAACTGAAGTTGCATTCTTAACTTCTGCGCCATTTCTCCAGATCCATAACTAACGGTCTCATGATTGAAAATTATTTAGTATTTGTGCTTGAAGTAATCAAATTGAATGCTCTCTGGTAAATATGATCTTAAGTGATAATATTTACTTGTGTAGATTATATAATATGTCTGGAATATCTTAAGCAGCTTCTCACAGATCCAGAGTTTTATCTGGTAAAGTAATTTAGAAATTAACATTTTTTGGTTTCAAATAAACTGAGCACATGTTTATGACCCCCTTGGATCCATTTGAAATGCTGAAATTAATGTATGGTACACTTAAAAAAATTAGTGTAAAAAATTAACAGCCACACAAGATATAAATATTATGAATTTTGATAGAATAAAATAGTTGGGTGTTTTCTGTTGTCCAGGTCCAGCCTCTGTCTTAGCAGGTCCTTTGTCCCTGGGCCTTGGAGGTGGGGCTTTGCCATTGAGTCCATCTCTCACTTAGCATAGGAGACCTCTGATTTTCTGGGCCGTATATGGTTTCTTGTCTATTGTCCAAGGTGGAAGTTTTTTCCTTTTCCCTTTTTCCATCTGTAATGGGATGCTGTATCCTATGGCTGACAGAGTTTGTTGCGCCCCCCCCCCCGCCCCCATCCAGTGGCCTAAGGCATTTGGCCACTGGGGAGGGAGCTTTGTACCCTGCTTTCCTGCATCTCTTCCAGATCTGTACCACCGTGTTCTCATACTTCACAGATACCTAGTGGGGGTTTGTGTGAGTGGGTATGAATTCTTCCTAAGTCCATAGCCTCTGGATGCTTCCGCTTACCTTCTAGTTCTTAGTGGTGGGTGATAAATAAATTAAAGAGTTTTTTTTTTAACCACTTGCATGGTACTTGTCATTCCGTTTCCCCTTGGTCTCCCACATGGGAGTCAATAATTGACTATCCCTGGAAATGTCCATCTTTGCCAGGTTTGATTTATTTTATGTGTATGAATGTTTTGTTTGCATGTATGTATGTGTGCTGTGTTTGTGCTTGGTGCCCATGGAGGCCAATAGAGGGTACAGATCCCCTAGAACTGGAGTTATGAGTGGTTGTAAGCTGCCTTGTGTGGGTACTGAGAATTGAACCTGGGTCCTCTGCAGGAGCAACAAGTGCTTGTGAACACTGAGCACCTGGGTTTAATTCACATGGTTATTCTGCAATCTGAGGTATGATATATTTAAGAATACTTAGGCTTTCTGGCAAGATGGCTCAGCGAGTAAAAGTGTTTGTTGCCAATCTGATTGAACCTGAGTTCAATCTCTGGGACCCACATGATGGAAGGGGAGAACTGACTTCTTAAATTGTCCTCTGACCTCCACAGGAGGTCACATACAAATGATGGATGTAATAAAAAATTTAAAAAATACTTATGCATTTGTAAATTATTTGGTGTTTCCATGTTTGTGTGCAACATGCATTTTGATCTCTCCATCCAGCTGTAGGCCTGCATGCTTACTGGACTGTTTGTCAAACTTGAGCCAGATGCCCAGCTTCTTCCCTTCAGAACTCACCTACCTCGCTGTGATTTGTTGTTACAGAATTGACTTTTACTACTAACACAGTACTGCAAAGACAGTTACTATTCTGTTTCCAAGAAGCAGTATAGATTCAGATCAATACATTTATTCTTTGGCTGCTCCTATATAGGAGTAATAAAGAACTGTGATTGCTATTAATAGGAATAATAAAAAGTACTACTAATATCAGTAGCTCAGCTTTATTCAGTACTTACTATGTGGCAGGTCTTACATAAAGTGTTCACATACAGTGTTGTTTGTGTGTGTATGTATACACGTGCTCTTGTGTGCCATCTTCTTTCTATGGAAACAGCTCCTTGTTGGTTAATAGGGGTGCTTTCATCGTGCAGGTGCAGGTGCAGGTGCAGGTGCAGGTGTTGTTTATCTTGGTTACAGTTCTGTCTGTCTTTAGAACCCCTAGTGGCAGCACACAGTTGCTGGTGACACTTTAGACTCAAGATAGAGTTCACTGAGTTTGAGAAACCTAAATCTTGCTGGGCCACAGTACTTTTATATCATGGCTTACTCTTCAGTATACGCTACTTTTCAGGGAGAGTTTATATGTATTGTGATGTCCTGATAAGACATTTGCATTTAGCTAGGATTCTCCTGGCTTTTGAGTCTGATTCATTTGTGTACAAGGACCTTCCTGATCATATCTGGCTGCTGTTTGCCACTCGAGGAAGCCTGTGCTTTCATCTTTGCTCCTCACAGTGGTCTTGGTGTGGCTACTGGATCTGTATGTGATAGGAGAAGAAATTGAAGAATAGAATCATTAATAATCCCCAGTGCCACCCAGCTTGTACATAAGCAAGAAGCTTTATTCCAGGCTGCACGTTAGTGTCTTTATCATGTAAATATAGTCCCCTTTGAACACAGATGTAACCTCCTCATATTAAAGGCCTTTGTTTCTAGATTAGTGGTGGGGATATTTGTGTATCTAGCTTATTTGAGCTTAAAGAAAAAGCTCTGTCTTCAGATATAATTTCTGCATTTAGAAAGATAGAAAGCAGTTTCCTCAGGCCATGAATCATGTTTTATGCTGGAGGACTTTAAATGCCATGAGCTGAGGGCTGAAATCTAGAATTGAACCTAACAGTAGGCCCTGTTGCTTTCCCTGTCACCGCCTCCAGTTTCTTTTAGGTCTAAAAACAGCTTGCCTGGTGTGGGACCTCTGGTAAATTAATACTGGAGCTAAAGTATTGTTAGTGGTAGAGATTGAGAGAGTCTTGTGTTGGTGTTACAGGGAGACCTTGTCCCTGGAGCTCTTCTGGAATGGATAGAAACTCTGAGATGGTTCCTAGTTTCTTTTCTGTTGTTGGATTTTATAATATGTCAGTGTAGGTGAGGTGTACCATGGATTGGGGAGATAGGAAGAGGCAGTTTATTGACTAATGATTATGATTTGTTAATTCTGTTGGTTGGTCAGACCTTTGTGTTAGATCCTGCAGAGAATGCACTAGTTGCAATAGCACACAGTTTTCCTTTTGTCCGATGGTAATTTACAGAGGTTCAAGTGAGAAAATGTGAGTGGTTCTAATTCCCCCCCAACCTCTGTTAGAAACTTGACTCAACAATCAGACCTTGTTACCAAGGGACACTGGTGTCCTATTTACTGCTTGAGAGTGGCATTTGTCTGGGGAGGGCTAGTGGAAAAATGTTAGCATTATATGACATTTCCTGATCTCAGAGGATTTAAAGGAAATATTTCCTTCTTTTTCAAAACAGCTAAAATGGAAACTCAGTTGAGTTGCTTTAAGAGAATTTTCAAGTTAAGTATCTCATGCCTTTCTTTTTCAAGCTCCCAATTGAAGACGCATGCAGCTTAGCAACCCAGTCGCTGCCTGTTGAACTGACTGCAGTCGTGCCTGGATCTACAGAGGACATCCTCTTGAAGGGTTTCACTTCCTTAGGAATGGAAGAAGAAAGAATCGAGACTGCACAGCAGGTAAATGATGCCATCTTTTCTAGGGACTTTGGATTATTCTAGATGTCTCAATACAGGCTAAAAAAAAAAAAAGGACAGTGTAGGCATGTCTAACTTGCACTTGGGCCACATGTGTCTCCTAGGGTAGCTGTGAACATGGCCCGACACTTGTAGAAGACATGATATCACAGTGTCAAAGGTTAGACGTCCTAAAGGGCACTGGCATCAGGTCTTTGTAGGACAGTCTTGGTTCTGTGTTAGTTTTGGGTATTAACTGTTTTAAGAGACGTTATTGCCCAGTTATACTGAGAGTATAGATAAAAATATGATAACAGAATAACCTAATAGGGCTGGATCTTCCAGGGGAATCTGGGTCTGATTCTTGGCACCCACAATGGGCTGCTCACAGCTGTTTTTAACTCGAGTTTCAGGGGATCTGATGCCCTCTTCTGACATCTGTGGGGACCAGATATGCATGTGATACATAGACATACACACAGGCAAAACACTCACACAGATAAAATACTTTAAAATTTTTTTAAAAAGATAATAAGAATAAATTTTTATAGGAAATAAATACACATAGGTATACATACATACATCTCTACTTGTTTGGTAATTCTTTTTTAAATTCCTAAATATTTTCTTTAGATGGAAGTTTATATTTTACAGTAATTTAGCATGCATTTTGGCTATTTCCTTATTGCTAATTACAAACTTAAGCAGTTTCTATGTATGCTTCCCTGTTTATTCTTTCTGACTTCTTTAGAGAGTTAGAGCTATCTATGTCTATTCTGTGTCTATACCACCCTGAACATGCTGGATCTCTTCTGACCTTGGGGGCTTCTGACCTTGGGCCTGGTTAGTACTTAAGAGTTAGGGCTGGCTAAGGACAGCATGTGTGTGTGTGTGTGTGTGTGTGTGTGTGTGCGCGTGCGCGTGCGCGTGCGCGCACGCGATACATACATACATACATACATACATACATACATGTTCGAGGGCATCCCAGGCTAGATAGTGAGATTCTGTCTCTAAAGACAAAAAAAGGAGTTAAAGCTGAGGCGTTTCCGAATAAAATATAAAACATGTGTACTAAATTGAATTGCATGCATTGTAAACCAAGAGAGGCAGTGAAGCAAAGCAAAGGCAAGCTCCTGTTATAGTTAGGCTGACCTACATTAGTACTCCTAGTAGTTATGCCAACCTACATGAGCTCCTGCTGTAGTTAGGCCAACCTACATGAGCTCCTGCTGTAGTTGGGCTGACCTACATCTGCTCCTGCTGTAGTTGGGCTGACCTAGATGAGCTCCTGCTGTAGTTGGGCTGACCTAGATGAGCTCCTGCTGTAGTTGGGCTGACCTAGATGAGCTCCTGCTGTAGTT
The DNA here is from genome assembly GCA_026225945.1 of Cricetomys ansorgei. Taxonomy (NCBI): domain Eukaryota; kingdom Metazoa; phylum Chordata; class Mammalia; order Rodentia; family Nesomyidae; genus Cricetomys; species Cricetomys ansorgei. Next base: position 5,799,218 of record JAMJFZ010000713.1, on the reverse strand, counting down.
GGGCTGACCTAGATGAGCTCCTGCTGTAGTTGGGCTGACCTAGATGAGCTCCTGCTGTAGTTGGGCTGACCTACATCTGCTCCTGCTGTAGTTGGGCTGACCTACATGAGCTCCTGCTGTAGTTGGGCTGACCTACATGAGCTCCTGCTGTAGTTGGGCTGACCTACATGAGCTCCTGCTGTAGTTGGGCTGACCTACATCTCCTGCTGTAGTTGGACTGACCTACATCAGCTCCTGCTGTAGTTAGGCCAACCTACATGAGCTCCTGCTGTAGTTAGGCCAACCTACACGAGCTCCTGCTGTAGTTAGGCTGACCTACATGAGCTCCTGCTGTAGTTGGGCTGACCTACATGAGCTCCTGCTGTAGTTGGGCTGACCTACATCTGCTCCTGCTGTAGTTGGGCTGACCTACATGAGCTCCTGCTGTAGTTGGGCTGACCTACATGAGCTCCTGCTGTAGTTGGGCTGACCTACATCTGCTCCTGCTGTAGTTGGGCTGACCTACATGAGCTCCTGCTGTAGTTGGGCTGACCTACATGAGCTCCTGCTGTAGTTGGGCTGACCTACATGAGCTCCTGCTGTAGTTAGGCTGGCCTACATGAGCTCCTGCTGTAGTTGGGCTGACCTACATGAGCTCCTGCTGTAGTTGGGCTGACCTACATCTGCTCCTGCTGTAGCTGGGCCGACGTATATCTGAAAGTCAGCTGTATTACTTACCATTATTGTGAATTTAGGTAAATTACTCACCTTTTTGGGTCTTTAGTCTCAGAGTCTGTAAAATAAGCATGATTATATACCTATTTCATGAGATTTCTTTTATGAGACTTAAATAACACATGTAAATATAGTGTATAGCAAGCACAGAGTTAAATGCTTAGGAAATGTTAGCCAAGGTAATGACAAGCCTACACACCTTTGACATTTACTCCCACTTTGAGAACTGGAGAAGGTGGTCTTGTATTATGTCTGTGAATGTTATTGGACTGTTTGAAAGATTTTCATTTGCTCCCTTCCACATTATCTTAGCATACAAAATAGCACATTTCAGCGTGGCACTTTTATACGATGCCAGTGCACTGTGCTCGCCCCTTTCACTGTCCTTCCCCCACCCTTCTCCAGTCTTGCTGTCCTTCTCTTTCCCTAAATAATTCCCTTCTGTGAAAACAAAATCTTCTGTATTAAATTCACACGTACATATCTCTTTTTAAAACTTTGAAGCATATAATATGTTGAGGTATGATTTATATATAAGATTTGCTTACTTTAAGTGTAGGCTGGATGGGTTTTAGTGAGTGTATACTGGTATAACTACTTCTGTCAAGATATGAACCTGTTTTTGTTTCTGTGTTTTGAGACAGGGTCTGTGTAATATATATAGGCTGGCCTTATATTCACAATGTACTGAGATTACAGGTGTGTGCCACCATACCTGGCTAACATATAAAACATTTTTATCATCTCCCTCAAAACTTCTCATGTAAATTAACCCTCCTACCTGTTTTGTTTTGTTTTGTTTTTCTTTTCTCTTTTTCCCTTCTCTCCCTTCCCCAGTGTTTTACTATGTAGCCCAGGCTGGCTTTGAACTTCTGATCCTCTTTTTCAGCTTTCTAAGTGCTGGTATTGCAAGCATATATGGCCATGCTAGATTTTATATATTTTTAAATAATGGATGATTTCTATAACATTGGTGGCAATTATAACATTATAACGTCTATAATATTTCTATAACATTATAGCAGCCTAAAGTCTATATTTTCTTTCACTTTTTATTTTTATTTTTTATGTATGTGGAAATTTTGCCTGCATGTATGTCTGTGTACCACTTACATGCCTGGTGCTCTCAGGAACCAGAAGAAGGTGTTGGATTCCCTGGAACTAGAGTTACAGACAGTTGTGAGCTGTCATGTGGGTGCTGGGAATTGAATTGGGTCCAGCTGGAAGAGCAACCAGTGCTCTTAACTGCTAAGCCATCTCTGCAGCATCCCCAAAGTCCATATTCTAAATTCTATGTGATTTTCAAGTTTATATTCTCATCATCCTTATGAGGTAATATTAATATTTATCCAAAGCCCTATGCTAATTCTAAGAGGCAGGTATTAGTTTCTTAAGAATAAATATCTATTTTTCATATGCGTCCTAATACTACTCCTTACTTGTCTCTGGAAATGATGAGAGCTTTTCCTGGCATATAGATGCTATATAGTTAATAAAGCTCAAAGCTAATTATTAGTGGCTGAGCCCTAGACAATAAGATTTAGGTAACTTGTTCTCTAGCAAGCAGTCACTTTCTGTTGGTCTGTTTTAGTTTGGTTTACAGAATAATACTCTTTATTTTCCAGTTTTTCTCATGGTTTGCAAAGCTGCAGACTCAGGTGGATCAGGATGAAGGAACTAAATATAGGTATGTGTGTGTCCTTTTATCTGTTGAGTATCCTGATTTTTACTTCATAGTCATCTCAAGCATTTCATAGTCTGTCTTTAAGCAAATTGAGTTACCAAGAAAACTTAACAGTCAGGGGAAGAATGCCACCATACAGTTTTTCTCTGAGTTTAGATTATGGGTTCTGCATTCAAGTTCAGTTAACATTTATTCATGACCATTGTTATTTATTTATTTGTTTGTTTGTTTGTTTTTTGAGACAGTCTCACCCCTGGCTGTCCTGTAACTCACCATGTAGACCAGGCGGGCCTGGAAATCACATAGATTTGACTGTCTCTGTCTCCCAAGTGCTGGGATTAAAGGCGTGCAACACTGTGCCTGGCATATTCATGGCCATTATTACTAAGCATTGTGTTAGGGATGTCCAATCCCACTTTATCCATAGTAGATCTTCAAGGAAACGTTACCATTCCCATTTTACAAGTGGCCAAACTGAGGCTTGAACACATTAACTGCCAGTGTCATTTGGACTTAGATAAAGGTGCAGTTTGGACCAGTGTCTTCTAGTCTCAAATCAAAATTCTTTTCACATCACATGGTTTTTGGAGATGGCAGCTATCTGAAAGAGTAACCTTACTTGCTTCTTTGGGATGTTCTGGTGTTCCCATCTTTGAAGGTTGAGACTAGTGATTTATTGATTTACATGCAAGAAACCAGGTTATGGCTCTAAGGCTAATTCCTTTTATTGATTGTTGTGACAATGATTAGTCTTCTTAAGCACTGAAATAGTTTATGGGCTACCTTTTTCTGTAATTCTGAGTGTTAACATTTTGGAAGAGTAGGTCAGATTTTCCACCTGAAATTTATGATTTTGGAAAAGATGAGACCTTATTGTTTATTGACTATTCTTATTGGGGGAAAATATTATTGCCAATCCCCTTTTGGTTCTGTTTTCTAGACAGATGAGGGATTACTTGTCTGGGTTTCAGGAACAGTGTGATGCTATACTGAATGATGTGAACAGTGCTCTTCAGCATCTGGAGTCATTGCAGAAACAGTATCTGTTTGTGTCCAATAAGACAGGGACTCTTCATGAAGCCTGTGAGCAGCTCCTAAAAGAACAGGTAATTGGGAATCAGGGAAGAGGGAGAGGGTCAGTGATAAACATATTTAATATTTTAATTTTAAACAAATGAATGCCATTTAATTTTAATTTCCTTAGTTTCCCCAAGTAGATGGTGAAGAATGCTCTGTATGAGACTGTACTAAGCATACAGATGCTATAAGGGAGCAGAGGCAGGCTTCCTTGTTGCTCTGCTGGGTGCAGTTGCAGAGTGTTCTCGTTCTTTGCTCTGCTACTGTTACTGACATTTTCAGATAAGCAGAGTGATGGCACTAATGGTGGATTGTTTTGTTTTTAATCAACTGAGATTGTACTTAAACTTGTAAGTTACAGATAGAGCATTGAAGTTACTGTATTTCAGAATTTTCTCTGTATTAAAAGGCAGGCACTTATTTTATTAAACATCATATGATATTAATGTCTGTTTGTTTGTTCATGGGTGCAGAAATACCTAAGCTGATTCTTAAGTTTTGTATCTGATTTAAACTTAAATGTTGAATGTAAATCTATTCAAAGTAGTTTTGACACTAGGGCACTGATTCTGTATTTTTATACTAATTGATTTTTCTCTGTAAAATGTGAGTCGGAACTTGCTGATCTTGCTGAGCACATCCAGCAGAAGCTGTCTTATTTTAATGAGCTGGAGACGATTAACACAGTAAGTGCTTTGCACTTTTCTGTAAAGTTAGTGATACTTTACTTTTATATTTCCCTGTTGTAGTAATCATCAAACGTATAAAGTGATGCTTGAACTTAATAGTGGTCACTGATGGAGTTTCTGATTTAAGCAGTTGAGATACCATTATCAGTTCAGATTTTTTCATATGTGATTTAAATAGAATTTCTCAAATTATGTCATTGTTATCGGATCTCTCTGTTGTTTACCTGTCCTAGAAGCTTCCCTTTAAGCTGTGAAAATTATGACAATAAATATTCAGTTTTAAGTCCTGCTGTGTTGCATTTCCCTAACACTGTCCACACATTTTTAAGCCAGTTCCCGTGTTCGGTTTGAAGATGCACACAGTCCTCGTAAAACAGATAATAAGGGCTTCTGGATAAGTTACATTTCTGTTTCTGACTTGTAAGTTAGTCATAATTATTTAGATATCATGTTATTAAATTATTAAAATAACTAATTATTATAGCTTAATACTAAAGACATAAAAGTAAAGCTGGTAGCCAATTAGATGTGGGATGTAGTGGGAATTGATTCATTGGCAAATTACTTTTGTATCAAGATATATTAAATGGCTGGTGATATTTGGCTTTTCTGTGTTGGAAATTGAACCCAGGGTCCCATGAGCATGCTCAGTAAGGACTGTGGCTGCTAGTTAATCCTTTAACCATTGGAATGTGGCCAGTGTCCAAATGTAGACAGATTATGTGTTGTGGAGTGATGGAAAGTGTTAATTCACTTCAACAGTGCACAGCAGCATGGTAAAACACTTGCTCCGTTCTTTTCTGCATTTTTTTTTTTTTTAACTAGGTTGACACTTACAAGGTTGTTAAAATGGCCCACAGTTGAGGGTATTTTAGTGATTGTTAGAGGCTATTTTATTAGCCTAAAAGAACACTATTATATTTAAAAAGAAATGTGTTAATTCTAGTTAATAATTTCATTGTTTACTTTTTGTTGTTGTTTTAATTGGTTGTTCCTTTTTCCTTCTACTTGAAGAAATTGAATTCCCCCACGTTGTCTGTGAATAGTGAAGGATTTATCCCAATGCTGGCCAAGTTAGATGATTGTATAACATATATTTCATCTCATGTAAGTCATATTTTTATGCTTTAAAAATATTAGCAATTCTACTATATCACTTAGGCTATACAATTATTTTTTTCTCAGTGGGAAGGATATAGCCAGTTGTCTCTGTTTGGCTTTCTCACGTGTGGATTCAACCAGTTGTGCATCCCAAAGATTAAAAACGTCTTTTGTTTGTACTGAACATGTACAGACTCTTTTCCTTGTCATTATTCCATGAACAGTGCAGCATAATACATTTATGTTATATTAGTCTCATAAGTAACTTGGTATAAGGGAGGATGTGCTTTTGGTATATGCACCTTCTGCACCATTTTACTTAAGGTATTGGAGTACTCTCTTAGCCTTCTGGCTCCTGAAACTAGTGCTCTCTGAATATTGAGGGATGACTGTGTATTTGTAACATGATGAAGAAAATTAGTGAGTTTTTTGTCGCTGTTCTTAGTGGCATAAAGTACTTTTGGCTTCTGAGGGTCTCCTGGAGTGAGTAGTGCCCTGGCTGATGCAGCTTTGTCCTACCCAAAAGAATGCACATTTTAAGGTGTTCATTTATGGATGTGTAAGATACTCTTTTGGAAATAGTGTTACTAGAATGGGGGACACGAGGGTGGGATGGGGTGAATACCCTAAAGGACAGGTCCTTTCATTTTATCCCTCTGCTCTTATTTTTGCTAACTCCCATTCTGTTTCTAGTAGGGTCTTAATGCTAGCCTCAAAGTCTGTGGGACACAGACATTTCATTGTTTGCTACTGCCAGTGTTGACTGAGCCCCTGTGTTGTGCCAGGCACAGAGGCTTTGGCAGTGACAAGTCATTCAAGTAGCTGTCTTCATGGATCTACAGAACTTCATGTATTGCTTTGTATGCAGGACACCTTGGTTCTCATTGAAACTTGCTTAATGTTAATATTTATTTCTTTTGTAAATTTCTTTGTTTTACAGCCTAACTTTAAAGATTATCCTGTATACTTACTGAAGTTTAAACAATGTCTTTCTAAAGCTCTGCACCTCATGAAGACATATACTGTGAACACACTGCAGACTCTCACTAATCAGTTACTAAAAAGGGTGAGTTAACTGATCCCGATGACCGCTTGATTTTTAGTTTTGATTTACTTGCCTTCCACCAACTTTGTCTGAATTAGTTCTGTATAATTAAAAATTATGCCCTTGAGTAAGAACATATGCTGAAGTTTTTGTAATAGAGAAATATGACTGTATCTTATATATAGTTGAGCTAGTAGGGCCCTTGTCTGGTTTTATAAAGTCCTGGTCTCAACCCCTAGCAGTAGGAGAAAAATTAATTTAAAAAAGGGGAAACTTCTTTTTAATTATCCACCATTCAAACTTACTCAATTTTACCATTTTTGGTTTATTTCTTGCCAATATTTTTATGAAAAAGCTAAAAACAATGTTTCAGGTGACAAATAGCTTACATCTCATTTACAATATGTCAAATAGTACTGGGTTCTACTTATAATTCTTGGACTTTTTTCTATGTGTGTATACAAATATAGTCAACCCCCAGATAATTGCACCCAGGGCCTTGGACACACCAGGCAAGCACTCTATCACTGAATTACACATTGAGCCCATGGGGTTTTGAGGCAAGGTATCACTGTGTTGCTCAGCCTGGCCTTGAACTTGTGGTCCTCTTGCTTCTTGGATGCTGGGATTACAGGCGTATACTACCATACCCTGCAGCATGCATATTTCTATTGAGTGTGTCTTAACATTTAGTATTGTGTTAGAAACTGAATGGTAGAAAAAAGAGGTCATGAAGTCCTTGCTGTCATAGTGATTATATATTTAGAAATAATAACTTGTAAAAATGATGAAAAAAACAGTTGCAAATCAGTAGATGCTAGGTAGAAAAGTAGGACATTCTAAGTAGGTTAGAAAATAAGAGTAGAGCTGGGAGCTGGTGGTGCACACCTTTAATCCCAGCACTCAGGAAGCAGAGACAGGCGGATCTCTGTGAGTTCAAGACCAGCCTGGTCTACAGAGTGAGTTCCAGGACAGCCAGAGTTACAACAGAGAAACCCTGTCTCAAACAAAAAAAAAGAAAAAAAGAAAAGAAAATAGCGTAGAGCTGTCTTGAATGGTCAATGAACATATCTCTTTCCCAGGAACACAAAACTGCAAAGGCAGTGTTTTGTCCTTTAAGCTCACTCTCCAGCTGGACACACCTGTGACATGCTGCTGGGGTGATGGAGGCAGGAGGACAGTGTTCAAGGCCACCCTGGGTATGCAGTGACACTTGCCTCAAAGTGCAATGAAACAGGCCAAAGGAAAGATAGGCTGGTAGTACTGCTTAGAGGTAGAGCACTGCCTAGAACCTGCTGGGAATTGAATTCAGTCCCTGCTAAGGCAGAAAAAAGAGGTAAAGGAAATTTAAAAACTTGCTTTCTCAAGGACATACGCTGAATGTCAGAGGCGTTAAGCATTTGGCCAGTGTCCTGTACTCAACAAGTAACAGTTTAAGTTTGAATTTAGTTCTACTTTCTGCCAAAATTCAAGTAAGACAGGATAAATTTTAACCATAAAGGGAGAGAGATGATAGCTCCACTAATTCTCAGCTATAAAAATATTAATATATAACCACTCTTTGAGATTTTCTTTTCTAAGCTTTTAGTTGGTATGGAGGCCAAGTATGAAGCAGTGAGGGTCCCGTTTCTGAGTCATTACGTGTTTGCTGATCTTTCTTCCCTATTCCCCCATGTTTCCTCAGGACCCCTCATCAATACCGAATGCAGACAATGCCTTCACACTGTTTTATGTGAAATTTCGAACTGCTGCCCCTAAAATCAGAGTAAGTCTGTTGACACATATTAAATATTGTTATGAAAATTGTCAGGCGGCCCTTTGGAAGTCCTGCTGTGCCTTAGTCTTTTGCTTATCCCAGGAAATCAGCTTGACTGCAAGGAAGGCATTGTCCCTTCCACAGTTCAGCATTGATTTCTAGAGATGAGTCCTGGGTGTTTCGAGTCTATAGAGCAGGAAACTCTTAGCTATTTCTATAATGCTCAGGGCAGTTTTTAGATGAAACCATAGATTTGGGGAACTGGTGAGATGGCTCAGATGTAAAGGCTTGTTGCCAAGCCTGGTGACCTGAGTTTAATCCCTGTAATCCACATGGTGAAGGACAGGACCAACTCCTGCAGAATGTGCACACACATAGACACACATAGACTCGCACACACACACACACACACACACACACACACACACACACACACATCTTAGTTATGGTTACTCTTGCTGTGCTGAAACACCGTAACCAAGGTAACTTGGGGAGGATTGGGTTTATTTGACTTAAACTTCCACATCATTGTTCTTCTTCGAAGGAAGTCAGCACAGGAACTCAGACAGGGCAGGAATCTGGAGACAGGAGCTGATGCAGAAGGCATGGAGGAGTGCTGCTCACTGTCTTGCTCCTCATGGCTTGCTCAGCCTGCTTTCTTATAGAATCCAGGACCACCAGCCCAGGGATGAAACCATCCACAATGCTCTGTAGAAAGCTTTATAAATATTTAGCTAGCAGTAACCTTAATGGAAATATGGGAACGAATACAATGATAAAAGAACACCGAAAATCATGAAATGTTGAAAAGATGATAAACCTATCTTGTTCCTGGTTGGGGAAGAGTTAAGTTTTTGTAATGTTAGCTCCTTTTCAGTGTAATTTGTTGGTTGAATATACTATCAGCTAAAGTTACAGCAAGATTTCTTTAAGTCAGCAAGACAAAACAAAATTTTGCTAAGTGTAGTGTTGTAGATGTAAGAATTTACTAATGGATTACTGACATGAAAATTCTAGAACTTAAAACATTTCAAATAAAAAGGATGCGTTAGAGTTTTCTACATGGTATTGGGAAAATTTGCTAAGTGTTAGGTAAAAACAAACTTTATTTTATAACATTAAAATACATTCTAAGTGATCTAATAAATATTAAATTGGTAAGTAGACCTAATTCTTACAACTAAGAATTACTTGAAAAAAAAAACAGATTAAAAGATTAAGGATATAAAAATTAAACGTTCTGACTCTTAACTCATAAAGAGTGGGGAATGCATGCTAGTTAAGTGGGTTTTGTTTTTGAGAAATTTCAAATTAAGGTAGAATAGTGTTTTTGAGGATTCAGTTAGAGTAATACTACTGATAGGGGTGTAAACTGATTCCTTTTCAAAAAACATTTTAGCAGAACAAATCGTAAACATACAAAGTATGTCTCCCTTTTGATTCAGTGTGTTGGAGTGCCCTCAAAGTGGTGCTTACAAAGAAGTTACATACTGTGGTATTAAACATGATTATTTCTTATATGTCATTTTTATGATTTTTAACTTTTTCACATTGTTTCTTAAGTGAGGGATACCAACATAACCAGTAAGCAATGAAAAGTACGGTTAAGACAGGCAGACATATAATGTGCCTTTCTTTGTTCCACAGACTCTTATTGAACAAATAGAGCAACGGTCTGAAAAGATTCCCGAGTGAGTACTCAGCAGCTCTTGTCTTTTTGTCGTGTCCTTCCCAGTCTTCTTGAACCCTTGGCAGTTTCCTAGCAGCTGTCTCCCTGTTTGTTCTCAGTCACACAGTCTGTTTAGAAAGCGGAGTCTCAGACTAGACGTCACAGGGTTATCATGGTGACAGTAGCAGTTTCCTTCTTTTTCAGCTAGGCAGACATAAGGTTTCTATTGAAGAAAATCCTTCCCTAAAAGACCAGGCTTTTAGCCGGTGGTTGTGGTGGTGGCGCACACCTTTAATCCCAGCGCTCGAGAGGCAGAGGCAGGTGGATCGCTGTGATTTCAAGACCAGCCTGGTCTACAGAGTGAGTTCCAGGACAACCAGAGTTACAACAGAGAAACCCTGTCTCGAAAAACAAACAAACAAACAAACAAAGACCAGGCTTTTGTGTCACTTCATTATGGTTTTTGTTCTATGTCTGTATTCCCGAGTTTTTATTGTGGGCAAAACCATTATGGCTTTAGAAGCCTGACAACCTGTTCTGGAATTTAAGATCAGATTTAATTTGTGCCTTTGAAATAAAAGATATTTGCCCCATTTTTTTATTTTTCTAGTTAAAAATTATTATTGTATGTTCACTGTCCATAATGATGGATTAATAAAGGCTTTTTGCTTTGTTTTGTTTTGAGACACTGTTTCTCTGTGTAACTCTGGCTGTCCTGGAACTCACTCTGTAGACTAGGCTGGCCTCGAACTCAGAGATCCACCTGCTTCTGCCTCCCAAGTGCTGGGATTAAAGGCATGTGCCACCACTGCCCATCTTTGCAAAGACATTTTAATCCAAGCATCTCATGTACTTTGACCTTATTCATTCCCATTCCCTTCTCTTTTCACTATTCCTTAGTAGTTCCCTCCTTTCCCCAACTAGCCCCCCACTTACTTTCATGTCTTTGTGTGTATGTGTAAATCTAGCTTCTACACAGGATATTTCTCAATCTTATTTTTTACTTGCCTTCAATCAGATACCAGCACCTGCTCAATGATATCCACCAGTGTTACCTTGATCAGCGGGAGCTCCTTCTGGGCCCCAGTATTGCCTGTACTGTCACAGAGCTAACCAGCCAAAATAACAGAGATCATTGTGCCTTGGTAAGTGCCTGCTGGTGGGCAAGTCCCTCTCTTTGCTAGTTCATAGTTGCTGATTCACTGTCTTCTTAACAGCTTTGTTTTCCAAGTTTGGCTGTGTCTCTCATATTTTCTGAGCAGTTGACTCTAACCTTATTTTCGGAGCACACAGCTTTGGAGAGCAAACTAAGTCAGTAAGTGACTCACCAAGCTGATAGCATTCTGGTTTCCAAATCAACATTTTTTCCAGTTGTGGCCATGGAAATTAGCCGTGTTCAGCTTTGCCTCATTTTAATTTTTTTTTTTAAATTTAAAGATTTAATAAATATGTATTCTTCCTTGAAAGATGAAGTTTCTAAGAGTTACTGGATTTATGTTGGAAATGTAATTTTTAGGTGTTTTAATGGTTTAAGATAGGGCCTCACTATGTGACCTAGATTGGCTTTGACATTTGTTCATCTTGCCTTAGCCTCCTGAATGCTGGGATTACAGGTGTGTGCCACCATGCCTCAGCTTAGTTTTTGATGCAGAAATGGCCTTTTGTTTAGTGTGATCTTAATTCATACTTTGGAAAAACACATAAAAAAATCATTTTAAAAGTATCCCCTTTTAACTAGAAAAATGTTTATTATCAAAAGTTGAGAAAATTAAACAGTAAGAAATTAATAATTGAATCCTATTTTGCAGTTATTCATTGAGAACCAAGCATTTTCTGATTTCCAGAAAGTTGCTTATGAATATATGTAGATGATCTTTTTGAGAGCCAAGTGTAGGCTCATTTCCTAAGAGCTGGAATTTGTGTCTTTGTAGTGGGATGTGTTTGTTTATTACAGGTTCGAAGTGGCTGTGCCTTCATGGTCCATGTCTGCCAAGATGAGCACCAGCTTTACAATGAGTTTTTCACAAAGCCGACATCAAAGTTAGAGTAAGTGATGCATGGAACCTAGCTCCTGTGGATAAAGGTGGTCTAGAATACTGTAGAAATATTCCGTAATTAACTGAGTATTTGGACTTTTTTGTGTGTATAGAAACAAAATATTGTTGATTGTGATTATTTTCTTAAGTCTGTAGTTGAAAGGCAAGCATGCTTTCATAATTTTTCTAGTAAAATTTTGGAGACATAATGGGATGATGACAGGATTTTTGTAGAGAGAACTAAGTCCTAGGATCTGGATCCCTTTATCTATACCCAATTCTTTCTAGTTTAGAAATTCTATCATCTAACTAATGAACAGGACTTAAAAATATAGATGTTATTTGGTAATCTTTTTTTTCAGAGTTACTTTCAGTCTCTTTTAGTCACTTGATTCCTTCGTGTTGGCTATTTTTGACTCATAAAGATCCTAAGATTATGATTTGTACTGAAGAAGAGAAAAGTGTATTTCCTGTTTGGGTTGGGGTGGTTACTCGGTGAAGTACTGTATAGAGAACAATATGGTTGACAGTCTGAAGAACATATATACCTAACCTTTTCTTTTCAAATGTTTACAATTTCTCAGAATATTTGGTATGGGTTCAAAGCACTTGAGTTTTTTTTTTTTTTTTTTTTTTTTTTTTAAACTTTTGTTGTTGTTGTTTTGAGACAGGGTTTCTCTGTGTAGCCCTGGCTGTCAGGAACTCACAAAGATTTACCTGCTACCGCCTCCAAGTGCTGGGATTAAAGGTGTATGTCACCATGCCTGACAGGTGGTTTTCTTTCAAGTTTGAACATGTGTTTAGTGTGTGTGGGGGAAATAACTGTTTGATCTACAGTGACATAGAATGTGAAAGATAATAACGTTTTACTGAAATAGCTTATATTTTTTTAGACTATAAAATTATTGCTAAAATAAAAGTTGTAATTGGTTGACTTGTGGTTGAGGGCAACTAATTACAGATTAAATATGGATTCTGAGCTTTTAAAGCAAAAGTACCATATAGATTCATTCTCGCTTCTCACTCTACATGTGCCCAGTCACCGTTTCCAGTAGATATTTATTCTTTTTCATTGGCTGGAAGAATACATGGAAATTTTAACGCATTGGGAAAATCCTGAAAATTTTTACTATTAACCGTATTCTGTGTTTCATCATAGTGAGCTTTTGGAGAAGTTGTGCGTGTCGTTGTACGATGTTTTCCGGCCATTGATCATCCATGTCATTCACTTAGAGACTTTATCGGAGCTTTGCGGGATTCTTAAAAATGAAGTGCTGGAAGACCATGTACAGAACAATGGTAACTATTTGGAAGTGACCACTTCAAAGGACTTCATACTAGTGCATGTGGCGCAGTGAATATGAGAAAAAAATAGAACTTTTTCCTTCGCAGCCTCAGTTCATAAATACTTAATGTTGTTTTTTAAGTTTTACAAATTTTAAGAAGACCAATGTTTTAGAGTTTGGACTGATAACTTTTCACGCTCCTTTTCAAGGCAAGGTGTATCTTCACTTGGAACCATCTAATGCTACAAATGAAACAGATAAGAACTTTAAAACTGGAGAAGTCACTAGTAAAATAGTCACTTTTCATTTTGGCATTTGGAGTCTCGAGAAGACTGAACTCTGGCTTCTGTTAGAGATCTAGCCCACTGGAGTCAGCTCACTTCGTGCTCCTGATTAAAAACCAGGGTTATTTAGCATAGTTGGGTAGTAATGATCTGTTGTCTCCATATTGCAGTAAGGAGCAGTATTTCTCTCAGTAGCACTTAACTGTCTGATTATCTTCTGTTTGATTAGACTGCAGTCAAGAACAGATTTTGATATCTTAATTTTGAAGTATTCCCTTTGCCGTTGGGATTTATTGCTGCCACTGCTTCCATCAATATACGCCATGTTGCTCTTCAAAGTTATTCTTTTTGTATTTAGTTCATTCTGTGATGTAATTTCTCACATCTCAGTGCTTCTGAATTCAGGTTGATTTTTAAAGTACTGGGAATATTTTCCAATACTGTGCAGTATCTCTAGTCTCTGATACTTGGAAAGATATTATTGATTCATGTTTAAACATCAGTGGTATCTTAGAAAGGGGGAAATACTATATAAACTCATATTTCACCTTTTTCTTTCTCTTTTTATAAGCAATTAAAAAATATTTTATGTGCATTGGTGTGAGGATGTCAGATCCCCTGGGACTGGAGTTACAGACAATTGTGAGCTGGCATGTGGGTGCTGAGAATAGAACCTGGGTCCTCTGGAAGAGCAGCTAGTGCTCTTAACTGCTGAGCTATCTCTCTAATCCCGTCACTTTTTTCTTTGTAAAAACGTAAAGTCATTTAATATTGGTGGGATCAGTTTATTTGTGAAATGGGGGATGACAAGCCAATTAATAAGTTATCTTAGTTATCTTTTAGTATCGGTCTGAAACTATATGAATTAACTTAGTACAGTGTACTCTTAAGACTCAGATTATTAAGAATGTAAATAATAGAAATAAATTTTCAGAGTCCTGGGAAGAAGGTGGAAGGGCTAATTTATTTCCCCATGTTAAACTTAAGGAAATGAAAAGCTACCTATTAAATTTTCCTAAGATCATTGAGTCATATTGGAATACAGTTCGCTACAGTCTGTGAAACAGAGTGATTCATGCTGTGTCAGAGCAACTTAGTACTCTCTCTGCTTAGTTAAAAGGAAGTACTTTTCTAACTTTAAAGGAGTGGATTTTTTTTTTTAGCTGAACAACTGGGAGCTTTTGCAGCTGGAGTAAAGCAGATGTTGGAAGATGTACAAGAGAGGCTTGTGTACCGAACCCATATCTACATTCAGACGGACATCACAGGCTACAAACCAGCGCCTGGAGACCTGGCATATCCTGATAAGCTGGTCATGATGGAGGTGAGGTCTCTTCACCTGTACTTCATCTTCTCCCTGTTCTCACATGGCTTGTGGATGTTTTATACTAGTTAAGAGAGAATATTTCTCTTTAAACTGTAGCTCAAAATATAAAATCAAAATGTACTTGCCATAAAACTCAGGAAATGAAACTAAAGAACTGAACACAAATATTTATTAATTTGTACTTACGTTTGGTAAGCGTTCTTCCCTTTGCCAGGATTTGTGCATCCTTAAATTTTAAATTGAATTAGTGCTTTCTGCAGTTTCTTCTGTTTCTTTGTGAACGGCACATAAGAAGGTTGATAACATAGCAGCCACCAGTCGTTGGTGGTGGCCTGGCCTTTGTCATACTCCTAAAATTATATTGTCCCAACTTGGGATTTAAGGCTTGAAGGCTCCAGTTGTCACACTGACCGGCCCTTCTAACTGCTCTGCACTTTCATTTCCTGTGACCTTTGGGTAGAATTCAAAGACTGCCTAGGATTTTAGTGCTATGACAGGATTATAGAACCTAGAGCTTTTTCGGTGAAGGCTTACAAATTAAAGCAGAAGTACAGATGAGGCAGTGAATTCTCCATGGTGTCCACTTGTTCACTTTTACACCTTTGCACACTTTGCTCCAGTCAGCTGTTTTAGGGTGAGTTTGTTTCAATCTGTAAATACTTTGGTCGTAACTCGAAAGGTAAGGGTGGTTTTGTTTTTCACACAATCATAACAGACTTTCTCACCTAAAAAACAACAGAGTTCCTAGAATTCTGGCTTCAGATACCCAGTGTTTCAGAGTCAGCAGCTGTTAATGCTTTTGTGACATTACCTTATCTTTTTGTCGATATGCTTTGTTGCTTAGTCATTTGAAAGTAGTTTGAGTATTTAAAATTAAAAAAATTTCATTTATGTGTATATGTGTGTGCATGTATGTGGGTGCCTAGGGAGGCCAGAAGGGGGCGTTGATTCCCTCTGAGGCCGAGGTAACGGGTGGTTGTGGGTCACTTGATGTGGGAGCTGGGGTTCAAATGAGAGGACTGTGAAGAGAACCATGTGTTCTAGCTTCTGAGTCATTGTTCCAGCTCAATCTGAGGACTCTTGATACTTGATTCCTAAGCACATTAGTTTTTATGAATAAAAACCTTTTTCATGGCTGGGCACACAAAATAATAAGTAAAAATCTAAAAATTGAAGTTAAACTTCTCCACTTTGTTTTGTGTTTTATTTTTATAACTGACTGTTTGGAAGAGACCAGGATTTGTCTCATTGTTGTTTCTGTTCCTCCTCTTCCTCCTCCTCCTCCTCTTCTTCTTCTCTCAATTGTTTCTTCTTCTTCTTCCTCTTCTTCTTCCTCTTCTTCTTCTCCTCCTCCTCCTCCTTCTCCTCCTCCTCCTCCTTCTCCTCCTCCTCTTCCTCCTTCTCCTCCAACTTCTTAAATTGCTTTGGGGAGAATACTGAACAGCTGATGTGGCTTCATTATATCAGAGGGACTTAATGTGAGGTTTTTCCATTAAGGGTTGGAGTAGTGATTATGAAGGTGCATTTCCCCTTTGTAATGAGTGGGACCTTTTGGTCGCTACTTGAATTTTATATGAGTTCCCAGAACATCTGTTTAGCTGGTCCAGATTGCAAGACACTAAGAATATCTACACCTGAATGTTCTTTCTTGTCTCTCTATGTAGCAAATTGCACAGAGTTTAAAAGATGAGCAAAAGAAGGCATCCTCAGAAGCTTCCTTTTCAGATGTTCGGTTAGAAGAAGGAGAGTCCAACAGTTTAACAAAATCTGGTATGTTATAATGTCTTAACTTCTGGCATTTATTCATTAAGCTAATAAACCTTATTGAGGACTGTGTCTCTGGCATAAAAAAGAAAAAGCTGTGCTTTCATACTTTCTAGGGACAGATCTGTAATCTCAAATGTAAATCAGTAGAGTGAAATACTAATGGGATATACTGGATGCTCCTAGACCATGAAGAGCTTTGGGTACAGACACTGGGAAGGGCATATGCTGAGTGCTGGGGGTGGGGTCAGTGTGAGATGTGTTGTCTGGAAGCTGGAGTGTTTTTATGGAGTGTGAGAAAGTCAGGTAAAGCTGGGTGGTACCACCCCTGGACAGGTGGTCTTGACTTGTATAAGAAAGCAGGCAGAGGAAACCATGGGGAGCAAGTCAGTAAGCAGCAGCCCTCTATGCCCTCCTCTACAGTTCCCGGCTCCAAGGTATCTGCCTTGAGCTCTTGCCCTGGCTTCCTTCAGTGATGGACCATGGCCTGGAAGTTGTAAGATCACACAAGCCCTTTCTTCCCCTAAGTTGGTTTTGGTTGGTGTATTATAGCAACAAAGAAGCCAACTCGAACAGGGATCTAGAGCTGTGCCTCCAGTATGCAGCCACCCTCCACTGAGCATGTGGAGTCTGGATAGTGTTTCCAGCTGTGACAAGTGCATGCAGTGTGGCACAGACATATTCAATGCGTACCAGTACCAGTGACGTAGCATGACTAAAGAACGGAAAATACTGTTAGTAATTTTTACGTTAGTTATATTTTAAATTGATATTTGAAATTTATTGGATTAAATAAACATTAAAATTTCATTTGTTTTTCCTTTTTTATGGTGGCATTTTTAATGTGCCACATTTATGACTTGTGTTATAATTCTATTGGCAAGCACTGTTCTTGAGCTAGAGTAGGAGGGCTGGTTTAGAGATAAAGTCCGAGGCGTGGATAATGCTGTGAGTTTGTGGATAAGCCCAGGGCAGAGTCTAGCCATTATACAGAAGTCTGGGGGGAGATGCTGGCAGTGCCAATGTTAAGGAGCTAATGGGGGCAGAGAAGTGAACTGAGGAGGAGCAGGCAAGTGTGGCGGAAGGCAGGGAGGCGTTGACAGTTGAGAACGATGAGCTCATTAGAGGAGGGACATTGCGGTAGTGCAGGATAATGGGAGGAAGAAGAGGATCTGAGAGGGCATAAGAGTATAATTCCAAGAAGGTAATATGAAAAGTAAAGAGCGTTTGTGGGAGAGTCTGTGAGGATTAAAAACCTTGATGCTAAGGAGGTCAAGTGTACACGTCGTCTGCATGGGCCAGCATTAGGAGAAAGGAACAGGAGCTTGAGAGCATGGGGAGCAGAAGACAGTGTAATCATTCCGTAGTTCTCAAGTGTTTGGAAAGTGAGAGAATGAGAACCCTCCAAGAGGAAGGCTTGAAATGCGTGAATGGTGGCCTGGCAGAGTGGTGAGGAGACTTTTGTGTGGAGAGGAGCACAGGCTTCCTTTCTCTGTAGACGAGTGAAGGCAGGGGAGGCCCAGACTGATGGTGAGGGTGATGGTGGAGGACATGCCGGGGACCATAGGAGCTGTCCTGCCAAGGCGGCCCTGCCAGGAGATACTCCCCTGCTAAGTCAAATAGGTCGTGAAAAGTGAGCAAACAGGCTGGCTGCAGCTTCAGAGTGTCTTACTTGATTCATTTTAGTTGCTTATGTGGAAGTAGGGGTCCTGCAGACAGTAGACGCTTCAACACAAGCCTCAGCCGGGTGGCACACACCTTTAATGCCAGCATGTGGGAGGCAGAGACAGGCACATCACTGTGAGTTGAGGCCAGCCTGGTCTACAGAGTGAGTTCCAGGACAGCCAGGGTTACAACAGAGAAACCCGGTCTCAAAAAACCAAAAAGAAAGAAAGAAAAAGAAAAGAAATAGTATTTTCAACATTACCAATTCATCATATATACTTTTATTCGTTTATAATTGAAAAAAATATATAGAGAAGTGAAAAGAAACAAAATGAGCAACGTATGTACCGCTTTTTGGGGAGGGTCTTACTGTCTTGAACGCTTGACAATTCTCCATCAGCCTCAAGTGCTGGCATTAAAGCTACGTGCCACCATACCAGGCAGCCAAACACTTAAATTGTTGGTATCCTTGCTTGGCACTTTGCTCTCGAGTAGATTTGCCTTTCTTCAGAATGAAGACATCTCTTTTGTAACCACAAGTTATTACCGTGCTAAAAATGTAGTAGTTTCTTAAGATGTCCTTGAATAGCCCATGTGTGAGTATCATCTCTTGTCCCAGAGATGTGTACAAACTCCACCTTTGTGGTTATTTAAAATCTAGCTCTGGATACTGAAGCGACCATGGTTTTCTTGCAAAGGCGTCCTTCTGTTCAGGCATTCCCCACTGGGCAAAGACTGTTCTTTCTGACTTGTCCAACGATGGGGACAGTTCTTATCATCTGGGAGCTAATATACCAACCAGACCTGTCAAGTGATACAGTTCAGAACTGAAGGCAAGGTGCCAGGAAAGCCAGCTTTGATCCATGTTCCTGTTTAAAATTGCCATGTTTTACTAGGCCTGCTATAGGCCTGTAATCTAGCTACTTGGGAAGCTGAGACAGGAGGATAGCGAGTTGAAGACCTTGAACTTCAAGCTAGTTTAGGGCAGCCTGAACAACTTAGCAAGTTCCTATCTCAGAATTTAAAAAGTATATAAAAGGAGGGAAGAGATGAGATAGCTCAGTGGTAGAGCGCTTGCCCAGTATGTGTGAGGCCCTGGGTTCAGTCCCTGTACTGAAAAAACAATTACTTTCTTGTCATTCTCCTACCTCCATTGGTGCCTCCTGCATATAGATCTGCTTTCTAGAATCTGGTTGTGTTCCAGAGTACACTCTTGATTTATTTCATACAGATTATTGATCATAGGGTTCAGTGTACTGAGCATATATGTATATATGTATGGCCAGAATGTGTATGCTCATGTGTACTCCAGTTTTTCTCAGTCTTATTCCTTATCTGTCACTGATTTAGACTTCCTAGGGTATTCTTGATTAAAGAGGAGTGGGGGAAATTGATGTTTTCCAGCTATTTATAGCCACTGAGAATAGTTATCACTGCCATGTAAATTACTGTATGATAGGTACCCACATGCCTGGAATATATGTTCTTTTTCCATTTGGGTTTTAGGTTCAACAGACTCCCTCAATCCTAGACCACAGACCACGATTTCTCCGGCAGATCTTCACGGGATGTGGTATCCCACAGTTCGAAGAACGCTTGTCTGTCTCTCCAAACTGTATAGATGCATAGATGTAAGTGTGTGAATTCTTTTATCTTTACTGCAAATTGCTTATTCTAGAATTTGCTTGGAATACTTTTAAGTTTTAATTTACTTTAAGAACTTGATACAGTAGTTGTGACTTTTAGATATGGTAGTAACTTGAAGATTGATCTAATTTAGAGTTTTATCTTAAAACTTAAGTTTTAAATGTGTATTTGATTAGTCTCTTTCTGAGGACCAAAGCTGGAATTTTCATCATTTTTCAAAGGAGTCCCTGACCACAAATAAATTTAAAACTCTTGCCGAATTTGTCTGCTTTAGTTTGTGTGTGAAGGAAAGAGATACAGGAATGTAGAATGGTGCATTAGGTGCCACCTTGGCATAACATTTAGTGTTAAATGTAGCCACTGTCATCTGTTTTTTGTTGTTGAGACAGGGTCTTGCTAGGTAGCTAGCTTGAGTTGACCTCAAACCTGCAGATCCCTCTGCTGCAGCTCCCTGTGCTGGCATTTCAGGTGGGCACCACCATGCCAAATCCCTGTAAATCCGGTTTTGCATTGACTTTCAGCCCGCATCCTTAACAAATAGTGTAGAGTGAAGCTTTGCCAGGGAAAAGCCCCTCCCCCGTGTGGTTGTATGCCATTTGGACTTCTGGGAACAATTGGAGGGGATAAAAGAGGGCAGTGGAAGTCAGTTAGACAATTAGAGAAATTGGAAGCTTAGAATCAGAGCTAAGAATTGTTGCATAGAGAAGCAGGCAAAAATAAGGATAGATAAATTGAACTAATTGGGTTTTTTTTTTTTTTTTAAAAGTTACAATTTAGATCTCAGTAACTGCTGTGCTGGGAGAAGCTAAACCACAGTGGGAGTTAGTTCAGAGTTAGTTCAGTTCCCCAGACATAGGAAGATTCAGACAGCCAGAGAAAAGTCCTGTAGAGATTTCTCCTTCCTTCCTATTCTTTCCTTTCCTCCCTAATCCTATGACCTAACTGAGGTTTTAAAGGTTACAAGTTAGAAATCTAGCAGCTGGGAACAGAGGGGTGGAATCAAGTAGCCTGAGAGAAAAAATGTTACGTTTTAGAGACACTTTAAATATGTTCTGAGCCCAGATTCAAACGGCAAACAGCCAAGGAACCCATATCCTTGTTTTTAAAAAAATACCCTTTACATTTTGAAAGGTATCTACAAAAACCCATAAGCAACAAAGCCAAATATTTAATATAATATCATTTAGTTACAAAATAGTGTGAGATTGCCTGTGTTCCAAGCCATGAACTAAGTTTAGTTACTTGAGTTAGTAGAATTTGTTTTAAAAGTACCTTTTTAGACTGTGCATGGGTTTTGGGCAACAGTTATTTTAAGCATTCTGACTTAATGTTATGGTTGCCGTTTCCTGCAATAGCAGATTTAGCTATATATTTGCTAGTCAGTGCTTTACTGACTAGCAAATATATAGCTTTTATAGTTTTATAAGTAAAATAGTTTTATAAATTTGTGGTTTTAACTATTTATTAATTGATTGCTGTACTCCTACTTGCATGTGAAGAGAAGTGATTGCATCCAGTAGTCATGCAGCAAGTTGTCAGGACCCTACTACTTTTTAAAGAATATGACTCAAAAGGAGTAGGCATGTATAGTCTCTGTATGCTTTGTGTGGTACACATCTTTACATGAGTCTAGTATTCAGGAGGCTGAGGAAGGAGAGTTTAGAGTTTGAGGCCAGTCTGCACTGTATAGCAAGTTCTAGCCCACTACATGAGACCACTCTGCAGGGGACACTCTGTGAGGTTAACCCTGCCTGCCTAATTGATCCTTGTTCCTCCCAGAGGCCAGCACAGTGCTGGCCATTAGTAGGTACTAATGTGTTTAGAAAAGGATACATAAGCATTTCGAGACATGAATGCACATTACAGAACCATGTGGCAGCCCAGAAAGGCTGAATAGGCATAGAAAATTTGAGGGAAATGGTTCAAGTATTAAATTAATCCAGTGATGAAGGGAAGTAAACTTTGTCCTTTGCTTTTATGATCTTGCATCTTGTTTTGCGTACTGCCACGGGCTGATGTTTCTCTCTTCTTCCACCAGAGGGCGGTGTTCCAAGGCTTATCACAGGAAGCATTGTCTGCCTGCATACAGTCCCTGCTAGGAGCATCAGAGTCTATCAGCAAAAACAAGGTTTGAAACGTTAGGTGAAATTTTATTACCTATAATAATATTGTACAATATGTAATTTATTTAGAGGCACAGAGATTGAAAGCCACATAGCAATAAGCTTTATTTGTTTAGTAATAGTGAATTTTGAGACTCTGGTATTTCGTTGTAGTGCTCACTTAAGACTGCACTAAGAGGTCTGACTTTGCCAACGTGCCGGAAATGGTACTGAGTGTCTAGTGCTATAGGATAAAGACTTCTTGTTACTGCCTTAGTGACTGAGGAAATGACACTGCTATTTCCCTAGAATATCAAGAAAGTATGTTCAAGGAAATAGCAGTTCATCATCCCTACAGTATTTTAAAAAGTCGAATGGCCTTACCTGGAGGAAACCATCCAGGTAGCTTTAAGGATAGGCAGTTACAGGCCTTGTATGTGTGACTGCATGGTTTAAGATTTGTAATCAGCACAGGCTCATGGGATGGAAGCCTCTGGTGTGTGCTTCTTCCAGAAAGTTGAGCATGGCAGCCATGTTGCCTTCCTAGGCTCTCTCTAGGATCCTGTGGCCTGCAGAGGGCACTCTGAGGGCTACTTGTAGCCAGACTCTCATTATCTGCAGTGTCCAAGCCCTGTGAATTCCAGATGTACAAACTCAATTTCTAACTCCAAAACTGTAGATAGTTGAGAAAAGCCTCCTGATCAAAGAATCTGGTATCTTGTTGCCAGAAAAGCTTTGTCTTTGTGACTGTTTATCCATTTGTGCATGGCTTTGAGAGAGGATTTCCACATAGAGATAAAAGGAGCATGGAAAAACAAGTTCCAGATAGGTAGAGCTAAGTTTTAAATAATATTTGCAAGTCTCATCTCTCACATTTTTGTGATTGGTGAAATTCAGAACGCATGCCTCGTACCACTGGGGAGATGGTAACTAAAGTGGGACATGTTCTGTGTGATGGATATTGCAAGCTGCTAAACTTAAAGACGCAGAACAACAAGTGTTACCTAAGTTTATTAAGACAAATAAAGGTGAATACAGAGTAAGATGCAGACTGTGGCTTTGTATAGCAAAAATGCCATGAAGCAGGAGAGTGACTGGTGATCTCTGTTTTTATTCCTATGCATTTATTATGCATAGATTTTATACAGTGAGTGTGTTCTCAGCTAATCAGGAGGAAAGACTGACTTAATTAAAGAGACAGTCATCCATTATGGTCTCTGTACCACTGTCTCCTATGAGCCCCCTGGGCCTTCTGACCTGTAGATCACTGATCTTTATATAGTTCTATTATAATTCATGTTATAAGTTTTTATGTGTATCTGAGGACATGGTAAGCATTGTTAGCTTATTTGTTTTTGTGGCTGAGATTGTGTAATGTTTGCCTTCCAACTAAGGCGTTTTTCTAGTTTTTTAAGGTAAACTATGATTATATACATAAATTCAACATCTAGTCTATAGTAAATTAACATATTATTTTCTTGAGTTACAACAGCTTTAATAAAGTAAGTAAAGTCTAAGTGATGTCGTTTTTGCTGTCAAAGTTGTCCTTTCACAACTAGAACAGTATTTAAAATGCACAGCACATTATATTTATTTGCTGCTGTGTTCCACAAGGCAAAGTGAGATTCCCTTACATATGTTGTTCTGATAGTGATTGTGTTTATTAGAAGTTGGTGGAAAGAGAGACTGAGACTGTTACTTTGTTTATGAATCCTTTTATACTGCTTACTAAGGATAACTTTATGTTTTCCTAAAACAAAATTCAAACTTCATTAGAATGTTTTCACAATAAAATTCTGCCTTGAGGAATAGCCTTGCTTTATTAATATAGAAACTCCTAGCATGAGGGTTGTAACTGTTATTCTGGGACTTGCTCGGAGCTTTGAGGACTCTGCTTCGGTCACAGGGCCATTGAAGACAGTCCTGAGGTGGCAGAAGGGTTTGTGTAAGGAGAGCCAGTACTCTGTTGGTAGCAGATTCCAGAATGGGATGCTAGTTAATTTTATACTTAGAGACTCCTTTTGTACTTTTGTATGTCTGATGTTTCAAAACTCCGTGGACCAAATAGGGAAAGACGTCCACTAAGAGAAACTAGAAGGTGAGAAATGAATTCAGACTCGTTCTTTGAACTTTTCAGTGCTGCTCAGTGTGGGTCTAAGGTTGGTAGAATTTTTTTTTTTTAAATCTCTGTGCCAAAAGACTTGTCTTACAACTTTTAACCTCTTCTTAGCCTCTTGTGTGGTTTGCTTTCTTGGATTCCTTACATAGAACAAATGATAATGTTCAGAGTTTGAAGCATGAATTTTCCAGAGAACTTTGACATGGGTAACCTAGAGAGAGTCCATTGTACAGAGGGTATTGACAGCTTGAGGCTGTAAATTTGCATAGATTTAATGTTGCGTGTGTTGTATATGCTTCTATTTTGATTTAATCTGTGATAATATTCATTTTTTTTTGTCTTATAATTTAGACTCAAATTGATGGACAGCTTTTTTTAATTAAGCACCTTTTGATTCTTCGAGAACAAATTGCTCCATTTCACACTGAATTCACCATTAAGGAAATTTCCCTGGACCTCAAGAAAACTAGAGGTACTTTATTGTCCTGGCTGGCACAGTTGGGTGTATTTGATCTGTCCAGGTGTGTCAGCACAGGATACAGGTTTATTTTATGTTCATCTGCAATTTCTTTTGCATGCTTTGCTTGCTAAATATGTTACTTATTCATACTAAACTGAGCTATCAGTATCCTAATTACTTCTAATTTGTTGTATTTTCTTTATGAAAGTAGCTACATCTGAACATTTCCATGTATAATACAGTTTTACCTCTCCTGGGCCCTTCCGTATATTACCGTAAACAACTATAAAATGAAAATCAGTGTAATAGATATCTATAAGAAAACAGCATGTGTTGGCAAATCGGGGTTTATGTAAGTGTCTGAGAGTCAGGTTTTGTCCCTGCCTCTTGTGTAAACTTGAATTGAAGGGTGGCTAACTTCTGTAGCCACCTTCTTCCTATGAAAAAGAGCGCAATGCTGCTGTCATGGTGCTTTCATCGGTTATTAAGGCCATTAAGGATGAAAGCGAATACAATGATAGATACATCACTGTGCGTAAGATAGCATCCAGTCGGAGATGCCTAGTGTTAAGTAAAGTGATATGAAATATGTAGAATTCTGACTCCTCTTGGGAAAAATGAGTCATTTGTCCTATTATTTGTTTCTGAATTGGAAAGGTTTTTTAAGAGATGAAAATACATGCAATCTGGGCTCTTGCACACACTATAAACATCACTTGTTTCTCTTAGAGATTTTTATAAGCTCTTTTTTTAATGATTTAATTTAATTTAACGACTTAAGTTCTTATACCTTAAGCATTCATTTGTTTAATGAATTGACTTGCCTCTTAATCTTGAAATGATTGAAGGAATAGGGACTCAAGTTATTTTCTGTGTTCCCTGACAGAAATGTAAAATACAGAATCCCAGAGATAGCAGGCTTGTAGCTCCCTTGACATTGTGCTTATCTGAGAGATGTGTTTATTAACTTAGTTGAGTTCCATGTTGGTCTTCTGATGAGTCATATCAAAGCAGTTGACCCTGGTTCTCCTGATGCTGCCATGTGACCAGAACAGTAAATGCTTTTTGGTTTTGTAAGGCCTGTGTGTATTATTCATATAATTTGCCATTTTCGTTTTACATGGGATCTATGTTTTCTGGGCTTTGCTTTTCAAGAATGCCCAATGTTTTTAAAACCATATTTGCACAAGGAGCTTCTGTCTCCAACTCCCTGGTTCATTCTCTTCTTTTGGTGTGAGGTGTGAAGATGGTACTTTTAGCCAAGTGGAGCTCGTGGCTACTGATGGCCTTTATTTGGGTGATAGGATGTAGCATGGTTGTTCACTTTCATTTCTTTTGAACCTGTAAGTTGCTGCCCCTTGGTTCTGCTCTAAGACTGCTCAGTGTGAGAAAATGAAATAGACTACGATTTTGGCAGGCTTTCTTTTCCTACTATATCGTGAAGACCATGCAATCCTACAATGTGGTAACTTGGTTCTGTTCACTGCAAACAGTCTCCTGAGTACTGACTCTGATAGAGGTTCCTTCTCATTAAGACCAGTTCAAGGCAGTACTTAACAACAATGGCATGTGCTTGCAGAACAGGGCTGGGAGCAGTGCATGCTTTGCTTTCTCCAGTCTGGCAAAACAAAGCAGTAGTCGTTTAAAAGCGGTCACTCAATAATACCTCCTATCTTCACTTTTAAGCTTCTAACCTCTCACGACTAATGGTATATCTTATTGCATTTGAACATCAATGAGACCTCAGTTAGTACTTTGAGAGATTCTAGTTAGTCTGGAGGTTAAGGGGTAAATATGTCCTCTTGGTGTTTCCTTCTTGGCTGGCACATTAGTTTATTCACTGTCATTCAAGTGGGTAAGTTTCTGTGCCAGCCAAGATCACAAAGAAGCTGGGTAAGTATGTACATTTTTATTTTTTTAATTCTACTTAACATCTAAAGGCAAAGTAGTGAAATTCTATGTATTATCCAACTTATCATTTTTTTCTATAAATCATTGTGATTAATAGTAATTTTGTGGCTGTGACTTTTGAAAATGGCCACGTGGGCATGTAGTCGTCACTGGTGCTCATCTCACTCAGCCCTCCCTGGAGGGGACCTCGTGAGGATGGATGCCTCCTGGCTGGCAGCAGGAGAGAGCTAGTGTTACACAGGGCTTCTCTGTTGAAACTGTACATGTTCACTGGATGAGTAATTTTGTTTCACAGATGCAGCATTTAAAATCCTGAACCCTATGACTGTTCCGAGATTTTTTAGGCTGAATAGCAACAATGCCTTGATAGAGTTCTTGTTGGAGGTGAGAAGGAGTCTGTTTCATTGGTGGTGGGAGCTAATTGATATTCTTACGTGTCGGGTAATTTCTAGGCACATGCAAACAGAAGGAAATTGCCGTATCTTTTTCAGGGGACTCCTGAGATCAGAGAACATTACCTCGACTCTAAGAAGGATGTAGACCGACACCTGAAGTCAGCCTGTGAGCAGTTCATTCAGCAGCAGACCAAGCTGTTTGTAGAGCAGCTGGAGGAATTTATGACAAAGGTGCAGACTTTCTAGAGTCCCTTTTTTCTTTCCTGGTTTCCTTTTGAATTGTAAAAACTCTTACTGTGTCTTTCTAGGAAAGTTCCCTTATCACAAAAGCTGGTTTGCAGCTATGCACTTGGTCTTAGGCAAAAGGCTGAGAAATGGTTTGCAGCTCTGTATGTAAGCTTAGCAGCATGTAGTTTTGAAGAACAGACACTGCAAAGCTGGTTATAGCTGACCTCTGTCTGCTTGGTGTGATTTAGTATCTACATTGTGGCTGGGACTCTCAGTTTGCTGAAATGTCTCTCGTTCTTGTTCGGGGTCTGTGTGGCAGCAGTCACAGTATAGACACACATACACACACATCTTTTTTTTTTCTGAAGGCTGGCCTTGAATCTCTGATGTAGCCATGGATGACCTTGAATTTCTAACCCTCCTGCCAGTATTTCCCAAATACTCAGCTCAGATTGCAGTCATGTGCTACTACACCTATTATACAACTCACGCCTATTGTGTGCTAGAGCAAGCGCTCTACCAACTGACCAGTGTCTGTAGTTCTGATTGTAGATTTGAATGTGTGCCATTTGAATATAAGCCTCTTTAACAGTGTGTTCTTGGCTTGCTTCTGTGTTCAAGCTCATTTGAAAAAAAATGTAAATATAGGTTGGCACAACAAAACAAACCGTGTTTGTACATAGAGGACATTTTTAGCTTTATGGAGACTTGTTTTTGAGTCTGACTGTAGATGTGGGTCCAGCCCCTTTAGAAGATCTAGATTGTTCCCTTCACAAGCTGCAGATCAGCCTTTGCTTGTGCAGTTCTTTCCTGAGCCCTCTGTTTAGATGCTTCATTTTCCTGAACTCTTCTTACCATGTCCCTGGCACTCAGAGTTAGGGGAGTGGCTTATTTCAAAGATGGAGAAACAAAGTTTTGACTCATCAGTTATCTGTGGGATATTGTAGTTGTTAGGCACTGTGTGACTCAGCAAGGAGACAAGGAGGCATATTCATAGGCTCAAACCCTGCTAGACCTTAGCAGAGGGAACCACCATCACGGCAAGAGCCGTTCTGGACAGTAGAACCCCGAGCATCTGAGCTCAGGTGTTTTTATTGATTCAGAATTCCTCAGGTGCAGATCATAAGCAATCAAACATCCCCCACAGAAATCCAATACCTGCAGACAATATAAAATGCCAAGGCCTAGGATAGTCCCTCACCCAACAGTGCATAAAAAACATTTTAAACATAACTAAAAATAAACTTCTACAACAGGATATACCTTTCTGTATCTTGTTTAACTGGTTCCTTCCTGATTTTCGATCTGATAGTAGTCTTTCCTGAGAAAAACAAAGTACTGAGATACACACACACACACACACACAAACACACATGCTATATCAAATATAATACTAATATATATTCATATATAAGAATATATAACACAATTTATATTATATATAAAATATAAATATACACACATACACACACATATATATGCATATGGCACAATATATGCACACACACATATGTGTGTGTGTGTGTGTGTGTGTGTATATCTGTATCTATCTATCTATATACATATATATATTTTTTTTCCTTCTGGCTCATTTTCTGCCTGTCCTGTCTTGTTGATGTAATAGAATACACTACTTAAGGGAAGAAGTTTAAGGTCACAGTCCATTATGGCAGGGGAGTCATCGCACCAGGAGCCTTGAGGCAGCTGGTCACATTGTATCTGCAGTCAAAGAAGCAGAGAGTGAGGAATGCTTGTGCTCAGCCCTCTCTTTTTTTTATATAGCTCAGGATCCTAACCAGTGCATGCTACCATCCACAGTGAGCAGGTCTTTCCATGTCAGTTAACCCAGTCAAGATAATCCCTCACAGGCATGTCCAGAGGCCAGTCTCCCAAGTGATTCTAGACTCCATCAAGTTGACAAGTAAAAATAACCACCACATTGCCTCTGACAAAACAACCTATTCTCAAAAAATTTAGATGACCCAAGACAATCCAGTAGATGTAAATGTTGAGATAGATGTATTTATGAAAACATTTGGTTCAGATTATTTTCTTTGAGGCTTTAAAATCTGCAATACATTTTTCTTGTTCATGTATACATGTTGCTTGAAACTATTACTTTTGAGTTGTGGTAGTGTAGAAAAAGTGCATGACTTGGAGTTGTGCAGGCTGGACCTGGGCCTTTGTCTGCCTCCAACCCTGAAACCACCAGCAGATGTCTTCCAGTCTCCTCTTTGAACCTCTTTGTTGAGAGCTACAGCATCTATCTGCCCCAGCTGAGGCTGTTGTGAGGACTACATAAGCTTGGATGAGGATTTTGTGATCATAAAGTTCCTCAGAAAAGCTGTAGTAGAAGGAGACAGAAGTGAACTAAAGATTTTGCTTCAGCAAAGTGTAAATCAGGACATTTTGAAGGGAGCATATTTCAGGTTGTGGCTGAGCTATAGTATTTCCTTCTGGTGGAGCCGGTCTGTGCTAAACTCTTGTGTAAAAGCTTTTCGTTCTTTTAATGTTTTATAAAATTTTGCAAGTTTATTTTTATCATTCTGCCTGAAGTGTTTTTAGTTTCCTTGGTAGCTATAAATGAAGATTTTTCTTGATGTAGTGCATATAGTAGAATTTGGCCTTATAAATTTAATTTGCATTCAAGGATTTGTTACCTGGTAGGGAACTCAAGATGGAAATGACATCAACATTAAAGGGCTTAGAGCAGTGAGGCAGGGAGAACATGGGTCTGCACTAGTCTCCAGGCTCTGTAAGATTTGTGGCCAGTTGAAGGAAAATCTTCTTCCCTTTCTGTCTCTGGTCTTCTTTATTAGCAGGGCTTACTTTTGCAGATCTGGGAGAACTTTGGAAGAAATGATCTTGATTTGACTTAAAGAGAAGTAAATGATGCAGATACTAAACAGGATAGATATATAGAAGTCTTTCTGTTTTTGAAACCAACAACTTGGCCATGCATGGTGGCACACATTGAGGATGTGGTAGTTTGAATGAGAATGGCCCTTATAGGCTCATATATTTGAATGCGTAGCCACCAGGGAGTGGTATCATTTGAAAGGATTAGAAGGATTAGGAGCTGTGGGCTTGTTGGGTAGATACAGCCTTGTAGATCGAAGTGTGTTGCTGTGGGTAGGTTTCGAGGTTTCAAAAGGCCACACCAGGCCTAGTGTCTCACTCTCTCTCCCTGGTGCCTGTGGATCAGATGTAGCTCTCAGCTACCCTCCAGCACAATCTCTAACTGCCTGCCACCATGATGAAATGGATTAACCCTCTGAAACTATTAGCAAGCTCCCAATTAAATGCTTTCTTCTATAAGAGTTTGTAAGAGTTGCCTTGGTCATGGTGTCTCTTCACAGTGATAAAAAAAGTGACTAAAATTGAGGAAGACTGAATTCAGTGCCAGCCTAAGCTACAGAGAAAGCTCAGGCTAGCTTGGGCTACAGAGAGAACTCAGGCCTGCCTGGGCTATATAAAGTATGACAGTGCTGTTTTTCTTTTCTTTCCCTTTTTAAAAAGCCCAAGCTATGTTATTAGAGAATTAGTGAGATCCTAGAACAATCAGGAGAGTAGTAGGCAGTGGTTATTATTAAAATAAAAGTTTTAGGGCTAGAAAAAGGTCCAGAATGTAGCTAGAAAAAAGTTAATGAACATTGTGTTTCCATTTTTACAAGTGAATACATGAGTAAGGAAAATACTGAGATACTGTACCCTAAAGGTATATTTATTTTTCTTTTAGCATTGTCTAATTTATAATAACATATGTAATTTACTTTTAATTAATTTATGTATGTACTTATTTGAGACTAGCTCTCACTGTATAGACCAGCCTGACCTAGAATTCGTCTGCCTGCCTCTGTGTCCTGAGTGCTAGGATTAAAAGTTTGTACCACTGCATCCATCCATATATAATTTAATTTTAAAAGCTGCATCTTGATAATAAAAATAAAGACGCGAAAGAAATTGAGCCCGAGGTAGAGGTGAGGTCTGCCATGAGCAGTATGCGCCAAGATTGGTTTGGAGTAGAAGTAGAAAGTAGAGACAAGGTAGAACGAGATGGAAGGTGAGCGAGACCTCAGTTAATGTTTATGTGGGGCTCTGCCTAGCCTTCATCTAAATATTTTGCCCTTATGGGAAAGCTGGAGTTGATGCTTCAGTTTTTCTAGTTTCTTGGACCTTTGTCCCATGTCTATCCATTAATAGTTCATGCTTATTCCTGTCAGGTTTCCTATCTGAACAGCTATGTTGACATATTTGTATTTATCGTCTTCTGTGCTGCTGTATCAGAATGAAGAGGACAAAAGTGGCTTCCCACTCTGTATCTTTAGCATATGTTGGCCAACTATGCCTTGTGATAATATTTGAAAATTCCCCTTTTTTTTTTCCCCACTGTCTGAGATAGGGTCTCACTATGTAGCCCAGGCTGGCCTCAGACTTTGTGCTTTATTCTTTAGCCTCCCAGAGCTGATTCTGCAGGCCCGTCTGTGTGTGTGTGTGTGTATACGTGTGTATACGTATACGTGTCTGTGCCTGTGTGTCTGGGTCTGTGTGAATGTATGCTATTTGTGTGCATTCCTGTGGAGTCCAGAAAAGGGCATTCTGTCCTGAGGAGCTGGAGTTACAGGGTCTAAACTCCAGTCATGTGGTCTCTCTAGCCTGGCTACTGTTTGTTTTAATGACATTTTCTATGACTGTGATGTGGTTAAAAAAGAATGGGAAAAGTCCTTACAGTGTGTGAGAGCATCTTGTGCAGCTGTGAGCAGCACTGTTTCAGTGATAAATGACCCAGTAATTGATGCTAGATCAATAGCACAGCAGTCCTTTTGGGAGTGACCAGTTTTTCTGGTGAAATTTCAGAGATTCCTGTCCTGAAAGGTCTCAGGCAAATGCCTGATAGGGTTATGCTGTTTTGTTTTTGTTTGTTTTTATCCCCAGAATAACACATCTCTTGAAATTACAAAAGAAGTTGTTAAAATTTTTTTTTAGCTGTGAAAGCTTGTGAGAGTTGATAGCAGCTTACTGGAATTGTGCATGTGATTACCAACGGGACTTATTTAATAGTCTTAAATGGTGCTGTGTGTCTTGGAAGCAGTCCCTGTTTATTTGCCATTGGTGAAATGAAACCTCTGCTTTTGTCTTCTTGACTAGGTGTCAGCATTAAAAACCATGGCCAGTCAGGGAGGCCCCAAGTACACCCTCTCACAGCAGCCTTGGGCACAACCAGGTATTGGGGGTTTTACTCTTGGGGTTCTCTTTTTAGGATGTTGTTAATCAGTGTCTGTATCCTCGCTGTGGCAGCTGGGACTCTGTTTCCTGCTTGCTTTGGTTACTGGATCTGGGTTAAAGCAAGATTCAGCTTGGGGCTGACAGGTCTTACTTGGCCGGCACTACTTGCACCTGTCAAATATTCATTCCAAGGATGGAAGAACTTTTGGAAGTTTACTCAATTAAAAATAAAACATGACTTACATGAAAGTGCTTTGTGCCTGCAGATTTCTGTGCACTGCTATTCCTTGGCTTTGGGCTTTAATGGGAATGCTAAGCTGCACAGAATTAAATGATGAAAGGAATGCACTTATTTTCAGCACACGAAGAAATGTTGGGCTACTACTTTCTTCCATATTTTTCTCCAAGTCACATCCTCTGTTGACAATTTAGTGTTTGAAAAGAAAAGTGTAAAAATGGAGGAGTCAGTTTGATTTGGCAGGCAGTACCGCTGCCTGGCTTGCAAATTCACTTGAGATGTTTCCAGTTACTCTCTTCCATAAATGTAAAGTTTTATGCTAAAGAGTTCTTTATTTTTTGGCAGGTGGAATGGGTGGGTCTTCAGTGTTAGGTATTATACATTTAAAATCATGGCCCTTTTGGGTTATTTTTGGCACATTTTAAAAATGGCATTTTCAGTTACCATTAACCATTAACATTAACAAAATAAATTTTGCTACATTGAAATTTCTAGTCATCCCGAGACCCGTATTTTGAAAGTAA
Source organism: Cricetomys ansorgei (assembly GCA_026225945.1). Taxonomy (NCBI): domain Eukaryota; kingdom Metazoa; phylum Chordata; class Mammalia; order Rodentia; family Nesomyidae; genus Cricetomys; species Cricetomys ansorgei. The sequence goes on along the minus strand of JAMJFZ010000713.1, from coordinate 5,766,271 downwards.
GATAATGGAGAATAGTGTGTTAGTCATGGATAAGCTGTTTCTGAGTCAGAAGCCTGCTTCTTGCTCATAATGAGAGATGCAAAGAGTGCCTTGGCTTTGATTTGGTCTTCTTTGAAGATTGGCAGCTACAGGTACCTAACCTGGAATCAGCTTTATAAATACCATTGGTGGTTGTCCATGGGGAAGAAAGCATGTCTGTTAGGTATACACTTCCTTTGAGTAAGGGCTGATACGCTCTTCTGCACACAGCATATTTCAGCAATTTGGGGAAGAAGTTACAATGGTAGTTACCTTTGAGAGAAGGACTAGTTTGTCGGTGGAAATGAGAAATGCTTTTCACTTTATAACTTTTCACAGGTCAAATTTTAATACCACATAGAATTTTTGATTGAAGCGCTCTGTCTCCAGAACTTAGTCATAAATGCTTTGGGTTAAGTTGAGGTTGAACTGAGAAGCAGCTGGCTGTCGCTTAGGAAGATGTATAAATACAGATGTATCAGTTGTTTCATTTCAAAGGTTCCTCATGTGTACACTGAGGACGTGCTTCTGCCTGTTTGTTGACCATGGTGGAGACAGTGCATCTTTTACTTCCTCCATTATTTCAAACATTTGTCCTGTATTTGAGATTGGTATCTGCCACATTTCTTAAAAATAAAGCACACTGAAAGAGTAGTATATTGTCCAAGGCAGTAAGTCTTTCATTGCCAGTGTTGCAGTTCTAACCACAGGCCGCCATTGTGCTGACTACGAGTCCTCACAGTCAGACCCTGGCCGTCCCTGGGAGCATGGCTCTTGGGGACATTCTCATGATCTTGAACTAACTTGAGCCTTTGGCTTAAGGTTTTAGTCTCTTACAGTGCTTATTTAGAAATAGAAGCTGGTTTGCATTCCCAACATTTATGTAAGTGGAACTCTGAGGCACAAAACATCTTTCCTAAAATAGATAACGCTGGTGAACAGGCATAGCATATCGAGATAGCTAAGCCCAGGGACTTAACGGTTAGCATAGCTAACTGTTCTTTCAGTTTTGGAAAGATCCTTTCTTTTGAAGTGGGACCTGTGATCTTTCTTGAGACGTATCCCAACTGTTCCATGTGGCGGGTATTGTGCACTTCATTAGTAAAGGAGTAGATGAAAGGACAGATAGGAAGAGAGCTTTCTGTTTTGCCATTTAACCTTTTTTTCTTTTCTTTTTCTAAGTGGGATCATTCACTATCTTATAAATGTATCTTCTGTCCCTTTGGCCATCTTGGAAATACGGAGTTGTTTCTTCATGATCTGTAATGAATAAAAAGCCCTTACTTCAATGTCAGAGAGATTTACCAGCCTCTTGCGGTAGATGAAGGAGAGAAGTCTGGAAACTGTTGGCCCCTCTGCCCTAAGTTCACATTCTTGGGGGATTATGTCATGAAAAACCACACTCCCAGGAGAATGAGTTATAAATTAGGATGTCAATTTGTTAACTTAAGCTAGGCAATATATCTTTTCTGGTCTTGGTGGGTACTGTATTTGGTGGCCTGTGTACCCACTTTGTGCTTACTGAAAGCTTCCAAGTCTGATTTAGTGATCCCTAAAGTATTTTAGTGATGATGGAACCAGAACCCAGTAAGGACCTGAAAAGAGCCTTCATTTCTTTAATGAAAAGCGAGCAATTCCTGAGAGCAGTGGTACTTTCCTACCATGCTTTTGGCCAAACTTCCCTCAACTAAACTTTTTTTACGTGATACAAAATTTGACTTATGAAAAGGTATAAAATGAAAAATTATTATTCTTTATCTGCAAACTAGTCCTCTCAAAGATAACCATGACTGTAGCTCCCCCTAGCCCAAATTCACATATGGACTTCAGTTATCCAGATGAGATTGTACCATCCCGCATACCACCAAACCATGATTCCTTTATTTTATTAATAAATATACTTAATGTTTCAGTTTGGTTTCCATATACTCTTTAGTGATTTATATCACATGTCTTAGCATTTGTGAATACGTAAATGGCATAATCTTTAGTAGTTAAGTGAAAGTTTATTTTCAAGTTTTCAGGATATTGTCTAACATGCCCCCAGGTTGAGCCATTTTGTACTCCCATCAGCTGATGGAGATACACTGTCCCTTAGTATCTGCTGGTTTCCATTTTGTTTGTTTGTTTTTGAGACAAGGTCTCTGAGTCTCCCAGGCTGGTTTCAAACTCATGCCCCTCCTTCCTCAGCCCCTGGAATGCTGGGTTTGTAAGCATCACAGTTATGCCTGACTTGGAGTTTTTGTTTTATTTTTTCTTCTTCTGAATATTGTAGCCAAAGGTTATACCTTTGTTTACCTATTTCTGTTTACCTATTTCTCTACACCTTTTCAAACATGGTAATCTGAATCTTTTCACCAGTATTTCACTGGTTTAATTTAAGTGTGGTTGAGCATTCTAGAAATTATGAGTTGCCTTTTCCTTTGTAGCTGTCTAGGTAATTTCCTTTCGAATGTTTCATACAGATGACTGACTATACTTACTTTCATGTAGCCTTTTCCAATGCTACACTTGGTTTGCATAGATGCTTTACTTAAAAAAAAAATCTGGAATTTATTCACTATCTGATAAGGAAGTATAAGAATGTAATAAATGGATCCAACATGTATAGGTAAACATGTTCTGAATGATCCAAGCAGAACAGCCCGAGATACCTGCATGGGAGTCGGCTCTGCACGTGGGCAGACTTGTTTCATATTAACTAACTCCTACTATTTCTCTAAAAATAACTTAAACATTTTTTTATATCTCATCTTTTACTTCCACATTCCAGAGGTACACATTATATCCCCTGTGAATGTCCTGAAGCATGCTGGGAGAGTTTTGGCTGCTTTAGCTCTTCGACTTGAAGTTTATATGTAGCATATACTTAATACTTAAGAGGGCTTGTGATTAAATTTGATAAATAACAAGACATAAAGAAGAGAGTCTTTGGGAAATAAAGAATCTTTTTTGTTGTTATTTTTTTCTATTCCCCTCTGAATTAAAATGGAAATTTTTCTTTTTCTTTTTGACACTAACAAGGGTAATTTCTTTGCAGCAAAGGTCAATGACCTCGTGGCCACTGCTTATAAGACAATAAAAATGAAGCTGCCACTGACATTGAGAAGCATGTCGCTGTACTTGTCCAATAAGGACACTGAGTTCATCTTGTTCAAGCCTGTGAGGGTGAGTGGTGTGCTGGTGTGTTGGCTGGTGACTCAAGTGTGCTTTTCTTCATGTCACTTTCTCTTTCTGTAGACACTTCAGAGTGTTACTGATGTTAATGATTTCTATGATCTTGGAAGGCTCCAGAGCCTGCACCTGTCTGCATATATCTTCTTTCTTGCTCACTTTGTCTTACATTTTTTGTTAATTTTTAAAGTAGAAATTAATAAATAAGCCAAAAAAAAAAAAAATCAGTTCCTCACATTGCACTGTGGCCCCGCACTCGGGAGAGCTGGATTTCAGGATTTATGTCCCGTTTTACTAGTGAGTAGAGGAAATAAATGGCTTGCAACAGCCACCGAGGGATTACGTGTCAGAGCAGATTTAAGACTTATAACTTCCAGTTCGTGTTGAGTTCACATCTTTACCCAAGGTATTGGTTGACTTTTTTAAAGTGCATTTTATGTGTCTTGAAACTTTATTATCTTTTGTGTAAGAAATTGCTGAAGACTTATTATTCTCTGGGGTGATAAGATATATGAGAGTTTAATGTTTCTAGGAATTATCTGATAAGTCTTCATCAAGTTGTGCTAGCATGTAAAATATTAAAGTACAAATTATATGTCTTTGGTTAACTCATAAAAATGTATTTCCTCTACTCCATTTGGCAAGAACCATGATTTAACGCTCTGAGAGTTTCTTGTTTATGCTGTGTGCATATATCCCCTGGTTGTCTGATGTGATCTTCCTCCTCTTCCTAAGAATAACATTCAGCAAGTCTTCCAGAAGCTCCATGCTCTGTTAAAGGAAGAGTTCAGCCCTGAAGATATCCAGATCATTGCGTGCCCTTCCATCGAACAGGTATCCACAGGCTAGAGGCCTGATGCCTTTAGGCCCCTTGTTTGTTTTACTTGAGCAGATAATGGGTTTGAACAAACACGATTTTTGTTTTAATTTGAAAATTTCTACATGGTTTTATTTTGATGAGTAAGAATTCAGGCTTTGAATTGTTGTCTCTGACTCTGGGTTGGGGGTGGTTTTAAAGTTTTAGATACTTGTGTAGTCCACTCTGATAATGAATGACCTGTTTGTGGAAGACTCAGTGCATCAGTTTGCTGAATCATCCTGTTTGAAACGCGCAAGTGCCTGAAATGGGAGTTATTTTAGGATTTAGAATTGACGCTGGACCTGTCTGCATTTTCTTTCTAAATTTAAAAACTTAAATTAGAGAGCCCAGTTTGTGTCAGCATTCATTTCATTAGTCAATTCAGTCAGGAAGTTTTTTTTAAATTCCTGTTGAGTATCAGGAATAACCTGGTGCTTGCAGAATAATTTATTTCCTGTCTTTAGGAGTAGAGAATCTAGGAAGTGGTCAGGCTGTTGAGAGCCTTAGTGGAGTGTGACTAGAGACCAGGGACGAGGGGTCACGAGGCCAGGTGTCGATGTTCTTACGTAATGGGGAGGAGAAAGCTGAAGGGAGAATTGTACTCTTCCTTAGTGAGATGCAGTTCACAAACCACAGAATTCTTCTGCTAACAGGCAGCGCTCAGTAGTGTTTAGTGTGTTTACAAGACGGTGTAGCCATCACCGTCCTCCGATTCTGTAATATTTTCATTACTCCCTTAAAGAACCCACTCACAATTAGTTTTCCAGCCCTCCCTTCTCCCTCAGCCTCCCCTTAGTCTTTATGGTCTTTACTCTGGGCATCTCATCACGTGTTCTGTGTCCTAACTGGCGCCTCTCCCCAGCACACCATCAACGCTCACCTCATGCATACTGCAGCTTGTGTTCTTTTAAACTTTTTTTTAGATTTTTTTTTTAAATTTTACATTATTTGTATATGTCTGTGTGTCTGTGTGGGTATGTGCAGGTGTCTGTGGAGGCCAGAAGAAGGTGGTCGGATCTCCTGGAACTGGAGTTACAAGGTGGTTGTGAGCTGCTGGATGTGGATGCTGGGAACTGAACTTGGGTCCTCTAAAAGAGCAGCAAGTGCTCTTAACCTCTGAGTCATCTCTAGTTCCCCCTCCCTCTCTTCCTTTTCTCCTTCCCTCCCTCCCTCTTTTTTTAATAGCTGTGTATGTGGATAGGTGAGGGTTATACTGGAAAAAGTTATGACTTCTAGTGTTCTACAGTCAAAACTTTATAAACTTTAAAAAGTTCTGCGCATGCATGTGTGCACACACATGAGTGTCTACAGAGGTAGATCCATAGGTGTTGGATCCCCTGGAACTGGAGCCACATGTGACCGTGAGCCACCTGATGTGGGTGCTGGGAATAGAACTCAGGTCCTCTGGAAGAGCGGTCTGTGCTGTTAGCCGCTGAATTATCTCTCTAGCCTCTAACTTCCTTTTAAAAAAATAAGTCTTTTGAAGTGTGATTGTATCACTAAATATATAATTAAGTTTACTTTTAGTATTTAGAAAGTTTTCCCCACATTGATTTAATTTTGCTTATTTTTGGTTTTTGAAATATGTTTATTACATTTATTTATTACATATTTGTGTTGGTGTGGCTGTGTGCGCCACGGCATGTGTGTGGACGTCAGAGGACAACTTAGGTGAGTTGGTCCTTCTATTGTGTGGTCCTGGGGATCAGACCTAGGTCATCAGGTTTGATGACAGGTACTTTTTCCCCACTGAACCATATTGCTGGCCTTAATTTTGCTTTTGAATTATATAAAATATCTTGTGGTTTCCAAGTTAGAATTGAAGAACATGGTAAATTTGTAGGATTCTTATTCTGTGTTTTACTGCTTTCCAGGGGGATGTTGCCTAGAGAATGTGTCTCAGAAGCAGTCAGAGTGGAGTGTGTAGTGACTCAGGGAGCTCAGTCGTGTTGAAGATTCTGAGTGTGCAGCGCACGGGAGCTGGGCTGATGGGGTGTTATGGAGGTGCTCGTCCCAGTGCTTCCTGTTACTGAGTGAAGAAGCAGTAAGCGTGGGTGAGGGTGTGAGGTTTGAGGGTGAAGGCTCAGTCAACCACAGTGGCTAGGGATCTGAATCTTAGCTGTCTGATTGTCGTCTTCTGTAGTCATCGTCTGTTGCATGGAAATAGGTGTGGCGTAGTTGGACCAGAAGATTCAGTTGTATTAGTCAGCCCCCCATCACTTGAACAAAGGAAAAGCCAGTTTGGGTCATGTTTTGGTTGATTGGCCTCATTGCTTTTGAGCCATTTGGGCAGTTGTGGTGGAAGCATGTGGTGCGGTTAAGCTTCTCTTCTTGTGGCCAAGAAGCAAAAAAGGAAGAGAAGGGAGCCTGTCTCACTTCCCAGAGGCCTGAGACTTTCTGGGCCCCATCACTTAAAAGGTCCATCACCTCTCAGCACCAAGGGGCTGAGGACCAAGCTTTGAACACTTGGGCCTTTGGCGAGTGTTCCGAACTAGACAGCAGTTCCAACATGTAGCAGAAAAGATACAGGAATGGTGTAAGAAACTCCTTTGCATTCTTTACCCCATTCTTGGCCTCTCTGTTGGCTTTAACCTCTCACTTTCTCCCCTCTGGCTCCCCTCCAGCCCTTCCTTTGAGAGGAAGTTGGGAGATGCTTGCTTGGTATTCCTGAATAGAGAAGGAAAGCTTAGGCGACTCTGTCAGTTAGAAGAGGTTCTCTAGAAACTGGACAGTTAGATGTTTGTTTTCACACAGCTAGTTTCAAGGTTTGCATTCCTGGCAGGAACAGCAGGTGGTTTTGTCTCCTCTGTCTTCTTTTTGAGGAAGCACACAGTCATAGAGGAGATGGCTGGTAACCAGAATGCAATACCATGTAGAAGGGAGTCAGGCGTTTACTACAGGTCTCCATGGCCTGAGTGGATACTACTCCTGAGTTGCCGCAGGGACTAGCTCTGGAGTCTCAGACCTCTATTACCTGTTGGCACAATGTCTGATGGACAAGTCTTATTCCCTTCTATGAGAATAACAGTGTAAAAGCCAAAACTCATGTAGCATGCCTACTCTGGCCATTAAAGGGCCAGAGGTGAAGCTCAGTCAGTAGAGTGCTTTCATCCAGGGCAGGAGGCTTTGGGTTCCATCTGTAGCACAATCTAAAACCTGTGTAGCACAAGCCAGTAACCTGAGCACTCGGGAGGGGGAGGGTCAGAAAGTCAAGGTCACCCTCAGCTACATAGAGAGTTTGAGGCTAGCCTAAACTCCATGAGACTCTGTCTTTAAAAAAAAGTCATTTAAATTCCAGTACTAAGGAAGCTGACGTAGGAGGATTTTGAGTTTAGGGCTAGCCTGGGCTGCACCTTAAATAAATAAACAAAACGAAATTGTGATTTAAAAAATTCAGCTTACAGTGGTGCTTTCCAGAACACTGGGTCGGAAAGGCGCTGTGGACGTGTGGGGCGTCTCTGCCGCCCTCGGCGTTTGTGTATTTTTTTGTCATCACCATCATGGTATGTAGGTGACTTGGGCTTGGATTTGGCAGTGGAGTGCAGTTCCCTGCAAGGCCTCCAGTGGCTGTAAAATCTCAGGCTTTTTCTTTCCTCACACTTTTGGGACTGGAGACTACTGAGAGTGAAAATCCACAGTGCAGCTAACATAGCCCTCCTTGTTTTTCAGCTGAACCTCCTGTTGTCAGTTTCTAAATAGGCCCATTGGACCACGAGTGCCAAGGTCTGTGCCATGGGAGAGGCCTGAGGAGTCCTGCAGCCTGCAGGGTGCCCAAGACCCCTACGTGGGACGGTTCGTGCGAAACACAGCTGTGCTGCTCCATGCTGCCCACAGGAGGAAACCTAAGTGAAGCAGAAGAAGATCAAAATGCCAAAGATTGACAGCAGGGGTAGCTGACTCATTGAAGTGGTCTCCAGAAATGGAGACATAGAAAAGGTGGCTGTGAGTTCACACCGAAACGTTCCTTCACACAGATTGTGCAATAGCAGCAGGTGACAGTCAGTGTAGAGGACTCCTAGGAGCACAGCCAACTGGAAAGCTGCTGGGTCGTGATTGCTCCTGTGGACACTGCAAGGCATTTATCCACCGGGCATTCCACGGTGACTGTTACTTGGAGAAATCTTCTGTATCCTAGCTCCCTGCCATTTTGAGGTTGAGTTGGGAGTAGACTGGTTGCTTCCAAGACTGAGTCCAGGACTCAGGCTGTCATATTCCTACGGGCCTGATGTGAGGCAGTTGCAAGAAGCCACGGCCTCGTGTGAGGTCCCAACCCCTCTCCTCGGACAGTGTCTTCCTCACTCGATAGATCTTCAGAGTCTCGGCACGAGTGTGAGTAGGAATTACCAGTGAAGGTGTGTTAAGTCTGGCACATCCTGGAGAGAAGGAAGCCTGCGGGGAGTGGGTTTCGTGAATGGAGCTTAGTTGCTGGCCTGCTGGCCGTGGTCCCCGTCATTCTCTGTAAAGTGAATACTCTTTGGTTGCCTGTGTTGTACTAGACACCAGCCTTCCAGGGTCTCCAGTCCCGCCACAGCTGAAAACCTAAGTTTGGCAAACACTGCCCATACCTTAAACACCACACCGTCAAAGGACTGTAGGCATCCATGAATTTCCCTACATATTCCTCTCTGAAGTTGGGGTTTGATTAGCTTTGACCTGGTGTTACAGTAGATGTAGCCTGCTTCTTGGTTCAGTTACTCAGACTGTAGTCTTGAAGGTGGGATGGTGCTGAGGGTTCTTCAGTGGAGCGGGTGACCTCTTGGTGCAGGCAGAGTGACTGGAGCAGCTTCCTGCTTAACGCTGCCTCTTGCATAGCGTGCATGTGGGTGACCCACCCTGATGCAACAGGCCACTTATTTTCAACCCAATGTAAGTTGGTGGTGGACGTTGCTTGGTAGAGCATATTACTCTATATTTTGGGAAACTCGAAGGTAAGAGGGTCCATATTTCTTCTTTGCTATGAAATGAATGAGTTAGGAAGATTATACTTACTGTTTTAAATACATGTCTAATGTGATAAACTGTAACATCCAGTTCTGTGTATCATATGTACATTTGGTATTCAAATAGCCTTTCCAAAGAAATGAGGGTGTAATTGTTGTACAGTGCTGTGATTCAGTTGCCTGCTCTATGGAGCAGGAAGTGTTCTTCAGGAGACACTGGTTCTTGTGGTTTGATTTTTTTGTTTCTGAAAACACTCAAACACCTCACCAAGTGCTGGGAAGGTGGTACTGATTCAATTTGTTTGCTGAATGAATATTTGTTAATATCTGTACAGTTTCAAGTGTTTACTTATACAGAGTGTACATACTTTGAGATAATTAATTTAAGATGCTTTATATTATTTAGCTAGAAATTGCTGTTTTTAATAAATTTTTTAAAAAAATAAAGATCTTTGCTTCCTATTTTGTTGTCATGTGTTTGTTATATCTGTGGATTCTTTAAAAATATATATTTATATGAAATACACACACACACACACACACACACACACACACACACACACACACACATATATATCCCTGAGACAGGGTTTCTCTGTTGTAACTCTGGCTGTCCTGGAACTCACTCTGTAGATCAGGCTGGCCTCGAACTCACAGAGATCAGCTTGCCCCTGCCTCTGAGATCCCTTTATCCAATTCTGCTCAATGGTAACCACCTTACAAGCTGTTGTATTTACTATAACCAGGATTTTGACAATACATGCTACTAATCTTGGCTTTCCCTGGCTTTACTGTGTGCTATCTTTGGCAAGGTGAGATGGCAAAATGAGAAAGGACAATTTTGAGATCTCTTTCTTTCTTTTTTAGGTGTCCCCCCCCCCCCCCCTTAAGATTTCTCTGTGTAGCCCTGGCAGTCCTGAAACTTGCTTTGTAGACCAGGTCGAGTCCACCTGCTTTGGCCTCCCAAGTTTAAATGTTTAAAGGTGAGTGCCACCACACCGGCTTTTGATACATCTTAATGCTTCATTAGTTAAAGATGTGTTATTTTTTGTTACTGCAACAGGTACCTGAGATAAATCAATTTACAAACACAAAACTCTCATTTTGGCTCCTAGTTTTGGCTCCTGTCATGATTTATTGATTGGAGACTGGTCCTGTTTTGTAGTCTGGACAGTAATCTACTATAGCTATTCTTGGTTTTGCACGAGTGTGTTATTAATTATATAGCAAACAAAAGTAGAATAAGTAGCAAGTAGCAGATAGAAGCTTCCAGTAATAGCAGAACATGGTTAAACCAGGCACTCATGATATCCAGCACAAACTGGACCGACCTGATTGCGAGCAAACAGGTAACATCACAGCGGGGCTTCCAACATCCAGCCAGAAATCAACCTGGCGCGCTGACCTGCGCTTTCTCTTGGTTGATGAGCTTCCAGCTTCCCCTTCCCAGGTAGGCATTTTTATACCCGGGAAATGGTTCACCATCTTGCTGTTTTTCCTCTCCCTGTCACAAGGCCAGAGGAGTCAACCTGGCTGGGCCAGCCTGACCCTGGACAGGACCTTGGGGGCTCTTGACATAAACATGCTTGAATCTGAGATGGGGCAGGGCTTGCACAGCACCTGACAGTTTACCAATACAGTGTATATTAGTCCCCATTGCTTCTGGGCCTGTGGTTAGGCCGCATGCCATGACGGGAGCATGGTACAACAAAGCTGCCCTATGCATGGCTGAGATTAAAAAAGCCACTGGTGTGGGGGTTCCATGACCCCTTCAAGGGCACACCTCTGGTCAGAAACCCACCTATTAACAATTCCATTACCTTTGAGTAGCACCATAGACTGGAGAACAAGTCTTTAACACATGCACAATTGGGAGACATTCCAGATCCAAAGTAGAGTGAAAGTTTTTTTCTTTAATTGTAAAACTGCCATTTTTCCCGAGTACTGTTAGCACAGAGGTTGCATTGAAATTAAGTAGTGTTGTAATAACAATACAAATTTCTATTTGCCCCCTGGTTTAACAACCCCAGATCTTTAAATTTTCTCCTGCTGGTACCTTATAAATAGGGCATACAGTCAGTCTTTTAAAGGGGGCTTTGGGATGTTTTCTGTTTTCTGGTTTGTCTTTTGTCTTTGCTCTAGACAGGGTGTTTCACTGTGTGTCCTGGGCAGTCTTCCTGCCTCAGTTTATGTGGAGATGGGATTATAGGTGTGTGCCAGCACCCCTTGCTTCTGAGATGGAAGAGGGAGGGAGGCCTTCTGAAAAGAGTGGAGCTGGTAGAAACCAGCGCACCAGCATCTGTTTATACAATTATCTAACAAATATCCATTCCCCTTTAAAAAATACAAGTTAAAAAGGACATTTTCCAGCGGGGTGGTGGTGGTGCACGCTTTTAATCCCAGCACTTGGGAGGCAGAGATAGGAGGATCTCTGTGAGGTAGAGGCCAGCCTGGTCTACAGAGTGAGTTCCAGGACAGCCAGAGTTACATACAACAGAGAAACCCTGTCTCAAACCACATCCCCCACATACATACAAAAAAAGACATTTTCCAATTGTACAAAGATGCTCACTACTAGTACTAGTCATATGTAGTTTTTGAATACTGATACAAGACATGAGGGTCTCAAATGAGCTCTCCTTCCCTAAGTGAACCAGTAAGTGTTTGGCATTAGCTTCCAGGTTTTTCCTATATATATATTTTAAGACAAATTTTCTTACCAGATTGGGCTCTTTTATACACTTAATTGAGTTTTAATTAGTGTGTGGAACTACACATTTATTTGATGAAGTGTTTTCAAGTTGTACTTAAAACATTTTGCTCTTAAATATTTTAGCATTTATCTCTTAATAAGAATATTCTTTTAGAAGTCCCAGTATTATCACATCTAAAAAACCAAATTAACTGTCTAATATGTAGTCAGTCTATTTCTCAACTCCTCACTGCTCTTTTATACTTTTACAGTTTTTTCATTTGTTTGTTTGGTTTTGTTTGTATTTTGAGACAGGGTTTCTCTGTTGTAACTCTGGCTGTCCCGGAACTCACTCTGTAGACCAGGCTGGCCTCGAACTTGCCTCCCGAGTGCTGGGATTAAAGGCATGCACCACCACTGCCTGGCTCTACAGGTTTTTTAAAGTCTGCATTTACACATTTTACGTGGTTGTCACTTCTCTTCAGTCCCCTCTCTTTCTTTTGTGCATGCCTGTGTGAGGTATGCAGACATGTGTATGCAGGTGTTTGCATGCACGTGTATAGGCCTGAACTTGATACCAGAAGCCTTCCTTGATCACTCTCCATCTTATATCTTGAGACAGGGTCTCCTACTTGAACTAGAGCTCTCTGATTTGCGTAATCTAGCCAACCAGCTTGCCTCAGGGATCCCCTTCCTGCCTCCTAAGTGCTGGCGTTATAGTTGGGCCATGACATCAGCTCCTCATTTATTTGAATGCTAGAGATCTGGTTAGCGTTTTACCTGCTGAACCATCTCCCTGCCCCTCTTCAGTTCCTGTTGATTTGACCACTGTCAACTTTTCTGGTGACCAATTCTTTCTTTTCCTCCTTCCCTCCCTCCCTTCCTCCCTCCCTCCCTCCCTTCCTCCCTTTCTTCCTTCTGTTTTCTTTTATTGAAATATTTGTTTTAAAGAGGCTAGCTATCTTATATAATGAACCAAAGCCTGGATTTTCCTGAGATTTCCCATTAGTAAATTAGATATTCTATAAAGTTACATTATATACGGTCTTCCCAAATACATGAAATGTTTGTCAAGGCAGACATGCCCTTGGCCATAAAAAACAACACCTCTTCCAAAACAAACAAACAACAAACAGCAAGTTGCCAGGATGATCTACAGCAGTAGTCTGAGCAGAGGTGATGGCATTGTACCTCCAGTCTTTACAGGGGACAGAGGCAATGTATGAAGACCTTGAGATTGTCCTGACAAGTGTGTTAGGACCCTGATGTAATGTAGTGTAGTGTAGTGTAATGTAATGTAGTGTAATGTAATGTAATGTAATGTAATGTAAAAGGAGGAATTATTTTGGTCATGGCTTCATTCCAGGCTTGCTTGGTCTTGTCCCTTTGGGCTTTGGTAGGCTGAGTGTCATTCATCAAGGAAGTAAGGAGAGAAGGCTCCAGGGCCCCAGTATCTCTTTAGAGGACATGCCCAGTTACCCAACTTTCTTGCACTGGAACTTCTGGAAAGTCTCTCTACCTTCTATCAGTGCATCAGGCTGGGGACCAAGCCATTGATACAGTTAAGGGTAGGACAAGGGTGGCATTTAAGATCCAAAGCACAGCAGTATGGGGTTCTACGTACATGGAGCACAGGTGTAGTGCCAACAAGTCACCAGAACGAGGCTGGTGTGTAGAGGGAGGGTCAACACAGTGCCATATTTGTCACCACTCACTACCTTGCAACAGTGTTCTGTTTCTGCAATGACACCACTCACCGACAAGGTGTGAGTCTCTCCGATGTGCCTATGTGGCACCTCTGAGAGCCTTCTTTCTCTAGCTCCACTTCAGCTGCTCAGGTGATTGTTTGGGGGTGGTGACACTTGGCGGAAGGTGGGTGGGGAAATCCTCAGGGGACTAGGTCACAGAGGTGCTCTTGGGTGTCACAGATCACATTAGAGAATGGCTAGTTGCCAGGCTGGGCTCAGAAGGTATCTGGTTTTCTTGGTTGAGCCTGGGGCTAAAGGCATTCTGGGAAGAACAGGTGGCCCGTGTCTACATAAAAGATTTTGTGTGTCAGGGCACCAAGCTCAACTCCTTTTCTACAAAATATTCTACCCCATGCCTAGGAATCATGGAGTTGTTTACTACATAGTTCTTCCATCCTCCCTAGCCACACTGGATTGGACCAAAGGCATATAATGGAAGCAGGGTGAAACAGAGACCAGTAGGTCTTTTCAAGAGTGCTCGGGAGACAGAAGCCTGTTAGCTGAGATGTACAGAAGCCTCTCTAGGACAAGTTGGGCTCCTGGGCTCTGATCCAGAGGTCACCGCCACTCTGGTTGAGTGTTTTAGCCAGGTGACACATTTCCTGCTTTGGTCTAGCTACCGAGTTGATGACTGTTACCAGTGACCCAAAGAGCCCCAGATATCTGAGGAGTGAACCCGTGGGTCCTTTGGGCCTCAGCTCAGCTTCTAGTTTAGGGAACTAAATACAAGCTAGTATTGGGTTTCTGTCTATGTTTTCTTTTGCAGAGATGGAGCTGGGTGGACAAGAGCCATCTGTGATGGGGTTAGTGTTAGTGACAGCCTTCAGGCAATGCAAAAAGAGTGGGGTCTTAGAGTGAGGGTTTCCTATTGCATTCTCAGTCTGGCATGAGCAGCAGTGTTCTGTGCTGTTCCCCAAATGTGCCAAAGCCAAGAGTAGGGTGTGACTTGTACAATGTCAGAAGCAGTTTGGCGGCTGAACCAGGCTTCCAGAGGGTCTCAGGATGGGCTGGGATGGGTGGGGGTCCTGCAGCCAAGAAGATGAAGGGCAGGAGTGTTTGGAGGGTTACCTTGAGGTTTGGGGATACTCTGAGGTAGGAATCATACAAACAACCACGTAGTTACAAGGGTGATGTCACCCCGTAGACAGGTAGCTTGTAGGATATACAGGAAGTCATTGTGCCTCTCTGGGTACTACCAATGCCGCAGAGTCATATGAGACGGAGCCTGAATGGTGCTTTGTACAAGCTCATGGCACAGGCTTGGTAAGTGGTAATTACAATCATAACAAAAAAGCCAAGCTAGCAGTAATTGCTGTGATGCTCACCATGTGGATGCTCACTGTGAGGAATACTACCTGAACAAACGAATTCAGTGTTCTCGACTCTGTCACAGCAGGAACGATTTCTAAGCCCATTTTACAGATGGAGAAACCGAGGCATAAAACTGCTTGCCCAAAGATATACAGATAATGATGGAGAGAGCTTGGTGGTCTTTGTGTTGCGTGAAAACAAGCACTGACAGTCATGGAAGAAATTCTGTACAGTAGGGACAGGAGCAAGGGGACCCATGGTGACTAGTGTTACTTACTGAGATGATTAATGTGTCTCCAAGTGGTTAGGTGAGGGCTGGTCACTAAGCCTTCTCTGTGCCCAGCCACAAATTCTGTTTACCTCCCCCCCAAAAAAAAACAACAAATTTTTATCCCCAACAAATTTGGTGCGACAGGTCCTGAACTACAAGCCGACTCTCAAAGACATAAACAGGTCTTTGTGGGATTCCCTGCAGCTCCCAACATCTCCCCCTTCACAAGACATGGAGTGGAGGCCTGAGACAATTTGGTGGCTCCCCTAAAACCAGATTCGAGATTTCCTTGTACTGAGGTCCCTGAGCACCTTCTGGACGACCTCAGTGAAGGCTTCCAAATCAGACAGGGTCAGGAAACACAGGCCCCTACTTATTTTTCCCAGAAGGGCTTGGATCTTCCACGATAGTGGCTGGGGGTCTGTCTCCAGGACTGACTTCCTCTTCATGAGTTGAAGCAGTTTCGGTTCTACAAACTGTGGGAGAGTAGACGGCTGGGTGAGGACCAGTGCTTCTCAGATGCCATGCCCCCACCCAGGGCTTAGCCTCACCGTGGCTATGATGCATGTCTCTGGGACCTTCACCCTTGAGAGCAGATCCGTTTCCCCAGCCCACCATAGCCTTCTTGTTGCTCCTCAAACACCCACCTGGCCTTTTCCTGTGATCACATGACCTGCTGCTATGGGCTGACACTGCTTTCCAGCAGTACTAGAGGTGAGCCAGTCCTTGTGTCTTTGCTGTTCTGTGCTGTTTTGGGGGTGTGTGTATGAGATGAGTGCATCTGGGGAGGACCCAAGAGGATAAATCTCTCCCTTGCATCTGGACTTTAACCTCTGACAGCATTGTTGTGAGCAATTGAAGCAGTGTGCATTGACAGCACAGGTCTCTGTTCCACAGGAAATTCTTTGGGGCTTTGGTTTCCCTGGGGTATAATCCTCAGGTGCTGCCATGTTACATGATGCATGTGGATATGGCCGTATGAGAAAAAGAAAGGCAATATCTTGATTGTTGTCCTGGGTGGTTTTATGTCATCTTGACACAGGCTAAAGCCATCAGAGAGAAGGGACCCTTAAGCGAGAAAATGCCTCCATAAGGTTGGGCTGTAGTTAGACCTGTAGGGGATTTTCCTAACTAGAGATGGATGGAGGAGGGCCCAGCCCATTGTGGGTGGGGCCCATCCCTGAGCTGGCGGTCCTGGTTCTCTAAGAAAGCCATGAAGGGCAAGCCAGCTCTGTATTACACCCCACCCCGACCCCTGGCCATGGCCTCTGCATCAGCTCCTGCCTCCAGGTACCTGCTCTGTTTGAGTTCCTGTCCTGATTTCCTTTAGGTGATAATGGAAGCATAAACCAAATAAACCCTTTCCTCTCCAAGTTGCTTCTTTGCTTCTGGTGTTTCGTTGCAGTAACGGAAACCCTGAGACAATTGTCATCTTGATTGGACCGAGAATCACCTTGGAGATTATTAAAGCACACACTGTGTGTGTGATAGAGTTTTTAGATGGGGATTAATCCCTCGATGGATTCTGAACATGATGGCGTTGTTATTGGGGGTGATGAGAAGCAGAAAGGTGCAGCCTCGCTGGAGGAAGTAGATCACTGAGAGTGGGTCCTTGGGGCTATGTATCCCCCCACCCCTTCTTATGTTCCCTTTCTCTTGATTTTTGGTTGGGGGAGTAAAGACTTTACCTTGAACTTGGTGCCCATGTTTAAGTAAATCCGCCTCTGTTTGGGGGTGAAGAAACAGAAGATGACGTTGTCCTGGCCTTTTATTTGTATATGGATGTGCTTGTTGAGTTTCAAAGTGATGCACATGATAGGGGGCGCATGCACGTGCAAGGCCAGATTCCACCAGTTCCAGGCCTTCTGGCGCTTGTCTTTGGGGAAATAGTAGCCCAGGAGTTTGCTCATGCTCAACCTTGGGGGGAAGGAGATATGTCAGGCACTGCAGTGCTGGAGCCTGGGGTACAGTCCCATGTCAGAGGCCCCACCCCTTCTGACCTTCCTCCCTCTTTCCATTTTTCTCCTGGGCCCATGAGGTTTTGGTGGGTGCGCTGGATAGTTTTACATCAACTGGACACAAGCCAAAGTCATCTGAGAGGAGGGAACCTCAATTCAGAAAATACCTTCAAAGATAAACAAGTGTAGGACATTTTCTTAATTAGTTAATGATGTAGAGGCTCTGGCCCACTGTGGGTGGTGCCATCCCCTGGGCTGGTGCTGGGTGCTATAAGAAAGAGGTTGAGCAAGCCAGTAAGGAGCACCCCTCCACGACCTCTGCATCAGCTCCTGCCTCCAGGATCCTGCCCTGTTTGAGTTCCTGTCCTGGCTTCCTTCAGTGATGAACAGTGATGTGGAAGTGCAAGCCAAATAAACCCTTTCCTCCCCAACTTGCTTTTTTGGTTATGGTGTTTCATCACAGCAATTGAAACCCTAAGACAGCAGGATAGAGAGGTTCTAACAAGGAATGTCCGCCCAAGTCCAAGCTCTGTCTTCAGACTCAGTAGTGGCCTCCCTTAGCCTCACACAGCTCCACATCCTCACCAGTGTTCCCCTCCCTGCTCCCATTCTCTCATCAGCTTTGCTGTTCTCTCCCACAGAGCAGAATCTTGAGGATGGAGTCAGCTCTCACCCCAGCTTTGACCATCTCCCTGCCCTTTGGGTGTGGACAGACCTCGGATTATAGCTGCCATTCGGTGGCTTTTAGATTAACTTTATATGAGGCAGAGTAAATGTCCTAAGTAAATGTCCTAAATGTCATGCCTTTATTTATGTACAATTCAGGGAAAGAGACTGTCACTCTCTGAGTCCAAGTTTCTTCATCTCCAGGGACCAGATCCTGGATTTCTCCAAGTTCTCTTCTGGACTTAAAACTTTAGGGAGAAGTGACCCCACTGCATGTCACCAGGCAAGATTTGTGATCATTAACTGCGCTCCTTGCCTCAAGGCCCTGTGCTTCCCGTATCCAGGACCTGACTTTGCAGACAGCACGTTCTACACACATGACCTTTGGGGAAGAGCAGATAGTGCTCGGAATAAAGAAGCCAACCAGGAAATGGTATTTGAAAACCAAGGCCAGGTGGATGAGAGAAGACTTTTAGAATTAAAAGTGAATTTGGTTTTGATGAAAATAAGTTAACCCACGATAGTATGTTTCTCCCACACTGTAACCACTTCAGCAGGAACAGGAGGGTTCTGAGCACCCAGGAAAGGCTGAGGACTGCTTGCGGGGGCCTGGTAACCTTGAACTTGAAAGAGAAAGCTGTCACCGTCACCAGAACTACAGACTTAAGAGACAAGTTTGATTTTTAATGAAATATTTAGAAAATGCCCTTTGACTGTGGATCCTGAATATGATGTTTGTGTCTCTAAAGCCCCACTCCCAGGCTCCTAGAATAGAGGATCCCAGGGGTTTCTCAGGCATTTCTCATAAGCTTGGACTCTTGGGAGGCGTTCACAGGTGAAACCAGCGGCCTGTGGTCTTAGAGGCCACGATTGCTGTTTTAACTCTGGGGGATGCTCTGGCACCTTCTCTGAGGGCAGGGTCTATAACTAGTCCTTCGTGGTTCCCCTTCTCATCTTTCCAACATGCACACAACAGGAGACAGGGACCAGATTGCCACCATACAGCTGCCGCTTAGCCAAGGTGTTGGGCTCTGAAAACTCAAAACTTACCAGATTTTTCCATCCTCATCATAGAAGGTGGCATGGCCCGAGTTGGTGACAAGGCCTCGGATCCTTTTGTCTATACTGTCTTCCAGAATGATGTACGTGACCTTTGCGACTCCTTTGCAGGAGATGAGCAAAGCCAGGTTCCCCGAAGGATAGCTATAGATAGGTTGGTTAAGGCACAAGGTGTTTCTTGGGACAGACTCTCTCCCCCAGAGAAAGGTTAGGTCGTGAAGAGGACATAGTCCTCAATCAAAAACTCATACCCTTGGGGCAGGAGAGATGGCTCAGCAGTTAAGAGCACAGGATGCTCTTTCAGAGGACCTGAATGCAATTCCCAGCACCCACATGGTGGCTCACAACTGTCTGTTCCTCCAGTTCCAGGGGATCCACCATCCTCACACAGGCAAAAGACAAATGTGCATAAAATTGAAATATAAATTATTAAAAAAAACCCAAAACAAAAAAAACCCACACCCCAGGCCAGAATTGCTAACATTTTAGGTGTGAACATGAGCGTCCCTCTTCCCCAGTGGATACTATATCTGTCCTGTGCTATTAGGAAAATAAATATGGAAGATATTCCCATTGGGGTAGTCAGTTAATGTTCCATCACCTTCATGTGCCTGGGAAGAAAGACAAAACAAAACAACAACAACAACAACAACAAAACAGGCAAGAGCTGGCTGTCCTTCAGAGAAAGGTAGTCACTAGCCTGTTCAGCTCCTGAGTTTACTTGCCCTGAGAACCCATATGCTACCTTGCCTCGAACTCCTATCAACTCCCCGGGAATACTCACTCAGGTCTCAGTTGACTTGTTCGTATGAGGAGGAGGCTGAACTAGATTCACGGTGCATATGTGGGTGTCTGGGGTATGTGCAGGTAGACGGAAACTATTATTTCAACCGCCTCAGTGCTTATTGGCTGTATTAATTGCCTAGGGTTGTGATAACAAACCACAGACCGGGTCATCTAGTTCTAGAGAACTGTGTTATTGGGACTGGAGAGATGGCTTAGCAGTTAAGAGCACTGCTCTCACAGAAGGACCGGGTTCATTCCTAGCATCCACGTGGTGATTCACAACCATCTGTAACTCCGGTTCCAGGGAGTCCAATGCCCTTTTTTTAACCTCCAGCATGTGCATGGTACACATATATACATGCAGGCAAACCACTTATACACATAAATAAGTCTTTAAAAGAGGAATATATCCTCGCCATTGCAGAGGCTACACGTATGGAATGAAGGCGTGGGCCTGTGAGGAAGGCTCCTTCCGTTTCCCTCTCAGTGCTTGTGATAGGCACACATCTCCCCAGTTTCTGTGTGTTTGCATGTGGCAATCTGCGTCCTTTCTTGGCTAAGTAAGGGGGTAAGGCCCTACTCTCTCCAGTACGCCATCATCTGGACTAATTGCCTCCCCAGAGGTGCTGTTTCCAGATGAGGCAGCACGCCGTGGCACGTAGGTTAGAGCATTAACATATCCTTTTAAGGGAACACAACTCAACCCGCCACACTGGTGAATTTAGGTTTTTAAAATCTTGTTCTTGAGTTCGTCTTAGTAAATTGTATCTTTCTAGGAAATTATCATTTTATGTAAAATTTTACATTTATTGCCATACAAAGCTTGCATATGCTGTTAAAAAAAAACCCTCAACTTCCTCTGTCCTTATGTCTTCATTCTTTATATTTATACTTAAAAACTTTTTTTTTTTTCTGGATTAGTCTTGCCAGGAAGCCTGCTTGCTTTACTGTTTTTTCCCTACAGACTGGATTATGGCTTATTTATTCTGTCTGTTTGTTTGTTTGTTTTTGTTTCATGAGTTTCTCTCCTAGCTCTGGTGCTAACTATGCTAACTATTTGGATGTTTTAGCTTCTTTCTTCATGAATCTCCCCTTCTCTCTGCACTTTATGAACAAAGTGTGAGGTCCAGATTCTGTTTCAGCTGTGGCATCTCATCTTCATCTTTACTCCATCCTTAATATTTTCAAGGACCAATATGATTTCTTTTAGGACGTCAGGGTTATGGAAGTGTGCTTACGTTTGGCAGTGGGTACGGGATCTTTGGTGACATCATTACTAATTAAAATGCACTGGGGAAGAAGAAGGTAGTTTAAGTGATGTGTGCTGAGCTTTGTTTTCTGGCCTATCGGGGACCCAGTCACTGTAGATGTCCCATAGGTGTTGAGAAAGGCTATGTGTCCTCGGCGGAGTTGGTTAGGCTAATTGGAGAATGTTACCTTTAGTTGGAGGTGAGGCCAAGGGGGTGAGAGAGCTGACGTCGTGAGATTTCTAACCCTTACCACGGTCTATGTGACCTGGAGAACCCTTCCCTCTGCACATGAGTGTGGCTGGGTTGGGTTGCTTAGATTTCCCTTCCGCTGAGAGATGGAGGGCGCTGAGCACGTTTGGAGGTTGGAAGGTGCACTGTGGTGAACAATGCAGGTTTCATATTCTCTTCCACGACACCGAAAACGAAGCTACCTGAGTCATACGAACACAGTTTGTCATTTGCTCTGAGTGCACACTGGTGATGTTCCTCCCTGGACACTCAGCTGGAGTCTCTGACCCAGCTATCTTGCAGCTAAGTGGGGGTCATGTGAGTTGTCCCCAGTGATGAAGTTTAAACGTGGATTCTAGCTTCGCTTTCTGTCCAGGCAAGGAGGCACCAGAACTCTGGGATGATAAAGACCTCGGATAGAAGGGTCCAGATCTCTGAGATCATGTCATAGGAAAACTACTCAAAAGAGCTTTGAGACTGAAGTAAATGGATGTAACGTGAACAGGAAATATGTATCTATTTGTTACTTATTTTGGGAGCTATTGAGCAGTGTCCTGACTACCTAGCCTTAGTGTTCTGGATGGAGCAGATTTATGCACTTAGAGGATGCTGTGGTTTGGATCTTACATCGCAGGCATGGTCCCCAGCAGATGTCTCTACTGGGAGGTGGTGGACATTTTAGGAGTTGGGGACTTAGTTGGAAGAAATAGTTTA
Organism: Cricetomys ansorgei; assembly: GCA_026225945.1. Taxonomy (NCBI): domain Eukaryota; kingdom Metazoa; phylum Chordata; class Mammalia; order Rodentia; family Nesomyidae; genus Cricetomys; species Cricetomys ansorgei. The sequence goes on along the minus strand of JAMJFZ010000713.1, from coordinate 5,744,597 downwards.
TTGGACTCATGACCTTGGAGGTCAAGTTGAGACCTGGGCCCTTTCCTTGGCTTTTCTGCTTCCTGCTCACTGTGAAGTAGATGCTTTGCTCAGCCACGTACTTCTCCACTGTGGCATTCTGTCTCACCACAGGCCTGATGGCACAAACATTGGGAACTGAGACCTCTGAGGCCACAAATCAAAAGAAACCTTCTCTCTTAAGTTAGCAATCTCAGGCCTTTTGTTACAGTGGTAGGAAATGAACATAGCTGGTTCCTGTCTCTGTCTCCCTTGCTTACAGAAGTCCTGGAGAAAAGGCCATACGACCTTTGTACTTGTTTGCCCCACAGTTGCTGTATCCCCATCCCCAGGAATCCCCAGGGATTTCTGCTCTCCCTACTTTATATGTGCTTTTGCTTGTATGGTGCTTGGTCCAACAGCCTTGCCTCTTTGCCTAGATGCAGGAGTATGCCTTCTTTTAGCCTCTTACCTTGCTTTCTCCTGGTGACAAAGCACCAAACAATACTTTTGTGTACCAGTTCTCTCAATTGGACCATCAGCTTACAGGGGCAGGACTTCTGCCTTGTATACCCCAGTATCTCTGGCAACTGTGGCATGCGTGCTCTGAGCACGCGTTCACCAAAGGTGTACATCTCATCTCATCGGACCTCTGCTCCGATGCCTCATTTTTGAGCTTCTGCATTCATACTCAGTGACTGACACTTCAAGCATAGTTTCTACTCATGGCTTTATGATATGAGACCAGATTAAGATGCCCCGTGAAGTTTCAAAACTACACTGCATGTTGTAGAGCAGGTCAAAGCAAAGCTGAGAAATATGGACATTCCCATATCTCATCATTCCCAAGCTCCAGCCTCTCCATCAGTATCTCTCCTGAGGTAGTTTGCTTGTTACAATAAATGATCCTACTCTGACATACCATCCTTCCCCCTCCCCCGACTTCCATAGTTCACACTAAGGTCCATTTTGTGGCTATGCATTCTGTGGGTTTAGACAAACGTACAATGACATGCATCTGTCATTACGGTGTCCTTACAGAACAGCTTCATGGCCCTGAAAACCCTCCACTCTGCCTATTCCTCCTTCTCTTCCTAACCCTACAGCTCCCCATCTTTTTATGCTCCCTATAGTCTGTTGCTTCCCTAGAAAGTGAGATGGTGGGGCCATACCGTCTATTGTCTTGGAATGCTGGCCTCTTCCACGTGTGAGAGCCCTCAAGTTTCCTCTATGTCTCCTGATGGCCTGGCTGCTCACTTTTTTCTTTCTTTTCTATTTTCCCTTCCCTTCCCCTCCCTTCCCTTCCCCTCCCCTTCCCTCCTCCTTCCTTTCCTTCCCACTCCTCCCTTCTTTTATTTTCCCTTTCCTTCCTCCCTCTTTCTTTCCTTCCTCCACTTTCTCTCTCTTTTCTTCCATTTTTAACCCATCATCTCACGCTTTCCCTCCCATCCGCCTCCTTCTTTCATCAGGCCTTGGTACACAGCTCCTGCTTCTCCTGGCTCAGCCTTCTAGCTCTCCTATATGAGTGCACCACAGTCTATGTATCTATTCACCGTGCAATTGATTTTTAAAAAAAAATATCAATTATAATTTATTGCCAGGAAACTACATATTATAGCATGTAGCTTAGTAATAAAGACTTTATTTTCAATCATGTGTGTGTGGGGTGTCTGAAGAGGGCAGATCCTCAGCTCCTCAGAGCTGGGGTATGGGCAGTTGTGAGTTGCTTGATGTGAGTGTTAGGAATTAACTCAGGTCTCCATGGAAGAGCAGTCCGTGCTCTTAGCCATGTCTCCAGCCCCACTGTGCAGCTTCTTTATTTCACTCCCTCCTATCCTATTGCTCGATACAGGTCCTGCAGGGAGAAGACTCTCAACCAGGCCTATTAAAACCCTAGTCAATGTTCCAACAGCCCACACAGGCAGCTGCCTCTTGACCTATCGAGAACATTGTCTTGTTTGTGTCTGCCTCATATATTGGCCCAACAGCTTTCTGATGTCTTATGTGCCTCACCTGACCTAAAGCCAAAACCAAAAATCTGTTCATAGTGAGCACACCAACACATCGCCATCTTTACCTTCATCCTTTTCTTTGTCCATTCTGTGTGTAGTTCTAACGCCTTTTGTAAAGCAGAGACACGCCTTGCGACTGTTCTGTCCTCAGGCTTCGGGGGCTCTTGCAGGGTTGATACTTCGTATGTGATGGTGGATGTCTCTGGCAGCGTCTGATTTACTGTTTAACGAACGTACAATTGCTTTCAGTAGGGTGACTGTATCAGTTACGCTATTGGTGGGGGAAGAAGAATTAAGCTAAGCTCTACCTGTCAAGGTGCTACAGGCTTTGAGGGCTCAGACACTCCCTAGCTAAGGGGGGGGGTGGATAATGAGGGAAATGGGGGAGCAAGGTCTTTGAAAATGGAAAGGAGAGAGCTGAGATCCCAGCTACTTTTTCTCCATTTATTCACTCAACAAGCACCTTTATGGACCCGATGCATGCTGGCCTGGTGCTGGATGACAAGCACAGGGGTGAAGCACAGCCAGTACAGACTCGAAGATGCGGTAGTGCAGCTGCGTGCTCACTGCAGAGCAATGGGTGCAGAACTCGGCCTGGCACATGGCCGCTAAATGAAAACACAGGCTGATGAGAGGGTTAACTTAAAAAAAAGAAAGAAAGAAAAAAGGAAATGCACGTTGGATGTATTATATTAATGTAAAAGATAAATGTCTGCTAATGTGTTATTTAACGTATAGGGAAAAGCCTTTCTTTGAGGTCTGATGACTTGGGCTCTGTGGTCATTTTTACTTAAATTACATTCATAGTTTTAAATTATTTAGTCATTGGTTGAGATAGGAGCTCACGTTTCTCAGACTGGCATTGGTTTCCCGGTCTCCCTGACTCCATCTCTGGAGAGCTAGGGTTGCAGGCACACATCTCAGCTCCTAGTTTATGCAGTGCTGGGGTTTGGACCGGGATCTAGTACATGTAAGCAAGTATTCTGTCAACCGAGCCACATCCCCAGCCCATAGTTGACTTCTTACGACTTGGTTTTGGCGTTTTCTAAATAGGTTGAGTGCAGAATCATATAGTCTTTAAAAATATTCTACACAGTCTCCAGATCTTCTGTGTGTTTGGTTCACATTCTACGCAAAGCAGGTTTTATGAAGTTATCTTTTTACTGAGCATCTAACTTAGTTTTTCATGGAAACACATTTCTATATTAATCTTTTTTGTCTGTTTTAATAACAGAATTGGAGGGACAAGCTCCCTTCCCATGCTTCTTGGTGAGCTGGACATGGTGCTTGGACCCACACTGAGGACCTGCTGTCTATGGTATCATTCATGATGAGTGGCATCCCATTCATAGTGAGAAAAGGAGCCAAGCTTAATTGGGATCTGGGTGAGGGTAGGTCAGTTAAGCAAGCCTTGGGAGTCACGATTTGGGGCCAGTAAAGGCTGCCATGAGAGCTCCCAGGAGAAAGTAACCCAAGCTTCGAAGCCCAAGAGACTTCTTCAGGAAGGTGTGTCTATAACGTGGAGTGGGTGAGGGGGTCCTAGCATAAGTCCTGGGTGCTTGAAGTTGAAATGAGAATGGGTTAGTAGAGACAGTGACTTGGGCACTGCTAGACCATTAGTTTGCTTGTGCGCTCAATAAACATCCTGAGTACTAAGAACTGTCCTAAGTTTCCAGGGGGCTACCATCCCAGCTGTTTCATGTGATACATCACAGGTTATAAGAGGTACTATGAAGAGCTACGAGGCAGAGAAAGAAGGATGCCAAGTGGTATGTGCACACTGCTTCACCCTTCTTTATGAACAACTAAGGAAAATACTTCTGAGAAGGTAATGTTTAAGCAGAGTCCTGGTTGAAGAGAGGCACTGAACCATAGGGCTTTGGAGAGAAGAGTGTCTCAGGTAGAAGCCTCAGAAGATAGTGATATTTTAAAACAGGGGCCCTTGGCCCAGGTAATGATGGGGCAAAAGGCTAGGGAGGTAAAACTGAGAACCTTGTGAACTACATGAAGAAAGTGGACACCTCCTTGGAGACCATGGGGGTCCAGTGAAGAATTTTACAATTAATATGTGGAAACAATATGAAGAAAGGACTGAGAGACAGAAGGCAGGAGTCAAGGAGAATTGAATCTCAAGAAAAAGATGACGGTGTCAGAATCCAGATAACAGTGAGTGCATGGTGCCACCCAACAGAAGATCAGCTCTGCAATTTGACTGGGTATGGAGCTCAGTGGCAGATGCAAAAGAATCCGCATTTAAGCCAGTAACACACAAACACACACACACACGCACACACCAACAGCTTAGAATTTTGATGGCTTATAATATAATTTGGGTCATGTTCTCATGTGCCTTTTTATCGGAATAGAAGGTTCTGGTCAGGGGATGCTAACTCCTTTGAGGATGCGAAATAAAATACAAGGACATTTGTTCTGAAATTACTAAGAATTTCAAGAGAATGCTAGCACAGAGCCGACCTAGTTGTGACTCCCTGTCTGATGGTGTGCTAACTCAACCTTAGCTTGGAAATTAGAGTGTTCAGAGATGTGAGGAGGTATATCAGGAGTGCAGGACAATAGGTCAGACACAGGAAGCAAATGAGTAGCACCTCAGAGGTGCCTAGAGGTTTCTTTGGAACTAGTTACATCAGGACCACAAAGGAGATGTCGCTCTTTAATTAAAACCATGTTTTGTTTTTGTTTGTGTTTTGTATAGACTATTTAAACATTTTAGGCTTCAGGTATCCAAAGAAGCAGGGTGCAGGCAGACATGATGGTGATGCATTATGGCAAACCCAGCTTAATATTATCTCATTTTTCAATTAGAAGTTCTATTGGTAAGTTTTAACTGTCCAGCTTGACACAAACGAGAGTCACATGGGAAGAGAACCTTAATGAAGAATTATCTAGAACAGGTTGGCCTGTGGGCATGGCAATGGGTCGGTCTTGACTTGGGAATTGTCTTGATTGTTAGTTGATGTAGAAAGACACAGACCATTGTGGGTGCCACCATTCCCTGGACGGGTGGCTGGAACAGTATTAGAGAGGAGGGAGCTATCTGAAAGGAAACAAGTAAACAAGCAAAGACCAGACATGGGTAGAAACTGGTAGAATGGTGCTTACCGTCACGTTTTTTCATAATCCACATAATTGTTCCTCTATATTTTTCAAAATTTTTCCTCAACCTGAAAGGAATATAAATAATCTTCAAAAGTCAAGCTTAACTCATGTTTCCATAACACAATACACAGTGTGGTAGGACATCAGGGAAAGCTGGACAGAGGGCTCTGCTGTCTGACCCAGATTCCCTTCTGGTCAGTGCTCTCAAGAATTAAGAATGTCATGTGATGTCTACTCAGTGCTGCCCACATGGCCTGTAACTGATCATTGTGGTCACTTAATTGATCTTTCCATTCAAATATTTCAAAATGAATCCAGTGAGAGTCATCTTGGGGTCAGGGGCAGAGAGGGAGGTCCAAGTGTCAGGGCAGCTGTATGAGCTGAGTTCCTACAGCCTGATTTTCTATGGCTTACCTGAATCAAATGGGCATCTGGACATGGCTTGGGAAAATTAGCATTTGTCCACAAACTGGCCAGAACCTATGAAACCCTTTCAAACTCAAAACAACAACATGCAATCTCTCAGATTGCCAGATCCAGCCAGTGTAGAAATGACACCGATATCCGTGCGAGACAACAGCAAACCAGTTCCAGTAGGAAAATTTCAGTCAGGCTTAGCCAATGCATGTCCCACCCACTTCCACGATAGAGGCCTTTTACCTGTCTGTACTTATGTCAATGTACAAAGCAGAGACATTGCTTGCCTTTGCTTCCGTTTCGTGTCTCACACCCTTCTGACCTCCTACCTTGTGATCTTTGGGTATGGCAACTGGATCTCGTGTGCATCTGACTCCTGGGTGTTATCCATGTCCTTGTGTCTGGCCTGGGTTTGCTTCCTGACTCAGAGCTCCAGCCTGATCCTAGTTCAGCGCTCTTTCCTAGGTTGCAGTTGCCCTGTTGCCGCCTCTGGCCTTCCAGAACCCACAGAGCAACCGCCCGCCCTCTTCAGTTACTCACAGCGTTCCCAGCCTCTTCCTGTTTTCAACCTCCATCAGCTCGCTCAGGGGCTTGTCAACGTCCTCCTTCAGGTCATGGTGAACCACCAACTCAGTAAGTATCTCCTTATACACGGCCTGGTAGGTGATGGGAAGATCCTGCAAAAGAATCACAAAGTGAAACAGCCTGGAAATGGAGGTGGATGCTTTGTCAGTTAGTAACTTTCCTGACTCTACTTGTGCCAGGTGACGTTTTAATACATTAGTGAGAAATATTAACTGTGTTTGTGAGGCTGCAGGAGGGCTAGAAGGATTCTCTCAAAGATGTCTTCCAGGGCCAGGGCGATGGCCACCTGAGCCTGATGACCCTAGTTTGATTCCTGAAAAAAAAGGCAGATATGGTGGCCTGCATCTGTAATCCCAGCATTTGTTTGTACCCAGAAGCCTGGGAAAACTAGCATGGAGCATGATGCTGAGTGACAGCAGAAAAAGTAAAGCAAGAGAAACTCTGCTTCAGTAAGAGGAAGGCCAGAACCAGCTCCCAAGGCTTATATCTGATCTCTACACACACACACACACACACACACACACACACACACACACACACACACACACACTTCATAAACGTAAAAGGTAAAACAGAATAAAGAAACCTCCCAGCCAGGCAGCGGGGGCACACATCTTCAATCCCAGTACCGGGGAGGCAGAGGCCAGCCTGGTCTACAGAGAGAGTTCTAGGACAGCCAGGACTACACAGAGGAACCCTGTCTTGAAAAACAACAAACAAATAGACATCTCCTATTACTATCAGACCTTCTTCTTGCCAGCCCCCCATTCCCTGAAGAATTGCATCTAATATCTGTATGCTAAGGAAGTTTTGGGGAGCATAAAATCAAATTTTGACTGTAGAAATAAATGGTTAGAGACTAGAAGCATGCTTGGAGGTGGGCAGCAGGTTTTCTGCACTCTATTAACGACTGAGCTCCCGGGGATGGCTGGCTTACTTGGTGTCAAGGCTTTGTAACACGTAGTGTAAGGGGTAGCTCTGTATTTGAAGGTGCTTAAATTGTGTTCTTACTGCTTGTCTATGTGTTCATAAATGGGACCCTTCTGTCCCAGGGCTATGATGCTGACTATGACTGACACACAGGTGAATCCTTACGGTATTTCTTTCTTACATTTCTTTTGCTAGATGATGAAGGTTGTCTTCCTAGAGAGCATCAGGGACTGATCATTATCTGGTCCCATATCTTTTCGAAATTCAAGTTGCTATGGTCCTTGTTCAATGTGTGGTACTGGATTGTGTACCATTAACTTGTTAGCCTCCTACAGTAAGTGAATAACTAGCCTTAACCTTCCAAAGTTACATGCAATGTGAGGCAGTTACAGGAATATAGTTTGTGGTTTATGGTTTTTCTAGGTTAAGGGGAAGCTTAGGATTGACTAAGCTCCTCACCTCTGAATACAGCTTTTCCCTACTGCCCACACCATTGCTTCAGGGGAGTTTGAGCTTGAGGCCCTTGATACTGGCATTCCTGCCTTCCTGTTCCTGGTGACAACCCTTCCCTAGGGATGGGTGGGATGACTGCCAGGCCAGCTATCTCTCACCACACTTCACATTCCCTGTTCTGTTCATCAGAAAATACAGTGTTTACTGTAATCCTCCGAACAGTAGACCCAAACAAATGGGTTCACTCAGGTTTCTTGTCCTGTATTGGCTGTTCTGCTCCACTCTATTTAGTCAGAGTGGGGCATCGTGTGGGGGTCATTCCATTTGTTTGTTCAACCTACTGGGTGAAGCTATTCTCTTTGTGATAGTAAGTTTATTTGGCACCCCAGAGATGAGGTCTCTCATGCCCAGAGACCATCCTAGGTGAATCTCTGGTTGTTAGATAATTAAAAAAAAAGTTTGTACAGCAAGATTGTGGTGTGTGTATGTATCTTAGAAGTAAAAATAAGTAATAGTAATTAGATATAACAAGTGCATTGAGGTGTCAGGATACCACTGGAGGGTTCTAGCACCTTCTGTCTAGTTGTGCTCTAGTGGCGCAACTAGACACTAGTTGTGGGGCTCTGGGATCCCCTCAGAAGGTGCCTCAGAAGTATAGTAGCTGCCTGAGCCAGGTGGCATTCCTTATCCTAGGCTGGCTAAATTTATCTGGATATGCTTTATATCAGGTTGCTTGGAGAAGTACTAACTTGCCAGGTTATATTGCTGAGAATCACACTTTGGAAGCTGAATGTACCCAGAAAGGTCCACATGTTAAGGCTGTGTGTTCCATGATGGCAATGGACCCTTTAAGATATGGGGCTTAGTGAGAGGTTCCTTGGGCTGCTGGAGGCATGCCATCTAAAGTGGCTGTACAACCTTCATCTCCCCGAAATCCTTGCTTCTGGTTTAGTATGTGAAGGAGGCCTGAAAGGAGTGGGGCTACCCCAATCTTGGATATGAACCCCAGAACAGCGAGCCCAAATACATTTCACTTTGTGAATAGCCTCACTTAACATGTGAGTCTTTTGCCATTGTGATACAGAGCTATTGAATGTCCTGCCTGTCTTGAGAGTTTAGTGTCTGTGCCCCAGTGCTGCCTTCAAGTCAGAGGCATCCGGTCCTTGAGAAGAAAAGTGGCCCATTGCAGCTGCAGGGAGGGCTGACTCCCTGCTCAGCTCCCCTTCTCCTGTAGTTTCAGTCTAGGATCCTAGCCCAGGGAGTGGTGTCATTCACTGTTAGGGAGGGAAAGTTCCTCCCAGGCATGCCCAGTGGTTCGTCTCCTAGGTGAGTCTAGATCTCATCAAGTTGACGCTCAACACTAGCCACCATAGCCTTCATCCAACACGATGTAGCTCCTTAGAAAAGTAGATGTTGGGTGCCAAAGGAAAGACACAGAGAGAAGATGATGTGAAGTGACCGGGGAGAAGATGCTTTCTACAAGCCTAAGAGAGGCATGTGCACAGAGCTTTCCCTCACAGATCCCAGAAGGACAAGACTGTCAACATGTAGACTTTGGGCTTCTAGCCTCTAGACCTGAAAGTCAACGCCTTTCTACGGTTTAAGCCAATCACTCCTCAGGGCTTCGTTACAGGATTCTAGTAAACTAATAAAGATTCCATACCAAACTCTCCATCCAAGATCTTTCTTCTTAGGCTCAAGATGAATTATTCTTGGTGTTTAACTGGGTATCTTATAGGCACTTAGCACTCAGTATATGTCAAGTGGAAGTTTCTGACTACATTTGCAACATGCCTTTCTCCTCTTCACTTTCCCAGTCTACTGGGTGTCACTACTTCCAATGTCACGTCCCTAAACAACCAGACAATAATCACCGTTCATCCCTATTGATACTGTGGAGTTGTTTTCCTCCCTGTCCTCAGTTTCTCCATTGCAACCCACTATCTACAGAAACAGCAGAGCGTCTTTTAAAAATTCAGAATTGATTCTCAATATTGCAGGGCACCCTGGCTGGATCTCTTATATTATATTATATATGTGAATCATATATTTCAAATACACCTCAGTTATACTTTTTAAAAGATTCCTTACAGAAGCAGGAAAAAAAGATTAAAATGATTTATGAAATACTTTTTGAGCATGAAAAGACCTTTCAATAGACATAAGATGATAGCTGGTAGTCATCAGAGAAACTCTGGGTCAGTGAGACCACATAAGAATGAAAACTGAGCAACCATGCGTGGGGAAGACTACGAAGGGTTTGGAATACAAAGGCTGATAAAAACCTCCACATTGGAGGTGTTGGAGAAAGGGCTAGGTTCTTTCATATATAAAAATGCCTACAGGGCTGGAGAGACGGCTCAGTGGTTCAGATGGCTCCACAGGACCCAGGTTCGGTTCCCAGCACTCACATGGCGGCTCACAACCATCTGTAACTCCAATCCCAGGGAATCTGACTCCCACTTCTAGCCTGTGTAGGGAGCAGGCATGCACGTGGTACACAGATATTCATGCAGACAAAACACCCACACACATTAAAAAAAAAAAAAAAACTTAAAAAGAAGTCCCTACAAACCAGGAAGGAAAAGATGTAAGCAGCATAACGGGAGACTGGCCGGAAAACATGGCTGCTCACAGAAGAGACGTGAGAGGCCCACGAGCAGGAAAAGCACCCCTCATTATGGGACAGAGCAGGAAAAGCGCTCCGTTGTTATGCAATCTGAGTGCAAAAGGCAGCTGTTCACTGCTTCACTCCTTCCACCCTGCCAGGTGGGTCCCAGTGACAACCCTCATGGAGGAGCGTCTTCACAGCCTCTTGGGAAAAGGAAAGCGGCACAATTGATTTGGAAGGAGACCTGTCAGTTTTGTTTCTGTTTTGTTATAGGGGCTTTACAGTGTCACTCAGGCAGACTCAAACTCACAATCCTCTTGCTTCAACCTCTCCAGTGCTGGGATTACAGGTGTGGGTTATCACACACAGCTGTAATTACCTTTTGAGTCCAGGATGCAGATTCTCTCTTTCTCTCTCTCTCTTTCTCTCTCTCTTATTCTGTTTCTCGTGTGTGTGTGTGTGTGTGTGTGTGTGTGTGTGTGTGTGTGTGATATACTGTATATACTGGAAAAATACCCAATGAGAGGGATAGGGTACCATTTAAATAAAGGTATAAGATATGTAATGAAATACAGATTTCCAATATATTATCTAGGGAAAAGTAAGAAATAGGATGTATATTCTGGTCTCAGGGTGGCTAGTTGTGTTAAAATTTCCAGATGTGTCCATAAAGTACACTATATAATGACTATTTCTGGAAGGGAAAGAAGAGAGTTGAAAATTTACAGCCTTTTTACCATTTCAATATTTAAAAATCATGTGCACAAGGTAGCTTCAAGATTCAAAATCTAGGTTGAATCAGACTACCTAAGGCAATAAGTAAATTAGTAAGTCTGCGTTACGTGTCCTCTGGTAGCAAAGCTCCGGGGTGGTGAGGGGTTTGTGATGGGGCCCTGCTCAGCCCACTTGTCCTAAGGAATGATCTCGAAGGCTGCAAAGTATGGCCTGCTATTCCTGAGTCTCATGTAGCTACATAAAAGCCGTATCTCCTTCAGGTAGGGGACTGTAGCTCTTCACCCACTTACATCAAAGACATCGTCTTCACGTTTCTCAAAAGGCCCATTTATTATAGTGTCCAAAAAGGACCCTTGAGGGAACGTCTCCATGGCTTTCAGTTTGGGAAGGAACATCGAAAGGAATCACATTTGAAGGGAAAACCAAAAAGAAAGAGAAAAGAGAAAGAAGATTTATGACATCACCCTCATCATTTCAATAAAAAACAAACAAACAAAAAACAGGCATCAATGAAGCAAATCCATCACATTATGTAAGATTCAACATGGGGAAAATGATAAAATAGGCATGAAATGAGTAATGTCAGTGGCCCACTTAAGGGTGTTGGTTGGTCCTAGGGTCTGGTGATTGGCAGCTTGACAAAGCAACGCTTGAATGAAGTAGGTGGAGAGCAGGCAAAAGGCTAGGGACTGGGTGGCACTGCCCCGCCTCCTACTGTGGGGCTGTCCTAGAGCTGAAAGTGGACTGAAGGCTCTTAAAACCCTGGGAGCTCTCATTCTTAGAGTGGCAGGAGTTTGGCCCCTCCCCTCTGTAGCTCTGACAGGCCACAAGACAAGCAGCCTGCTCACAGCAAGGCACTGCCCCCTCCAGAGGTACACAATCTGGCAGAATTGTTTATCTGGAGTTACAACTAATCCCTTCCAGTAGGACCATAGAAGGTCTCTCCTTCTGGTCCCCCGAGAACTAAGCTGGGACGGCAACCCCCAATATGCAAGTGGGACTGCCTATCCTACCAGTGCGCTTCCAGTGGCATTCCTGGGATACAGGGACCATTTCTCTGGCTATAAATATGTAAGCCATTCCCCCAGTAAATGAGTTCGAGCCCTCTGTCATTGACTCCCAAGAATTCTACTCATTCTCATCAGCTTTCCAATCAAGGACTGATGGGTCTGCTGTAGACCCGTGCTCCAACACTGTGGTAAGACTGGAGGGCCATGTTTATACATGTTGAAAAACTGCAAAAGCACTGGATGATGCCTGATGTGGATCATGGAGAAGGTGACTGGGGAGCCAAGAGAGGAGATGGAGGGCAGGGGCTACCTGTCAGAGGTCCGTGAGGGTTGTCCAAGGGACTTTGTATTTTCAAGGGAGATTCAATCTGAATGTGATTCCAAGAACCTTGTCTAATCTCCCACCAGTCCTCTCAAATTTACTGATTTCTAGATTTGCCGATGGCTCACCATTGCTAATCAATATGGAAGGGGAACCCCAAGTCCAAAAAGTTAAAGAGCATCTACCAGAAATAGTGCGTGCATTTGCATTTCAGTGTTAGTCCTAGCCTGGTGGCTCAGGAAAAGGAGAAAGAAGGGTTTCAAGCCTTTCAGGGCCAAGGGGGCGCAGATTGAATTTTGGCACTGATAATTATAACTTTGGTCTCTCTCCTCGACTGTTGGGAAGGTCTGGCTTCTGAAGCAGGGCTTGGAAGTGGCTCTAACTGGATAATTGGGTCCCCAGGGAAAGGACAGTGGCTTGTTGCCTCAGCTTCAAACTGGGACATCCAGAGAGCCCCGGGTGCCCAGTAGGGAGGCACAGGAATGGCTTAGTTCATTTAATTCTGAGTCTTTATTGTGCATTCTTTGTGGTCCCCATCTGTTAATTTAGGGTTTAGTAGAAAAAGCCCTGACTCCTTCATGCTCCTGACAGGGGTGACTGACAGGGGTTCCTTCTGTCTGCGAACCTGATACACACACCTGCGGTTTGATCTGGACAAACTCGTGGTAACTGAGAATTCACAGGTTGCCATTTCCCCCCCACCACTACTTCCTACAGAGGCTCACATGTCACCGCCACTGGGGTGCTTGACACAGGAAGGTCGATGGTACTTCTAGTGTGATTCTAAAAACACACTGTGTTCCTACTGTAGTTTTGAAAAGCCATTTAGGAACACCCAGCAAGAATCCATGGAGGTTCAAGCAAGCACCCAGGAGTTCCTTGTGGCTGCCACCAGGGAGGAAAAGTAAACCAACGGGCACAATAGGATCCCGAGAGACCACAAGGCAAATGGAGAGGGTGAGATACTATGCTTATGAGTTGTGATGTTACTGCCTTTGGTTGTGCCAGAGATGGAGCCCCAGCCTGGCTGTGGCCTGACAGCTCAGCAGAGCCTCATCACCATGACTCCTTGTTTTAAAAGGCTTTACCAAATAATCCGGAGTTAATTGATGGAGGAAGTGAGGGTTTATTGCAAGAAGGAGGTGAGCTTGGCATGCTTGAATACTAAGCAGTGGGCTCAGCAGCCCTGGGTTCAGCGTGATCCTTAAGCTTATTAACATCACTGGGCTCCACCCACGTGTCAGCTGGAGCATTGTCAACAAGCAGTGGGCTAACTAACGAACGCTTTATCTCTAGTTAATGGTTCCTTTGGGGGTTTCCTGTGGCATCTGCTTCTGTTCTGATGAGATCATTATTCATCCCGTTGAAGGTGTACCAGGCCAGGAGCAAGAGGTGGGCCTGTCTCCTAAAGTCCGTGCTGCTCGTGATATCACTTAGCCCTCTCACAGCCCAGTCCCTTCACCTGTGCCTGAAAACAAGGAGGCTCATCTCTAGGGAGGCTCAGAGGCCATGGCTGACGTAGGCCAATGCTGATACACACACTTCCCGATAGCACGTCTTCCCCCTTCTCTGAATAAGAACAAATTTTGACTCTGCCTTATTGTAGTGCAACTCTGAGGCCTTTCTCCAGAGAATGCACACTTGAATTTGTGATGCGCGTTTGAGCCATGTAGAGTTCCCACACAGAGTCGAAACAGTGGTCCCCGATTTCCAGTGACAGAAACCTTTGCTTGGCTCAAGGTTACTCACCTCATGAGCTGTCTCCTTGGCCCATCTGCTCCCACCTTTCCAAAACCTAGGTGCAGCAAATGCCTTGCAGAGTCCGCTTAGCAGGTGCTACACACCCCGAGACCCGATCGTCTCAGCCCTGGCTCTTCACGGGTTCAGAAAATCCATCAAGCCATGGTCCAATCACTCTGGCTTGCCTTCGGTGAGGACCCTCTTCCCCTGTAGTCTCCTCATGGTCATGTCTACCCACTCACCTCTGCTCTTTCATGTGAATCCCTCTTGTCGAGGTTGTATTTGCGATTGGGCCCCATCCCTCTCTCCCATTGCAAAGTCCCATTGCCAAGGTCCTTACTGGATCCCCCATTCTTACTGCACTGGCCCCAGTAAGGCTTGTCAAGCTGTGCTGCTGAAGTTGTTGTTTGACAACAGATGAGGGGAAGGAGGGGAAAGCTATGACGAGTCCAAGGCCTGCTCTGAGCAATGGGCACCCTACCCTAGAGATTGATGAATACTTGGATGAAACTTAGACCTGTTTTTACCCCTCCATGCTTCTTGTTGGCTTAGGTTGGCGAGGCTAGGACTAGACTGGACTGGCTACTGGGACACAAATCCACAGGCTTCCCAAAAGTCTGGCTACCCGGACTATGATCCACGGATCATCAGAAGTAGCTGAGGGTCCACTAGAAAGCCAATGTTTCTCAGTCCTAGCCATTTGGAATCTGTATTCAAACAGGATTCCCATTACCAGGGAAGAGTTCTTCCGCCGAGGTCTATCTCCAACACAAATGTGTGGCACACTGACATTGGAATGGCATTTCTCCAAAACAACTGTGGCCACAGTCTAAGTAGCCTAAGTAGCTGTCTGGAGTAGCAGAGAGGTGGGGTGGGATATAAGTGGCTAGGTGTGGGTGGGTATCGAATAGGGTGTGAGTGTATATTTATCAGAATGTCTCAACCCCTGCTTTTCTGTTTGGTCCCTGAATTGTTTACTGGTGAGCATGGCTTTGGGTCACTGTTCATGTTTTGTGAACTGTGCGGATTAGGATTCTCCACCCTAAGGGTTTTTTCTCCTGTCTTTCTCTCATGGGAGCTGGCTTAGCCCTCATTAATAAGTACCCGATAAAGCGGTGAAGGACTCCTTGTGTAGGCATGCCAAGCTTCTTTTTCTACCAAGGTGACAGTGGATTAGTCTATGATGTGACATCTTACATCTTAGGAACTCAGCCCCAGCCTGGCTTTACTTTAAATGTGGGAGTTCTTCCCTGGGCCAAGGGTTTTGAATATGGAGTCAGACTTCTGGCCCTGCCCAAGATGAGCCTTTCTGCCCCCTCTGGAGACTCTTATTTTCTGTTCTGTCCTCCTTCTTCAAGAGTTTCTGGGGCTATGTGCCAGGATGTCCCCAGGATCCTCTACAGGACTTGATATAAGCCGGATTGGCAAGGGAGCCATCCCATGGGGTTGCCTTCCCATACCATAGTACTCTGCAAGGAATCTCTAAATATTAGGTTAATATGGACTCTAACTATATCTTCCCTCTTACTATAATCTTCTCTTTTCCCTGTTTTACCAGCCTCAAATGCTGAAAAGAATAGGAGACATTATTACTGGCATGTATATGGACCTTTTAATTCCTGGGGAAATCGATTTTAAAATCACCTCATAAGTATCTGAAGG
The DNA here is from genome assembly GCA_026225945.1 of Cricetomys ansorgei. Taxonomy (NCBI): domain Eukaryota; kingdom Metazoa; phylum Chordata; class Mammalia; order Rodentia; family Nesomyidae; genus Cricetomys; species Cricetomys ansorgei. The sequence goes on along the minus strand of JAMJFZ010000713.1, from coordinate 5,729,006 downwards.
GTAAGAGGTGATATGTGGTGAGATTACACACCCAGAAGTCTCCTTGGTCCACAGGAATATGGGGCCTGTAGTGTGCACTCACTAAGCACCGGACCCCTGTCTTATTTCTCCTTTCTCATTAGAATTTGGAGAGGGGTTTGTCTATTTCAATATCCTGCTCAGCGAACAAAAAATGTCATTGGGTGAAGTATGTATGGTCACGCTTTTCTTCCCACCTGCCTCCAATCATAGGTACTGTCTCCTTTCAGAATGTCCATGCCCCTGCCTCTGATTCCATGTCTTTCCTTGGTGCTATGTTCCAGGGATGATGTCTTGGCCGTGGACCTTAACTGAAGTTCCCTGGCTGAAGGAGTGCTCTCCTCCACAGGGGGTCAAGCTAATCTTGCACTTCTTACCTTCTTGTGGCTGGATTAGTAACTTCTACCATCATTTAAAATCACCACAATCATTACCTCCTGTCTGAGATCTCTTCTGTATTAATGCGAAGTCTTGTTCTTGTTTTGATCTTGATCTTAAGGGTGTTCCTGCGAAAAGATGAGAGTGGCCATTCTGATTTGGGGCTTTGCAGTGGGTCCATGTTGTATATGTGGGACCTGAGATTCTTGGCACTCAAGGGCTAAATGGAGGGAGAGGAGGGTCGAGCTACAGAGTACGGCTGCCTGACATGGATGCTCCCTTTTCCCTTCTTCCATGACTTGCTTTGAGACTTCAGCAAATGAGTGGTGTCCCCTGGGCTTCCTTCTTGTCATGCTAGCATGGCTGGAATTTGGAGGGGGTGGGGTGTTGCTCAGAGGTTTAACTCCTGCTGTGGGAACCAGAGAGCCAGGTGGCTCCGAGGCTGAGGGGGTGCACCCTGGACACTTTTGTCACAAATGCAAGGAAGCCTCTTGTGCCAGGAGACACACAGGGAACTGGTCTGCAAACAGACACAGTGAGGGGGTAGGTCTGCTGGGCTTGCACTCTGGTTTGCTGTGTTTTTCTTAGACTGTTTGCATATTTTGAGCACTCTGGTTTATGTTTTCTGAAACTTTTTTTTATCCCTGCTCCTTTTGGGGTTTTGTGACACTATCTCTTCTTCCTATTCCTCAACAGGTGTGCACTCAAGTACTGTCTCCCCAGCCCCGACACCCACACACAGGCTCACAAACCCACACACTCTTACACTGACACTCTTTTACACACACACACATTCTCTCTCTCACACACACATACACACACTCTTATACACATGTACAATATACACACACACACTCTCCCTTGTAGAATGTAGTACTCCCCCAAAGTGAACACACCATCCCAAGCTGGGGCTCTAGTGCGGGGCAGAGGACTATGCCCTCTTTTATGTAACCCTCTAGTTACACTTGGTTATGTTAACTTTTCTCATCCCATTTCCTCACTGGGATATTGTTGAATGAGAGACCCGACAGCACACAGATACCCCACCCCCGCCCCCCGACTTCTCCAGCTTATTTAGGGGATTTAACAGAGAAGGATCTGATATGAATTGACAGTATTATTTTTTTCTGACACACTCCTGGCCTATGTTTCTGCCTGTCAAGATCTAGAATCAGATTACATTATCAGATTCAGGTCGTCCACAGATAGAAATATCCTTTCCACATTTGCAAAGGTCACCCTGGGAGGAGCCCCATGGCTTTCCACTGGGGACCCAGTTGAGTCTACTCAACAGTTCCCTGGGGGCTGCTCTGTTATTGCTGGATCGTCTCAGGTCAGCATCCACTCATATGGCTCTGTCTTGTCCCCAAACACTGAGCTGCCTTTGGGCATTAAAGGCCTGATGGGATTTGGCTCTGTAGGATTATTATACTTGCTTGCCTATGGCCATTTTGTCACAAAAAGTGATCTGACAACCAACATTAAATGATTGTCCCTGCTAGTTGTATACTAGCCGATTGAGGCCATTTCATTCTCAATATCTGTCCTAGATTGGCCACAAGCTCATCTCCCCAGTTTCTTATAATTCCTCAGATCCTAGAAAGATGGCTGAACCAGTCCTAGTCTCTCTGTATTCAGGGGATATTCTGTCTAGGTTGGAAGGCAGCAGTTACCACTCTCTTCTGACTTTTTCTACAACTTTGGTTTCTGTTACTTCTTATTCAGTCTGTCATGCTTTTTCTAATCCAAACACGGTTTTCTCCCCAGTGAAGTAAAAATGAGACAGTGGGTCTAAATTTGACTCCGTGTCATCCACCAGCACTGTGGCATGTAGCCATACCTTCTCGGTGCTCCAGTCACATTTCTAACAGGGCCCTGGAGGCTGAAGAAAGGGCTCAGTGGTTCACAGCCCTTGCTGCTCTTGCAGAGGACCTGGATTTGGTTTGCAGCACCCACATTGGGTGGCTTACAACTGCTTGAAACTTCAGTTCTTGGAGGGGAGGAGGGGGTCCAATGCCCTCTTCTGGCTCTGTGGGATCCCATTCCCATCATACATAGGCTTATGTGGGTCTGTCCTCTATGTCTCCACCCTGTTTTGAAAGGTTTCTGGCTGCTAATTGTGTTTAGTCATCTTTGAGCCACAACATTTAGCAGGCAGAGGTGGGGGCAGGGAGGCAACATAACGAGGAATCCAATTTACTGCTGTTATGATTACAAATGGAAGCTAAATCTGTGAATCAGCCATGGATCAATCCCGACAAGGCTGGACTTTAATGATGAATAGTGGTAAGAAATACTGTTCAGTTTTCCATCCCTAGCACCCAGAGGGAAGGGCCTTTGATCTTAATTGAGTGGAGAATTTAGACATTTGGTGCCATCTCCTTGAAATCTCTTCTGTGTGTTTTATTGTATGATGGTTTGGCCTGGATTTGAGATGGAGCCAGCTTCCACTGCACGCCAATACACAGTCTGAGGTGGCATGCATCCTGTTGACTTCTCCACATGACTATCTGGACGTGGTCTATTGCCTGGAAAAACCTGTGCACAACCTTGGGAGGAAATGCCTGTGTCCCCAAAATACTGCTTGTGCTCATAAAGCAAAGGACAGAAAGTCTAACAAAGGGCAGAGAGAAGACAGGAAGGCAGTACCTGTATCAGCTTTTTGTAGATACTTCTGGGAGGGCCTGGGATGTGTGGTTGTGGGTGACGGGGCTGCCAGGGAGTTCACTTTGTATCCAAATATGTCTGACTTGGCATCCTATTACCAGGGACTGTGTCATATTATAAGTATGGGAGATGGTACTCAAACTTCCGTCTCTCTCTCTCTCTCTCTTTCTCTCTCTCTCTCTCTCTCTCTCTCTCTCTCTCACACACACACACACACACACACACACACACACACACACACACAGCAAGGCCATTCCTCCCACCTAAGAGGTTGTGGGGTTCTGGTACAGTGCAGCCTCCCTTACCCAACTGGATGTCGTAGGGCCATTCTGTCTGACTGCTCTGGTCTTTTAGGGAGACACCAGTTCCTTCCAAGAAGGAAGATATGGCAAACTTCAGTTCATGTTTAGAGCTTGAAGGAGTGACTTTCATGATATCGACTGCTTTAGAGATACTGGAGACTGGACTCCTGTCAAAGGGGAGCAAAAGGGCCTGGTTACTTTCTATAGGAAAGTCAGGTTAGGACCTCAGATGTACGGCACTGTGTGGTTGGGAAGACAGCGGCTACTCTTCCTCCTCTGCAGACTTCTACCGGTTCCAGGTGGCAGAGGCCAGAAGATGAGGGGGCACCTGCTCGTGAATCACCGAGAACAGGCTTAAGTGCCCCTCTGTGTTACCAGCTTTAGTTTCAGTAAAATCTGAATGGATCTATGAATGCCTTCACCAACAGCAGAATATTCTAGAACATTCCCCATCATCTCCTAGTTCAGAATCCTGCTCATTATCTCTAGAGGCTTTTTCTGCCTCACAGTTGCTTTAGAAACATGAAAACCACGGAAGTATATATCACAGTAGTTTAAAATCCAGCATGGAGGGGTCTCCCTGTAGGTGGCCCAATGTGTTCTGAAGGGCTGTAGATGGCAGGGTGTTTGGAGGTGTGGGCTCCCTGCCGCTTAAGGTCCAGAAGGACAATTTCAATGTACCACGTCCTTGCTCAGGAATCTCTAGATTTTCATTGAGTTCAGACCGCAGTTCAAAGGAAGGGAAGGGAACATCCACCCTGAAATCATTTACTACCTGGCAGACACTGGCCTAAAGAGAAATGTCCAGCATAGACTGGGGTGGTGATTATGCCTGGTAAGAAACTGTAGGGTACTTCCATGAGGAACTCAAGACAAATGGCATATGGGTACCTAAGTATCCCCCAGGCCCTTCTAGTCCTCAGAATTCTCTGTGGGGTCCTGGGGAATTGAACATGTCCTCAATGAGATACGGATAAAGATGGGACTGGAGTGTTCTCTTGGAATTTAGATGACCTGGGGTCATCACTCATAGTCTAAGCCCGCTAAGTGGCCTAGAGGAGCAGGACGGAGATGATGGCCCTTAATACTTGCCAAGCCTGAGGCGTGTGTGGAGTACTTCCTCCAAGCTAATGCTCTTCTCATCTCCCTACAGCCAGGAGGTGGAAATGCTTCCTCCCAGGTGAAGACACAGTTGCCAGGAGACAAAGCGGGCTCTGTAGTGGTTGGCTGGCTGGGTGGATTTGTGAGTCAGACCCAGCAGGCTGACTGTCAGTCCCCTTTTGCAACCAAACCCAAGACAAGTTAAGGAATAACTGAAGGGAAGGTGCCTTTGACAAGGCACTCCTGTGTGTGTGTGTATCTGTGTGTGTGTGTGTGTGTGTGTGTGTGTGTGTGTATGTGTTTATCTCTGTGTGTGTGTGTGTGTGTGTGTGTGTGTGTGTACCCATCAAATCATCTATCTTGCCTGGCCCCTAGAGGTGTGGAATGCAGACTGAGGGACCAGTACAGAGCAGAACCTGGAGTTTCCTTGCCAGTAGAAGCCCACTGCTCTGAGCTATAACTTGTGGTAAAGCAGGGATTTCACCATTACTTCTCACCACCAGCAAAACAACATCGTGAGTTTTCTGGATCTCATGTTCATCCACCTTATCAGTGTGGAAAGGTGACCACCCACGCCTGCCCCTGCAAGTATACTTGTGGGGGGGACTGTAGGGTACGTGACACAAAGACAAGGATAGCATGCCAGGAGACTTGGGTACCTCTCTGTTAGTTTCCTTGGAGCTGGGCACATAGGAAAGTGTGCTACTTACATAGACATTTTTATTTTCATCATATAGGGCGTGCCAATCACTGTTGCAATATTTCAGTCACAATTCACCATAAGTGTTGGGAATATTCTCAAGCTGATTCTTTCCCTGTATTGCTTGCAACTTCCATTTGGCCATCCACTCTTCTGTCCATGGAGAGTATTGTCATCACAGCCCTTTGCTGACTGCCCCTAATTCCTACCCATCCCCGGTTAGTGCCTATCTCTTATCTAGACTTTGATCCAAACTCAGAAGACCCTACCCTTTCATTGCTGGACATCCTGTGCACCCAGGCACCTGACCTTGAAATCCTCCCCTGTGAGTGACAGGTGGGCACCATGGCAACTTCCAGGATCTCCTTACTTAATACCTTTCCTCAGGGACCTGCTCCCTGAGACCTTCCCCAGCCCTACCCATCTTTGAAAATGTGAGTTATAACCTGGCTTATCCCCAAAATATTACCTTAAGTGAATACTGGACTGGCTTGCTGCTTTTATGGCTGCCTTGAGTTCTATTGGGGAAAAGAGAACAGAGAGGCATTATGGATCCCTACGAGGCATTTTTCTTTACATTAAAAATATCTTGTGGCCGGGTAATGGTGGTGCACGCCTTTAATCCCAGCACTCCGGAGGCAGAGGCAGGCTGATCTCTGTGAATTGGAGGCCAGCCTGGTCTACAGAGTGAGTTCCAGGACAGCCAGGACTACACAGAGAAACCTTGTCTCAGCAAAACAAAACAAAATAAAACAAAACAAAAAACAAAGCAAAACAAAACAAAATTGTTGTTAAGTCCCCAGTGATGAGGATGAGAGGGCCTAGGTTATAGTAATTTTCTCCTTCTGCCTTACCTCACTGTCCTCTCTCTTAATGGTTTTCTTTAAGCATTACGATGTGTAATCCAGAGAGAACTCAAGCATATAAGGATGCAGGTTTGCTCTGCTAATCTTAGGTACTCACAGTGCTTCCGCCACAGGATGAACGGATGCTCTGCAGCAAAGGTGCCAGGTGGAGCAGGAGGTCTGAATATTTAAGATAAGGGAGATTTGCTTTCCCTTTTTTGGATCCAGGGTCTTTCTATATAACCCTGGCTGTCCTGGAACTCACTATGTAGACCAGGCTGCCTTTGAACTCACAGAGATCCATTTGCCTCTGCCTCTCTGGGATTCAAGAATTTTAATCATATGGATCACTTAACCCTCTGATTGTCTTTAATAATATGACATCAAGAGCTTCAAGTTCAGTTGCCGTAAACTCAGTGATACAGAAATACGAGAAACTAGCACGGTAGCCAGGGAGTCTCTGACATTGACTTGCTCCTGAGTAGATGCCTTCCACGTCCTTTTTCACTGCCTCACGATTTCTTGACTTTTGCTTATGTCCATTCCAAAAAAGCAGGGCAAGGTAGCCAGGGAAGAGTGGTCACTCACAGGCTAGTGGCAGGGGAAGAATATATAACACGATTGCAGCTAACCTTCACACGGCTCAAAATACTGTGTCTGATGCATCCTGTAAGGTAGCCTATTGCTGTTCTTCAACTAAAAGAAGATGCCAAGACAAGGGATTAAGGGACTTGTCCAAGTTCATGGGAGGGAGCTGGCATTCAAACCTAAGAAGCCACTAAGAAAGAAAGACTTTCTTTATGACGGACTCCTGTCTGGTACTAATAAACCAATGGTGGTTGTGCTTCATCTTAACTACCTTATTCTGTGGCAGATATTACTAGCTGATCACAGCACTCTTTCCTGCTGTGCCTAGATAGGGCCTCTCAATCCTTCTCAAGGGAGTGACCTACCTCTAACTACTAGTGATTAGCCTACTAGAATGAGAAATAGTAGTTCATATGTTCTCATAAGGTTCTTTTTATAAGTGCTAATTAATTCATTAAAAACAAGTGTTGGTGTTTGTGTGCGTGCACACAAGTGCGTGAATGTGCCTTTATAAAATAAATCTGATAAGTTGATTCAATTTGCTATGCATACGCTATGACTCAGGAAAGCATTTTTGTTCAACACTGTGTCCCACACTAGTTATATCTTAAAGATATTTGGAGAATATTCTACATTGAAAAACCTTGATATAAATTCTTTAAAAAGAACTAAAAATTCTCTTGTCAACTTCCTCATAACCTGTTTTGCATAATCTAGTGTAGTAGTAGGGTTTGTGTAGCTCAAAGAGCTCCTTGCTGTGCCTTTAAAGTCGCTTTAACATTCCCCTGCAGGTTATTTCAGTGCTTTTCCAATTTTTTACTAGCAGGTCATTTATTTTCAAAGCCTGTGCTTTATACACAGTTCCATTCACTTGACAGCATTGTATTTGTCCTACTCCAGTGGGTAATATATTTACAAAGATCCAGCACACAGAGGGGACATGTTAAGAATGCTTGATCCATACTGTGCAGAAGAAAAGCACAAGTTGCTATTTTTCAGTATTAGCATTACACTTGGTATTTGGACAGCAGGGATGTTAGCATCCCAAGGGGGAGCTCGATGATAGAGACACACAGAGAAGGATTTCCTGGCCATAGAGCAGTTATTTCTGCAGTGCAGCAGTTCAACTTCTATGAAGGTAGTGGGGATCAATAATGTTATATCTGACAAGATGCAGGAGGATGTAAAGATAAAAGCCGGGGATGGATAGCAAAACTGGACCCAGAAAAATAGTTTAGTTCTTAATTTAGGTTCACATCAAGCTGGTGCAGATGACCTGGGTTTTACATTTCTGTACCTGATTGGATATGATTATGCAGTCATGACATCATGGGAAGGTGCCACATGGATCTCTGTGCCAGGACACATTAGCCAGAGCTAGCAAATAGCACGGTGGTTGCTGCTACTGGAATAAAACCCAACTCAAGGCAACACTGCCAATCACAGGCACAGTGCTGTAGAAAAATGTCAGTCCTTGGCTGAGACCTATCACTCTGCAGCATAGTAAGAAAGTTCCTTCTAGGGGGCTGAGTGAGTGGCCAGAGTCCAGTGGCTCAGTGTCAGGTTGTAGGCCTGTGTTCTAGGAAATACTCAGTATGTAGCTGAGGATGACCTTGAGTTTCTGATTCCCCTGCCCTACTTCCGGAGTGTGGTGATTACAGGCATGTATCGCCACATCCAGTTTATGTGGTTTTGGGGATCAACCCTGAGGCCACATGGGTGCTAGACAAGAACTTTATCAAATGAGCTACTTCCCAGTCTCAAAAGGCTGTTTATAAAAGTAAAGATAAATGACAGGTGGTGAGCATACCTCTAATTATAGCTCTCAGAAGATCTAGGCAGCAGAATGCCCTCAAGTTGAGGCCAGCCTGGGTCACATACTGAATACCACACTTACCAGGGTTACACAAACCGATCCTGTCAACAACAACAACAACAACAAACCAAAATGAAGCAAAGGGATAACACTAAAAATGGAAACAATGGATGACCAATTATATGGATTTATTAGCAATGTTGTGGTTTAGCCTGGGATGGGTGTGGATGGGTGAGTGGGGGCAGTAGGGAGAGAGAGGATGGTTAATGGGCACAAATGGACAAGAGGAATGACTTTGAATGTTCTATGGAAAAGGAGGATAACTACAGCTGACAACAATTAGCTGAATATTTCACAATAGCTGACAGAGAGGGCTTAGAATGCTCCCACCATAAAGAAGAATCACATGTATGAAGGGCAGATTTCTCCGCGTCCTCATTTGATCATTACACACAATACAATGCTGAGTCATTAATGTGTATAACTGTTATATCAATTAAAAAATAAATGTATTAAAAGAAAAAGAATACATTCAATTTATAAAATATAAAATTATATTTATGAGCACACAGTAGTTGTATGTAGTCACATGTACAAATAAATAAGTGTACCTTAAGCATAAGGTGCAAGCACAATGGAAGCCATGATCCTTTTACAAAGGGTGAAATTTATCAATCTGGTGACCCATACAGGACTAAAATCTTATTAGTCAATTACATAATACAATTAGTCTGCATATTGTATGTGCACATATATGTATCGGTAAGTCTGAGGAAGATAGAACCAAAGTATGATCACCATCTTTGAATGGCTGTCATCTTTGCTGTGTGTGTGTGTACGTGTGCACACATGTACATGCATGTTCACACATGGTTGGAGTCTGAAGGACAGCCTTGAGTGTCGTCCTTATGAACTTTCTTCTTTTTTTCCTATATTGTATATAGTTTCTAAAGCACCCATGATAAAATTCATTCCTTGTTCACAAAGGGAAATGTTGTTATTATAGCAAACAGATTGAGACTGGGATGTTGCTCAGTTAGTAGTGTGCTTTCAGGACATGTACAAAGCCCTAGGTTCATTTTCTACATAAACAGAGTCAGTGATGGTGCAGGCTTAATCCCAACACTCGGGAGGTAGAGGTAGGAGGATCAGATGTTCAAGGTCATCCTGGGCTACAGAGTGAATTTGAGGCCATTTGGGGATAAACGAAACTCTGTCTCAACAAACCAAATGAGCAAAGGAACGAATGAACAAACAAACACAACCCAACAGGCATTTTATGCTCTTAAAGTCTCCCGGACTGTACCAGGCTGTAGACATTCTGAGCAGATTTGGTCTTAAGGGCATCCTATAGATCAGCACCATGGACAGGGACGTCGTGACTGGAAAGCGATTTTTCCTGCCTCTCACCTTTGGTGTTTCTTCCTGAGTATCCAGGGAGACAGAACTATCATCCTTCTCCTATCTCACTCACTGTGTCATAGAACCACTCTGCTTTCTGGAGGCTTCTCCACACACTCTCCCTGCAGATACTCACCCTCTTCCAGATGCCTCTGGAGCTCCCTTTCTTGTAGATATGTTTTGTCTTTCTCAAACGCTTCGCTAAACAGGTATGTTTCCCTCTGCAGAACTGTTTCCTCTTCCAGATACTCATGCTCATCCAGATACTCTTCCTCCAGATACTCCTCTGGAGATTCATCCTCCTCCATGGACCACTCCTCGTCTAGATGCTCTTCTTCAGACACAGACTCTGTAGACACATCCTCCAGATCAGACAGAGAGTCGCACAGTTCACTGTCATCTGAGAAATCTGTCATTGTGGACTGTGAGGAAGACACAGGAGGGCTAGAAAGTGAGGGTCTTGGTGATGAGTTATCTTTAGCAGACATGATGGAGAAGCCTGAGCAGATGAATCCTTTCAGTAGCAAGGAATGTCACTCTGCCAGCCTGGTAGCCAAAGAAGGAATAAAACCTCATTAGTAAATACAAGCCCACCGGAAAGGATGGAAATCTGTTTTGTCCACTCAGTTCCTTCAGTAGTCTCTGGAGGCCCCTTGTGTATACAGATCAGTACATGGCAGCATGAAGAGGTGTCCCTACCCCAAATAGGAGAGGACTTCACCCTCAGTAACTGGTTGAGGAGAATACACAAAGCACATAAAGTAAGTAGGCTGGAAAGTGAAGGCATGGCCGGAGATTGGTGGTGTTATCATTATGAGAACCTTTGTATTTATTTGTTGAGAAATATGCCACAACAAACAGATAATTTTTTAGGAACTTGAAATCTGGAGAGGAAAAGGAACTGGGCAAACCGACATTTACACAGTGCCAGGGGCAATATGCGAGGTCTACAGAGGAGGAGCAGATACAGGTATTGGGGTCTCTGGTAGGTCAGGGCTCCTGTGGTTGAGGCCCTGAGCACATTTTCTTGATTGACAAATGTACAAAGCACCGGCTCCTGCTTGCTTGGGAGACAGTTCTTTATGCTTTAGCCCCAGCTGCTACAGAACTGTGAGCATCTTGACTCCCCCAGGAAGCCTTATAAGATTTATCCTGTATTCTGCCTGGATCTTCTGTGCTTTTACTGTGTTATCACAGCCTTTGCTGTGTTAGTTGGTTTTCATGTCTGTCTTTCTAACAATGTGAGTCTCTTTAAGGTAGGCAGCATTGATCTTTTTTATAGAATGCATTTCAAATCCCTTCCTGCTTCCCATTCTCCACAGTGACTCTCCCCAGTGAACATGACCTTCTCTAGTATGGACCACTGTTCTCTTGGGGACTACTGCCATGCCCTTGTGTTTATACCAGTGAGATCAGGATGCCCATGGCTGAACTGCCCACCTCTAGGGGCTCCTTCATTTACATTGCATTGTGAATCTATTTCAGGTCCTCTATGTTCTTTGTCTCTGGCTCTAATTCCCTGGCCATCCCTCTCCCCCTCCCCTGCCCTACCACTACCGCTTTGTCTAATTATGTGTCTGCTTCTGGGTGTGCTTGTGCAGTCATTCTCTTGGGTGATGCATCAGTGTCTAAGTGATAGTGACCTTTTATGGTCTGTTCCCACCCTATTTCCAATGGCTAGTCTGGAGCCTGATGTATAACATGTCTAGTAACTCTGTGGGCAGTGACTAAAGAGAGGGCCATGCAGAAGTGGCTGTGGAGCAGCGCATCTCAAAGTTTTAAAGAATAGCTTCAATTTGAACAGTGGGGATGCATTGAAGAGGCTGCTCAGTGGGTGGCAGCAGGGGTTAGGGGGGCGTAGCCAGCCCAGAAATTTTGTTTGCTTTGGGTCTGAAGAGACAAGTCCATTTTTCTGGTTCCCTGACAGGGAAAATCTGCTTCGGGGTTCCCTCTAGGGAAGTTTACCAGAATCGCTTTCAGTATAGGGAGCATGATGCTCAAGGTGAGAGGTGTGATGAGTAAGGACATTCGTAATAGGCTGGTAGGAACAGCTTTCCACACACAGGCTCACCACAGCCCTTGCTGGGCTATTGAATACTGGTAGCATGAGCCAGTGTGGTAAGCACAGAGGAGCACCATCCAGGCCTCTGCCCAAAGATGAATTTGTTCCCAGCTGTGGTTTGAATAAAGATGACCTCTGTAGACTCATATATTTGAATGCTTAGGCATTAGGAGGTGTGGCCTCGCTGGAGTAGGTGTGGCCTTGTTGGAGGAAGTGTGTCTCTGGAGGTGGGCTTTGAGGTTTCAAATGCCCAGATGCCCAGGCCCAGTGGCTCTCTCTTGATGCCTTCCAATCTGGATGTAGAACTCTCAGCTACCTTTCTAGTACCATGTCTGCCTGTGTGCTGTCATGTTTCCCTCCATGATGACAACAGACTAAACTTCTGGACTTAGTCAACCCCAATTACATGTTTTCCTTTATGAGAGTTGCAGGGGTCATGGTGTCTCTTGACAGCAATAGAAACCCTAACTAAGACACCGGCTATGCAGTCTGCTCCCATTTGCCAGGGCTTTCAGTATCTACCTGCCATCATGTCTTCTGCCAGTATCCAGGATCTTCTAGGGACAGCTAGTCTGTGACTAAGGGAGCCTGGCCATTTCCAGATGAGATGCTCAGGAGATGACATCACCCCTCGGTTTTCCAGTAGGCAGGTGGAAGCTTCCTAAGCCTGTCCTACAAGTTCTATCTAGGCCTCCTTCTTTCTTGAAAGCTGAGGCCAAGAAACATTTTGTACTTCAACAGGTTATACCCCTCTCCAGTTTGCCTCTAATTGCCTGTTTCTAGACAACTGCCCAATGTAGGCAGATTCAAACCATTCTGGAAAAGAAATGAATTTAGGAATTAATAAAGAGAAGGGAAGAAAAGATGGTTAATATCGACTCTTAACGCGACAGGATCTAGAGTCACCGCAGAGACGAACTTCCAGGCTTTTCTGTGAGTGATTATCTAGATTAGGTTAGCTCTTCCCAGGCCTGTGAAGGATTACCTAGCTTAGATGAATCGAGCTGGGAAGGCCCACCCTGAAAGTGGGCAGATCCATTCCCTAGGCTCGAGTTCCTGACTGTGTGAAAAGGTAAAAGAACACCTTTTCTCTCTCTCTGCTTCTTGGCTATGGACATGATGTGACCCCACAGCTTCAAGCTCTTGTAGTCGCGACTTGCCCTGCCATGATGGAAAATACCCTAACAAAAGCAATTTGCCGAAAGGGGGGGTGTATTTTGGTTAACAGATCCCATGAGTTGCTTTTGTTAGGGTACTTTCTCATGACAACAGGAAAAGAAAATGAGACAGATCTCACAGGCGGCTGAACAGTACAGGGGTGGTGGTAAGAGTAACTAGAGAAGCATGGGCGGGGGCAACTCATGCTACAGAGAGATGGCAGTGGCTGTAAAAGCAAAGGGAGGCTTTGAAACTCATCATTAAGAGTTTTGTGGTTGGACATGGTGGCACACACTTTTAGTCCCAGCACTCGGGAGGCAGAAGCAGGCAGATGTCTGTGAGTTCAAGGCCAGCCTGGTCTCCAGAGTGAGTTCCAGAACAGTCAGGGCTAGGTAGAGAGACCATTTCTCAAACACCACCACCACCACCACCACCACCACCACCACCACCACAACAACAAAGACTTTTATGTGAGTCAGTTGGTTATCTAATTCTAAGTGGTCAGCTCTGAAAACATACGTTGTAAGGAGCATTAAAGAGACTAAGCAAGTTGTACTTATGTATTTAGGAATACACATGTCTATACATGTAGACATACATGTAACAACAGTTAATGAGAAAAGAGTCATGAATTTGGAGGAGAGAAAAGAGGCTGGGAGAGTTTGGAGACAGGAAAGGGAAGGAGGAAATGATATAATTATATTATAATCTCAAAAGTTAAAAAAATAAAGATATGCAAAGTAAAATATAAAAATATAAACTCCTTCCAAGAAGGGGGGAAAACAACAACTGTGTGAGGTGCACCGGGTGACATTCCTCAGGGAGACAAGGATAAACAGGTGTCTGCTTCAGATGGGCACAAAGACAGAAACAGAGAAACTGCCCTGCTCCAGGCCAGCTTGATGAACCAATGTGTTTATTGGGATTATTACAGCGCGGGCAAGGTGTTATTTACAGGGGTGTGAGTGACTCAGAGAAGCTGCAGCACTGACAAAGCAGATTCCAGCTAGGGTAAGAGCTCAAAGGCTGCATCAGAGCCTGGGCATGTCCACGGGCAGCTCGGTTGCTGGAGACCCTTTCTCTTGAGCAACCGTTAACTGCTCACGCAACCTCAAGGAGGGAGGGCCCCCGTGAACCTTGTGATTTTCCTTTACTTCTTGAGTCTAGGAAACTTTCTCTTCAAGAAGGAGGGTTTCAAGTCCAAGGGAAGAGCTACACAGTAGGCAGTCTCAAATGACAGTTACCAGGAGGTAGTTCAGGTCATAGAGAGCTGAAGGACCTGAGTTCAACTCCCAAGACACAGAAAAAAAGATGAGTGTGACAGAGTGTTTTTGTAATCCCAGACCTCAAGTTCACGGGACAGCTGGTACGGCCCAACTGGGAAGCTCCAGGCAGTTGAGAGATCCTAGCTCAAAAAAAAAAAAAAAAACAAACAAAAAAGCTATGTGTAACTTGAAGAACAACACCTGAGGTGACCCCTGACCTCTACGCATATGAACGCATGCACACACACACACCAACATTATAACAAATTTACTTGAGAGTCATGAATGTGAGCAGCTTCTAACCTAGAAAATATAAAGAGGACACCCCCATCCTTACTGCCCCCACTGCCCCCACCACCCAACAATCGTATAGTAGAACAAGGAAACAAAATAGTGTGTGTGTGCGTGTGTGTGTGCGTGTGTGTGCATGTGTATGTGTGTGTGTGTGCGTGTGTGTGCGTGTGTGTGTGCGTGTGTGTGCATGTGTGTGTGCGTGTGTGTGTGCGCGTGTGTGCGTGTGCGTGTGCGTGTGCGTGTGCGTGTGTGTGTGTGTGTGTAGAGGGATGTTTTGCCAAAAAGCCTTTTGTACTGTGCAGTCTTCCTTATGGCTACACACTGCTTGGACTTCTGGGAACAGCTTGGGGGAAGCTATTTAAGAGAATGTGTTCATTGGAAAAGACAGTTGGGTGGTGTCAGGGGAACAGTGAGAGCCAGAAGTTGGGTGCTAGCAGGGGAAGAGTGAGCACCAGGTTGGCGTGGTGTCGGGGAAGACGGTGAGCTCCAGAAGCTGATGGTAGTGAAGGCAGACAGAAACAAGGCTCAGATAAAGTGGAGCTAATGGGTTTCAAAAAGTTACATTAGGAATCTTTCTCAGTAACAGCCAACAGCCAGGAAAGGAACAAGGGGGGCGTGGGATGGAGTCAAGTTAACAGTGAAAAAGTTATAAAAGTCTTCAAAGCTTAGATACAGCATTTAGAAATAGTTACTACCTTTAAAGAAAACATTTACTTTTTGGTCCCAAACAAAGAAGGCTTGGAGCCCAGATCCAAATGTCAGAAAACAGCAATACACTCTTTTAATAAAACCCGAACAGGGGTGCTTTGCTAAGAACAGTGAAATAGCTCTTTGTGTATCTTTTCTTTTGCAAGGGTAAAGCAAAAGGGGTTTTCTTTTTCATTGACTCTGTTCTATTAAAACTTTCCATTGCAGAAAAGATCAGCCATGTTAGAGATCTGCTTTCCTAAATTTCACTTCTAGCTGGACCTTAATGAGGCAGACTTGTAATCTTAGCTACTTGGGAATGTGAGGCAGGAAGGTCACGAGTTCAAGGTCTTTCTGGGCTACATAGTGAGTTCAAGACCAGCCTAGACAACTTATGAGACTCTATCTCAAAATAGAAAGTAAAAGAGAGGGCTGTGGATACGGCTCAATGGTCAAGAGCTTGGCTGGCATGAATCACATAGGGCCCTAGGTTTAATCCTCAGAACTGGGGGCAAAGTTCAGGTCAAGTATGTAGCATTTAGCATGAATACTTGATCATGGTTGGTTTGGTCTGTTGAGGGACAGAACAGAAGCTTAATGTACACAATCACCTTATTTATCTGGGGGTGACTTGGGAGGTAGTTCAATCAAACCAACTCTACAACAAAAGGATTCTTGTGGCCTTGTGTTGGCCAGAGAAGATGGAAGATTCTGGGAGCTCTGCCTGTAGTTGACTTGCTTTGAGCTGTTGTTTTCCGCTGCTGTGCTAGGTGAATGTCTTTTCACATTGGCTACTACCATGGTTTTTTTGGGGGAGGCAAGGTATAAATAACATATGAGGGCAGTGTGGTAGAGGCAGCTATCACTGGGGTAAAGGGTGGGTGCCAGGCAACCTATGTCTGAGACCTAAATCCACATCTACAGAAAACTCTTCCTGCCAAATGCAGCCAAGGTAGCTTTATTGGACTCGAAACTTAAACATCCCACCTGGGTTTACCGTCCCACTTACTTGCTCCTCATGCCTCCAGCCAGAGCTGAGGATGGTGGGAGCAACTAGAGATGAAGGAATCCTTATTTGAACAAACTTCAGCTGGGCTCTGGGACTTTCTTTTAGGTTCATCTATGCACACCCTTGTAAAGAACTTAGCCTTTAGTGAGAACTCTGCTAAGAGGTTAGCAGGAGTCCTCATTCTTGTGATCTCCTCATCGCTAACATCAGATCAGGGTCCTCACCCTCTGTCATCCCCTAGGTCAAATCTGATCTTCAGCAAGAAGTCCCGTCCCACTGATTTCACTACAACCTCCCTTACACCTGATATTTAACTTTCCGTCCATCCTTACGCTCACTGGTCCTACCCTGGTCCACAGCAGTGGATTTCCTCCGTTGTGCTTCGAACTGAGCCCATGTCTACCCTGAGATCCCTTACTCTTATTGTACTTTTATTTATTTTTTTAACGTAAAATCCATTTTTACTGCTTTAGTGCCTGTTCAGTTTGGGGTTTGTTTTTTGATATTGGGTTGTCCGGTCTGACGGGCGAGGAGCATACGTACATGGACTCGTCAAATGCTCGTCTTTCAGATTCCTCCTTGAAGGGATTTCCACACTTTGAGGTGCTCCCTCCTGGACCCTAGTTTATGCGCAGACCCCACCCAAACACCAATTTTCAGCACAAAGAGATCTCTTATTAAGTAGGAAAAGTGAAGGTGGCTGCTTCTGAGTTATACAGAAACAGCCAAAGGAAAAGAAAACGTTGCTGGTGTACTTTCAACAAGGAAAAAGGGAGGACAAGTCAGGATAAGGTGGTGGGCTATGATGTTCATTAGGGTATCCGATGGGGGGTTTCTGACTGCTGGATTTTGGTGGGCTGAGGTGTTCAGTCTCAGAAATGAATTAATGGCCAAATGAGGGAACTGACCTCGGTGGCTAGCTTTAGAGGAGTGTGATCAATGGTTACTAAGAGAGGGGGAAGGAGGAAGGGCAGGACCCGCCAGTGCCATGTTTGGATCCCTCTGAGGCTTTTGTTCTCAGGGGGCCGATGACATGTCTGCCAGGCTCGGGCCTTTAGAATCCTACACATCTCAGCTGCTTAAGAAATCAAAATCAGCTGGGCTCCCGGACAGAACAGATTGTGTTTATCAACAGCACGCTGTCACTCAGGGTTACAAGTCTTTTCTTTCCATTCTCCCCAGAAAGCCATGGAAAAGAAAGAAAGGAAAGGATCCCACCAGCTGCATTCTTATTTCAAACGCCACAAAGAAAATTATTCTCAGCACTTCACTCTAATTATTTTAGAAATGTGCAATGAAAGCCTGCAGCAGAAATGATTCATAACAGCAGGCTGACGCGTGGCGTATGACAGACCGTGGCTCTGACGCGACCGACTTGCCAGTTAATTTCCATGGCGACACCAGGACCAGCAACTTTATAACGGTGGCTGTAGTTTAGTGGTGGCTAGACCAGCTTCCCAAGTTGTTGGCTTTCATTCAATCCAGCTAGCAGTTTCCATTCAGTTTAAAATAATGGCTTTCTAAAAGTTGGAGCAGGTATTTACAATTTCAAACCTGACAAGGAGCTGAGAGTTCTAGGAGTCCACCTTTCCCATGTGAGATGGGTACTGAATGGAGGCACGTTCTTTGAAGAGACTGCTCTTCCCATCTCTGTCTCTGTCCCCAGTGCTGCTTGTGTTTACTCAGTAAGCAGGAAAGCTGCACATCGCATGAGTCCTGCTGTGTGTCCAGCACCAGTCCCCTCTTCTCACATCCCTACTCACTGAGCAGACAACAGATACGCACGGCACGGAGATCTGATTCCTGTATGTCTGCTCATGTACTGGCTTTAGGGTTCTGGACACTGTAGATAAGTGGACCTTACACACCCAACATCCTACCCTGGCCCGCATGTGTGCGTGTGAACAGACACCCCAGGCTGTGTGACACTATTCCTGGAGACATGAAAACAAACGTCTGCTTACTCCCAATAGGGAACCAATGACAGACCAAAGTACAGATACCACCAAAGTGCAGCTTGCCAAACCAATGAGTTTTAGTGAGGTTGCTTACAGGAGCAGAAATGCCGCAAAGAAAGCTACATCATCAAAGCCCACCAAAAGCTGCAGTGCTCTGCATGACATGCAGGCAGCTCTGTAGGTTGGAGATCACCTCTTGTAAGCAACTCAACTGCTCTCTGCTTCTTCCAGACAGTTTGGTTGGTCTGAGACTGTCTCTCAGTGGTGGTCCTTACTGTTAATATGTGGTTGGGAGATGGAAGTGGCCTAGTAAATCTGGTTAGTTTCAGGGGCTTCCTGAAGCTAGTGAGTTGTTTCCTTCCTGAAGTTTAAGAAGATTTCCCACAGGGTGGAATGTTCACCTGCACTTAGAATATCCTGCAGACGTTCCTTCCAAGATGGAATGTTTTGTCTTGGAGAATGTTGCTACACAGCACCTTTACATGTATTCACGACAACTCAATTTTGTACATGTAATAGGAACTCTGAAAAATATGCCGAACGATTGAATGAATGAACAAAGAAGCTATTAGTCGTGTGCTATGCAAATTGCTTAACTCACTTCCTGGTTGGGCTCATATACTTATGGAAGTGTGCGACACTTTGTCAAGGTCAATGTTCAAGCACAAGACCTTTCTGCACTGCATAGTAAATGAAAGCATGATAGATTTCCCCTCAGTAAGGTTTATTTTTAGGTCTCATTTTTTTATTCCAAAGTGAACATTCTTAGTTGAAATAAGTGAAGACAACCCAAGTAGCTAAGGCAAGCAAACAAACAGATTACTCCCTCTGCAGATGACTGATTCAAAACTGGACTGAGAAGAAGAACCTGCTTCCCAGAGGAATGACCTATGAGGCCTCCACGTTTGGCTGTGATTTTTGTAGGCTAAGGGCCCTTAGGCATCTCTGCATGAACAGAGGGATGTGCCGCACTTGAGCTCTCCTTTGTATCTCTCACAGGGGTCACAGCTGTACTGCGGAGCTGAAACGCCTCATGTTTTGGAAACTGAGTGAAAGCAAAAACATTTGAAGCTGTGTGGCAACGAAGGCCGGGGGGATAAGGGTTAAGAGATAGGCTGGTTCCTAAGGGTGAGCAGACTTCTTTTATACAACTCACGTGGCCCTGGGCTGGCAGGTACAGCGAGACGGTCAAGGACACGGTGTTCTAGCCTGGCTGCCCACAGCTGTCAAAGTCCATACCTCCTCTGATCTACCTTCCTGAACATCATCTGAGGATTCCGGGGAAGCAGCCTGAGGACCCTGGTGTCTTGACACCGAGAAGCAGTTCCTTGTCACCTCAGTACTGCCCCCGGACTCTCCCTGTCCTCTGGGCTGGCACCCTAGCTCTCTTCCTGGTGCATGCTCACCTCCTCACAACACCTTCTTATTGAAGCTGCCCTATCTGCTGTTACCTGCTCTGCTGCTCAGTTCTCATCCTAGCTACACGTTCCATTTTCTTCTCTTCCCCCGCCCCCTCAGAGCACATCTTACTATCTAACATACCACGACTTCACTCAGTTGTGATTGTCTGTTTTCTGTCCAGAAGGTAAGCTTCTGAGGGCTGCAATCTTTGCTTTGTTTCTGATGCAGCCCAAGTGCTCAGATCCCTGTCTGACGTGGGTCAAATGATGATAAATTCTCAGACATATGAAACGTGTGTGTGTGTTGATTCCAGCTTCTGACGTTCTTCCATTCGGTAGGCAGTGTGGGCTCCAGGGTCACCCCACCATTCTGTCCATTCTGCCAGAGGACATCTGGGTATGCAACAGTGTACCAAGGGCCTCCTGACATAAAGGTCTGGAACAGAACCAGAGCCCTGTTAGAGGCAATGAGGGATGACGTGTTGTATTCCCACATCACAGAGGAGGTCCGAGAACAGGATCTTCAATTCTGCTTCAGTGTTCTCAGCACCCACTTCTTTCTCATCTGAATCAGACATTTCATCTGCCCCAGGCTGGTCCAAACCAAGTCTCCTTGGACCACCATCATTTCCTTGATAGTTTGGTTGTGAGTCTTCGCCTTTAACAGCTGAGCTAGCTCTCCAGACACCACCATCCATAGCCTCTCTCTCTTGGCCTGGTTACCTGTGTCTTCATTAAAACCTTTGACAGAAATGTCATAGATCCCAGAAGACAGGGACTACAGGCCTCCACCTTGCTGACCACTGTCCTCAACGAGGCTTGCTGTAGGGGGAGAGTATGCCACTTCCACAGCAGCCATGGCGTGAGGCCTCTCTGAGACCCCTGATGATTCGTCTTAGGGAAGTAGGGTTCAGTGTTTAAGGGAAGCACAAGTGTCCGCAATGTTTATTTATGAATACCCCAAACAAAATACCCTTTAGAGCTAATAGTTGTTTTCTTCTTGCGCATCAAAAACCAGCTGAAGGGTGTCAGGAGATCCTACTGTAAAAGGTGTCTGTTTTTTTCCCCTTGAGAAAATAAGGCCTAGAATACAGTTCTTCCTAGGATCAGCTGGCTACTCAAAGCTTTTCAGACCCTGTCGCTGCCTCCCTGCAGCTCCATCAATGGAATTTCTGAGGGCCCGTCTAGCTCAAGCTCTTAGAGACAGTAGTGTTATTACATCCTCTGTATTGAAAGATTAAGGAAGAGGGAAGCTCATAAGCCTCAGGAAGCTCACTAAACTTACAAGTCTTAGGATGATCAGAAAGTTACAAGACTCAGGAGGATCCTCCCGAAGGCTATATAAGCAGCGAACAATTGCTAGAGAAGACTCTTTGGCAGGGGTGCCTGCAAGGTGGGAGGAGGTTTTTATGAATCATCACCCACATTGGTGGGCTTTTTGGTGATGGAGCTGTCTTTGAGTCACCCATGCATCTGCAAGTAAATCGTCATCCAAGCTTCTGTGGGTAATTCCAATAAATTCATTGGTTCTTTATGCTAGACTTGGGTAGAGTAGCCCTTCCTTCCTTCCTTCCTTCCTTCCTCCCTCCCTCCCTCCCTCCCTCCCTCTCTCTCTCCTCTCTCTCTCTCTCTCTCTCTGTCTCCGTCTCTCTTTTTTCCTTTTTTCTTTTTGTCTGACATCACTGCCCTATCTGGAATGAGTAGCTGTTTCTTCATGCCTCCACGGGAGAAGTCACACAACCGGGGATTCCTTCAAATACCTAGAAGCTTTCATGGCAATTATTTTTAAAAGAGCAAACAATGTACACAGAGTTCCTACTCGCTAAAAAGAAGCTCATTTGCAGGAAAACACATCTTTAGTTAGAAGTTTACTGGATTAATTTTCAGAAGTCCCTCAGAGAGCCTTCTAAGTAACCTTTTCAAACATTCTCGGTTATCAGCAAGAAGGCAGGGTTATTAGCTAGGTCGCCACAGGTGCAGCGCTCACTCTCCGACGTCTCACTTTTGGACTGCGGTAGGATGGTGGTTGGCGGTGTGCTCTGCCCAGGCCACCAGTGTGCTAAGATGCTGAAGCTGAAACAAGTACCAGCAGACGTTCTGGCCACCTCACGGGTGATGGCCAGGCTGGAAGGAGACATCGCACATTCTGGCTGGGCTCCAATCCAAATATAGAATTTTGAATATATCCCCCGCTTTTGCCACACACAGCTCTAGGCTTTCTCCTCTTTCATAATACAGATTAGTCATGTTTCTAAGACTCACTCCTGTTGTCTGAACCCCCTGTTTTCAGTTGTGCTGTGGAGTTGAGATATATGGTAAATGTGAAGGTGGCACAGACCTAGGAAGGCTCAGGGCAGGGATCTCAGTGGGTCCTATTTGTATGTATGCAGCAAGCATACGAATCTCAATAAATGGGGTTAAAAAAGAACTTTATGTGGTTCTATGTATGCTCGGGTTGGAATTTGCTTTCAGGAGATCTACAGTGGGTCAAAGTCATATGGCCAGTTGATTTGCTGCCAATTCACCAAAAAGATCTCAGTTTTCAGAACTTTATAGGTGTCGTGTTTTATAGCTAAAGAATTTTAAATCCATGTGAACATTTCTTTGGCTGCCCTGTTGGTGGTGGCGTCTAGGATACATTGACACCACGTTCTCGATGGAGGATTCATTTAAAGGTTTTTTCCTTAGGGGAATAAAATCCACTTCATAGAGAGCCATTTGCACTTGCTGTTTCTGGGATCTAGCGTGGCTAACGCAGAGCACAGTGGGATTTATTCCAGATCGCAGTCATGGGCATGCAATTGCCGGAGCAACACGAAGCAGTTAGACTCAGGGCTCAGTACTTACAATGTTGGGGAGAGAGAGTTGGATCCGAGCCAGGAGACTTCGTAACAATAGCAGCTGAAAGAAAACGGCCATCTGGTTACTTATTCAGAAAACTGGTCAGAGAGCATTGTGCTTGTTAGTAACACTGTGCAGTAGATAATTTTTCTATATTATTATTGGATATGGTTTGTTTTAGTGGTATGTTTTACTCTCTTAAATTTCCGTGGTAGTTTGAATGAGAATGGTACCATAGGTTCATATGTTTTACTGTTTGGTCCCCAGTTGGTGGTACTGTTTAGGAAGGATTAGTAGGTGTGGCCTTGCTGGACAAAGTATGTCACTGGAGGCGGGCTATAAGATTTCAAAAGACTTGTGCTGTTGTCAGCGAGCTCCCTCTGCGTCCTGCCTGCTGTTAGAGACGTGAGCTCCTAGCTGCTCCTACCACCGTTGTTTCACTCTGCCATCCTGGACGCTAACCCTCTGGAACCATAACTCAATTAAACATTTTCTTTTCTAAGTTGCCTTGGTCATGCTGCCTTATCTCAGCAGTGGAAAAGCGACAAAGGCAATGTCCTTGGTCAGTAGCTGTCCTGGAGTGTCCAACAAGCAAAGCAAACTCAGGCAGCTCTCTCTCTCTCTTACACCCACCCCTGGCAATATTCCTTGCTTTGAGTGGTGGAACCAATGCCCATATACTGCGGAGAATTCATGAGAATGCCACTGCATAATTTAAGGTTCTTAGAGAAGCAGAATATTCAACGTTTGCCAGCCGTCTCGGGAACTAGCCATGTTAGAGAAATGTCATTCTTTCCAGCGATGACATGTTTCGTAAAGATGGTTTTTGGCAGTTGCTGAGATGAGAAAGCAAGCATCGTGCAAAAATCGGTATGGAAGGCTGGAAGGACTGCTCAGTGGTTAAGAGCCCTGACTGCGCCTTCAGAGGTCAAGGTTTGGTTCCCAGGACCCACACTGGACAGCTCACTCCAGCTCCAGGGGATCTGGTGCCATTTCTGGTCTTCTTGGACACCTGCACACACATGGAAAACACCTCCCAATATACACACGAGTAGAAATAAAAATAAACCTTAAAAATGAATATGGCCAAAATGTGAATAACTTTAATACTATTACCTACACGACAGGGGCAGATGGATGTCTGTGAGCATGAGGCCATCCTGGTCTCACATAATGAGTTTCCTTGGGTGTAAATATTTTGCATGTTTGTGTATATTCATGTGTATATGAGGACACGTGTGTGGGTGGATGTGAACATATGTGTGTGTGTGTGTGCCAGAAGATAATCTTCGTGTTATTATTTGGGTGCTACCTGTCCACCTTATTTTCAATGTGTAGTCTCTCACTGGCCCGGAACTCACCAAGTAGGTTAGGCTAGGTCCCCTTGAGCCCCACGGACCTGGCTATGCCTACCTCTCCCACCCTGGGGTTACAAGTGTATACCACCATGACCAGCTTTCATTTTGTTTTCGATTTGGAGTTCTGAGTATTGAACTCAGGTCTTAGTGCTTGCCTTGCAAGCTTGTTACCAACTGAGCCAGTCCCCTGAATATAACTGCTTATGAAACAGAGCTTTTAGAGGTTTCCTCTGGTGAGAGGCAGCTGTGGAAATTTTGCTGAGATGGAATGTCTGATACAATTCACTGTGTGCTCAGATGGGGAACTCCTGTTACCCTCCATTATGCTCTTTCACCCTTCCAAGCCACTCAGTATGTCCTCCTTATCCCACCTCCTCCAGAACGCCCAGAATTCACTCTTACCACCACCACCACCACCCTCACCACCACCTCCATCACCCTCACCACCACCACCCTCACCACCACCATCACCACCACCACCATCATCACCACCACCACCACCACCATCACCAACACCACCACCACCACCATCACCACCACCACCACCATCACCACCACCACCACCATCACTACCACCACCACCACCACCATCACCACCATCACGTGATCACCCATGTGATCCAATACACTCTTCTACACTGGTCTCTCTGCTTCGGATCTCGCATAGGTTAGGATTAGGGTTGGTTAGGGTTAGGTGGAATTTAAAAACAAAAGATAGGTCATGCTGCTCCTTTGCTTCAACTCTCCCTGATGTCTTCTACTTCCAAGGCTGGCCAAGATTGGTCCTGTTCCTTGGGAGCTGCCCTCCCAGGAGCCCCTTCTCCCCCTGCTGCAATCCGTTTCCACCTCAGGTCTTTACACTTCCTCCGCTCTCTGCACATGCTTTCAGAGCCTCTTAAAGATCTGCGCATGCTTGGTTTTCCCTCAGATCTCAGCTCAGAAGCATCTTCCCAGCGAGGCTTTCCTGCCGCTGAAGCTGTGTCACCCCTCCTGGCTCCTGTACATCTACCTCAGAATGTTTTATTTTCTGCAAGGCACACATCATTCTTGAAAGAATTTTGTTTATGGGCCCATGTGGTTGGGAATAGGAACCTTGCTTCCTTGTTTGCTGTCGTCATTTGCCATCACCTAAACAGGGCCTGGCACATAGTAGGAGTGTGGTGAATACTTGTTAGAAAGAATCAGCGGGCATTCTCAGATGGTTGTGTTGGGATCACTCACTGAGGGATCCTCTCAGAGGGGGATTCCAAGGTGCACCTCGAGGGAGGGAGCCAACCATTTCAGCTCAGCTGAAGCCAAGGACAAGACTTGGAGATATATATATATATATCCACACATACACACACACACATATATACACACACATATATATACATATACATACATATGTATATGTACATATAACATATATAACATATATATTATATGTACACATACATGTATGTATATATGTATATATATACATATATATGAATATATAAAATACATTCATTCTAGATATGTATGTATGTATGTGTGTATGTATATATATATGCACATACATACACACACATATATATGTCAAGACATAACAATTAGTTAACATGTATGAAACCCATGTTTCTAAGCAATGTTGATGTTTCATTGTAAATAATTATATTGAGTTGCCTAGTTATTAAAGCAGCTTTATTTTATTATTTTTTATTCTCTATGTGGGGCAGGCTTGCCCTTTCTCTGTTCTCCCTCTTTATTTATTGTTTTAAGAAACTGGGACAAAGACTTAAAAAGGAGCCCTATGGCATTAAACCAAAACAAGACTGGCACCGTCCAGCCTCAGCTTGCCGTGTGCTTTTCAACAGTGAATCCAGGAAGGGTGCATGGCAGAGCCGCGATAGGAACAGGTGCAGAATTATTCAACATCTCCGGGAAACAGCAGTGGGGATTAAACAGAGCTTTCTTTAATAAGATTAATTCCGAAATATGAAGCGCAGTTTGGCATATCCCCAAAGATACAAGGCATTTGTATCTATATAAGATTAAAGGAGCTTTCACACAAAGCAATTTTCTTTTTCAACATCAAAGAGCTGCTTCGGAGGAGATGCTTGAAGCAGGCGCGCAGCACCGGGCACAGTGGCGCAATCCGCTGTTTATGGAAAGGCAGCTTGCTCAGCTAGCAATTGTGTCGTGCCTTTCACTACCTGGGACATGCGGGGCCATTGTTTGCTGGACCACAGGATTACAGAATAAGGGAAGCCATGGGTCAGGAGTCAAGTCCACAAACACCCCCAGACAGGCGACTCCCTGGTGATAACCATCCATTTCCAGAGACAGAGGCTCAGTACCTCACGAGGTGGTTCTAACAAACAATAAATAATGACCCTGCTGCTGGAAGTAACAGTGACAGCGAAGATCACAGCCACTATCTATGTGTCAGACACTGTACTTAGCAAAATAACGAACAGCACAGCCGTCTTCCACTAACTCTCCCCCTGGGCTTGCAGCCAGCCAGCCGCCTGGGTCCACTCCACAGCCCCACACAGCATTCAGTGAGCTGCAGATACCTGATATAGCTTTTATTTTCTTCCTCTGTCCTTTCTGTTTTCCTGACCTACATTTGCGTGTGCCCTTTGATCCCAGTGCAGATATTTACAGGGATTGCTCTCACACTGCAGCTCGCTGGGTTTGCCTCACCTGCCCAAGCTGCAAGAATTAGAGTTGGGAGCGTATCACTCAGTATGTTAATCAGTCCACATAACGCCCTCCAGGAAAAGAGAGGCTGCAAGTTTCCTTCCTAGCCTTTCCCTATTCTTATTTTTCTCTTTCCTTCCACACACATTTCTGGCAGGTGTTTCACGTGCCAGACATTGTGTTGGGTACTGGGGCCCTACAATTTACCAAAGGCACACCTGTGAGTGAAAACCAGGAAAGCCTCTTGCTAAGTAAGCTTATTATGTTTGTTTATTGTGTTTATTAAATAAATATAAATGGAAATGCAGCAAAATGCAATTATAAGATGAATGTAAAAAAGAATTCTATCACCAATTGGAAGCATAATATTTGTAAAAGGAGACACTAGGGAATCAGTGGACAGCCACTGGCTGGCTCCTGGGGCCTGAGCCTGCCTGGGAAGTGTGGTCCCTACTTAGTCAAAAGCTTGCTAGAGCCTGCCATAGGGGAGCTACTTTATGGAAGGGGCTGAGCTGCTACTGTCCAGTGTCCCAGCCTTTTCTCCTCCCTGTCTCTGCCTTACCGGGGCTCCTCCTCCCTCTGATGTTTCCTGAAGAGTCAAGAGCAGCTGTCTCAGTTGAAGTGTCTAAGTTTGTTCAGGATGGGGTCAGAGAGTCATGGGTCATTCATTCCGTTGGTGATTAGAGAGCAGGGAGGGCAGAGTCAGAAAGAAATGGGTCTTTTACCATCTGGAAATGTGCATCTCGTTGTTGGGAAGGCTGGTAGAATCAAGTGCAAGGGGACTTTGCATTTATGATGGCTCATGAGCTTCTTTCAAATGCAATCAGGTCACTTAAAAGCCATCCGTGTGCCAGGAATGTAGCTTAGTTGGAAGTGTGTTTGCCTAACATGTGTGATACCCTGAGTTTGATCCCTAGAACTGCACAATATTTGTTACATGCCTGCAGTCTCACCACTCTGGAGGCGGAGGGCCAGAAGTTAAAGGTTATCCTTGGCTATAGAGTGAGTCTGAGACCAGCCTGGGATATGTGGGACCCTGTTTTTCAAAAGTTATTCCTCTGAGAGTTCCAGGCAGGATAGCTTGTATGTGCTGGAAAGCCCGGGGTGGAGCCAGGAGTCTGAAAGTTCTAGGAGTTAGAAATTTGAAGAATAGAAAAGAATGACTTTAGAAGACCCATTACCCCAATGTCCTTGATCAATGAGGGGACACCCTCTCAGCAGTAAACCCTTCCTGAAGAAAGAAATATTTACAGTCACGAAGAATTCTGGAAACCACTTGGTTCTAAGCCAGGTGCCTTGTGTCACCTGGGGTCTGTACTTGAACCCTTCCTCAGTGCGGCATATAAAAAGCTGACTGCATAGGCTGGTTTGATCAAGGCTGCTGATGCCTTCGTGTTGTAGAGTTCAGACAATGAATGTAAATAAGTACCGACACTGTAACCAGGGATATGGTTGCAGGCTGCCTTCCTCTGGGGCAATGAGTGGCCAACCATGGGTGAGTGTAGACCATACACACAGCTCAGCTCTGAAAGCAATGCAAAATAGTGTGAACCATAAAGACGAAACTTGCCATTGACTATATCAAAACAGGACAAACAATCTACAGATCTGGAGTTGAGAACAGGCTCAGGACTTGAGGTGGGCTACCAAACATCATCTCTTCTAATAGGCCAAGGCCAACACTACAGATTCTTAGTTCCACATTGGAGTTCAGAGTGTGTAGAAGTCAGGATTCAGCAGAGAAGCAGTACAAGGCACATGTGTCTCTACTAAGAGAGGCACACACGCATAACACATAATTATAAGAAGGGATTAGAAGGCTGTATGCAGAGGCTAAATGATCCCACAACGGGCATTTGGAGAGTCACAGAAACTAATGATCAGTCCAGGAAGCTGAAAGCAGAAGAATATGAGAGAGGGGCGGGGGAGACATCACCCTCTCCCCTTGTAGCCACTAAATCTGCATTCAGAGCCTGAAGAACAGGGAGTCTGTGTCCACTGGAGACAGCAGCAGGAAAATGCTTCACTGAGAAAGTAGGGTGGGACCAGAGCTGGCTTCACCTTCTTCTGCTCCACATTCTATGGGCCTCTAGCCTATTGGATGCTGGCACCCACATCCAAGGCAGGTTTTTCCTATTTATTTCACTGGTTCACAAGCAGTTCTTCTGTGGGAATATTCTCAAAGACACAGACAGAAGGGTGCTTTTTACCATCTCTAGGTATTTTTCAATCCAGGAAAGTTAACAACCAAAACTAACCATCACACGGGGGGGGGGGGGATGACGTAGAAAAACAGAATAAAATTAGCCTCCCATTTTTGGTGGGCCAGGAAGAAAACAAGTGGGTGTTTCTAGGCAGAGTTTCTGAGCTGTGCCTCCTGAGAGTGAATGGGTCAAATAAACAATTAAACCAGGGCTAGCTTGATCCACATCCTTGGCTAGAATCTAGAAAGGGTGAAGGATTTTCATCTTGGGGGGCCCTCTTAATCGACATGCCAGGAGAGATAGGAGGTAGGGCTTCTCTCTGACTCATAGTGCAAAGGAAGCCTCACGCTTGGGTAGGTAATTGTGGGATGCCTTTCAACAGAGCTGGGGACATCAAACAAGCCAGTTAAGTAAAAACACTTCCTGCATCTGTCCTGTCAGATTGAAGTGCCCAGAAGGGGATGACTTAGTCACTTTCTCACTGCCATGACAAAGTACTTGACAGAAATAACTTAAGGAAAGATTTATTTGGCTCATGTTTCAGAGGGATCAGTCTACGATGGTGCAGGAGGCATAGCAGAGTGTCCCACTGCGGTAGGAGTGCTTGGCGGGCTCTTCACATAGAGTGTAGAACAGGAGGAACACAGATCAGGACCAGAGCCAGTTAAAACCTCCGGTGATCCTTTGTCCCAAAGGTTCCCCAAGCTCTCAAAACAATGCTACCATCAGAGACCCAAGTGTTCAAAAGCATGAGCTTGTGGGAGACATTTAATGCTTAAACCACAACACAGGCTCTGTGATTAGTGCTACATCATTCAGCACAGAGAGTATAATATTTGTTTAGTATTTAGCAGTAAGAGTCCAGGCACTCAGACAGCTCTTGCCCCTTTGCACCAGCACACCCAGAGCCTACTCTCCAGGCTCTTCTCACTTCCAGGTTCTTGTGGAGAAAGTGTTTCTTTACCCCAGCTCTCTCACTGTACTTCTGCAAGGTTCATGTCTGTTAGCATGCCTGCCTCACTGATAGGACTTTCTATTCCAGCGCAATGCCTGGCATACTCTGGGCATCAACAGCACTCAGCTGGTGAGCTGAGGAAGAGGGACTGCAAATGGTTTGCATGTTTCATCCGCTTAACATCCCCAACAGGGAAAAGCTGCGGTGTGAGTGACGGGCTCAGACGGTAAAAAAAAGGAGCTGGTGAAAGCATGGAGCAGACCACAGGACTCTTGGGGATCTCTGGGCTTCTGGCAGCAGATGTTCAGGATTCCTAGCTGGAGCAAGGGACGAAATCTCGCTTTTGTAACGGATCCTACAGTGTTCCCAGAAAGCCAGGTAGTCTCGCTGCTTCCTTCTTTTGGGACTGTTTATAAGTCCTTTTATTTAGCTCTGTCTTGCAGGATCTTTGGTGGAAGGCAGTTGCTTTCCCTCTTGAGGGGAGCAACTGATGGGCTACTTTTGTGAGTTTGGTGACCCATAGCTGGGGCTAGTCTGGATCCACATTAAATCATGCCAAGGACAAACACTAGAAACCAAAGTTCCACTGAACCCTTGTGTACCAATTATCATAGCTTTTAGAAGAGACACCCGGTGCCCTCTTAAGACTGTATCTCCATATATATACATACACACAGAATTAGGATTTCAAATGTATTTGGAATTTGGTCTTTGAAAGAAGGTGGCTTTGCAGCTGCAGTTGGTACAGAACACTTGTCAAATGCCAACCTTGGGCGCTGCTCCCTCTCTCCATTCCCCAGGCTAGTAAGGGGTGCTGTTTCCCTCCCACCCGACAGAGGTAAGAAGAGGTCGTGGTGGTGGTGGTGGAGGTGGTGGAGGTGATGGAGGAGGGTGGAAACTGAATGACCTGCCTTGGATCACAGAGTCTGATCAAGACTGGAGTTTCACATTGAGGATTTTTTTCAGGGCCTGGTTTTCTGGAGTGGACAGACCCACTTCCTCTTTATTTGTGCAGCACCAGTAGAACATCGCCCCATCACAAATGGAGAATGGGGTTAAGTCAGGGAACAGAAGGATCAGTGCAGCGCAGGGCCAGAATGAAAGAGCAACAAAGTGGTCTGCGTACTTGGGGAATCTTCGTTGCTATCCCTGGACTCTGTGCCACCCTGGACTCTCTCCCCCTTGCTTCTGCCTCTCCAGGACCAGCATCTGGAGGAACCCAGGCCCAGCCTCCAGAGCTCTTACCCAAGACTGGATCCGGCACCCTTGATCTCGGAGTTCGATCTCGGAGGTCGCTCTCCGTTACCATGGGGACAGAAAACGCATCTCAGCACTTCTATGCTGTTTGATCATTCTACACCTCAGACCCTCAGCTTCCAGTTCCCAGCCAAGGGAGGGAGGTTGGGAATAAGGGAGTGTGGCCGCTAAGGCAAAAAGATGGCGGGAGTGCCTCCCAGCGCATCCTGCACCGGCTCACTTGAGCTGGTCGCAGGGTGAACATCTCCAAGCATCTGGCTGTCACCTCTGCTGCTTTATCCCTCTGAGTGCTGTTCCTGTGGCAAAGAGTTGCCTAAAGGGAACAAAGCCCACATTCATGGGACTGATCTGGAGTCAAGGGGCGGAGAACACCAATGAAATCCACAGGCTGTGTGACTCCATGAATGGACTGGCGGGCGTTGCAGGGTGAGCTGGGATGAGGTTAGATTGCAGTCTATTTCTGTGTGGGACGGACATTTCTGGTATTTGCGCAGAGGTTTCACAAGGAGTGTGGTAATTTGCTGTGGTTTTACATTCTAAATAAACAATCGTGTTTGGACCTAACTTTGTAATTACAATTCTGTGTTTGTTTTTTTTTTTTTTCTGAGAGTCTATCAAACTGTGTAAGATGCAGGTATATGTGAAGCCTGAAGAATCATGAAGACTTTGAGCTTATCGTGGGCTCCTGGCTCTTAGTGGTCTGGGCCATACTCTTGGGAAGAGCTGGGCACAGCCAAAAAGAAAGTCTGTTGGGAGAAATAGGGACACAGACTCACATGGAAATCAGCAAACCGGACAGGGTCAGGTGATCATTTCTTTCCCCATACCAAGATACAGAAAAGATGGAAGAAAAACAGAAGAGGACGAATTCAAACCAGGATCTTGAGGTTTGGGTATCAGAGCTGAAGCCAGGAGACAGAGGATTAAAAGCTCTTAGGATCAGCTTTCAAGAATCTTTGTAGCACACAGGAAGGTTCAAGGCTAGGTTGGCACAGGTTTTGGTGGGAAGGAGAGTGAGGACCTTGGGCATGTATTCTCGTCAGTTACACTCAAGGGCAGTGCCAAGGGCTGGCCTGGGGGAATGATTTTTGGCTCCTGACATCTCCATTGTCCTTCCCTGAATCTAAGCAAAAAGTGTGTTTGGTTGGTTGTTGCACACACCACAGCTTCAAGAAAAGTTTCCAAGTCCGTCACTTCAAGCAGTACCTTTAGCTCACTTCAGGGTCTATTTCAGGGTTCACTGCCAGTCAGCCCACTGTCTGGAATCTGGGACACCGTTATGGTAAAGTCTTCCACAAGATGGCACCCGTAGGTTTTGTTCTTTAGTGTTTTATATTGATAGGGTCATTACTTCGAAGAGATTTTCTTAAACACCCACTATATTGCCTGTATTGTTCTAGGGGGTGTTGGGAATACAGATCTATCAAGGCACACTAAATTCCTGGATTCAAGCTATTTCCAAAGGTCGTATTTTTACAATCCTAGGACACACTCTTGAAGAGTGATGTGCTTCCCCATTTTTGTTGCTGATAGGTTCTTTGATCGCTCTGCTACATTTCTGACAACGGTATACTTCTTGTATTCTCTAGACTGATAGGCATGGACAGACTCTTATTAATGTCTGCATGAAGGGATTAACTCATATCTGCTCAGATAAGTCACTGTTGGATGCTCAAGGCTTAACTGTTGCAATTTTGAATTGTTGTTGAGCACTAGCTTGTTGTCCGGGGGTTCAGCTTGGATTCATCTGCTATTTGAAGCTTCCATGGCTCTTTTTAAAAGGATTATTTAAAAAAAATGTGTACGTGTGTGCCTGCATGATTTTATGTGTATTATGTGCCTGCAGGTGCTGGAGGAGGCAAGAATGTATTGGGATATTTTGGAACTGGAGTGACGGGTCATTGGAAGTTACCAGATGTGGATGCTGAACCAGGGTCATCTGCAATGGCAGCAAGCCCTCTTAACCATTGAGCCATTTCTCTAGCCCCTTCATGGCTCTTTTTAATAGAAAATTCAGGTAGGTCTTTGAGATATCCTAGTGATGAACCTCCAAGTACAGGTGATTTGGTCTTTGATCTGGGTGGGAATTTATCAGCCTCATTTCTCTAACCATGTTTATCAGCCCTTGTTACCTGACCATCTGCCCCAGAGAAGAGAGGCAACCACAGTATTCTCTCTTGCTGAAGGCGAGATCGCAATTGAGGAAAGGCAGAGAGGCAGGTGGGAGTCCTTGTGAGCTGCCTGCCTGTCTGGGTTCAGTGAAATGTCCCATTAGGCTCCTGAACAAAACGTCTTTTCAGACATTTCCTACACCACATGGCTGCTTCTAGAAATGACTGCCCAGCTGTCATGGGAGACCATGCTTTTTGTTTTTTTTTTTATTGTAGGCTGATAGGAAAATGGTGATAAAACAAATGTTTTGATAATTTTGCTGTAAGTATCCATTAAAGGTTCTCCGTCTTCCTAATGCTGCGACCCTTTAATACAGTTCCGCATGTTGTAGTGACCTCCAACTATAAAATTATTTTTGTTACTACTTCATAACTGTATTCTTTTTGCTGCTGTTATGAGTCTCAATGTAAATATCTGATGTGCAGATAGTCTTCGGTGACCCCTGTGAAAGGGTCATTCGACCAAGGGGTTGCGACCCACAGGTTGAGAACTGCAGTATTAAAGACATTGTTCACCTTCCTTTGGCCATCTGCTTGACTCAGCCTTTCTACCTGGGTGCCCAGAAGGCACATCCCATTCCACATGGCCCAGACTATGGACGGCCCCTTCCCCAAGCAATCCTTCCTCTCATCTTTGTCATTTGGTGAACATCTGCTCCACTACTCAGACCAAGCAACCTAGAGACACCCTGGATATTTTCCTCTCTCCCAGATGCAACCTGTTTCCAAGTCCTAGTTCCTCTACCAAATGCACACCCAGAAGCTGACTACGTCTTACCACTTCCTCTCCTCTGGAATATTCCACAAGCCTCTTAGTTAGTCTTCTAATTCTCTTCATCTATAGCCAACAGAGAGAGAGAGAGAGTAATTCTTTAAAGCATTGCCAGGTCAAATGTCCCATGACTTTTCTCCTTCTCCTTCTTGGAAAGATGAAACTGAAGGTCTCTGTTCCTGTTCCTCTCTGTCTGGTTCTTGACTTGCCCTCCCTCACCGGCACCTTTGCCGTTGGCAGCGCTGTGTGCGAATCCATCTGCTTGTTTGCGCCTGGAAGACTCTTTCCAAGATATCCACATGGCTCCTTCCTCTTCCTCTTCCTGTGCGTCCTTAAATGCTAACTTAAAACTGCGTCCCCTCTCTGAGCTCATAGCACGTAGAATCTGACAGATTCTATATTTTACCTGTGTGTGTCTCACTTTACTGGAGGCAAGGTCCAAGGATGGTGCCTTTTGTGCGTCTGCTCTTTCCTGTTCTGTCATATAGAACAGTGCCTGGGACCCAGTGGGCACTCTGTGTATTTACTGGGTCCATGACTAAATTCTCTGGTGGTTAGTGCAAAAGGCATCTTTAGGCAACATGGTTATGGTTACATATACATTGCATAATTTACTTTTTGATATCACTATCTAAAAGGTTAAAGGTAAAATTAATGTTACAATTACTATCTTATTCAGTCTCTTCATCTGATGATTTTTCATTGCCTTTAGACTTCCTCCCTCCTTTCTTCCCTTCCTCCCTCCCTCATTCCTTTCTTCCTTCTTTTCTTTGGTTTTTGGAGACAAGCTTTTTCTGTGTAGCCCTGGTTGTCCTGGAATTCTTTCTGTAAACTAGGCTGGCCATGAACTCACAGAGATCTGCCTGCCTCTGCCTCCTGAGTGCTGGGATTAAAGGCGTGTGCCACCAGTGCCCAGCATAGAATTTTTTTACATTTATTTTTTTGTATGTGTGTGTGTGTTTACAAATATGCACATATACATTCACATCCCACAGTGCACTTGGAAGTCAGAAGACAACTTTTGGAGCTAAGTTTTCTCTCCTTCCACCTTGTGGGTCCTGGGAATTGAACTCAAGTTGTCAGTCCTCATGGCGTGTACCTTTACCCACAGAGCCATTTCACTGGCCCATGTTATAGACTATTATTTGGAGAATTTTATGCACATGCATATCCCCAGGTAGTATTAGTACAAACTATTTATATATTTGAGACAAGGTCTTCCTATGTAGCTCAGGCTAGACTTGAATTTGAGATCCTCCTGTCTCAGCCTCCTAAGTGCTGGGGTTATAGGCACTGGCCATCTTGGCTGCCTCCTGGAAACTTTTAAGCTTCCAGTAAATATTTGTCAACTAGCTGCATATTAAACCACTTAAATCTCTTTTGCAAGTGTGATATAAAGAATACATTATTAATGACCCATGGCGTGATGGCGGTGTAATGGTCTAGAAAAGGCAGCAGGTGATTAGGAGAGGGGAAGCTGGAGGGGAAGGAGACTCTGTGTGTGGTCCGCAGATAGTATAAGGGTGATTTGTCATTCAGACTAGGGCCTGTGAGTCAGAAAGAGGGAAGATAAGAATGAATACCTGAAGAAAACAGACACACATTGCCATTGACTCCAGAAAACCTGGCAGAGCAATCACTTTAGCAATAGTTAGCATGCTCCACTGAGGGTAAAAATATAGTCACTTTGATACACAGTTATTTAGCTTTTCCAATTAATAAATCGTATTCAAACGTAGGAACTTAGAATGAAATTATTAAAAAGTCATTAGTTAGACTTCAAGTCCAGAAGAGCACTTGTAGGTAAGATGGATTCCGGAGGTGCCAAGTGACAACCCTCAGTGTTAGAAGGGTTAAATGCGCAGACCAATTTTGTTTTCTTTTCAATGTTGGCATTGGTTGGAACTAGTCTCAAGCCCAAAGAGAGGCAGCTGTGAATAGCGATAGACAGAGGAAGACAGACACAGGATACCAGAGTTATTTCTCTGACTCTAGTTATCTTTATTTTCTGATTTTGACAAGGTCTCACATAGGGCAGGTGGCCCTTGAACTCTTTATGTACCCCAGAATGACCTTGAATTCCTGAGCTTCCTACTGCCCCCTCCCAAGTGCATGGTTCATGCAGAGCTGGGATTGAGTGATTTTAGGTAGGCACTTTCCCAACTCAGCTACAACCCTGGTTCATCCTGCAATTTCCAGAAGGCTTGGCCTCGGATTCCCAGGCACTCAAGGCAGGGGGTCAGTCACTGCTGACCCCCAGTTTGGGCAGCCTGGCAACTGACCTCACTTCTCTTCCTGTTGACTGTCTCCTGTCTTTCCCAAAGCAGACATTCTGTCCTCTCCAGCCATCAGCCCCCACTCTCTCATTCAAAGGCGGATTCCTTAGGTTGCTGTTGGCAATGAGAGAACCCAGAGCCTAATGGAGGGTCCAGTGATAGCATCTATTGCTTTCTGGAACCTGCCTGCCACTTAAACACACAGCCAGATGAGCTTGGGCTGATAAGGCTTTTTCATAAAGCCTTGCTGGTGACTTCCTCTCACCACATCATGCTCCAGGCAACTGCGAATGGACTCCTGTGGAATCTGTTTTTGCTTCTTTCAGAGATTATGGCTTCATAGGAGCACTTAGCAATTGCTAGGTGTGTTTTTTTCTTCCTGTGCATTCGGCCCCAATTTCATCTTCATTTAAGGAAGCGGTGCAGGCATTCCCTGGCTTTTACTCTTGAGATCGTTTTCCTTTTCACTGGCCTTTGTGCCTTGGACTCTGCCTGCTTTATTTACTATTTGTGCAATTTATTTACTATGTGCACGCGTGTATATTTGTGTGCATATTCACGTGGAGTCCAGAGGACACCCTCTGGTGTTATTCTTCAGGAGAACTGTCCATATTTTGAGACAAGGACCCCCACCAGCCTGGGGCTTACCAAATAGGCTAGACTGGCGGGTCAGCAAGCCCCAGGGATCCATCTCTGCCTCCCAAGTGCTGGGATTACCAAGCAGGTGCTTCCCCTCCCAGCTCTGTAGGCTCTGGGGAATCTTGCTTTGGTCCTTCTTCCTTCACGGCCAGCACTTACTGACTTAAACCGGCCCCCACTGCTTCTTGATTGCTATTCTCTGGACGTCTCCATTCTCTTTCCAAGGGCTGTTGGCTTTGATGATCAAACCTCAGGTCTTCTAAAGGATGACATGGGTGAGGGAAACGCCTTGAGATGCTTTCTTTCCCCCTTTTCTGCTTTTCCTGCTCTTTTGGTGGCTCTTCAATTGAAGAATCCAAGAACTTCTTTGACCTTGGAAGACTCCCTTATTTATCTGGGGGTGTGTGTGTTCTGAATCCCCTCTTGGCCTTAAAGGATTGTCCTGTAGAGTAGCAGAGGCTAGGGATGTTTTCCAGACCCAGGACTATAGGAACAGAAAAGTAATCAAGTCAGAGAGTCATTGAGCATATCTGAAGGCACAAAGGAAAAAGTAATCACTGAAAATTAGAAAAAGAAGTCAGGGAGATGCACCATGGGGGAGGGGTGGGGGGAGAGGGCCTGACAGCTGTGGGCTACCTCTGCCTCTTTGATGGCAGATTAGATCTAATCTAATCTGGTGGTTGAGATGGATATTTTTCCCCCTTGTGTTGCATTTTGGCTGACTATTTGGCTGAATAATTTTTAGCAGGGCGACTGGCTTGTAGTTGTGACAACTCACAGGTTATATCTACACTTGCAAGGAACCAATCATAATAATGGCCAATAGGGTTTGTGGAGACAGGGCCTTCAGCCAAACCCCTCACCTTGAGGTCACTGATGGCATCCCTTGAACAGGACAGATCAATGTCACCCTAAGAACAGTTTCTCTGGATACTGGGTCCCTGCTCTGTAGCAAGCCTGACCATTTTCCCGACGTCTTCGGCTAGCTCCCTGGATGGACTTCAGATTTGCAGAGGACAATCCTGGGCTGCCCACTGCCGGGTGACAGTTGATGGAAAGTCTTTCTCATAGTTCCTCTTGGATCCTTTTAAAACTCTCCCTGGGAGCTGTTGGAAGAAATTTCTTTTTTGTTGTCCCAGTTTATTGCAGGCCTTCTGGTATTCCACACACGCAGGGATTTGGAGCGGTGAGCTCCACGTTACTGGCCTGAGCAGTACAACCAGTTTGAGAATCTTTACATTCTTTCGGTGCTAGAAATTGAACACGGGACGTTATACATGTTAGGCAGGTACTCGATCACTGACCTATACCAGACTCAGCCTCGAGCACTTTTAAAAGACAGCCATCCATGGCAAAACAGAGCAAACACAATGTCTTCCAGTGCAAGACAAAGCTTTGCCCTAATGCAAAGTCAGTGTGAGCTTGCAGTTGTCTTAGGGTGCCCTCGGACAGGGGGTGGTGGTAGTGATGCAAGCTGAACTCTATCCACTGCAGAATGGCAGCAGGATCCCACGGTGGTGCTCTAGGGATAAATGCAAGGTTCTGTTGGAACCTGAGATACGCCATTTGTCCACTTAGCTCTCTTTGCAGACAATGAACTTTGGTGTAAGAGCCTTTGAATTATTAGCTCAAGATCCAAGCAGCTTTCATAACCAGTTCGAGGGGATGATGAACGTATCAAAGGAAGGAAGCTGCCTGGCTTTGGGAGAGCTGGGCTGTGATTGGGGGCTTGAGCCTCAGTGATTTATTGTCCCCTTTTAATGCAGTTGGGATTAAGAGCGAAGGTCAGAGTGGGTATTTTAGTAGATGTATGAGAGTGGATTTTAGGTATAAATTATGCAAAGCTTGAAGTTCATCGCAGATACAAATCGAGCACCTCCTAGGTGGTGGTTAGGGACTTGTGACTGATTTGTGGTTGGCTTATGTATGAGAATAGGTCACCCTTCTGTTATGAAAGCATTTTTCACATTAGGACGACTGTAATTAATTAAGGTTTCACTCGATGGGGTCATGAATGGGAATGTGTGGTGAAATAACCCCGTAAGTGTGTGCCTGCCCACTCGGTCTCAACATTAGATTTCTTCCAGAGTCCACACAGGAATTATCGGAGCTTCATGAAACACTTTTACTGTGTTGCTAAGCCAGAGCTTACCTGGGTGGCATCTGGGAGCTTATACTCCCTAAGACAAAGCAAAGACCAGGGTTTTGTTTTAGTTCGAGACTCATGGATATTGATTTTTGGGGGAGAACTGATTTAAATTCTCTATTCGAAGGTTACGATGGCTTCTCAAGAGCTCAGCTTTTACTAGCCAAGCTAATTAGATGACGGAAGACTTGAAGCAGAATAGCAGCCAGGAACAACGTTCCTCTGGGTTTACTAATCTGCCAGGGGGTACTTCCAGTGGGAACACAGGTGCCCTGAAACTCTGGCCTGAGTTTTTTTCTGAAAGGGCAGAAGCCCCAGGAGCCAAGGTCATTGTTTGCTCACAGGAGGTTTTTAATGTTAAACATAAATCTCGAGAACACTGGCCTCTTGGGCAAACTAAGACTTCATTTTGAAGCCTCCATATCATGTTGGCAAGATTGGCGTTTAAGCCAGCGGATAGGGAAGCCACCACCAAGGACCCCGTGTGACTTGTTTCTGTGCCAAGCCTGCTGGGATGAGAGGCTGTCTCATTACGAGACATGAGAACCTTCGTTTACAAATCTCAGAGGCAACATCGCCCAGTTACATTCATTTGTCCCTGAAATGTGAGAAATGTTTTCTTAAGTGTCCCAGAGAGGACTCAGTGTACACCAAGATACAAGAATCCAGCAGCATGGTAGACCCTTGGAGTCTGTTGTTCAGGTTTACAGGACCAGTGTGATCTAAGACTTACCAACCAAGATCCTATCTTTCTTGGCGATCACGTTGTTTTCAGGGGAATGCTGCCGGATATCTTCCCCTCTCTGCCAGGTGGAGGTGGAGGTTACATTCTCTACTTCCTTTCCCCACAGCCCACCCCTCACTCTGCCTGCTTCCCTTCTCGTCCCTTGCTGTCTTTATTCTCTCTTTTCACCCACTAGAAACGAGCAGGCTGGGGGCTGATGTGAGGCGGAGGGATGGAGAGAGAGCAGTAGATGTATGGTGCTGTCCTAGACACTGCAGATACATTCTGTCACATGGGTTTCGTGGGCAGAAGCAGCCAGCAGCCTCACATTCAACAGGAATTTGGGGACATTTGAATGCAATGCCTTGGGGAATGCATTGGTAGAAGCATGGCCAAGAACAACACTGACATTCTGCTGAGCGTCAAGCTGGG
This sequence comes from Cricetomys ansorgei, assembly GCA_026225945.1. Classification (NCBI taxonomy): domain Eukaryota; kingdom Metazoa; phylum Chordata; class Mammalia; order Rodentia; family Nesomyidae; genus Cricetomys; species Cricetomys ansorgei. Next base: position 5,688,915 of record JAMJFZ010000713.1, on the reverse strand, counting down.
AAGGCCGCCAGACCACGCCACCAGCTGTCTCCAGTATGGGCTGGATGGATTCCGAGAAGCTGGGATTGTCTTTTTGCTGTTCTTGTAAGAATGTCTTAGTCGGGTCAGGTAGAGAGGGCTTATATCTAAACCACTTTAGGTTTGACCTCCTGGCGCTCTAGTCCCCAGGGACTCATATATGCAGAGTGCTAAATGCAGGCTTTCTTTTGTATTTTGGGACAGTGGTTTCAAAGGCAGAGCTTCGGTGGGAGAATGAGTGGGAAGGCCTGTGTAGATTAGCCATTTTTCTATGCTCCACTACATACCTATCTATCTGTCTATCTATCTATCTATCTATCTACCTACCTATCATCTATCTATCTATCTATCTGTGTATCTATGTATCTATCTATCATTTTATTGTGTATATGTGGATGGTATGCAGGTGTGTGTATGCGTGTATATGTGTTGTCATGTGCGTGTGTGAGCGTGTGAGTGTGTGTGTGTGTGTGTGTGGTTGCATGGGTGTGTGCCCGTGTGCATGCAGAAGCCTAAGATCGATGTCAGGAATTGTCCCTGTCCTGTTTCCACCGTAGTCAGCGAGGCCTCTATACCCACCTGGCATTCATGTGGCTTCTGAGATCAGAACTGAAGTCTTCATGCTTTTGAGGCGCTCTTTTTCACCATGGAGCCATCTCCCTCGTCACTCTCTCCACCTTGGCTTTGCTGGGACTGCACTGTGCCCCATTTTCCACGCATTTCCGCCCTTCTGCCTCGGCCAGTTGGGATGGCTTGTAACCCTGTGGATGAGGCCTCGGCTGCTGACCGCAGGGCTCCGCCTCCTACTTCTGGGTGATGGCAGCTCAGAACAGACATTAAAACACTGGGAAGGACGAGAGGCCTGGAGCGGTTGTGTGAAGCTCTGCGCACACATGCATACACACACACACACACCCACCCACCCACACACACACACCCCATTTACCACTTCAGAAAGAAAGAAAAAGGAGTTACAATGAAATCATAACACAATGCTCTGGTAACTTGCAGCTTTATTTAATCGTTCTTAAAAGAGGTTTTTTTTTTTCCCCTCCAGGCTTAAGTTTTTATCAAGGTTTTGTGCATTAATAAAAAGGAGAATTGAATGGAATAAACTGGCTAACGTACTTTTCCAGATTCTTCATCTGGAGTCCAGATTATCTAAACTGTTCATCCTCTCAGGGCTAACATGTCGTGTGTTCCCACAGTGTCATCCTCTTTACCTTTAAGAGAGCCTCTTGGAAAAATATTACTTTGTTATGCTCGGGAGCTTCATCTAAGCTACTAACTTTCCAGCTTTGATGCTATTTAAAAATATATACAGGTCCTGGTCTCAGATCACAGTCTAATAGTCTTAACATTCTATTTATTTATTTATTTATTTATCTACTTATTTATTTATTTATTATTTTTTGTGTATGTGACAATGACGAATACCAAGCTCCTAACACTTTTGACGGCCAGAAAACATTTTATTTTTATGTTACATTTTTTTGTGTGTAATATGTGAGTGAAGTGCAGGTATGCATGTGTGTGCGCGCCACGGTGTACTTATGGAGGCCAGAGAACAGCCTCAGGTGTTGGCCCTCACCCTGTACTTTGTTTGAGGCAGGTCTCTTTATTGATTGCTGTTGTGATCATGTATGCCAGGCTAACTGTTGCATGAGCCTTCAGGGATTCTTCTGGAATTATAGACATGTGCCATCGTGCTTGACTTTTGCATAGGCTCTGGGGACTTGAACCCAGGCTTCTGTGTCTGTGTGGCAAAAGCTTTCCCCACTGAGCCATCTCCCCAGCGCATGATGAAATTAACATTTCAAGCAAAAGGATCCTCACTGCTGCTGTCTCTCCCCAGATTTAGCCACATGAAAAACAAGTCTTTTCCAGATAAACTTTTGTTTGTTTGTTTGAGACAGGGTCTTGTGTAACCCAGGCTTGCTATGTAGTTGGGGATGATGCTGAGATTCCGATCTTCTTGCTGCTTCCACATCCCATGTGCTGGGGTTATGTACATGCACCGCCATGCTGGTTGGGCTTGATAACATTTAAAATACAGAGATTAAAATAAAATTGACAATCTATCTCAAAGACAGACAGACAGACACACACAGACACACACATATATATGTGTGTGTGTGTATATATATATATATATATATATATATAGAGAGAGAGAGAGAGAGAGAGAGAGACAGACAGACAGACAGACAGATAGACAGATAGACACACAGACAGACAGATACACAGACAGACAGACACACAGATAGAGAAGAGCCAGACATAAACACAGAGAGAGAGAGAGAGACAGAGAGAGAGAGAGACAGAGAGAAAGAGACAAAGAGGGAGAGAGGGAGAACATTATACCTTGTGTACATGAGGAAATCAGAGGACAACCTGTGGGAGTTGTTCCTTTCCTTCCACCAAGTGGCTCCAGGGATTGAATTTAGATCCCCAGGCTTGGCAGAAGGGGCCTTTTCCTGCCTTTTGTACCTTTCGTGTCTTTACTTACCTTTCTGCACCTTTATTATTAAAGAAGACAGATAAAATAAAGATTTTTTCCACATTAGGTTAAGGAATTTTAAGAGGCAATTATAAAACAATTTAGAATAGGATAGAAAACGGAGATTAGTGAACTAGAACACCTTCAGAGGTATGAAAAGTGCACAAAATTGTTTCTTTTAAAAGATCAATAAAAATAAAGACAAGTTGTTAGCAATCAAGTATGATTAATGTTCAGGAGGGAAAAAGAAGGGAGAAGGAAGGAGGGAAGGAAGGGGAGGGGAGGGAAGGAGAGAGAGAGAGAGAGAGAGGAAGAAAGAGGGTATGAGAACATGTCCTAGATTACAACTGGAAAGCATAACAACTGACTCAAAAGAAATCAAGATTTGAGTTGCTAAATTGACTGAAGCCATTCACTTAATTACTAGGGAGGCAATTGTAAAGCAAAAGAACCAGATAGGTTTACTGTTGAATTCTACCTAATCTAATTATTAGCATTATTGAAACAGTCTTAGGCTGGCCTCACGTTAGCTATGTAGCCAAAGATGACCTGGAGCTTTGGATCCTTCTGCCTCCACTTCAGAGTGCTGGGATGACAGACCCCTACATTTGTGTACACATACTCATATACAAACACATACACATACACAATTACAATTATTTAAATACATATTTAAACCACAGGGAAGTATCAACATGATTTATTCCATTAATAAAGAAAAAGTGATCATATCAAATCATGGTGAGTATCTTCAGACAGAATCACCAGCCAGTCTCAAATGAAATGAGTGTGACTCGTTGAGAAAAGCTGGTAGGCACTGTGGGTTGATGAACTCTCAGCTCTTTCTATCCTTCTTTGCCCTGTCTAAGTCCATCATTGAGCCTAGATAAGTAAAGTAACTGTGTTCTTGAAGATAAGAGTTATGGTGTGATTTGTGCTTCCTGAAGTCTGTGGTGGGTTTTCTAATAAGGTTTTTACTAATCTATAAGAAGGGATCTATATAGTTGGTGTTATCTCCTTTCATTTTCTTTCTACCTTGAACGTGATGGTGTCTTATGGAGCTGCAGTAGCCATTCTGTAACTATGAGGCAGCTAGCCTGAGGGATAGTCCAGCTTAGTCACAAATATTTCAGTTCTGATCTTTTGTAATTGTCTGCCTCTAAATAGCTGTTTAAATTTCAATCAAGTCCCTGTTACTTACACCCAAGATATTTTAAAATGGCAAGAGTCAATAACCAGAAACCAACAGCAAACCCTATTCTAACTAATAAAAGACAAAAGATATTTTAGTTAAAATCAAGCCTCAAGTCCATCAGGCTGTCTCCTCCTACCACTTTTATTCCTTTGTTTCCTTGAGGCTGAAGTAAGATAAAGTAAACAAAAATCACAGAGACACAAAACAAATTGTAACAATGCGGAACTAACAAAGGTCCATTGGAAGGCAGTGTACAAGTCCCTGGGATTAACAGCACAGAATATGGACTAGCATTTTTGTAAGTTAGTGAAATGACGTCAGTTGTATAGCCAGCTGGGACTTTGGAAGCTGGGCTAGGCTGTCTAAATCAATCCTTCGCTACTTGGTAGAAGATGGCTAGTTCCGGTTTCCGTAGCCAAACCTGAGAATTCCCCAGTTGTTTGTTCCTGGGTTTGCAAAGGAGACTTAACCCAGGGAGGTAATGAGGGTGCTGACACCCACCAGCCATCTACTGCAGTCATCAGCTGCTTGTTCTTGCTGACTGGCTCAAAGCAGAAGTTGCATCAAAATAAGCAACAAAAGGATAAAACTATCTTTTTTTTTTTTTTTTTTTTTTTGCTTACTATGTGATTTTCTCAGAGATCTATGAGTTTTTGGTTAAACGTAAGAAAAAATATTAAAAGTATAACAGAATTTGCTGAAGTGTTTGCATGTCAGTTAAACACAACTTGAATCCGTTTCAGCAATAGTTAGGCAAGGCTGAGAATGTTCATTGACTGCAGTTGTAGATACTATTACATATCTGTGAGACAGGTGTGAGGGCTGTTCTTGCTTGTCAACCTGACTACATCTGGAATTAACGAAAACCCCCAGTAGAGGGCACAGCTGTGAGGGGTTTTTCTTAATTAGGAGAGGGATGAGGAGGGGAAGGGAGAGGGGCAGGGGGAGAGGGAGGGGGAGGGGAGAGGGAGGGGGAGAGGGGAGGGGGGGGGAGAGTGAGGGGGAGGGGGAGGGGAGGGGGAGAGGGGGAGGGGGAGGGGGGGAAAGGAGAGTGAGGGGGAGGGGGAAAGGGAGGGGGAGAGGGGGAGGGAGAGGGAGAGGGAGAGGGGAGGGGGAGAAAGAGAGAGAGTTCTGTTACTCTACAACCCTAACTAATATAAAAGTCTAATGTGATGAAGCCTACTACATAATGAAAAAAAAAAACACAAACAAACAAATAAATGAAGAGTGAAACCACGGTCCTTTAAACGAAAGCATGGCTGCTGCAAACTATCAGCTTCCCCAAGCTAACATTAACTTAATGAAATTTCAGATAGAAATCTAACAGTACCAGGTTGGTTATTTTGGTGCTTTCGAATTGAGTAATGTGATCTTCTAGGTTATGTGTGTGGATCATTGTATCTCAGCTTGCTGAAAAATATGAGCAATACAGGGAGCAGGTGTTTTAATTGTAGACTTCAGAGCACACTCGGTAGCTACTGTAATCAGTGTAGCGTGGACTAGGATTATAAAGAGAAGGAGAACCAAAAGTGATTCCATACACTAGGAGAGCCTGTTGACTTTAGTTTATAACATAGTCTAGAATAAAGTTCCCAACAGACCAAAACATTAATATAAATGAAGAATAAGGTCCTAAAAGAAATTTGAGAAACTGCAAGTATAGTCTAGGATGTGGGGAGAATTTTCTTAAGACTGGAAATCTAGAACCTGCTAGGTGGTGGTGGTGGGTACACACTTTTAATCCCAGGTCTCAGGAGGCAGCTGTAGTTGGATCTCCAAGTTCAAGACTTACCTGGTCTACAAAGCAAGTTCCAGAGCAGTCAGTGCTACACAGAGAAACTCTGTCTCAAAAGAACAAGAAAGAAAGAAAGAAGAAAGAAAGAAAGAAAGAAAGAAAGAAAGAAAGAAAGAAAGAAAGAAAGAAAGAAAGGAAGAAAGGAAGAAAGGAAGGAAGAAAGAGAAAGGAAGGAAGGAAGGAAGAAAGAAAGAGAAAGGAAGGAAGGGAGGAAGAAAGAAAGAAAAGAAAGAAAGAGAAAAGAAAGAGACACACATGGCAAGCAATATAGAGAAAGTATGACAGGTATTCAACAACATGCTAAGACCTACATATACAGTACTCTTAGGAGTTTGACCAAGGCACAAGGAAGAGGAAGAATTCCAGAATAAAAAAGGCCAAAAAGAGATAAGAAGACTAGTTTAGAAATAGTAACTTAACCCAGAGACCTGAGAGCTCCCATTCACTAGTAATGAAGGGCGCTACCATGTGAGACAAAATGTAGAGATACAACTTTCAATTATTTTAACATTTATTTTATTGCTATCTCATATGTTATGTACATGACGGTGTGTGTGTGTGTGTGTGTGTCTGTGTTTGTGTGTCTGTGTGTGTGTATGTAGGTCAGAAAGCAACTTTGATGAATGAGTTCTCTCCCTCCAGTGTGGGCTCTGGGCATTGATCTCAGGAGCCTGCCTGGTGGTGATGGGGGCCAGGGCTGTACATGCAGAGAAAGATTAATTTTCTGTTTGAATGTTTTTCCTTGCATATGTTTCTGAAGGGAGGACAGAGGCTGGAAGGTCATGGTCATTGCCTGGTGGTCAGAACATCTAAATTCAGAAAGGTTATCCATCTTATTGCTCTGACGGACGTCCCCGGGTTGATCTGCTCTTGTCTTTGACACAAAACACCCACGGCGACAGCTAGAGCTTGTGATGAGCTCTTGCCGTCATCCACAGACTGTAGGAGGCTCCGTGAGAGTCTGTGAGCCCTGTCCTCAGAAGGATGTGAGGTTTCTTCTTTTCTCTGCAGAAAACCACTCTTGATTGATCATTCTGTTCGTGAAAAGGAAATCATTTGCAAGAAGGGTTGTTGAAAAGCATAGCAATTCTAAAAAAAGAGTGCCTAAGAGCTTCTACCCGAAACGCCCTCCTGAGTCAGTGAGTGCGGGCAGTGAATGTTAGACAAGCCACAGTAGAATGTTCCAGTAAATCTGTTGGCCCTTTGGCACTTAGCATGCCTTCCCTTAAAGGCCAATAGAGTGAATCAGGAAGAGATTACTTTCAGCATCAGACAACTCAGAACTGGAATATATGGCAAACACAAATGACGTGTGTGTGTGTGTGTGCGTGTGTGTGTGTGTACTGTGGATCTCACAAAGCCTTTGTCTTTCTCCTGCACAGTGGTTTTTAGTATCATGGCAGGTTTCAGTGGAATCAGCATATAGACCCATCGATACTGATTTCAGTCAATCTTTAGTTTACCTATAAAATAAAATAATTTCATCAACCGGCCCAAGTCCTGTGCATGTCTTGTGTGGATAGCCACAGCTACTGGGAGTTCATGTGTGCAGTGGCCATGAGAACCCAGGAAATAACATTTTATGGCACCCTTCTCCATCTTCCAGCTCTTACGTACCAGCATATATTAGAAAAATAAAAACAAAAACTAAGAAAAAGTACCATCAGCAAGGGATAACACGCGGTGGTGTCAATGAATTTTGAAGGAGCTGATTTAGTTTCAACAATCAATAGGATTCTCAGTAGTGTGTCAAGAATGGACAGAGGGGACAAACTAAGTACCAGACTGTGGCACACAGACAGAGGTTCGGTCACGTGAATGCTAACAGCCTTTGAGGGAGGGGAGGGGATACAGGTCTACCTCTATCTGCCTTCCAGAAACTGTACGTAAGAAAATACAAGCAGGGATTTAGATCTACCTAAGTTAGCCACACTTTAAGGATGTGGAGAGGTAACCCTTTTGAGGACATATTTAGTGCCCCCCCCCCTTTTAGAGTCTCACTTTTATTTATTTGCTTTTAATTGCTCTAAATCCTGGAGGGACAGAGTTCAGTGGAGTCCATGTCCAGTGGCCTTAGTGGGGAGGGGTACTTCAGGATTTGGTGAGAAGCATCCCACTATTTCCATGGGCATGGCTCATCTTCTCTTCCGATCACTCCGGTTTTGTTTCATCCTCTGTCAGGCTGAACCATGCTGTGTTGGGCTCTGTACACATACGCACATGTCAAGAATAAACACATTTAATTTTAGGGAGAGCACGTGGCGTAAAGTGCTTGCCTTGAAAGCATGAAGACCTGAGTTTGACTCCCGGTACCCACATGAAATAAAATGAGCACTGAGGCATATATTCAAATCCAGCAGTGGAGATGGGGAGATAGGCAGATCCCTGGGCACCCTGGTCAGCCGGCCTTGCCTACTGTGGCAAGTTCCAGGCCTGTAAGAGATCCTCAACAAGGTGGGTGGCTCCTGAGGAACTGTACTTGAGGTTGTCCTCTGGCCTCTACACACATATATATGTGCGCCCAAACACAGAGAAGGGCATATGCTCCGTTTGGTTCCAGAGCCCCCATTTATAGCCAGCAAAAATGGCTTTGACCCATAGCCCTCCAGACAAATTTTCTGTCCAGAAGTTCTGCTCTCAGCAGGCCTCCATAAGCATCAAGATGGTAGAAAGAGATAGTATTTGTTTTTATTTCTTGTTATTATTCTTGCTATCCTCCTCCTCTTCCTCCTCCTCCTCCTCATCATCATTACTGTGAAACAGTCTCACTATGTAGCCCTGGCTGGCCTGGAGCTCACAGAGATCTACCTGCCTCTGGCTCTGCCCTTCTAGTGCTGGGATTAAAGGTGTGGGCCACCACGACCAGTGGTTTTGTTTTGTTTTAATTTGAAGAAAATGCTAACACAATCAAATAGTATTTGACATGACAAAACCAATTTCTAAGAACTGAACTGGAAGAAATTGTGGCAGAGGTTTGGAACAGTTAACCTTGAGGGTCCTCCCAGGCCAGTTTCTTTCCTTGTGGTCCATATCCCTGGCAGTAAAGAGTGTGGGAGACCCCAGCAGGGTAGCCTGACCTGGCATCTTCACCTCAGGGCAGGTGGTGATGTGCGTCCACATAACCCAAGGGGAAAGCTGACTTGGGAGTTCAGAGGCAGAAGGACTCCAGATCACTGAGTGTGATGAGTGACAACAGTGGACAACAGTTGGAAGAGCAGTCATTGTTCCCTGGCATGGACGGCAGTGGGGAGGAAGGAGACCGACCAGAACGAGGGCAGTTCTCTAGGGCATCCTGTCAAGCCGGCACTTGGGAGGTAGAAGGAGAAAGAGCAGAAGTCCAAAGTCACCCTTGAATACACAATGTGTTTGAGGACAGTCCAGGAAACATGAGTCCCCGTCTCAAAAACAAAACAGAACAAAAATAAAACAACAAAAATCGAAGGACTTTATCATTTTTTAGTTGCACTGTGTCTCTCATCTGTTTACCAACCAGGCCTAACCCTGCTTAGCTTCCAGATTGCGTGCTTTCAGTGTAGTATGGCCATTTTGTTTTTGTTTTTTTGAGACAGGGAGACAGGGAGACAGGGTTTCTCTGTTGTAACTCTGGCTGTCCCGGAACTCACTCTGTAGACCAGGCTGCCCTCAAACTCACAGAGATCTGCCTGCCTCTGCCTCCCAGGTGCTGTGATTAAAGGCGTGCGCCACCTCTGCCTAGCTGTAGGATCGTTCCTAACTAAGCACTTTTTGATCTTCTCATGGTCAGATAGAGTCAGGTCAACAGTGACTCCTATACCAGAGTTCATATGCCTGCAGTTTTATCTTCCTCTTGAGTATTTTAAGGGGATGTTGGGGACCTGCTTCCAATTTAAATGATGACCTGAATTGAAATGAGCCTGGTCTTGGGGAACAAGGAGGTGGTGACTCGTGAGTACAGGCCATGGGACAGAAGCAAGTAAGAGCAGCATCTGATTAGCCCACGCTGGGCTGGAGGGGCCTTCGTTCAGCTGAATGCCTTTCTCCCTTAGTAAGGCTTGTGCTTTCTGCACGAGGTGCTGCTTGTGTGTAGCCTTCATTCCACTATTATCCAGTTGTACGGCACTGATGACAGTTCTTCACTAGTCCCCTGGGAAGACTTTTCTTTGGCTCTAACCACGGAGTGGAGAATGGGAGCCTGGCTGCTGATGGGGAGGGCAGACGGATAATCACTCAGTTTGCATTAGTGCGGAGAGGAAGGTGACGAGTCTGCAGTTCACGTTCTCACAAGGATGATGAGCTGTCTCCAACCAGCAATTTGGCTCAAAAAATGAGTCTGCAAGATTCCAAGTAAATTTGTCACTCTCTCTTCCCTTCCTCTTTCCTAAGTGTTAATGTGAGTTTGTAGTTGTGTTTCAGATATTCTGAAATTGCCTTTTTTTGGCATTCATTGATGCTTCCACTAGAAGCAAGCTGCTAAGTACCATATACATTGCTTGTGTGGTCAGATAAGTCTTGGAGCAGTGTGTGTGTGTGTATGTGTGTGTGTGTTTTGTACTTTTTCTTTTTTATTGACTTTGGCTTTACAGTCTCAGCTGATCCGACTTAGAAACTATCTCATCTCATTTGGTTCTTGAAGTGTTTGGTAAATCACTGCTACCATGTCAACATTGCTGACATTGCCTGTGAGCTGTGCTCAGACTTTTTACAGCCGCAGACAAATGTGTTTCTCTGGAACAGAGTGAATGGCATCCGATTTCAGAACGTGTTCTAATCTGCCCCCCCCCCGCCCCCGAGATAGGGTTTCTCTGTTGTAATTCTGGCTATCCTGGAACTCACTCTGTAGACCAGGCTGGCCTCAAACTCACCTAGATCTGCCTGCCTCTGCCTCCTGAGCACTGGGATTAAAGATGTGAGCCACCACTGCCCATTTGTTCTAATGTTTTTTGATGTCTGGCAAACTTGAGGGGAAACAGTCTAATCCCAGGGGCTGGAGAAGGACCCCTAGGGTATGTGCTTTGTAAAGGTCCTGGGGAAATGTGACCAAAAGTCTCTACACTTCAGAGAGGGCATGGCCAGATAGGGCACTGACGATAAACCAAAGAAATTATTCCACCCAAAGTAGATTGGTGAACTGGTAAGCTCACTGGGGTGACTTACAGGAGCATGGGTGAGCAAGCCCTCCCCAGCCTGGATGATGACTCCCTGAAGCTCTTTGTAGGCCTTCAGTCAGCTCTGCCAGTACAAGGGTCTCTTATCCCCATGGTTGCTACTGTTTATATAACTTTTGGGAAGATCTTGTGAATCTTCTAAGTTTCAGCAGCTTCTGGAGACTTCTGCTTCTTTCTCCAGCCTTAACCTAATGTTTTACTTCTGAGGAAACAGTGACACAACAGTATATTTTAGTAATTCAGACAGAAAATCCCTCGGGTTGCAAACGGCAATGTTTCAGGTAAGGGAGCCTCAGAGCACTCCCAGAAGAGGAATTGACCTGTGAAAATGAGTATCTGTCATGATATTAGGAAAGGTGAGTGTAGCTGCAGGGGGCAGAGTGAAAGGCGGTGGCTGGATTCGGGGCCTCTCCTTTAGGTAATATAAGTTTTGAGAATAAACAGTCTTCAAGGGGTGATGGGCACATCGTTTAGGTTTGCCAACGTAAAGAACAGAATCCTAGGCAAGCACCGCTAACTAGGGAAGGGATTCTCTTCCTGCAGACTAGCTCCAGAGACCTGCGGCCTGTACTGCTCATGCTGTGTGGCTACAGAAGGGTGCCCCCCTGGGAATGACCTGGATGTGGCTGCCTTGAGATCAGAGCAGCTGAGATCATGCGTGTCTTCACTGGCCGTGGTGATGATGCGTTCTTCCCACCTTATTCGACCCTTTCTAATTGTGAACGCTTATCTGTACTTTGTTCATTTATTGGAACTAAGGCTAAGCATGCCCCCAAGCAGCAGGAACAGTCCAGTGTGTGGAATCTATCACCTGTTGTAATCACATCGGAGAAGCTGGAGCAGGCGGGAAGACGAGGAATTGTACCAGGGAAAGCCTACGACAGCTCCTCGCTGTCAATAAAGATAATTACGGTTGCAGAGCCCTGTCCCCCCAAGGAGCTCAAGCACTTCATAGACCCTGTCCATTGATCTCACAACAAGAGCGTAACAGGGAAGAGCAGGCGCTGTCATCATTGTAAAGATGGAGAACTCACCCAGGGAGGCAGATGCAGCTTGACTCTCAGGGAGCAGGCTCAGTGTGGAGGTTTTATGATCTTTGGAGTGCTGTGCTAATCACCACACTGAAGAGGGCCACCCCCAGATCTATCTTTCTCAATAAGGATGTCCACACAGGGAGGTCTCAGAGACTGGCTATTCCAAAAGTGAGAAATCATTGCCTTAAAGGTAATTTTGTTCTCTATAAATATATTGTTCTCCTTCTCTCCCTCTCCCTCTCTCCCTCTCTCTCTCCTCTCTCTCTACCCTCTCCTCCCTCTCTCTCTCCTCTCCTCCCTCTCTCTCTCCCTCCCTCTCCCTCCCTCCCCCCTCTCCCTCTCCCTCCCTCCCTCCCTCTCCCTCTCCCTCTCTCCCTCCCTCCCTCTCCCTCTCCCTCTCCCTCCCTCTCCCTCGCTCCCTCTCCCTCTCTCCTCTTTCTCCCTCTCTTTCTCTCCCTCTCTCCCTCCCTCTCCCTCCCTCCCCCTCCTCCCTCTCTCCCTTCCTCCCTCCCTCTCCTCTCTCCCTCTCCCTCCCTCTCCCTCGCTCCCTCTCCCTCTCTCTCTCCCTCTTTCTCCCTCTCTTTCTCTCCCTCTCTTTCCCTCCCTCTCCTCCCTCTCTCTCTCCCTCTCCCTCTCCCTCTCTCCCTCTCTCCCTCTCCCTCTCCCTCTCCTTTCCCTCCCCCTTCTCTGGCGGCTTGCTGTAGAAATGATATCCAAGGAAAGATGGAAGAACGAAGGCTAATATTGTGTAATGGGCGTGAGACAGGGGACAAGGCAAGACAAAGATGGTGGAAAATGTGAGCTACGTCACATTAAAACAGGGCACTGGGTTCTGCGATTCCTGTTAGTCAAGGTGAAAAGGGTCCCATGTCGACTTACGATGGCGTGTATCTAATAAAATAAAATATATGAGGCCAGGGGAACTTAGGGGTGTGAGATCAAATGGGCAAGGCAGCTTCAGAATCATAAAGAGTGACTGCTCACCCTAAGTCAGGGCTGTCCCCCAATCCCTCGCTTGTTAGTGGAAGGAGAGATGAGGTTACGATTAGCAGGAAGGCATCTTTGAAAGGGGGCAGTGGAAGCAGAAAGCTCTGGGGGGGGGCCGCTTGGTGTCTGGCAGGTGCGAGACCACGGAGGGGGCCTTTGTGCCGGGTCTCGGCCCCCAACCTCCGGTGCTATTGGGTGGTAGAGGAGAGTCCTCTGGGCTCGGGCATCCCCGTCTTCTCTCCGGCTTGCAGCTCTACTAGTAGAAAGCTCACTTTGTCCTGGGGTGCAGTGCTCCTAGTTCTAACCCAGAAGAAATGTCAGAGGTTCTCTGGTGCTGAAAATAATTGGCTTCTTGCTATTGGGGTCTCTCTGAGAGGAACAAGAAGCAGCTGAGCAGCCCCCTGTCTTGCTCTTTCTGGTACCCGAGAGTCGTATTTGTAGAGGGTCTTTTCGAGGGTCATATTTTTGGAGGCCTGTCTTTCCCAGTTCTAGAAAATACCTGGTGGATACTAACTTCCCTATAGTTAGATGTTGTGCAAAACAAAGTGCAGACTATCTAGAGACTGTCTAGATTGTCAGAGATCTGAATATTCCCTTAAATACTCTTCATGAGCAATGCCCATTCCAGCTAAATTTTACCCGGATATATTTTCATCGGTAGTAAACGTGTGTGTAAAAGAGATTTTAGCAGCTAGAGGTAAAACAGGAAAGAAAAGGTCTAACAAGTGTTGCCTTAATAATAGTATCACTGGAGCCATTTGCTGCCTTTGTAGCCAGGGATTAAACACAACTTGATTTCGGTAGCTACCGATACCATTTCTGGCTCTTAAACACCTATGAAATGAAAACTAAGGTTTAAAAACTTTGCAGTTAATTGCTGCTGAGTTAAGTGTTGTTTTTTTTTTTTTTAATACCTTCATGCTGACACATAACTTAGAAAATCAATCTGTGAGACAAGTCAAAATACAGGCCTGAAATTCTCCTGGCTAATTACACAGAGCCCTAAGAGACAGCCTGGCACAGACACGGTAGAATGTAGAGGCTGCTGTAGCAGGCTGCAGGACAGTTGAGGGGAGCCAGGGGGTGGGGATCTCAGTACAGCTAGGTGCTTCATGGGGATGGGGAGAAGGGCAGTCTGCTAGGTCAAGGTGCTTTTTCCTAACCCAAGTCAGTCACATTTCCTCAAAGGCTACTTCTGTCAAGCTGTGCAAAGGCAGTACGTTTAGCAATTTTTCTTCCTTCCTTTCTTCCTTCCTTCCTTCTTCCTTCCTTCCTTCCTTCCTTCCTTTCTTTCTTTCTTTCTTTTTTTCTTTCTTTCTTTCTTTCTTTCTTTCTTTCTTTCTTTCTTTCTTTCTTTCTTTCTTTCTCTCTCTCTCTCTCTCTCTCTCTCTCTCTCTCTCTCTCTTTCTTTCTTTCTTTCTTTCTTGCTTGCTTTCTTTTCTGAGACAGGGTTTCTCTGTTGTAACTCTGGCTTTCCTGGAGCTCACACTGTAGACCAGGCTGGCCTTGAACTCACTGCTTCTGCCTCCTGAATGCTGGGATCAAAGGTGTGTGCCACCACTACCCCCTGCCTAGTTTAGCTATATTTAATTCTTCCTAACAAACAACAGGCACCATATTAGTGCACGAGGCCTTACAGCTCAGATCTCGACAGTCCTCCACAGGCTCGTGTGTTAAGGAGTAGGTCCTCAGCTTGGTGCTACTGGGACATGGTGGTGGGGCATTTAAGATGTGGGGCCTGGTGGTGGGTCTTAGGTCACTGGAGCTGTGTCCTTAAAGGGGGCTTAGTGAACCTAGCTGCTCCTCTCCTGTGCCTTCTGCACTGTACCCTGGCCACCAGGTTTTCCTCACATGATGTACCATTGCCAGAATGAAATAACCTTTCCCTGGGGTCCAAACGCAGCGAAATCTAGATCCAGGATGGACTGAAACTTCTAAACCCAGGACTTGTGACGCTTTCCTGTTTTAAGGTGGCTATCTCCATGGTCCTGATGGACACAGCCTCATATTAGATCTGGTCCTTGACAATATTATAAAAAGCACAGGTTGGTCTTGGGTCACCTGACTCCTTCTGGACCTTTGCCAACTTCTTACCATCCACCACTCTCACTACTCAAGACATGTCTTGCTACCAAACTCCATGCCTTTCATGTGAATTTTAGACTCTGCCTTTCCCCTCGGAGGGCAGTGGGAAGCCAAAGAACCACTCTTCTATGAATAAACCCCAGCTTTGCAAACACTTCACACCCTGATTTAGTTTCTGTGTACCAGCGCTACTAAATATCTCAATAATAAAAATAAGGTTTGAATGAAAAGAGGACATGACCACTCTGAGGTGTGGTTGAGGGGTTGTAGATATGAGGGAGGGTACAGCCGGAGGCGTCTGGAAGGGTCCAGGGCAGGGAGAGAAAACAGTACATGAACATGGCCAACAGACTAAACCAGGTCATGGTGGGGGCAAGACCGGGAGAGAAGGGAGAGAGGGTGAGTGGACCAAGGGGGAGCTGGAAACTAAGAGAACCAAGAGAACTAAGAAAGGAGAGGGGCAAAGAAGGGACCGAGGGCGGGGGGGGGGGGGGAGGAGAGAGAGAGAGAGAGAGAGAGAGAGAGAGAGAGGATAGCTAGGAGTGGAGGACCAAGAGAAAAGCCAAGAAAGCACGTGGCCAAAGTGGCAGGTTTTTATAGGAAAGAAAAACTGGGGGAAGGGAAGCAAAGCCCCACGGCTGGAGAGGTTTAGGATGTGGGGTACACCAGCCAGGATGTCTCTGTAACAGGTACTTGCTGAGAAAGCCTAGAGGCTGGGATGTGCTTTGGTATGCCAATAGGCACCACAGTTAGCCATTTGTCCTGAGTTTCTCTGGGACTGGCAAGGCTGGGAAATACTTCCATAGGTCACAAAACTTTGGCTCAAGACAGTAAGGGGGGCATTTCTTAGGTGGCCACATATTTGGTTAGACTCTTTGCTAATATTTCTTTGGGGCATGAGAATGTTAAAGAAATTAAATGGGCATTAGTGGCTTGTCTAACTAACCAACGAATTGAGAGCAGGGTTAGTTAAACTCAGAATTTGTAGTGAAGTAAGTCATTCCAGCCCTAGAACAAAAGATATCAGATCATCCAAGATTAAAGGATAAAAAGATGAATTTAATGTGGATGTAGATTCATCAGATGCCAGATGTTGATTCAGGGTAAAATCCTTTGTTCTTTGTCTAGTTAAATCACTAGTTCTAGCCTAGAACCTAGAGCATTTCAGCCAACATATAATCTACTTCTAAGCCTAGAACTGGAAGGCTTCAGCCTCCGTACAGTCTAGAATGTTTAAGCCTCCACTGCTGACTGAGCCACCCCTAATAGCTCCCTCTGAACTCAGACTCTTCCGATTGCTCTGTGTCTCTTTGAGTTCCTATTGCCCCATACTGCCTCAGTCAGCCTCTCTGCTCCCAGTCAGACCTCTTCATCATCTTTGTGTCTTGTCCCCCATCTGCCTGCTCAGACTGCTCCCTCATACTGCCTGTCTGACTGACTCCTGTAACTGTCTCTTCAGTCTGCTTCTGTAACAGACTCTCCTGTAACTGATTCTTCTGTACTGACTCTTGACTGACTCTTCTGGTTCTGATCTGAGAACCCACCCTTTTCTCATGAGAGCTGGTGTATCCACACTCTGACTCACTCTGCTAACTCTTCCTCTGATTAGTCACTTTGCCGGTCCTTCACTCTGACTCATCTCAGATATCACTTCCTGTGTGACACTGACTCTTGAGTTCTGCATCCTGTGTCTGCTTCCACACTCTGTTTTCCTTAGGGATTAAAGGCATGGACCACCACTGCCTTCTGAATACCGGAATTAAAGATATTTACCAACATTCTACCCTAGAGCAGCCACGCTGATGGATTAAAGGATTAAATATTCCTCTATACAACACACCTGACCTGGTTTAAAATTCTTAATTTCATTATCACTCTTTACCTAAATATTCCTCTACAATTTAATCTCAGCACTCTGGAGGCAGAGGCTGGTGGGTTCTCTGTGAGTTTGAATTCTGCCAGGTCCTTATCTAGTAAGTCCTAGACTAGTTAAGGCTACATAGTACAGTCTTATATCAAAAACAAACAAACAAAAAACAAACACAAAGAAAAAGAAAACCAGAAAGAAAAGAAAGAGGAAAAGAAAAAAAAGAAAAGAAAAAGATGAAAGAGGAGGCCAAAGAGGAGGAAGAGGAGAGGGAAGGAGGAGGAGGGGGAAAGGGGAGGAGGGGGAAAGCTTGTGATCATGCATTCCCTGTAAGGAACATTTTTTTTCTACTGTGCTTTTTTTGCCTTTCTTTGTTTGATCGCATTGACTGATAACATTACGGGGTAAATTGACACATTATCATGGGGATGGAATTGAACAGGGCACATGCTTGCTACACCCAGCCTCCCTGGCAGTGGAACACCCCCGACCCCCACTGCCTCTTTGGAGGATAACACAAGGCTGCCTTTCTCTGGCTTTGCCATTTCCCATCTAGGTGAGTCTTTATTTATTCTCAGACTGAGCTTTTTGGGTAACTGATCTTGTATTTAACACCAGCCAGAGACATATTGACAATTAGCAGGTTTTGACAAATCTTGCAGATAAATACCCAGCTCTTGTATCACCATTAGGGCATCCGAGCTACACAGTGCTCTTTCAAGTATTAAATTAGCACCAGGTTTTAGGAATCGGAGGAAGACATACACAGGAAATTACCAAGCCGTAACTCTAATGCCCTACCTGGTAAATTGCTAAAACAATCAATAGCACAGACAGTCTAGAAGCCCCCCTGGGAAGCTAGAGTGATGTATGTGCTGTAACGGAGGGTATGGACAAATGGAGACCCCTCTCAAGGGGGACATTGGGGGCTGCCATGGTAACTGCACCAATGTACCCCCCGCCCCGCCTCTTGCCAGCAGATTTGGAATATATTGGTCTGGTTGGACGCAGCAAAGGGCAGTGTTTACAAAGGGGCTGAATGGTTTCTCTGTGGTGGGTCACATGATTTCAAATCCATACGTGTTCAGGCGCATAAGATTTTCAATGATAACAATGGCCAGTCGACAGGGTCTCTGCTGGACAGATGAGTATTAGACTTGATTCAAGCATGGATCGGGTTCACCAATTACCGTATTCCTCTTTTATCTCTGGTCACTCATCTTTTCAGTGTCCCAGGTTTATAGTATGCTGTTAGTGTTATTAAACTTCAAAGGCTCTAGTTTACATAATTAATTACATTGCACTTGTTTTACACTACCTAATCCATGCCGGCTGGTATGACACCTGGCAGTGGTCAGTTATACAACGAAAGTGGTGGTCAGATGGTCATGCCCCGTGGCCTGGGCATTCATGTAGATCAATTTGGAGAAAGTTTTCCTTCTCCTGCCCTTTAAAATTCTCAGAATTCCATGTAGGCTGCTCTTTCTGGGCAGGTGGGTGGCACATGGCCTCTCTCAGATTCTGTGTGGAATGCCTTGGGCTGAGGGTAACAGCTGAATGACAGTTGGAGATTCCTTTGGCCACACTGTCCAAAAGAAGGGTCTGTGGAACAATGTTAGCATCACTGCAGCCAAAGCCAGAAAACCTGGCTTTCGAACCTCAGAACTACTGAATTCTGTTTGACCTTGAACAAATCACATCGCTTTAATCCCGGTTTCCTACTCTGCTAAACGGGGATGATTCTTCCTTTCTTGAGAATGAGATTGTGTAGGGCTAGGGGTGTAGTTCAGTCATACAGTGCCTGCCTACCATGTTCAGGGACCCAGGATTTGATCCTTGGCATTGGAAATAATTGGTTTTGCCATGTGAAAGATGTCGGTGTGTTAAAGGCGTTCAGTGGATACCAAGTGTTATGGTTTAAATCTCATCTTTTGGTAATGCTCTTTGGGGGATTGTGGGACCTGTAAGAAGTGTGGCCAATTGGTAGAAGTAGGCCCAAGACTCTCTGAAGATTATCCTCAGCCCCTGGTTTCTGTCTCATTCTCTGCTTCCTGGTCTGCTGTGATGTGAACAGTCGTCATCCTGCACTCCTGCTGTCATCAATTGAACTGCTCTACCATGCTTTGATGATGGACCAAAATCCCCTCGAGTTACAAACCCAAATGAATCCTCCCTCCCTTTAGCTGTTTCTGTCAGATTTTGTGATCAGGGTAAGGCAGAAGTAACAAGTATGTAGCCTGTTTTCTAGGATGACCTATCCCAGGCTGAGGCCAGAGAGGTAGGCACGTTGAGTCTCAGGAAATGTGTGATACTCAAGGATTTGCAGGAGGGAGAGATGAGTCTGCTGTCTCAAGTGGACTGCAGGAGTCTCTCTGCTGAGCGCAGCATCACCTTCAGCTCCTCACTTCCCTGCGGAAGCGATGCTGTGGTGGCATGTGTCATGTCTATGGACATTGCTTTGGCTGGAACTCAGTTTTGTGGTCTCAGCCTAGTTCACAGAGACTGGAGAATGCAGTTCCTGGCCAGCCAGTTACTTCCCAGCAGTGGCCTCAAGCTATGAAAGGACAGTAATGCTCATTCTTGCTGACTGCCTGTGTTGGGGTAGTTTTATGTCAACTTGACACAAGCTAGAGTTATCTGAAAGGAGGGAACCTCAATTGAGAAAATGCCTCCATAAGATTCTGCTGTGGGACATTTTTAATTTGTTATTAATGGGGGAGGGCCCCCTACCCATTGTGGGTGGTCCCATCCCTGGGCTGGTGGTCCTGGATGCTATAAGAAACTAGGCTATAAGAAAGCCATGATGATCAAACCAGTAAGCAGCACTCCTCCATGGCCTCTGTACCAGCTCCTGCCTCCAGGTTCCTTCCCTGTTTGAGTTCCTGCCTTCCTTCCTTCAGTGTTGGACTGTTACCTGGAGGTATAAGCCAAATAAAGCCTTTCCTTCCCAAGTTGCTTTGGCCATGGTGTTTCATCACAGCAGTAGAAATCCCAACTAGAACATAGAGGTAAATGCAGAAGATTCCTGGCAGAACAGAAGGGTCATGGACAGATAATAGGGATTAAGGGAGAGAGTGGTTAATCTGCCAAAGTCAATTTTCTTGTTATTCTAAAAAAGGAGAACCATCTTTCTCCAGCACCTGACCTCTCAGCCCCTTGTGCGTGAGTGCTTTTAAAGTCCACTCTCTGAGAGAAACTGAAGCACCTCTTGACAACTGTTTGATTTCTCACTCCTTGCAAGCAGCATTTCATTGTGAAGAGGGACACATCTCTCCACTACAGTGGGATGTAGCAACAGAAAGGAGTTTTTGCTCTGGTAGGATTTGTAAGGTAGGCATATTTTTATTTCCATTCATCATGCCAAGAAATTGATAGGAGATATTTAAAAGCTCTGGCTCAAGGCCACATGAAAGATTAATAGCCTGCCAGTGAACAGGACCCAGGAGCCCAGCCATACCAATCCATTTACTGTACAGATCAACCTACACTTTGCAATTCCAATGTCTGCTGTCAAATGCAGCCTTTCTGTTACCCTGCCCATGTTTATTAGTTTGCCTCTCTGATGCTGTGATAAGACACTGACCAAAAACAACTTGAGAAGGAAAGGGCTTATTTTGTCTTATAGCTCACAGTCCATCAGTAAGGGAAACTGAGAACAGGAAGAAACCTGGAGGCAGAAACTGTAGCAGAGACCACAGCTTGCTCAGCCACTTTTCACATACACCTTAGGCCCACCTGCATAGGGATTGGCACTGCCCATAGTGGCTTGACTCTCCTTACATATATCAGCAACAAGAAAATGCCCCACAGACATGGCCACAAGCAAGCCTGTTGGAGGTGATTGCTCAATCGAGGCTCTCTCTTCCAAAGTTACTGAAGTTTGTGTCAAGTTGATGAAAGTCTAACCAGTACAGTGTACAAGAAAATAAGTAAATACTTTTCTGTGTCACCACCCACTCTCTCTCAAAAAGTGTGTGTGTGTGTGTGTGTGTGTGTGTGTGTGTGTGTACATATGTGCTTATAAATGTGGAGGCCAGAGTACAGCTCTGGGTGTCACTCTTTGGGAATGCTGTTCACCTTATTTTGAAACAGGTTAGCTCCTTGACCTGACACTACGCCTAGGAATCAACTTGTATCCCTCTCCCAAACAGTGGGATTACAAGCCCTCGTCATCACACCCTGCTTCTTCTTGTGAGTTCTGGGAATCAAACCCAGGTGCTTGCACCTGCAAGACAAGTACTTTACTGACTGAGCCATCTTCTCACTCTCTCCTCCTCAAAATTTTGTTAACCCTGGGTGCATTAACGTTAAAAGTACATTTAGAGAAAAAAAAAAGTGTGAGGTTTAAACGTACTATGTGGTTGGACATTGTGAGATGTTTCTTCCATTTTATTCCTTAGGAAAGCTGGCAGCTGCTAGACCCCAGAGTTCGAGGTAGCAGGCAAATGTCCAATCTGGACTGGACATTCCTCACGCTGCTTCTCAGAAACTCGCTGTGTAGAAGAATATGTATTCCTAGACCTGATACTTTTCTTCATGTCCTCCCTGTGGCGAGTTGAGTTAAAATAGAATTTTCCTTAATGATGCAGGTGAAAGTAGTTTCACGGAATCAATTTCAATTTTAAGAGTACCTTGAGGATTCCTGGGAGTTTGTGAGTTTTATTGTATTGGATTAATAGGCATGTCTGATGCTAAGATTCTAGAGCTCAGACTGTCAGGGGTATTTTTTTCCCCCTTCTTGGTTTCACTTCAAGGATCATAATGATCTTTAAGTGAAACTTCCAAATGACATGATTGTCACTGAACACTCCTCTTGCTAATAGAGTCTGCCTTGGTCCCTGGAGCTGTGATAGGCAGGGTTGAGAGTCTGGCTTCCTCGAAGGGTTTTCAAGGAATCAGGTTTTTCTTTGGGAGTGATTACTTGCCTTTCCCACTCAGGGGTAAAAGGACAATAATGATCAATGTTTAATCTTGTTCTAGGGCTCAACTTTTCTCAACTTGAGGACACAGATCTTTCTTTGGCAAGTGCCTCCCCAGTGAGGATTATAATTGTACTGAATGCAATCACTTTATAGAGCACTCTTAAGTGATTGGGTTCTGTTGGGCTTGATTTTGTGTTGAGAATGGGTTCTGTGACCTTTGAAATCTTTTAGGTCATATATATGTCTTATAAAATTGGGTAATTCTATTTTGATTGTTCATGGAAATCATTTAAGATGAATATTAAATTTATTTATGAATAAATAAATTATGAACAAATTATGAATATTTATTTATTTATGAATATTAAATATTAAATATTAAATTTTACTTGCATATATATTTGTGTATCTCCTACACAAACCTTGTACTCAAGGGGGGCCTGGAGAGGGCATCTGATCTGGAGCTGGAGTTACAGATGGTTGCGAGCCACCATGTGGGTGCTGGGAATCGAACCCTGGGTTTACTGGAAGAGCGGCAAGTACTCTTAACTGCTTCTCCCCAGCCTTAAGATACAAATTTTAAGAAAACATAGATGACATAACTCTAACTCTTGACAAATTAATTCTACACTAGGATGACAGTAGCATTTTAATAAATGTCCCTTGATGGGGTCCTGATATTGTGCCCTCTTCCTACTTGAGGACTGCGCTGGCTATCTTTTATTTACTCTTTACATCACCCATCTTTCTCTTTGCACAAGATACAGACTTCCCACTATAATGAGGAGCTCTCTCTTGCCCTCTGGATTCTTGAGCTTGATCAGAAGGACAGGAGATCGGAGGGCAAGAAGAGAGTGTAGACAGGTGCACTGTTGCATCATTCCCTGCTGTGGACTCTTTGTGGGTTGACCCTGGCTCAAAGATGGCGGTCTTTCCCACTCTCTTCCTCCAGGTTCTGAGAACCACTTCTTTCCTCCATTTATTGGTCTGTTAGACTCAGCAGGGCTGCGCTATGGTTTCCCTGCACCCTTTCAATCTTTCGTTGGGATTGAGTAATTCTAGATTTACCTTGAATTGGAGTGGCCGTTTGTTTTCTTCTGGGATTCCCAAAGATCTAGGAAACATGAGGAAACTGGACTTTCCAAGTCAGCCCCAGAGTTCTAAAAGAGATGCTTCCTGTTTCTGTAAAGTCGCCTCACGGGGTCCAGACTGTTGACTCTGCAGCACCCTCTTAGGATCAGAAGCAAGCACAGTGAAAGCTGAAAAGCTTATATGAGGAGGGTGTGCAGCAAGAGACTTTCCAAAGCTGTGGGTCCAGGAAGCCAATATCAACGCAATTGCCTAGAACGTAGAGCAATGCGATGTTCACGTCTTAGACTCAGAGGGAGGAAGGGGAAGGGGAAGCAGCTACTAAAATCCAAAAGGAGAAATTTGGTAGTCGGGTATTTCTAGAGGAAATGTGGCCGAATGAGGACGCTTCCAGGTTGAAGTGAACCCACAGGGAGGGAGCAAGGGAGTAATGCCCTTGCTTTTCTCTCTTCCCGCTTTCTTAACTCTTCCCAAGGCTTCCAGTGGCTGGAGCGATTTGGAAGCTAGAGTGTAAACATATCTACTGTACAGAGGGCAGTGTCGTGACGCAGGGACGGGTGGAGAGCTGACCTGGTTTTACTGGTGGAAGAGATGTGGTCCAGAGTCAAAAGCCGTATTAGTTTCTCTTTGAAAGGTATGCAAAAATCCATCGATAAGTGGCTAGAGAAATGGCTCAGTGATTTAGAGCGCAGACTGCTATTGTAGAGGACCCAGGTTTGATTCCCAGCACCTACGGGATGGCTCATAATCATTTATAGCTCTAGTTTCAGGGGATCTGACACCCTCTTCTGGCTTCCATGGGCACCAAGTGCCATGTAATACACAGACATACATGCAGGCAAAGCACCCAAACACATTAAATGGATGCATGCACACACACACACACACACACACACACACACACACACACACGCACATGTGCATTACTCTAAGAGACAGACTGGGGTGAATGGCCTACATAGTTTTCCAAAGTTGACTTGTGAAGTCCACCAAGTCACTGAAGCTCCCCCAGGCCCGAGTGACAAAACTGTGAATGTCTTTTAAAGGAGGTGAGGTGTCAGGGAAAAGCATGAATCATCATCTCATTGTCATACAGTGGATTCCAGATGCTTCCTTTTCCCCTCAGAGAGACTTCTAAATGAATTATGTCTTTGCCCCTTGGAAAAATATGCAGATCATTTTTCATTTTCTTTTTGCTTCACTTTTTTTTTTTTTTTTTTTTTTGGTTTTTAGAGACACGGTTTCTCTGTGGTAACTCTGGCTGTCCTGGAACTCACTCTGCTGACCAGGCTGGCCTCGAACTCACAGAGATTCACCTGCCTCTGCCTACCAAGTGCTGGGATTAAAGGTGTGTACCACCACCACCTGGCTTGCTTCTCATTTTCAAGTCACATTTGGGCTTGTTGTACGTTGCCCATAATGCCACAGAGGCTTGTGGGGGAAAATAGCCTTGGCTAAGCGGAGGCATGATTGGCAGTTGGCTCTAAGCCATTCAATGCAGTGTTACTAATAGAAGTCCAACAAATTTCACTTTACAAGGGAACATTATCTGGCTACAAGGGATGGGGGTTAATCTAATTTGTGGTGAGTTGCTGGGCAATACGCTTCAAGTGATCGGATGCTGGCTGCTTCATTCAAGGGGTTGTCGTGTTTGGATTTATGTGCCTACAAAGTTGACACTGCGAGTCTTCCTTGATTGCTCACCATCTAATATATCGAGAGGGGATCTCTCTGCTGAACCCAGAACTTGCCAGTTGTGGTATTCCAGCTAGCCAGCTTGCCCTGGGATTCTCTGTCTCCTAGGTGCTGGGATTACACGCAGTCCACCCATCCGACTCAGCTTTCCTGTGGGTTCTGGGGATCTGAACTCGGGGCCTTGCATGGGAGGCGCTTTATCTACTGAACCATCTCTCCGGCCCTGAGTCAACTTAAAAACTTAATACCAATTGCTTCAGAGAAGAGACTTAGTACAGTTTCAGTTGTTGAATAGCCCCCAGGGAAATCTTCAAAATTTAACAACTTTGGCCTTTGAATGTTTTCATTTTTTTTTTTTTTAGCTTAGGGTGTTGATTCTCTCTATCATCACCCCGTGTCACCCGGTGTGTGGGAACTGAGGTGGGAATCCTGTTGATTCAGAAGCTGGGGCACCTTCCTACTCTGACCCTATTCTGACTCTACGGCAGCCTCATTTGTTCAAAGCACTTTGTGAACAGAGTCTCTCGAAGGACGAACAGAGCACCACTGAGACGCGGGAAGAGAAGAGCACGACTCCAAGTTCCATTTATTAACTTTTTTCATTTAAAAATGTGTAGAGGTATGGGGTCCACACGCATGTCTGTGTGTTGTGTATGTGCCCGGTGCCCTCTAAAACTAGAAGGTGGCGTCAGACCTCCTGAAACTGAAGTTACAGATGGTTGTGAGCCATCATATGGGTGCTGGGAACAGAACCCAGGTCCTCTGCAAAAGCAGCCAGTGCTCTTAGCTACCGAGGCATCTCTCCAGCCCCGTTTCCCACTGATTTTTTTTTCTTTAAAAAAATTAGAAGAAAACCGGACTCTGTGAACCCATAACTCAAGGGCAGACACTGGCATCTTTTAAGTGGTCTGAAGAGTGTCCCTCTTTGATAAGGGGTGGGGTGTCCTCATGTAAGGATGGAGTAGGATTTCTTTCCCTTCTGGAGTATTGTGCTCATGGATGACAGTTTATCTATACTAGATGAAATAGATTTAGGAGTGATGTTATCTAGTCGTGACTACACTTACCCCCAAGTGGGCGCGTGGCTTAAGATATCCTGAGAAGAGATGGGTGGGTAGGAACGAAGTGAAATGGACGAGAGAAAAGGCTACAGCGGTGGTATCTTCTGGAACACTCTCCTTTACAATGGAGACACTAGGCATAGTACAAATACAAGTTTATCCACACATTTTCCAATGATGAACCTCATCTAACTGTTGTTTTGGGTTACTGGATAATGAGATTTTGCCACTATTGTAATTCTAAAAAAGACTATAGAGAGGTATACTATATTTTCCAACCATCTGAAATCATATATAGTGCAATATTTTAAAATGTTAATAAATGCAATGGGAAGAGGTGCTTAAAAACCTCTTGAGAGGTTGTTATTTAGTAGTAGGGAGAAAAAAGTGATGTTTGTCCAGAGGAATACCTGTTCTTACCACCATAATAAATACATGTAAAATGATGAGTGGAAAAAAAAATCTAGTGGCAAGGCTTTTAATCCCATTTCCACACTGATATGTCCTAAATTGATATTTCCATTCTAAAGACCGTCCTTTAATTCTAGACTCTTACAAGGGACCATTTCTTGGCCCCTTTATACATACTCACAGTCTTCTCTATGCCCAAACTGAATTCAGCATTTCCACCCCTGGCCCACCTTGGATTCCCTCCCCACCCCCACCCTTCCCCAAGGATATGACCTTTCCCAAGGGCTTATGTTAGAACTCTGTAGCGCTTAATTTCCCTTCTCTCCTGCCCTATAGCTAAACTTTCATCAAGTCCCATTGGTTCTGAATCATAATATACCCAGAATCTGATAGCAGGCCCTCTTACCTTTCCTGTGTGTGTGTCCTTTCTGGTCTAGACAATTGAAATCAGTCCTTTGCTCTTGCCTTACCATTATGCTGCCCATTCTCACCTGGGGCCAGAGTAATCTTTTTCTACCTGTGTCAAGCTATGTTATGTCTAACTCACATCTTCCAATGACTTCTTCCCATTGCCACTTGGAATAAAGCCACAATCCCTATTCTAACCCTCAAAATTCGCTGTCATCTCCCTGGGCTGCCCTTTACCCTCTTCCCCTACCCTCTGACTCTTCCACATCTCTGCCCCTCACTCTGCCTCCAGCTACACTAGTTTCTGTGGTCTCGCCAGTTCCTTAAGGCTTTTATTCTGGAGTCTTATTCCTACTGCCTTTGCTGCTGGCAGTCTCTTCTCAAAGGTTAAGACCTGTTACTCGAATCCTCCCAGAGGCCTCTTCGGTGCCTATAGCAGCTGACCCATCACTGTCTCAGTAGGCAGCTGAATTTGTCCGTGAATATCCATTCCTGGCATATAGAATTGGTCCTCCCTCTAAACTGGTTCTACATGTGTGGGTTCAAGAAACACAAAACAAAATATCTGGAGAATTTTGAGTCAATGCTGATCACGTACAGGAGATTTTTCCTGTCATTCCCTGAACAATATAATCTAAGTCACTATTTCCAGTGTTTAGGGGACATTATAAATAACCCAAAGATGATTATACTGTAAAGAGTGTGGGTGGGTTAACTCAAACGCTATGTCATTTTGTGTTCATTTTTATTTCATAAGCTACTATTCTATATGGAAGACTTGATTAAGCATGGCAGATATTTGTGTCCTGAAAGCAACCCAATCCCCAGCAGATTCGACTGGATAATTTGTATTTGATTTCTAAAACATGTCTGTCATTGGCCTTTCCTTATAGGAGTGTAGCTTTATAAAAATTTAATTTTGTTCATTACTTCCTCAGACAATGGTTGGCTTGTTCAAGGTACCCAATAAGTCGTTCTGGATGATTGAATGAAATGAATTCCCATCCTTAGCTGCAAAGGTTGCTGGTGGATGGATACTGAGAGAACTTGGAAGAAACGAGTGATAGAAATAAATCAGGAAGTGATTGTTGGACAGCTGTTTGAATACAGATGTGTGGGTCTGCTGTTCTGAACCGGACTCTCTCTTGTCCTGCCCGCCTGGTGCGACTCCCTAGCCAGCCGGACCATGGGAGCTGCTCCGAGCCAACTGCTCCAAGATAGTGGAGGCGGGCAGAAATGAGGACAGGAAGGGGTCGTGGGTTGGAAGGGACGAGTGGTTCGAACGGTCAGGGAACCTGGTTGAGGCACCGAGAGCCCCGGACAGGATAAATAAATACCCTGGGACTTTCATTCAGGCATGGTGAACAAAGCCAAAGTCCCTTTATTTTGAGGGGGTAAGAGAATGCATTGGGGTGTTGGGCGGGAAGGCAGGTAGCCAATCTGCCAATCACTTGTTCAGGGCTGGCTAGGGCACGGAGTGCGGTGACGCATGGGGGAGGGGCCTACAGCTTCTTCTGCTCTGTCAGCAGGAGCTGTTTAGCACCCTCTACCTAGGCCATGGCTTGGACCCGTTTCCATGGTGCTGCACAGATGTAGCTCCTGATTGGATACTAACCTATACAAAGCGCTGCTCTTTTGTGAATGAGCTATAGAAAGCGCGCCAGGAGAAATGTGTTCCTAACTGTAAATAACAGAGAGAGCACCGAGGGAACAATGGTCGAAGGTAACATTTGATGGAGTGGCTGCTTTGGCTGAGATTTTAAAAAAAAAATCTGGAGGCATATAAAGGTAGTGTCAGTCAGGAAATCTATTTGCCATGCATTTATTTATTTAAAGTCATGGTGTCGCGCGGTATTTCTTTCTGGTCAAACAGTTGCTACAGAGCAGTTGAGGCAGGAAACATACAACGCACCGTAGCGTAATGTGGGTGGAACCGATCTGCTTTTAAAAAGTGACAGGGTTGCATGAAATCTGAGCATTTCTTTTGAACCGATTCAGAGAATGTTCTGGAAGTCTCTAGTACCAGTGAGAGTTTTGCTAAAGACTAGCCATTACATTTGGGGTCTTTGTGGTGATGAACGGCTGTTTGCTGTGTGCTATCTTGGAACCATTTGAAAAGAAAGAAAATGCATGGTTTTGGTTTCTTTCCCCTTCTTTGTAGAGATGGTAGTTTAACAGTGTGTAGTGAGCTAAGAGTTTTTGATAGAAACATATCCAGCGAAGAGGGCATTCTGAAAATAGTGCTGGAAAATACCTCCATCATTCTATGCACGCCCTGCTCTTGACACACATTAACCCTTTTGCTCCTCTCCCTTACTATAGAACCCCGGAATCCTGTTTGTTAAGTGAGGTCACCCTGAAAAAACCCACACCTTCACCTGTTCTCTCAGACCCGCCAGAAGAACTTGACTATCCCCCTCCATAGGGACCGGCACAGCTCCCTCAGCCACGCTGGGGGGTGGGGAAGTTGCCTCTACCTTGACCCCCCTCTCCCCACACACAGAGGTGGCTCTGACTCTGGAGGCTCTGGGAGGAATTTCCTTAGGGCAGAAGCAGCCCTGCCCGGCCCCCAAGACTCAGAGGGATCTCCTGCTCCTTTCCCTTTTGTATTTTATGAACCCTTCTCAATCAGTGATCTGCATAACTGAAAACCTCAGAACCCACCATTCTCTGAAAAACCCCAGGCTCTCATTACTCTCCTTGAAACTGTCTTTTATGCCCACCAGCCGGTGGGTTGTCCGTGTCACCCCATGGATCCACTGCACACCAGCTAAAGGAGGTCCCACAGAAGACCATGACAGATGTGTCACCTCCATCAGGTCCTCTGGCCGCCTAAGGATAAGACCAACACAGACCCTATGATTATGACTGTCCTACTTTGTCTTCTTTGTCTCCCTATGGGAAAGGCCCCAAACCCCTATGAGCCAGCACCTTAGGTATGAAAATTTAAAAAGACAGGAACCAGGATCTCATAGTCACTGAGACCCATTGTACCTTGGTAGATTTCTGTAAAATATCACATTCAGAGGCTACTGGGGGAAGGTTCACTCACTCCCGGGGGAGGATCATGCCTCTGGGGCTGCAGCTCCACCTATGGAGAGAAGGAGCTCTGATCTACTCTATTCAGCGCTATGTCTGCCCAGCTGATGGCTCCCCTAGCTGCCAGAAACCAGGTGAATACCACTGTGCTCTGTGAGGTTGCAAAACGGAGTCTTCTTGGAGTACACTGATCCCTTCATAGTCTTAGAAATGGGATCATCACAACTGACCTGTGGGCGCAGGCAATGCAATCCCATATCCTTAAAGTTAGGGCCTGCTGGGAAGCTGAAGGTCACTCTTCAAAAACCCGGAGGACCTGGGGGGTCGGGTTATATATCAGTGGTCCAGACCCAGGCAGCAAATTTACTACACCCCAAAGAACCCTGTGCTTAGGATCATCCAGCCCATTGGCCCAACCAGCTCATCATGATACCCCTGGGATATGAGAGCCCTCTAAGGTAGTAAGCCCTAATCCTCCAGTTTTCCCAGAAACTCCCTCAGTAACCTCAAGGATGAAAGTCAAGGAGGCAGCAGAAGCCAGCCCCTCAGTGTTCTGGACGCTGGAAAGAGGGCATCAGTTCCTTAGCTATTCTCAACTGGACATAGGTCAGGGCTGCTGTCTGTGCCTGGACCCCAAGCCCCCATATTATATTGAGATTAAACCTAATCAAACAATAAGCTCTACTTCCAATCTGGGGGACCTCTAAGAGAAGGGTGCCTGCTTAATGTCACCAAGATACCCCCTAGATAGTTCCCCATGCAGATTCCTGTAGCCACACACAGCAGGTTAACTCCAGGAATGACTGTCAGATGTGTTCCAAGGCCCCAGAGACTCCCTGGTTTGCTTACACTGATAGCTTAACCAAGTGTGCAACTTCTGAATTGTTTACATGGAAGGAGGCCCCACTCCTCTGTGTCCTCAGTGTGTCATACCCCAGATGTTTTTCTGTAATTAAAAAAAGGACAGGGCCCATTTAAAGCGAGATTCTGGGCTTCTCCATGAGCGATGAGACATCCCTATCCTTAATCCTCAGTTAGTGGGGGCAAGTATCTCAGGCTCTGCTGAAGTTAAAACCTCAGCCTTACTTACGGGGGATGCAAACTTTAAGGAACTCAGTGCTCAAGTAGACACAGATCTGGAGATCTCTGTTTCCTGTCCGGAAGCCCAGGTGGACCCCTTAGCAGAGGTTGTTCTTCAGAATCGAAGAGGACTGGATTTCCTCTTCATAAAACATGAGGTCTCTGCATATGGCACTGGCAGAAACTTGTTGCTTCTGTGTCAACCAGTCAGGAGTAACTAGAAAAAGTTTAGCCATGATCAGAAATAGCAAAAAAAAAAAAAAAAAAAAAAAAAAACAAAGCAAAAACAAAAACAAAAAAACACAAACCAAAACAGCAACAATAACAACAAAACGCTAAAATGCTAATAGTCCAACAATTGGTATAAGTCCTTGTTCTCCCGGTCCCCCTGGTTAACTACTCTACTTATGACCATGACTGAGCCATTAATCCTTTTTCTCCCAGCCCTCACTCTAGGACCCTGCTTGCTCAGCTGCCTACTTAACTACGTAAAACAGAGAGTAAACTATACTAAATTGCTGGTGCTGAGATGATGCTATAACCTCACGGCCCCATGATGAGTCTACAATCTGACTCATGCGCATAGAACCAGTGAGGAATGTATCAGGCCTCCAGATCTTAGCACAACTGACACCATGTTACAGACACCATTCTGACCTTAGAACCCAGAGCGCAGGTTCCCCAGACCTGCCAAAATGGGAACAAAGACCTAGTCCGTAGTTGCAGGAAAGTCCCTCAGTGTCCTAACCTTGGTGTTTTGGCTTCTGTAGTTCTGCTTCTTGTTAACTGTTCTTGCTAGCTGAAGTATGTCAACCACGTGTAGGTTTTGCGCATACGCGGCAAAGAACTGTGAGGACCGGACCGCGTGATTTAGACAAGTTTCCTGTGCAGCCGTGGCTGGCAATGAAGACTTGCCTTTTGGCCTTAACAGTCAGTGTCCATGTATGTTCTCTGGTAGACTGAACTCACAGCATATATCCTGCTAGAATCTCATTTCGAGGTATGCGTTAAAATTAATGAAATAATTTATCACAAAAGCACCAAAGCTCTAAATTAAGAAACAGGTCTGGGGCTGAGGCTCAGAGTTTAAGAGCGCTTTCTGCTCTTCCAGGCGATCCAAGTTTGGTTCCCAGCACTCATGTCAGGTGGGCACTGCACTCCTGTGCACATTCGTGTGTCTGTAGGTACAGACAGACACACATACGCAGGATTAAAAATCACCCTGGATGGGCCTGATTCTGTCTGTCTGGGAAGCTCAGCAGGGTGGGATCGGATTAGTCCTTGGATGGGAGGCTGCCTGGGACTATCTGGTTCTGTAGGCCTAATAAATTTTTTTTTTTTGAATAGATAAATGTGATCTTTAAGAAGAGAAGTAGACCTGTGGGAGTTCATGTAAACAGACATGTTTTATTGTTGGGATTTTTTACTATGTAAAGGTTTTGTAGAACACAGATTATAGATTACCTGTGTTCAAACACACTTCCTTGATGCAGCGTTCTAAGCAGTCTGAACCAGCTCTATACTCAAAACTGAAGCCTCCCAGTGCTCGGGACATTTGCAGCTGAGAGAGACACGTTCACTTTGTGAACAGTGGTCACAATAAGCATTCGAATATACTCAACTAGAGATTCATATCGCAGGCCAGCCACAGCTTGAGGTCCTCCCACTCAGCTTATCTTGCGGTTGTAACAATCTGTGAAGGGGAGAGCTAGCTTTTGTTCCAGATGAGGAGGCTCAGGTTGGGAAGGGTGAATCGACTCCATAGCTTCACAAAGACAGTCTGGGTGATTCAAACCCAGAACTTCCAACTCATTTAAGACTCACCTTGCCAACTACATAATAGGCAATATTAAGGGTGTGGAATCAGGGCTCAAATTCTATCCCTGACACTTGCTAACAGGGCTTCAAGCAAGTTGCTTAAACATATACCTCACCTATAAAGTGGGGCTAAAGGTAATAGGATGTATTGTATTTATAATATACTTAGCATTCCTCATAGATCTGGAGAGGGTTCGATGATGATTAAAGGGGCTCACTATGATGTCTGATGCATAGTAAGTCCCTGATAAATACATTTTTAATCATTATATCATTATTTTCTCTTCTCAAAATTTTCTCTCTAGGTTACAATTTTTATTATTATTATTATTGTTATTATTATTATTATTATTATTATTTTTTTTTTTTTCAGGACAGGGCTTCTCTGTTGTAACTCTGGCTGTCCTGGAACTCACTCTGTAAACCAGGCTGGCATCACACTCACAGAGATCCGCCTGCCTCTGCTTCCTGAGCGCTGGGATTAAAGGTGTGCGCCACCACCACCCAGTGGCCATCTTTTTTTTTCTTAAATTTAATTTTTATTACTCGATGTGTCTGTGTGTTTCGCCTGCATGTGGATCTGCATGCCTGAAGTGCCCACAGAGACCAGAAGCCAAAAGAGGGCATCAGATCCTCTGGAACTGGAGTTAGAGACAGTGGTGAGCTGCCACTCAGGTACTGGGAATCAAAATGGGTCCTCAGGAAGAGCAGCCACTGTTTGTAACCACTGAGCCAACTCTCCAGCCCCTCCACTGGCTACCTTCTTCTTAAGCACTGTGGGCTCTGCCAGTGCTGCTGCTGAGCCAGTGTCTCCCGTTGGGACCCTGGTTTCCCACCAGCCTTGGCTCTGCACCATGTTGGAGAAGAGTGTGGAGGAGCAGTCGGAGTGAGTGTCAAAGGCCCAGAGGAGAAGAAGCAGAAGGAAGAGTACACCAGGAAAAAAAAAAGTGGAAGAAGAGGAGAAAGAAACTAGGGGGCGGGAAGAAGGGGCTGGTGAGGATGAAGGGGATAAAGAAGACGAAGCAGCAGCAGCTCCAGGAGGAGTCTTGTGTTGAAGAGAGCTGCTGAGGAGGAGAGCAAAGGGCGCCTCAAGGGGCAAAAGACAAAGCATTGAGAGGAGCCTCTCCCAATGGGCTGGGGTGGGAAGGCTCCGGAAGCATTTGAAACTTTGGGCTGGCAGTGCTCAGAGCTTAATGCTCTGTGGTGGGAACTTGGATATGATAAGAATATTGAGAGAGATATGGATGATGGAGGCCTGGTTTGTGAAGTTTCAGAGGGAAGTAAAGGCTGTCTGGACAGTTTCTTTTTTGTGATATTTTGGATTAAAAACGTGTGGAAGTGAAACCTTTGCTTTACTGGGATAATTGATGCTGGTGGGCTGGGACTGAAGACACAGCTGTAGTTAATAAGAGGTCAGTATCATTGGAGTGAGGTCTTCAAGG
Source organism: Cricetomys ansorgei (assembly GCA_026225945.1). Lineage (NCBI taxonomy): Eukaryota > Metazoa > Chordata > Mammalia > Rodentia > Nesomyidae > Cricetomys > Cricetomys ansorgei. The sequence goes on along the minus strand of JAMJFZ010000713.1, from coordinate 5,655,325 downwards.
TTGTATTTCCTCAGAAGCATCACTCAGAAGCTGTGGTGGTGGACTTTTAATAAAAGTCCAACAGTCTTTACAAATTCAAACACATTAAATTTTTAGTCTCTTTAAAATATCTAATCTCTCTACAAATCCAAACTCTCTTTTAAAAGTTCAAAGTCTTTTAGCTGTGGGCTCTTTGCAAAAATAAAAATTAAGTTAAATACCTTCTCACTTCAAGAGGGAAGAACCAGGGCACAGTCACAATTTGAACGAAGCAAAACCACACTCTAACAGTATAAATAACTCAATGTCCACTGTCTGGGACTCACTCATGATCTTCTGGACTTCTCCAAAAGGTCACTTCTCCAGCTCTGCCCTCTGTAGCACACAGCTTGTCTTCCAGACTCTGGCTGCCCCAAACCCACTGGTGCTGCTGTTCTTGGTGATCATCCATGGAACTGGCATCTCCAAAACTCTGGGGTCTTCTACTGCAACTGAGCTACACTTTTACCAATAGCCTCTTCTGGGCTTTCTTCATGGTGTCAAGCCTCAACTTCTCTGTGTGATCCCTTTAATTCTGGGGCTTCCATTGCTACACTGACTGCACCTTCACCAATGACCTCTCCCGGCCTCTCACAGTGTCAAATCTCTCCGTGACCTCTTCATGCCTTCAAAACCTGTACCACCTAGGTGACTCCAAGTTTGGCTGCCAGCATGAGGCACAACCTTGGCCACCTCTGGAACACAACTTCTGTGAACTGACTGACTCTCAGGAAACACTTTCCAGAAGATTTCACCTCAATGATGTTGGTCTCTTCTTAATCACAGCTGATTCTTCAGCCTCAGCTAACCGAAACACAGAGTCTTAAACAGCGGATGGCCCTGACAGTCTTTAAACTTCCCTCTGAAACTTCACAAGCCAGGCCTCCGTCTTCTGCGTGGCTTTCATCATTGCCTTCCAAGCTCCCGCAGAACGTCCCACTGGGCTCTCAACACTCAATGGCTTTTCTAGCCCAAAGTTCCAAAGTCCTTTCACGACTCTCCCCCAAATCATGGTCACGTCTGTCGCAACAGTACCCCACTACACTGGTACCAGCTCCTGCCTAGTTAGGGTCTTATTGCTGTGAAGAGACACCCTGACCATGGTAGCTCTTATAAAAGAAAGCATTTAATTGGGACTGACTTACAGTTCAGAGGTTTAGTCCATTACTGTCACGGTGGGAAGCATGGTGGCACGTAGGCAGAAATGCCACTGGAGAGGTAGCTGAGAGTTCTACATCTGGATCGGCCAGCAACAGGAAGAGACATTGAGCCCCTGGGCCTGACTTGAACTTCTGAAACCTCAAAGCCCAGCCATCTAGTGACACACTTCCTCCAACAAGGCCACATGTATCCCAACAAGGCCACATGTCCTAATCCTTTGAAATAATGCCACTCCCTATGAGCCTCTAGGGCCATTTTCATTCAAACCACCATACCTAGTATGTAAGATAAATGACTATGCCTACCCAATTTCCTATGCCTTTCTCCATAAGTGGGAAGACAAGAGAGGTCAGAGCATAAGCCTGAAGCCCACCTCTGGCTACTGGATCAAGAGCTTCAGTCTGCATGACTCTCTGGAGAGAGGTCAGGAGACCCAGGCTCTCTGACAGCCTTTCTGCTGTTCGACTATCCCATATAATAGAACGGACAGCTGCAGGCCAGAGGGGCCTGGGGAGTCTCACGGGGCATGCTTGCCTTTGGTCTGTTCAGCCCGTCTAGATTAGAAACCCACAAGGCCCGCCTGCCTCTATGCTCTGTGTAGTGCCCAACTGGGATGCTCGTGGAACGATGATGATTGATAGTTGTGTTAATCTGAGTAACAACAGGCGTTTGGGGCACGATCCCAGGCGCTGAGCAACTGTAAACATGCTGCGGCTGGGGTGGCCCACGTTAAGATGCTTCTTTCTTTAAGAATAAGAGTGAAAAATCAATCCGTCAAGCAAGCAGACAAAGAAGCCCTCAGGCAGGCTGTGAGGACAAGACTTTATTGACAGTTCACAACAGAAGCATCAATTGTGCACCAGCCAGTGGGCATTTGAGCCAAAGGGACGGGAGCAGTTTTGTATAAGGGAACCTCTCCAGGCCTCAATTCGTTGGTGACATTAATGCTTCCTGGTAACAAAACTCTTCTCATATCCAGTGGTGTGCGGATGCTTCTGTAGGGTATGTGCACGAGGAGAAACAGAATTATGTTTTCAGGCAGTACAGGAATTACCCACTTAATGACAGCAGGTGTTGGTGAGGGCGTGGAGACACTGCCCTCAGACAGTGCCATGCAGACAGTGAGGGGGTGGGGGGCCCTCCCAAAATTAAAAATGGAATGACCCTGTCATTGAGCAATGTTACTTCTGGCTCTGTATCCAAGATAATTCAGAGCAGAATCTCAGAGAGATGTTTTCAGGCCTCAATTTACTGTAGTATTATTTACAGTAGCCAAAGGACAGTCACAACCCAAATGGTAGCTGCATGTCGTGAAACACGACTCAGCCTTTCAGAAGAAGGAAATCCTGATTATTTGTTTCAACATGGGAAAACCTCGTCATGAAAGGACCAATACTCTGGAATTCACTCATACGAGATAGCTAAGTGTGCTGGGTAGTTTTTGTTTGTTTGTTTGTTTGTTTGGTTCTTCTACTTGACACATGCTAGAGTTACCTGAGAAGACGCAAATGCAATTGAGAGAATGCCTCCGTAAGACAGGCCTGTGGGGCTGATTAATTATTGATGTGAGAGGGCCCCGCCCATGGTGGGCAGTGCCACTCCTGGGCTGCCGGTCCTGGCTTCTATAAGAAAGCAGGTTAAGCAAGCCGTGAGAGCAAACCAGTAAGCGGTGTCCCTCCATCATTCTGCCTTGATTCCTGCCCTGACTTTCCTAAGTGATAAAGTGTCACCTGGAAGAGTCAGAGGAAACACCCCTCACCCCAGGTTGGTTTTGGCCACAGTATTTATTCTTCCACAGTGGTAGAACCCCTAACTAAGACGCTAATGTAGTTCAAATCCTAGGAACTGAAAATAGAAAGTTGGTTGCCGAGGGCTGGAGGAAAGGGAGAGAGAGAGTTAATGACGCATAGAAGTCATAGTCCGAGACGAGAGAGTCTCTAGAGCGAATGCGAATATACGCAAAGTGATTGAACTACAATGCTTTAAAACAGCGAAGGCTTTTACAATCACAGTTCAAAAATTAAGTAAATGGGGCCATAGCTCAGCCAGTGAAGGGTTTGCTACTTGATTATGAGGTCCGAATTTGATCTCCTGAAACTACGCAAAAAAAAAAAAAAAAAAAAAAATCCTAAAACTCCTGGCGCGGCTCGCTCTTGTCAGGCAGTGCAGAAGATGGACACAGGCAGATCCCTTGACAGAAGCCAACTTCATCTGACTGTTAAGTTCCAGGCCAGTGTCTTAAAATACAAGCTGGATGTCATCCTTAGGGTGACAAGATTGTCTTCTGGCCTCCACATGTACCTGCATACACACACACACACACACACACACACACACCTCACACAATTAAAAAGAGCCTTGACGTTCTTTTGTAGACACAAATTCTTTGGCAATGAAACTAGCCACTTGGCTTTTAATCTGGGTTATCTTTAAGTTTCTGTATACTCTAATTTTCCCATACCAAGATTTGCTTGTAATTTGACTGTGGGTGACTCAAGTGGCATCTCTGGCTCTGTAGTCTTTGGGTCACCACTCTCTTCCCACCCCAAGGGGCAAAAATCATAGAACTGGGGCTCTGGGCAAGAGAGGAGATACACACAGGAGTGTTCTTTAACGACTCTGGAGGTGACGGTTTGGCAGAACTCAGGGTGAAAGGCCTGGGTGTGTGGCCTACTGTAGCTTCTCCATGTGATGGAATTGTATGATTGCATTTTCCTACTGGAACAGGCTTCTGAAACCCTTGGCTTCCTGACAGGACCTCCGTTGGAACACACATCAGCTTATGGTGGTGGGATGGCTCTCTAGGAGGGTGGGGGATGGTTGTCAGAGGAGCCAATCAAGTGATTAGAAAGTTGGATGTTTCAGCAAACCTCTCAGGAAGTAGGAAGGGCTTGACATTTAAACGGTCAAAGGCCAATGATTTAACTAAATTTGCCTACATAATGAAAACTCCTGTAAACAACAGGGTTCAGACACTGGTGCTGGAGACGCTGGGGGCGGGTGAGTCGAGAGAAGAACTGAGGCTTTACAACACTACCTCCTCCGATAGCTCATCTCATATCACTACCATTTGGCCCTTCCTGAGCTGCGTGCTGTATAACACTGTTGTGATCCTAAGTAAAGTACTTCCCTGAGTTCTGAGAGACAGCTACTGGATCTGAGGAGCAGGTCGGGGAGCTCCCGAGTCACTGCTGACCAGTTATAGTATGGGTGGCTCTGTCTGGGATTGTACCTGAAGTGAAGGTCATCTTGTTGGGCTGAGCCCCTAACTTCTGGGACCTGACACTAATTCCTTATAGCTAGTATCAGACAGAATGGAACTGAAGAGTCCTTCTGTAGTGCCAAATCCTTCCCGGAGTCTGGACAGTAATGTCACTGCTGCTCTAAGTGATGCCGTTGAAGTAGAATCCACTTCTGAAGGGAAGTGGGGGGTTTCAACCCAGCCTGGAAGTGAGGTGTGACTGTCAGCCAGGCCGAGCAAACAAGAGCCAGTGTTAGAGGCATTGTGTGTCACACTGACCCTGGCGAAGCCCATGGGCACGGCCAGCAACAACTCTTCCTGAGAAGTCTCATTCCCGCCTGAGATGCTCAGAGAGAAAAACCATGAGCTCTGAAAAACACCATATTGTTCTGTGATGTCACCTCTGGAATGTTCTGAGTGTTTTGGCGACCAGCTTATGCATAGGACCTATACCTGGCACCTCACATTGGTATGGATTTTTGATGTAGAAATGATAGTTAAAAAAACCAGGAAAAGCTACAGCTATCTCTGCTTCAAAGACTTTCAAAAGAGTTTTATATCAGTTAATACCCGTCTTGATTTTTTTTGTTCAGCGAACAGTAAAATTTCCAGTCAGGTACCCTCTACACATACCTTTAGACTGGGATTTTTATAAGGTAATATCATTGGTAAGAAGGGCATAAATGTGTGGAAAGTAGTTATGTATTTCAGGTGAGCCGCTGAGGCTCTGAGGATGGGTTGAGAAGGGGAAATCTAATTTTTTCTTTTTCACAGCATTCGAGGCCAACTTTTACAAGAAAGAGAGATACCAGATCTGAAAGCCTAGAGATCCCAATCAATGTGGTTCTACCTCAGGTAGGGATGACCACGGAAGGATGTAATTTATCAGTTTTAGCTAGAATAACCCTCTGTTTCCAATGCTTAGCAAGATATTACAGAATAAACAGAGAAATCGGCCACTCAGATTCTTGTCATGGTTTTTCTCTTGGATATGTGTCTGGGTGAAGAACACGTGGTCTCTCTGAACCTTGGGATCCTCTGGCCTTGAATGAGGGGCCCGGGTTGGATGATCTGGTCAGGTCTCCCAGGGCTAGCCTTTCAAGGTCTGATACTATGAGAAAATCTAACCTTTCCAAAGGAGACCCTTCTTTGCATGGTCGTGTATTCTTGGTATCTGTAGAGATCTAGAATTAAGCTTGAAGCCATAAGCAGAAGAATGAGCCCAGGAACTGAGATGCCAGCATGCAGCCCATTTGCAGCTGTTAAGGGAACTAAGCCTGGTTTCCTGGTTACTGGGGTCAGACATTCATTTGCTTCTTCTGAGGCTACTGAGTGCTTAAACCCCTCACAGCTTGTAGCTCTCAGGTTTCCAGCATGTAGAAGCTTTCTTGGTGGGTTTGCTTTGATATAACTGTTTCTTCTGCTGCTATGTCACAATGGGGTGGCCTTGCTTTCTCCAGAGTCACCTAAGAGCTCTTTGGAAGACCAGGGCCATGCAACCAGTAGAGGTGAAATGTAGAATGGAGGGACCCAAGGCGCAGGTAACTTACCTAAAAGTTGGGTCCAGGGGACCAAGAGTGGATGGTTCTCTAGTTGGTGTTCTGTCTTAGTGTAATTATAACAGGCTCAGTAAATATGGTCAGGAGGAGAAAAAATACAGGACAAGGAACCATCCTGGATATTTTTTCCCCCCGTACAGCCTTGTAGTGAGCAGCCACTTTTATATCTCTTTCCCTCATGATAGTTGAGCCAGAATATTAGGTAACTGTGTCCCGGTCATCCTATAGCCTGACAAGGAAGGAACCTTACTTGGTCTGAGTCTTAATACATAAAATCTACATCTGTCTGCTACTGTTCCTGAGGATAGGCATGGCTCCTTTGGTTCCTTACCAGCCCACATATGGGGCAGACAAGAAATGTCACCTAAGTGTGGGAGTGGAAAAGGGGTTGGGAATAGGATCCTTAAGTAGTTGGATTAGTTACTGTTCTCATTGTTGTGACCTAATACCTAATGAGAAGCCAGTTAAGGAAGAAAAATGTTTACTTCCACTCCTGGTTCAGGGGATAAGGTCCACTGTGAAGGGAAAGCTATGGTGGCTGGCCACTGCCTTGCATCAAGGCAGATCAACCTGTTTTACTCAGCCCAGGATCCTAGCTCATGGGTACTAACAGCATTCAGTATGGGCCTCCCCTCTCTGTTCATTCTCCCTGATAAAGTCCCCACAGACACGTCCAAGGGTCTATGCCTTAATGCCCTAGGTGTTTCTTAATCCAATCCATCTGACCCAGAGCCTTCATTACCGTCATGTAATAGAAAGATTAGAAAGATCCTTTATCTACCCCTGGCAAAGTGTTCTGCCCCCAGCTCTCAGAACCAGCTTAGCAGTCAAGGAGAAAGGGTGATTTGAGAAGTTTCAGGTTGCTTCTGGTCCCCTCAGCCCCAATTCTTGTGCTGTAGACCTGGTGCAGCTACTTGGATCTTGGAGGGCAGAGAGATGCAGAATGAAGGGATCACTGCTGTCTGGAGATTTGTTTTCCCTCGTCAGATGCCGCCTTGAGTATGCCAGCCAGACTTAGGCAGCAGTCATCAGTAGGTCAAGTAAGCAAGCAACTGATGTTGACAAGCAGGAAGAGACTTATTCAATGTGGCAACACTGGAAAGAGGAACAAAGTGGTCCCCAAGTCCATCTTAGAGATGAAGTTTGGGTTTAAATAAAAGGCCAGAGGTACACATAACTAAGCAGTCTTGACTGAGGTGTGGTCCAGCCCAGCATCATTGTCTCACCCCCAGTCTCTTCTTCAGAGTAGTCTGACAAAGGACTGTGTGAAATCTCTGAGAGACAATCTTCCCCTCTAGCTGGGACCAGACTTCAGCTTTTATCTTCTCCAATCAAGACTACTAGAGAAATTCCTTGGGGTCATTTGTTTCAATAAAGTGATAGCTAATAGCAGGGACATAAATATCTCTAGAGTATCTTTACTCCTGCCAGGATGGTTGTAGATCCACCTGCCATGGTGGGGGGCGGGGCAAAGCCAGGCAACCTGCCAGGATACTCTAGACTGGTCCTCTTGTAGGGAAGCAGGCATGGATAACTAGATGATGCAAACTGAATCACCCCCAGGGCTGTGAGAAAGACCTATATGCTCACTGTACCTCCCCAGATGAGATAGTGTGGGGTGGTTGACATGAAGAGCTGAGGAAGGGTATTGATGGAGTGAAGATGGTATCACGTCATGGCCGCAGGGCCACACAAGCACAAGGCAGCGATTTCACAGCTGTAGGAACTGGGAGGCTCAGCAGCAACAGCAGGGCTGAGATTTAACCCAGGTCGGCGCCCAGTCTCTGTCACGCTACTCAGCGGGGCCAGGTGATGTCGTAGCTCTAATTCTTCTCTTGCTTCTAGGAGATAGTGCATCCTCTCCTCTCATCTGGACCGCTAACCCCCAAGCTGCCTGCATGTTTCTGTCCCACGTAGCTTCATTCTGCATTGAGTTCACTGTCATTCAGAAGGGAATTGTAACAGGGAATAATATACCTCTGGCTCCCAGCTCTCAGCCCTACTGGGTGGCTGGGGTTCTCAGTTTCACCAAAAACGCTATGATTCACGTCTATTGCTCTTAGATCTTTTCAGGTCTTACTGATTTCCCATTTTTCTTTCTCACATCGAACACACACGTTTTCATATCTATTTTCCTCTAGCACATTAACTCGCAACAACCCAGAGTGCTATTTCCTGTCCAAGCAGCTCATCTCCTGATTTCTTCTATACACAGACTCACGTTTCCAGGTGTTCAAGCTTCCCCAGCGAGCACTCTGTGGGTTTCATTAAGACATTGTTGTTGCTAGATCACCAATCAGAACGAGCTCTGATAGTACTTCCCAGTGCCCACTCCATTTTCTTTCACCTTTTCTCCTTCCTCTTTGGCTCACAGCAGGAGATTCTATCAATTAGCTAAAATGATTATAACTGACATCTTTATTCTCTTTGGTGTCAGCATTAAAATTCTATCTATTCTGTCTTATGAATCACCTTTTCATCTGTTAGTATTTATTAAAACAAACATTGTATTTAGCATGTCTCTAGAGGGATGAGTTTTTATTATTTTAGGACCCTGGTGCCCTTCGGTTTCACATGCATTAAAACTACTTCAGCTGGCTGAGCATTCCCTACTCATTAACCTTCGGTAGTACTGGCAAAGCAGGTGATTTAAATGGTTTGTTAGCAGGCTTGGTCTTTCAGGGAGCACGTGGATATCTCTTCCAGGTGGTAGTAAGCTACCTACATCTTTCAAGAAGGGGAGAGAACTTCAGCGCTGTCTCCCCAGTTTTCTGTTACTATAACAAAACGCCCAAGAGCAGTTATTTCATAGAGAGTAGAGGCTGGACATTCAAGAGCATGGCACACTATCCTAGCACCTGGCCGTCTTCTGGCAAGGGCTTTCTTGGTGTGTCTCAACATAGTGAAGGGCATCACTTGGTGAGATACAGCAAGAAAGCCACAGAGGGCTCACTTTATAACACATGTTCCTGCGTTGACCCATGAATGGGTTCATCCGCTCTCTCGTGATCCAAACCATCTCACACAGGTCTCATTTCTTAAACGCCATTCACACGTGACTTTGGAAATTTCATGAAAAGTATAGAGGACACACTCAAACCACAACAGTATGTGTCAGCTGCTCATTGTCCAGTCTGGTTCCCAAACTCCCAACCCTAGTAACTCCGTCTGAGAAGATATCACCCTGAGAGTTCTAGTCCTTAGAAATCAGACAGCACCCGTAAGACATTCTGGTTGTGTCATTCCCTTTCCCCATTGCCTTTTGTTTGTTTGTTTGAGACAGGGTTTCTCTGTTGTAACTCTAGCTGTCCTGGAACTCACTCTGTAGACCAGGCTGTCCTGGAACTCACAGAGATCCATCTGCCTCTCCCTCCTGAGTGCTGGGATAAGGAAGCACAAGGAGGGGACAGGCCTGTACCCCCCACCCACGGACAGGGTTTCAGATGTCTGTGAGGGCCTTATTTGTAGCCAGGGCTCCTCCTGGATCCCCAGGACTAACACATTGTTGGGTCACAGCTGTGAGTACGTTACTTGCTCCTTGCTCCTGAAGGCAGAGTCTCTTGGTCACTGATCTGACACATAATAGGGGAGGTGTGACGAGCCTCAGTTTCCCTGCTATAACGTCATTCCCCATTCTTTATGAAGGACCTAAGTTCTTTTATACCTGTTGGTCTCCATCTCTATGTGAGTACATGTCCCAAAGGCCGAGAAGATACTTTCCTTTGTTGGCAGACCCTCGTAGGCTTAGTTGAATCCCCCTCCATGATTGTTCCAAGCACAGACAGACGTGTATATCATCTACAACTCATAATAATCTTACACACTATACCTGTGTCTTTGCAAGAAGGCAAGGATGGATTTTTTTCCCACCTGTGGATGCTCAGCAAGCCTCAGATTTTGGAGCACTTTGGAACTGAGACTGTTCAGATTTTCATGCTGAAATAACATTTCATCCACGACTATTGTGAGAATTAAGTGAATTATATAGGTAAAAATGCACCCATATAACCAGCTGGGCATCCTGCAAATGCCTGCGACTCTAGCTCTGAGGGACATGGCGCCCTCTTCAAGGAGATGCAATTATTCCCAGGTAAAATTTTAGAAATGGAAAGAAGCAAGGCTAGAGGTTTAAAAAAAAAAAAAAAAAAACCAACGCCTTTAGTTTCTACCATATACGACTGGATCTTACCTGTGGGTTTTCACTTTTTTGAGGCAGGCTCTTGCTCTGTGTAGCCCTGTTTGGCCTGGATCTTGCTGTGTAGACCAGGATGGCCTTGAAGTTCTGGTTATGCGTCTACCTTCACTGTCTCTGAGAAGCTGGGGTTGTAGGCCTGCAGGAGGCATCACTCATTATCCCTAGACTCTCGTTACGGGTTTAAAGACCTCTGACTACACCAGCATCAGTGCTCACAGAACGTTTGCGATCGTTCTTGGATCTATAGAGAGTTTAGGTGTGTGGGGGCGCAGCCAAGAACTGGGGTCCAGGTTGCCTCTCTTTTGAAATCTCGTCCTGGAAAATAGTGTCCTGTTTGTAGTTTAATTGCCACCATGTTTTTGAAACATTTGTGCTTAATGTTGGTGGTTTCCCTGCTCAAATCGGCATCTGTACTCATGGTTAAAGACTGTTCCTAATTCCAGTGTGTCTGGGCTGGGCCCTTTGGAGCAAGGTGTAAGATAAGCTCTGCTCAGGCACGGTGCCTCCGTACATCAATCTACGTACTCTTGAGAGGGTGCCTCCTAACAGAAACACAATGTTTGGTCAGTCGACAGACATTTTAGGACCAGAGCCTTAGAGGAGGAACCTAGACTAGTATTTCCCCTAGGAACCATGGTTCCGTATTCACAAATTCAGAACGCAGCTACCCAGAATAACAAGGGCTGGCTATATTTCTTTGGGAGGATCCCTGGAGGTCAGGCCAGAGTTGAGGGAGATTTCTTGAGGGAGTCTCCAGTCTTCTTAGCTCACCAGCCACCCTGGGCGTGCCTGTTCCTCCATTAACAGCTTCCCTTGCTCTCTCCCACAGAGGGGCACCACCGAGCCCTTCCTGAGGCTCCACAACCTGTACAGCACACCTCGCTGCTCCAGGCAGGCTGGCTTGCCCCGCATGAGCCGCAGGGTAGTCAGCCAGCACTCCTACCCACTCAACCGCTTCTCTTCCGTGCCCTTTGACCCCATGGAGCGCCCCACCTCCCAGGCTGACCTGGAACTGGACTACAACCCTCCCCGGGTGCAGCTTAGCGACGAGATGTTTGTCTTCCAGGACGGGCGGTGGGTGAACGAGAACTGCCGTCTGCAGTCCCCTTACTTCTCTCCCTCTCCCTCTTTCCACCATAAAATGCACCACAAGAGGCTGGCCAAGGAGTACCTGCTGCAGGAAGAGAACAAGTCCCTGCGGGATGAGAACCGGGCCCTGAGGGACGAGAACAAGGCCCTGCGCAAGGAGAACAAGATACTGCAGGTCTTTTGGGAAGAGCACAAGGTCACTCTGGGACACGAGGAGAGTCAGACCTCCTCGCCGTTGCTGCACAAGGACACGGCCTCCCAGGAAGTGGTCAAGAAAGACAATGTCACCTTGCCTGCCCAGCGTAGCAAGGAGAACACCCTGCAGCTTATTCGAGAGGAGAACAGGGCCCTCCAACAGTTGCTGGAGCAGAGGCAGGCCTACTGGGCCCAGGCAGAAGACAATGCAGCTTCTGCCGAGGAGGGAAAACCCACCTCCACACCCAAGGAGGAGCCCCACAGCCCTGGGCTTCTGCCAGATCAGGCTCCAGGCCTTTCCTCCCACTTTGAGGAGCCCAAAGGGCCCTCCACGACACAAGAGGACTCTAAGACACTGCGTGCCCTGAGGGAGATGGTTAACAACTTGTCTGGGCCGTCTGGGGAGGAGGAGGGCAAGATAGGCCCTAACCTGGCTGACAGCACCCAGCCCCTGCAGCTGCTGAGAGAGATGAACCAGGCACTGCAGGCCCTGCGGGAGGAGAACCGGCTGCTGCAGGAGGAGAACAGGGCTCTGCACGTACTGCGTGAGGAGCACCGGGTCTTCCAGGAGGAGAACAAGGCCCTGTGGGAGAACAACAAGTTGAAGCTGCAGCAGCGGCTGGTCATCGACACGGTGACCGAGGTCACAGCCCGTATGGAGATGCTTATCGAAGAGCTGTATGCCTTCATGCCAGCCAAGAGCAAAGATCCCAAGAAGCCCAGCAGGGTCTGAGGCCCTGGCAGCAGACGTAGACATCAAGATCAGGCTCCACACACCAGGCCAGAGAGAATTCTCAGCCTCCCTTTGTCTTCCTCACCTGGGACCAGCAGCGCATGTCCGTGAACAGCTGAAGGGCCATGCTACACCCAGATACAATAAAGACAGAGGAGGCTGGGGCCAGTCAACAACAGTGTGACGTTCTGGCTTCGTCGTCCTCCTCTTCCCTCCTCCCTCCTCCTCTTTCTCTTCCTCTCTCCTTACCTTACTCTTTTACCCTCCCATGTCCCCCTCTTCCTCCACTTCTGCTCCCCTGTTTCTTCCCGCTCTTCCTCATCAACCTTCTTATTCAGTCCCCCTTCTCTCTCCCTTCAACCCACGGCACTTTTTCTCCCTTCCTATAGACTTAGCTGGGTGTGGTGGTACATTTCTGTATTCTTAGGACTCAGGAGGCTGAGACAGGAGAACTGAATTTAAGGCCTACCTAGGGCTGGCTACATGGTAAAAAAACGTAGCTTTACAAAAAGCGAGGGGTAGGGGTGGGGGCCACAACATGGGACCATATACGACAACTAAATTTAGTCTTTAGAGCAAAACTGGGCTGAAAGTCAAGGTTCCTGTGGACCTCTGCCCACCCTCATCAACATCCCCTACCAAAATTTATAAACACTGGTGAATATTCAGCGACTCCCCATTCGCATGCGAAGTCTGTGGGTGGTTACTGGCTACGTTCCTTAGATGATGAGCCAAGAGCGGTAGTCCACCTCTCTCCCGGAGGTCTTCGCATGTTCACTGTAACCCCCAGGGTCCCTAGAACCCGGTGCGGCGGGGCACTATTATCTCTAACAGACGTGGAAACAGGAATTCCAAGCTGTGTTCACCAATTGACAGGTTGGAAAAGCCAAACGGGGATATCTACTGCAGACCAGGCTGCAGAGCTCAATCTCGTTCAAGAGACTCAGTTTTCTAGTCTCTGAACATTAAAAGTAGTTTTGGTATCTGTCTCCCAGATTTAAGAACTTGGCAAGTCTTACCCTACCGCAGCATCAGAAATCCCAAAGGCAGGGAAACGAGATCACCGGTTTTCCTCTCACTAGTCAGTGACTTGTTCACTCGGCGCACAGGGTGAACAGTGATGGATGTTCAAATGAAAGCTGGCAATTTATTCTACTGCTGCCACCAGAATCTGAAAAACGCGAACTGGCTGTTGATGGGCCTCTGGGCCTTAGTAGTTTTTTTCCCCCTCTATTTGTTAAATTCATCATTCAGGGTACATCATACCTGTTTAAGTCAGTGTAATAACCCAGGAGGGTGTGTGTGTGTGTGTGTGTGTGTGTGTGGTTGTGGTTGCTTTTGTCTTTTCATGAAACCAAATTGATTCTGTTACTCTAGACAATGGGAAGACAAAAGACACATTCTCCAAAGGTTTGTGCGCCAATATTTAACTTGGATTAATCTATATAACAGCAGTTGAATGTTGTCTCGTGAGCTGTGCGTGCTCAGAGAACTTAATCCTATTTAGCCATGTCAACTTCCTCTGTCGGGCAGAGTATCAGTGAATGAAGAATAAGCCAGACAAGTCATAAGATGCCATTTTTATGGAGTGGGGGAGATTTATTTCGGAGCATTGTGTTGTCGTACAGTACAGTGCAATCTGTCACACATTGCCAGCACTCTAGTGGAGTCTAACTTCTGGTGGAACAGCGTGAGAGGTCATTCTTACAGGAAGGTTTCCTCTAGGCATCCCAGTCCTAGGTTTGCCTCTGGGCCAACACTAGCCCTTATCAAATAGCTGAAGCTTTCTCTGCAGATCTCAGAGCAGAGGCTCCAAGGTTTGCATTCCGAAGGCTAAACATTCCCCCTTTCCTATCACTTGGCCAATGGCTCAGCTGGCTTTCTTGGTTGGTAAAGTCAACTGCTATTCTTTACTGAGTTGGCTGGATCGTATCCCTAGGATTATCTAGCTATAAATTGAAGGTCAGGGTCAGCAGAGAACACTCACAGTCTGAAACAGCCAAGTAACAGAAACTACAGCCCCAGAATTCCAGGGAGGGGGGGAGTATTCTAACAGGAAAATCACCTGGGTAAGGCGCATCATATTTTTATTACTGTAATGAAACAACACTGTGCACTTATTTAAAACAAGTTATTACAGTTGTAGAAATTTCTAGGGCATGGAGCTAGCCTCAGGACAGCTCTGGTAAGGCTCACGGTGGATGGCAGTTGAAGGGCAGAAGTATACACGAAGAGATCACGTGACCTTACTGGAAGCCAAAGGAGCTGAGGCATAGCCTGCTTTTTCTTCTTTAATAATCCTTTTGATGAACTAACGAAAGGGCCCTACAGAACTGGATTTTCCCAGGGGCCCCGTGTCAGTTACTTTTCTGTTGCTGTGATAGGACATCAAGACTAAGGTAATTCATATTAGAGTTTATTTTGGCTTATGGCGCCAAATAACCCATAATAGCAGGGGCAGCATGGCAGCAGGAACAGGAAGCATCAGGAAACAAAGCAAATGAAGCAGCTCAAAGATTTAAACTCTGTAATCCCTTCCCCAGTGATATATTTCCTCTGGCAAGGTACATTTCCTAATTCTCCCCAAACAGCGCCACCAACTGGGAACCAAGTGTTCAAATGCTTGAGACCCTTCTCATTCAAACCACCACAGGCCCCTAATGACCTGAAGACCCATCACTGTGTTCTGTAACTAGACATGAATTCACATCTCGGTGAGGGCAGAACCCAAACAAGCCTGACCAGGAAATAAAAGAGTGGAGAAAGATTTATGATCTTCAGCCAGTAAGGAGAATATGGAGGTTATTTCTGAAGCAATCAAAACCATGACCCCCCTAAAGGAAGCGTGGGGATAGTTTCCTGGGAGTCTGTACACATGGGAAACACTTTAGGGACAAGCACATCACTGAGCATGCTCAATTTAAGGTCATAGTTCAAGCAGGGAATATGGAGGCTGTATTGGAGCTGTTTAGCTCAAGGTTATGAAATATATGTCCAAAAAATGTTAAAATGGCAGAAGGGAATGCCTTTGGGCATACTCAATTTCCTCCAAAAGTTTTTTTTTTCCCCCTTAAAAGAAAATGATCTCTTGGAATTGCTTTAAAAAGAAACGTCTTAATGTTGCCACTCTGGACACAAAACTTGCCCTTGAATGAAATACTCAAGCTCCAGCTAAACCGTAACAGTCATCCTGAGCTTTGCAAAGTCCACAATGAGAATCTGTATCAGAAAGACCCCGAGGGAAGCCCTTAGTGACCAAATTATATTCTTGAAACTTCTCTTTGCTCTGTAATTTCCATAAAGTGACTTCTGTGTTACCTTGGGAAGCATGGCAATCAGTGGAGAGGAGCTAATGACGGGATAAAGTGTCCGATGGAGGAAGTGGAGTGACCTCCTCAGTCAACAGTTTGTTGTCTTCAGGGTTGGGTTTCCGACTCTCAGACAGGAAAGTACTCACTGTGAAACAAAGCTATTATCGCGGGTTGCTGAGAATTGCTGCTGGAAGTGGGTTTCTTCCCATCATAATTTGGAGCCTCTTGATTGGATGCTGTGTTTTACAGCAAACTGAAAATTTGTGCTTGGACCTACCGACTCTTCATTCACATGCAAGTCTTCTCCAACCTGGGCTCTTATCAGTTCCCTTCCCATTTGTTCACTCAAACAAAGGCCTTTGTTACCAAGAACAAAGTTAGGGGCGGGTGACATTATTCTTTGTGCTGTCAAGACAAGCAGTGGTTTAATTTATGGCACTTTCTCAGAGAGTCTGTCTTTATTCTTTGCAGACGGCTCAGCCCCTTGGAAATTCTTCCCTTGGAAATGCTAAGGCCAAACCGTTTATTGAGAAATGAGTCCTTTGCTACTCAGGGAGTATCTCATGAGCTATAAGAGAATTTCTTGGTGATTGGTTGCTTTCTGTGGGTCTAGATGGCTCTCACCTTGACTATCTTCTCATCCATGCAGCCACCATACCACCATCTCCTTATTCTTCCCAGACAGTCCTAGAAACCACCTGCTTCCCTCTATTTACACCGGTCAAATCCAGTCTGGCCAATGTTGTCTGCTGGGTGAAAGCTGCAACTCTGAGTTGATCCAGTTGATCTAGTTCCTTAGAATTAGTTCCGACCGTTCTCCGTGCTGTAACTAGACTTGATTTTCTTAAATGTGTGAATATGATCATGGCATTTCCTTCCTTAATAGCCACCATTCTTTGTCCACGTCCTTTGGTTGAAACTGTACTATGAGCCTCTGACTTAAGCGTAGATATATTCTCCTGACCTTCTGGATTTCCATATCTATCATTGCTTCTCAGGGTCCGCACTGGACTTCTTTAAATAGTTTCAGATAACATCTCTGACTCATGGAAGTAGCAACCAGAGAACACAAAGATATTTTTCCTTCTAAGAAACACAGCTGGAGGTCTGAGGAAGATATACCTGAAGGATCGAGAAAGGATGTCCCTAGGACTGAGTTGTGTCACCTCAACATTTTGGAGATGAGGCTTTGAGAGAAAATTAGGCTGAGATGAGGTCACAATGGATGAGGTCAACACAGGAGGTTTGATGGTTAATCTTCAACATTAACTTGACTGGATTTAGAATTGCATAATCCACTGGTGAAATTGATATGTATTCTTACAATGGAATATACGCGTACATGCAATATCTCTAAATACAAAGAAGCCGGCTGTCATGCTTCATCTTGAATATCAGCTTGTCTGAGATGAGCAGAGCCTATAAGATTAGTAAAGTGGACTTCTGGATATGTCTGTGAGGGTATTTCCAGAGGGGATTAGCTGAGGGGAGAGAGTGGTACTGGACACTGTACTAAAGGGGGGCTGGGGGGAAGGACAACTGAGCACTGCATTCTTTCTCTGCTAACTGGTCTACCCTGATGTGCACTCTGCTCTGCCGTGCTTTCCATGACGTCATAGACTATGCCCTTTGAAAATATAAGCCAAAGTAAATCTTTCCCACCTCGAGTTGTTCTCTCAGGTATTTTGGTCACAGTAATGAAAAACTAATACAGGTTGTTGTGCTGGCTAGTTTTATGTCAACGACACAAAATAGAGTTATCTGAAAGGAGCGACTCTTAGTTGAGAAAAGCCTTCATAAGATTCAGCTGTTGCTGGGTGGTGGTGACACACACCTTTAATCCAGGTACTCGGGAGACAGAGGCAGGCAGTGAGTTTGAGGCCAGCCTGGTCTACAGAACAAGTCCCAGGACAGCCAGGGCTATATAGGGAAACCCTGTCTCGAAAAACCAAAGGAAAAAAAACAATCCAGTTGTAGGGCATTTTCTTAATTAGTGATTGGTGTGGGAGGGCCCAGCCCAGCCCATTATGGGTGGTTCCATCCCCAGACTGATGGTCCTGGGTTCTATAAAAAAGCAAGCCGAGCAAGCTGTGAGGAGCAGGCCAGTAAGCAGCACTTTTCTGTGGCTCCTGCCTCCAGGTTCCTGTCTTGCTTGAGTTCCTGTCCTTACTTCCTTCAGTGATGGACTATTTATGTGAAAGTAAAAACCAAATAAACCCTTTGCTCCTCAAATTGCTTTTTGGTCGTGGTGTTTTATCACAGCAATAGTAACCCCAACTAAAACACTTGGGAAGGGACTAGTATCCTCAGGAGACACCAGAGGGATGGCTCTGCCTCCGTCCTGTAAGGTTGCAATGAGGCAGTGGCTGTCTGTAATCCAAGAAAGGCTTTTACCAGAACTCAGCCATTGGCAATGCTGGAGTCTGCTGGGCACCTGCCAAGATTTCTAGTTCCTTACATTCTGGAGCAGAGGCAGGTGGACAGTGGTGGAGGCAGATCCAGTTTATTAACAGAGAGTGTAATCTCAAGGAAAGAAAGAAGTGGGCCAGAGCTAGAGGCAAAGTTAGAAGCTCAATGGCACCTGTGCCCCGTGGATTGGAACCTTTTAGGTTATTCCTGTAGTGAGTTTTTTTTCCCCCACTTTTCGTATTTCATATTGGCCTTGATGGTGGTAGTGTTCCATTCTTTTTTTCTCTGCCAACTAGTTTCTTTCAAATGCTGATTCCCTGCCCCTCTGCCATACTGTTTCCTCATCTAAAAAGGGAAGACACTGGCAAAACCCTCTTGTCTCGGTTCTCAACCTCCCAGTGTTGCAATCCTTTAATTTAATATGGTGATATCCAACCATAAAGTTATTTCTGTTGCTTCTTCATAACTAATTTTGCTACTGTTAAGAATTGTAATATATTTATATATCTGATATGCAGATGGTCTTAGCTGATCTGAAAGGATTGTTTGACCCCCATGTAGGGTTATGACCCACGTGTAGAAAACCACTGTGTTATACTACAACCCATTCTGAATTTAGCAACCTGGAATGTCCATTTATTTAGCTCACATGTCTGCAGTTTGGCAAATCAGACTGGGCTCACCTGGAAAGCTGTAGCCATAGCTGGGCCCTCTGATGTCCTTAATCAGCAGGCAGGTCACTAGGCAGTTCTGATTCTAGCAATTGGCTGACTGTTGGGGATCTGTGGCTGTTTCCCACATCTTCCTCTCTTCATTCTTCTTTACACCAGGTTTAGGCAAAGGTCCAAGAGGCAAAGCAACAGCTTGTAAGCCTCCAGAAGTTGAAGCCTGGAGTGGGTCACTTCCAGTGCAACCACATTCTATAGGTGAGAAGTCATGAAGCCAGCTGCAGTGGAACAGATGTGAAATACATTCCACCTCTTGAGGGCAGGAGCTGTAAAGTGTACACGGTAAAGCCACTGAGTGGGACCAGTGGGGTGTGACTCCGACATATTGCCTTATAGGTTGTCAGAAGACTTGGGTGGTCCCAAGCTTAACATCAGGCAGTCACACAGAAAGCTAAAACTCCCCCTCCCCTCTTCTCCCTGCCTCTCAGTTGTATCTCTATGATTGTTGGCTCTGTCATCCATAAGACTTTGAGAAAGAAGAGTAGGACATTTCAGATGTCCTCAGTGAGTTTTCATTGCTTGTCTGGATTAGGGAGTCTTTTTTGTTTGTTTGTTTATTGCTTTTTTTATTTTTTCGAGACAGGGTTTCTCTGTAGTAACTCTGGTTGTCCTAGAACTCACTCTGTAGACTAGGCTGGCCTCAGACTTACAGACAGCCACCTGCCTTTGTCTCCCAGGTGCTGGGATTAAAGGTGTGTGCCACCTCTTCCCGGTATGATTTTAATCTTTAGACAGGATAGATTTCTGCATTTCTGTATTGGTTCAATATGAGCCAGAACCCAGACAGTTGCTCTAGACTCTGTTCCTTCTCTTATTTCCTATGAAATCATCAAATCTAGTCAGTTCTACCTCCTCTGTCTCTTCTCGTTCTGTGAGTGACAGGCTCTCATGTAGCCCAGGTTGTCCTCAAAATTACTATGTAGCTGAGGATGATCTTGAACTCCTGGTCGTCCTGCTTCCTCCTGAGTTCTGGGACTGTGGCAGAGAATGAGTACAGGTGTGTGCCTCCATGCCTACTTGGTGCAGTGCTGCACATAGGGCCAGGGCTTCACTCATGCTAGGTGTGCTGGTTCATTTTGTCTACTTGACAACAAGCTAGAGTTATCCAGGAAGAAGAACTTCAGAGAAAAAGAACTTCAGAGGAGAAAATGGCTCCATCATATTGGCCTGTAGGCAAGTCTGTAGGGCATTTTTTTGGTTAATGATTGGCGTGGGAGGGTCCAGCCCACCGTTGGCAGTGCTACCTATGGACAAGTGGTCCTGGGTGGTATAAGAAAGCAGGCTGAGCAAGCCCTGGGGAGTGATCCAGGAAGTAGCATTTTTCATGGCTTCTGCTTCAGTTCCTGCCTTGACTTCCCTTAGTGATCGAGTGTTACCTGGAAGTACAAGATGAAATAAACCCTTTCCTCCCCAAGCTGCTTTTGGTCACAGTCTTTATCACAGCAATAGAAACCCCTAACTAAGACTCCAGGCAAGCACTTTACAATCCTCTCCCTTCCCTGCTCCTTGAAGGTGTCCTTTTCTCTTTCTCTGTCAGATCACTGACCCAGTTAGGGCCTCATCTACCCTTGCCTGAATGATGATGGTCAAGTCCTAAGTGAGTCCATTTTTCCACCTCGTTGCAGGTGAGCAATTTAAAATACAGTCCGGGCCATGCCACAACCTTTCGTCAGTGCTTTTAATAGCTCATTATTTCTTTCAGTGAGCTTTCTCTCTAGCACATTGGGTTCAGTTACAGCTATGCAGGCATATTGATTCCTTTAGCTCAAAGAGCACCCACACTGTGAGCAGCCTCATTGAACCACCCCTGCCCCACCCCCACCCCATGCAGGCATCATTTATTACAGATTCCATGATGTACAGATGAGAATCCAGACCACTCTCCTCTTGCCAGCTCTATCTTCTGCTACCCTGCCTTGGGCAGCACTAATACAGCCCCCCCACCCCCGCGTAGCTCTCTTTACCCACACAGTTCTCCCTGTTCTCCCCATCCAAGAGGTTCTTTGGGTTTGTTTATGTGTTTGGGTTCTTAATTATCCTTCAAGACTCAATTGGGAATCATTTATTTCAGGAAATCTTCCTAGAAGCCCAAGATTAGGGTTAGGGTTACTCTCTCCTCTCACTTCCTCTGGGTTTAGAGCTAGGGATTAGGGGTAAGGTTAAGAGTTGGGTTAGAGATTAGGGGTTAGGGGTTAGAGGTTAGTGTTAAGGTTAGGATTTGGAGTTAGGAGTTAAGGTTAAGGTTGGAGATTTGGGTTAGGGTTAAGGGTTAGAATTAGGGTTAGGTTTTCTGTTACCTGAGCCCTTACTATATTACCAAGTTTTTTAATGTTTCTGCTCCTCCTTCAATCCTAAGGGTTTCTTGAAGACAAAATAAGTTATCTTCTACCCAGGATCATGCCAAACCACGTGTTAGATAAGCAGTAAATTAGAGACTCAAGGGAACATTTGGAGGTCGGGTAAGCTGCGCACTTGTGGCTGGCAATTGAGCTAAAAACTGGGCTTGCTCCTAGCATCTTATTTAAATTTCATCAGCATCTCTTGCAAAGATTTCAAGTCCCATGCATCAAAATGCTGAAGTGAGTATCATGAAAAATAGGTGCAGTAGAAGGTCCTCTAAGTCTCAGCAGTCTTCGATGTTTTGAACGGCAGCAGAAGCGAAGAACCATGGCATCCCTAACAGAGACTCAGGAAAGTGAGGGCTGCTGGGTTATAATGGGCACTATTTGACACTGGTACTTGAGCTAGCTCTATCCCCACCTCCACAGCTGGGGGCTTAATACTATTTTACCTGGTAGACTTTGTAGTCTGTTAGTTGGTAACAAATAACCATTTCCAGGGTCACATGCGTACAACTAGGCTGGTATAGAATCTATATTAGAAAGCAAAGGTACCCGTTGTAACAAACAACAGTTTATGATAGCTTCACATTTTGTTCTTGGGCACCCCACTTCTACCCTTCACCCCCAAACATAGGAAGTTTGAGTGCATGACATTTTTTAAATCTATTTTGTTGTGTGTTTGTTTTCTATGACAGGGTTTCCCTGTTGTAACTCTGGCTGTCCTGAAATTCACTCTGTAGAACAGGCTGGCCTAGAACTCAGAGATCTGCCTGCCTCTGCCTCCTGAGTGCTGGGATTAAAGGTGTGCACCACTGCCATCCAGCTGAGAGCATGACACTTTTAGAAATCTAGTTTGTTGGAGTCAAATGACTACAGAAATTTTGCCCAAGATGCTGTGCTCAGAGGTCTTCAGAGATACCTTAGGCAGGTGTTCTTATCCCTGGTGGGATGATGAGGATAAGGGAGGGTGGCTGCATTTCCAGTATTGGAATGAAAAGAGGACAGAGAAGCTGTGGTGGTGATTTTCTGACTGATTGGTTCCTGTAAGTGGGAGACTGAGCTTCTACATGGTTCATGTAATACAAAGCAAAGAGGTAGAGCCAGAAAGCATCTTTATACTGTGTGCTAGGTACTGCAATCTTTACAGTGAGTGTTAGGGTTTCCACAGGGGAGGAACCCTCTGGTTCTGGCAGGAGCCAGCTCACAGAGTTAGGGGTGTTGAGAACTTGCCACCTG
The DNA here is from genome assembly GCA_026225945.1 of Cricetomys ansorgei. Classification (NCBI taxonomy): domain Eukaryota; kingdom Metazoa; phylum Chordata; class Mammalia; order Rodentia; family Nesomyidae; genus Cricetomys; species Cricetomys ansorgei. Next base: position 5,633,108 of record JAMJFZ010000713.1, on the reverse strand, counting down.
CAAGCTAGGGAACTTAGAAAGCTAGCTGTGTAACTCACTTTCCATTAGAAGGCTTGAGAAGTGGCCCAAGGTGGACAGAGACAAGGAAAGATACATGTCCAAGGTCAGACACATGGTAATCTCCTCCACCTCTGGGATCTGCTGTGTCTGGCCTTTGACGACTGGACAACAATTGACTGCACTGAAGAATCATGCTAATCTATTATAGGCACACCAAGAAATAACATTTTACCAGCTACCTGGGAATCCCATGACCCAGTCAATTTGCCATATAAAATTAACAGTCACACAGTGTACTGGGGAATGACAGGATCATTACGGCTTAAGCTCATTTGTCTGCTTTCAGGATCTTCAGGGATTTGCTGATATTCCGACTAATTATTCTCCACCATTAATGAGTGTCCATACCGGAAATGGATCAAAACCCACGTATATGACAGTGAGGCAGGGAGGGAGGATGCAGGGATGATGTAAAACGAAGGTGGACGTGGCACTATGAGAAAAGGAAAGCCTGGTGGGGAGAATCACTCCAAATCTTGTCACCACTGTAATATTACATAATATATCAAATTTGTTTTCCCCATGAACATGGGCCTGGAGGAGACTGCCCAGTGACCTTGGCTGACATCTCTCAATACAGAAATGGTTTTGTTGGCTAAGTATGCACATACCTATCTTACCATTCCTCACACAGAGAGCTAAAGTACAATTGAACTATCTACCTAGCTATACAAAGTATTGAATATATTATTCATGCATACATAGTACACAAATACACATGCACACAATAAAAATGAAAATATTGCCTTTGGAGCATTCAAAACAAAGAAAACAACCTGTTTACACTTCATGAGAAAGGCACTCAAATGAGCCACATACCAGTGAGTCTGCATTTATTTAGTTATTCAATAATTTACCACATGTTTACCACAGTCCAGGTTTTATTATGTGTATCGAAGAACAAAGCAGACAAGGAGTTTACACTCTAACAGGGCAGACAAGCGATAGACCAGGAGGCATGCAAGCAAAGTAATCTTAGGTAAGCCATGGGAAGAGGAAATGAGCTGCCAGAGTGCCAAAGACAATTTCAGATAGCATCATCAGGAGAGGACTCTTTGAGGCTTCTTAATTAATCTGAGATGCTGTCACAATGTGTTCAGGTGGCTATCAAGAATATTTCAGAGTAGGTAGCTTGTAAATAACACAAATTCTTGCTCAAAGTTCTGGAGGTTGGGAAGCCTGCTAGGCAATGGCAGATTCCTTATCTGGGAGACTTTGCTTTCTGCTTTGAAGATAATACCTTCCTATTACGTCATCCTGTGCTAGGAGGGGTAGGCAGCTGCCTTCGACCTCTGTAAAAGGGAACAAATCCCTTAATCATGACTAATCGATTCCCCAGAGGCGTGTGCGTGCATATGTGCATGCGTGTGTGCATACGTGTGTGTGCATATGTGTGTGCATGTGTGTGTGTTGGTGCTTCCACATACAGAGACCTGAGTTCAACATCCAGTGTCGTCCTCATTACTCTTTCCCTTACTCTTTGATGGAGTCTCTTAATGAATGTGGGGTCACTAATTTGGTTAGAGGCTGGCCAGCAAGCCCGAGGGATCCCTCTGTGCCCACTTCTCCGTCCCTGGGATGCACTTCTGTGCTCAGCTTTTAATATGAGTGCCGGAGCCCAAATCCAGGTCCTCATGCACTCTGACAACAGAGCCATCTTCCAGGCCTTGGCTCCTTAACCCGATCATACTGGTATTGGAGGCCTGCATATGAACTTGGGGGGCAGCAGCTTGGACCATCGCCACCGAGCAGGTCTGTAGTTGTTTTCTTCTGGGTTGATCTGTGTGATGAGAGGAAGAGACAGCAAAGTGTCCCATCGTTCTATAGTCTCAGCTTTCAGCAGCCTGCGCCCATGGGCTGCGACCTAAGAAACCTAAGAAACTGCTTCCCAGTCCTCCCTCCCAGGAAAGAGTAGGAAAGAGTGGCTAGAGGGAGCTAGAGCTGGATACACTATCTTTCTTCTCTTCGGCAATTTAGTCCCTGGTAAAACTCCTAGCATGGGTACCGTTTAATAAAACCATCTCTTAGAAAAAATAGAACGAGTTGTAATCCTAGCAGTAGGAAGGCTAAGCAGGACAATCATGAGTTTGAGGCCATCCTGGGCTACTTAGTGAGTTATGGACCAGCCTGGGCTATATTGTAAGCCCCCACCCACCCCAATCTAAAAAAGCAAACAAACAAAGTTACAACAGCAAAACCAACAGAATGTTGTCATATTCCCAAATGACCTGGCACCAGGGCCTTTTCTCTGATTCTTGTGTGTGAGCCTGGGCAAGATTTTGGAGACAAAACTCACAATTGTGCACATGTGGAGGTGGAGGCTTGTGACTGGACCTCCTAGAAGTCCTTTTCTCTTAAAATATTTGTTTGTTTGTATGTGTATATCAGCATCCCTGGTGCTGTGGAGCTCAGAAGAGGGCACTGGATTCCCGGGAGCTACAGTGACCGAGCACTGTGAGCAGCCAAGGACTCTGGTCCTTCGCAAGTACAGACAGTGCTCTCAGTCACTGGGCCATCTCCCTAAGCCTGTGTCTCCACTCACTCCCCAGAGACTTTAAGTCCCAGAACTGTCTACTTTAAAGCCCCAGCAAGTCGTCAGTCGCCATTCCGATTCTTGTCCCCAGGTTCTCTTTCCAGAGGATGTTTCATTCTAGTGCTTTGTGATTTTTCACTCTGCCTCTCCCTCTTTGATTTTTGAAGGAGAGCTTTCCTGTAATCAGGTGACTTCAATTTTGTGAATCTAAAAAGAATCATTGGTTTTCTGTTTTGTTTGTTTGGGTTCCTCCCCCTCCCCATCCCCCATCCCAGACCGGGTTTCTCTGTTGTAACCCTGGCTGTCCTGGAACTCACTCTGTAGACCAGGCTGGCCTAGAGCTCACAGAGATCCGCCTGCCTCTGCCTCCCAAGTGCTGGGATTAAAGGCAAGCATCACAACCTCCCGTGATTTTCTGTTTTAAAGTCCACCCCTCGTGACGAGACAAAGGAGGACTTCTGAGTGCTTTATATATTGGATTTGAAACCAGAGGTAGGAAGCCCAAAGGCTCCTGTGTGGTATCTGTGCTGAGATGTGAATGAAGAGAAGTTGTCATATGAAGAGTGCCAGAGACTTTCCAGGCAGGAAAATGATGCAAAGGCCCTGGGGTAGCAGGGGCGAGTGTTGGAAGAAGGTACGAGGATGTGTGCCCAAGACCAAGACATAGGCTGGATGTTGGAGGGCCGGCAGGGAACTACTTACTCCTCTTGGAAATGTAAGCATCAACAATCTGACTGCACACGCCTCACCTCTACAGAGATAGAAACGTTAGGGCATTAAGCCCCACGTTCTTTCTCTGTCTTTCTTATCTTCAATTCAGATGATACACGGACAATGGAGTAGACGAAGACATTAGTTTTTGCTGATGGGACGACTCATCCGGTAATGGCACTTGTGCGTAGCCTGGATAGCATCCCGTTCTGGAGTGTGAGGAAACAAACATGAAACAAGATTGTGTTTTGTTTTTGTATTAACTGTAAACGAGATGGAATCTAGAATCACCTGGTAGACGGGCCTCCGGCTTGCCTGTGGGAGATTATCATGGTTGTGTTCATCAGATGAGGAGACTCACCGTCTGTGGGGGAGTCCCTGCCTGGAAACTTGGCCCGGCTACGCGGAGAGATGGAGCTGAGACGCACCAGGCACTCATTGTTCTTGGTCCTGCGTGTGGCCATGATGAGAACAGGAGCCTCATGCTTCTGCTGCCTTGGCTTCCCTGCCACGATGGACTGTCGCCTTGAAGTGTGAGGCAGAATAAACCTTTCTCCCTTAAGTAGCTTCTGACTGAGCGTTTTATCACAGCGACGAGCCCTGGAAGGACAGGACCCGCACCTCACACGCTGCAGCCAGGGCTCCTGCCAGAAACACTGGTGGCCAGGAAGATGGATTTCCCTGCTCTGTGGACCTGTTGGATGGAGGGAGGTGAAACTAGAGCTGGAGGCAAGAGCAACCATGCAGCCTGCCCACAATCGTAGCTGCATGTGACCTCTGAGGGTACCCGAGGAGAACCCCGAGTTCCGCAAGTCAGACACTGGAGGCTGTCAGAGTCATTTTGGGGATAACTCGATTGCCCTGCAGGCAGATTACACTGTGCTAATCCAGATGAGTAAGCATAGAAAAGCTGAGTGTGTAAAAACAAAAACAAAACACACAACAACAACAAACAAAACATCTCAGGTTCATAGAAAAAAGTAGACGATTTAGTAATTTTTCAGGAAAACCCACCCCAAATCAAATGAAGCTTTTTTTTTTTTTTAATGAGAAAACCACTATACCAACCACTGGGTTCTGTTTTCATTTTGCAGAAAGCCTTATCACTGGATAATGGCTTTCTTCTGAAGAAGCCTCGCTATTAGTGGGCAGCCCTGATGACTTGATTGTGTGTCCAGATGGCCAGTTCAGCTAACTGTTCTTCGTGACGGCCTTCTTCCGTCTACCTGTGGAAGCCACCCTGCAGGTACACCTTTGACTATTTCTTTTCTCATTTTCACTCCATTGTCTCCTCAGCCGCCACTCCCCTTTGGTAAGCCTCTTGCTAGCTTAGGGAACTTTTGTTCTCTCTCAAGGATGTCCTGGTGCTATACGGTTTATTCCCCTGAATTTACTTCCCAAAGCTGGAACTTCCAAGAATTTTTTTTTATTCCCCATACAAGCACTTGAGGCTGGCAGGGGAGGCTGCGAGGAGAACAGCTGTGACCTGGGAGGCAATCAGCTCTCCAGTGTGGCCAGACCGGGGCCTAGGGCTTATATGTCCATGGCATTATGAATCTCTTTTCTAAAGAGCCATCATGAGGGCTCAGCCTGCTTCTCCCTCTCATCGTGAAGGCAAGAAGCCTCCTGTGTGGTTACAGAAAGGCTCCTCACAAATGTATTAGTGTCCCAGTGCCATTGTAACGGATTACCACAAACTCAGTGACTTAAAACAATAGCAGTTAATTCTTACAGCTTTGGGGGCCAGAAGTCTGAAACCAAGTCGCCCACAAGGCTGGTTCCCTCTCCAGGCTCAGGGTGTATGTGGAAGTTCTTCCTTATATTTATCAGCATCAGGCAGCTGCAGGCATGCCTTGGCTTACAGCCAGATCACCTCAGACTCTTCATCTTTCCATAGTCTTTTGGGCTGTGTCTTCCCTTGTTTCTTTGAAGGACACTTGCCATTGGGTTGGGGACCACCTGGTTAAATGAGGATGAGCTCATCCTGAGAGCCCAAGTTAATAACAGCTACAAAGACCTGCTTTCAAATAAGGTGACTTCCATAAGTCCCAGGTGTTAGAGTATGGGCACATCCTTTTAGGAGCCGCTGTTCTTCCTGCTTTTATAGCCATTTCAGCCAGCTCTTTGACTTGGTGTGAAAGCATAACCAATTAGAAACACATTGAAATTTATGTGCTGGATCGCGAGATAGTCCCTATGAGGAAGTAAAATAGCTCTGAGAAAGGTCACTTGAGCATTTAGTGCTCACTAGCACAAGGCAGGGAGGAGGATCTTGGGGGAAGGAGAGAAAAATGAGGCCAGTTTTAGTTAAGCATCAAGAGCCAGAGCTGGTCTGGTGTGGGGCATTAGGAGTAAGTACTGCAAAGGGTTAAGTTGAAGACTGTGGGCCTCCTGAAACCTTTGAAGGCACCATGAATGAGAAATAAGAAAGCCCCAAAGTGAGTTCAGCTGGCCCAGATTTTGCCTCATACAAATGTGTACTCACTGTCTTGGACTCTGTTAGAGCCTGATTCTGACATATCCCCTGTCGGCCCACGTTGCAAACCTTGTTCCCCAGCTGCTGCTGCTGCCATTTTGGGAAGCTGCAGAACTTTTAGGAGGTGGGGGCCTGGCTGGAGGAAGCAGTTCACAAAAAGTGGATCGTTTGGTATTTATTGACTGTCTCCTGTGATAAAATACCATGACCTAGGAAACTTAAAGAAGGAGGAGTTTATTTGGGCTTAGAGTTCAGGGGGATAAAGAACCCAGGGAGGCACACCGGCTGGTTTTAAATCAACTTGACACAAGCAAGAGTCGACAGAGAAAAAGGAGCCTTAATTGAGAAGATGCCTTCATAATGTCCAGCTGTAAGGCATTTTCTTAATTAGTAATTGGTGTAGGTGGTGCCATCCCTGGGCTGGTGGTCCTGGCTGAGCAAGCCATGAGGAACAAGTCAGTAAGCAGCACCCCTCAATGGCTTCTGCATCAGCTCCTGCCTCCATGTTCCTGCCCTGTTTGAGTTCCTGTCCTGACTTCCTTTGGTAATAACGGCAATGTGGAAGTGTAAGCCGAATAAACCCTTTCCTCCCCAACTTGCTTTTTGGTCATGATGTTTTGTTGCAGCAATAGTAACCCTAACTAAGACAGAAGGCAGGCATGGTATCCAGAGCAGGAAGTTCGTCTTTTCAAGGGTGAGCACTGAGCAGAGGGAGTGAACTGGAAGTGGGGTAAAGCTATGAAATACTTCCTCCAGCAAGGTTGTTCTTCCTAAAATTCCTTACACCAACCCCCAACTTGGGTCCAAGTGTTCAAATACATGGGCCTATGGTGGACATTTCTCATGTAAATCACAACAGCCACAGTGTGACCGGTTGTCTCATGCACCTGCCCACGTGAATTGAGCTGCTCCCGCTGCCATGGCTTCCCATCCGTGATGCAATCAACCACCCTGAAACTGTGAGCCAAAATAAATCTTTTCTCCCAAAATTGCCCATTAGGCGTTCAGTTCCCCATGATGAGTTAAACAGTGAATCTAGACATCACAGTCTTACCCTTGAGTATTTGTTTATGGATCTTCCCAGAGCAAGAGTGTGATGGAATAGAGTTTGGCTTTTAAGTACGGATGGGATGTAGCCCCCCCCCCCAAAAAAAAAGGCCTCTGAGCCAAAGATCAGACACTTAGTGAACAGTAGCCTTTAGATCACCGAGTCCCGCTAGAATGTTCACCCTACTGTGCTGATGGTCTCTAATGACACCAGTAGAATTCAGGAACAGGTCCCATGTGTACCCAACACTCTGTTAGGATCGGGTCTTGTTGTGACAACCAGTTGTCACAAACCCCAAGTTTGTTGAGATCCAGTTGTACAGTTTGCTCTCAGGGGAAAATGGATTTGCTCTCCCCACTGTATTTTAACTACAGCGTACCTTGGAACAAACCATTTGTGATGCATAAATGAATGACAGGAAGGATAAATAATTCAGATCAGTTTTCCTTTTAAGGACTTGAAGTGTTTGCCCGATGCTCAAGGTTAGTAATTAGAGCTCCAAGGGATGGAGATCTCATTTTAAACATCCGTTATTTCTATTAATAAAAGGAGCCTCATCTCTGCTAATAGAATGGCCTACAGTGTTTGCCGTGTGAGATTTTGTGTGGCCCAGTGCACAAGTGCTTTACATTTTGGAGCCAGACAGACCAGGTTCAAGTTCTGGTTATTTCATTCAGTAAGGAGTTTGGAGGTAATTATTTTACTTCTCTAGGACTCAATTTTCTGGTCTGTAAAAGACAGGAAAGCAATCAGTGTTATCTCTTAGAGAGGTACAGGAAACCTGGAGCAAAGCATATTTAGAGAACTTGGATTTTCAGTAAGACCCTATTGTTAGGACTTTTCTCAGGAATTAATGCTGCCCTTCATAGAACTGTTCAGCATCAAGTGGATTTGGAAGGAAGAGCAGTGTTAGCTCAGTTAGTGCCCTCTGCACCTGTATTTGGGAGCAAAGGTAACAGTTTAACACAACTTATTTGTTGTTTTGGATCCAATTTTGCCAACTCCGCTGTCCCCTGGAATATATGCTTCTTCCAGCTCTCCAGGCTAGGAGCTTAGCTCAGCTATGATCTGCTCCCCCTGAACCAGAAATTCACCCTCCAGGCTCACCGAGCACACAGAGTGGCTTACTGGTAAATACGAGTGTTATGAGGCGTTATAATTTCATTTTACAGAAGTGAGGCTGAATGTGGAAACTATCCGTATGTCTAGCAGCTTCCCATTGCAAATTGGACATCTTTCCTTCGGTCCCATATAATGGCACGGAACTAACATGAGTCTTTGATCCCAGGCCAGGATGGGATAACAGAGCATCATCAGGACTTCTAGCTTTCGGAAATTACTTAATCTCCATTCTCAGTGGCTGCTGTTCCGAGCGCGACAGCTGTAACAGAAAGGTCCCCAGTGCTATTGAAAACAGCTAATCAGTTCAGAACAAAGCTGATTATGTAAATTGTGCATTAAGATGCAACTCCGATTTAATTTTACTCTGTAAATAAATATCCCATTAGCATCCATCTGTTGCCAGTCAGGTAAGGTGTTCTCTAAAGAGGATATGGCCAAAACCCCAGTGGCTTCTCTTTAAGTGCTGGTAGGGTGTGTGTGTGTGTGCGTGTGTGTTTATTAAGACACCCAGATTTTCTATGTAGAACTTAATTTTGTTCTTTAAGTGGCAAGTCAGCTAAAAAAAAAAATCAATTGACACAAAGAAGCTATGATTGGCCAAGAACAACAGGACACCACATCTATTTCTGGCCCTGCTTGGGGACACACGAAAGCTTTCTCTGATTGTTGTCACGGAGATCAATAATAATTATAGCCGACCAATTCCCTCCAAAAATAAAAAAAAAAAAAGATTTCAGCTGGCGAGAAGTGAACGCTGAATTAGCACCCGCTCCTTTGGCTTCAGGGCAGTCTACCAGGCAGAGCCACACTTCTGAGCATTGTCTTTGGGACATTGTCTTTGGGAGAATGCAGCTCCCACCTCAGAAACACTGAACGTTGGACATTGCCACTGGCTGGCTGCCAGAACTGGAAGGAGGGTGGCAGGGAGAGAGCATGCTTCCTCCAGGGCCCTGCTGTCTAGGTTTCAGGAAGCTGAGTTCTAGGGGAAGCTTCTGGGATTTCCACGGTAGTCTATCAACAGGAGAAGCAGAAGGCTTGCCATTATCTGCCCAGAGAATTGAAACCTGTTGTGTGGGGGTGGTGCCGAAAGAAGGAAGAAATGAAGAATGGGATCAGCAGGGGGCTGGGTACAGACCCAGGAGACCTGTTGTGGCCTACATACTAGCGTGTAAACCATTGTCTTCCACACTGATAGTGACCGCTGCGGCTGGCTAAGGGCATCCCGGAGGAATACGAGTCGGAGGCTCTTCAGCCAAGGCTGCTGAACACAATGCCACCAGCATAAACAAAGGCTTTGTGTTATATATATATATATATATTGTTAAAAGGAGACAAAGTAATTCCTTCCCTCAAGCTAAGGAGGCCTGAATCGAGGCCCACAGATTATGAAGAAGATCCATCACTTTCCCATATTCTGTTCTCCATTGTAGGGCAAGTTTGAGGCCAGGGCATCTGTCTCAGTATTCCTTATGCAGAAGGGGAGGGGGGCAAGTTAGCTTCTTTCCTTTCCCCTTCTTCCTGTCTTTGAGGTTGAATATGATGCCCGGGCATGGTGAGTGCCGCACTAGCCTTGAATGGGTACCTCAGAAGTGTTCTGAGAAAGGTAAATCGCAATTTTAAACAACCATCAAGGGTTCTATTACTTTGAGCCATAATTGCTCCAATCAAAACAGGCACCGAGGGTAACAGCACAGCCATGATAGTGGCAGATAGAGGAGTCTGGCACATTTACCTTCAGAGGCAGAGCTCACCCCTGTCACTCAACTTTACAAGCCCCTCCCTCAGCATTCACCGGCCACCGTGTCCTTTTGCAGAGTTCCCCTCACGGCCAGCCGTTTGTTCCAAGGATCGCCGAGTCCTGAAGGAATCGAAGATGCAGATTGGATGAAGCATCATGGGGACCGTCAGCCCTGAAGCAAAGTATCAGAAATTGGTTCCATGTCCAGAAACGAAGTAAAGCGTGCCAGCCTGCAGAGGAGACACACAGCCTTTCCAAGGCCTGCTGGCTCCGCACATCACATCCATGCTCACCTCACGTGGGTGGGCTGAAGTGCGACTGGAAGGAAGCAGAGCATTTCATGTTTGGGTCTCCCTCCATGTGAAAATCGAAGTGTGTGTGTTTGCTGTGTCCAGGAACGACCGTAAGGAAGATCGTGAGATAGATGACGTCTACTCTGAGTCCCCTTTTGTTTGTCTAGTGTCTTGCTCTGGCTTGCATTTAGACTGGCTCCTGATATTCACCTTGTGCCAGTTAAAAGACCCGGTGGTAAGCAAGCTCGGTTATTTAGACGGATGAGAGATTTGCACCTTGGTTATGCTGTATATCCTGTGAGGGTTGCTGGTGTGTGTGTGTGTGTGTGTGTGTGTGTGTGTGTGTGTGTGTGTGTAAAGGCAAGATTTACCAAAACTCTGAAGAGTGGTTATTTCTGGAGGTACAAGAAATCTTCCAATGTGTTAAAATATTCTTTCATTCACATGACCTGAGGGTTACGGCTGTATTAAAGATTAGCCCTTTGGTGCTTCCTGGCCATGCCCCAGATACACACCACTGGTGGCTGAATGGTGCTTTACAGCGAAGATGACCAAGCCACCTGATTGGCCAACTTTGGGATTGGAAAAATAATCTGCAGACTCTACTTTTTTTTGCTTCAAAATGTCTTAATCATAAAAATTCTTTATATACTTACTCAGTGACCAGTTTAATACCAGAAATGTTTATTCACGGATGGAAATAAACACAGCTGACAGTGATACTTTTGAGAGTCAGGCTGACCTGGGTGGCTTTCACAGAAGCTCTGCTGACAGGACAAAGGGAACCTAGTTGTGGTCTTGCCCAGGGGCAGACTTGGTGGGGTGTAGTCTAGAGGGTGGTTATGGCCTTAAAGAAGTTAAGGTTTCAGCTCCTGGGAACTTGGCTTTTCCCCCGTGAAGAGACTTGACTTCGTGCGTGGTCTCTGATACCCTTGAGATCGCCTGTGTTCCTCCTGTGCAACATGGTTGGATTTGCTTTCTTCTGGCTTCCTCAAATTGAATGATGGCTTTCTGAGGACTCTGTCCCATACTCCCACCCAAATAGTATATAATAGAATGTTCTTCTTAGTAAGCTTGCTTGGCATAAGGTACAGCTTGCCCAAGACCTCCTGATCCCAGATTTCTATCTTCTTTATCTTCTCATCTCCTGGCCCTCCCACTTAGGGGCCTGTCATAGAAGACTGATCTGGTCCAGGCCAACTAATAATAAGTTAATATGGATAATTGCTATCTATATGATGCTCAGTGTATGACAGGCCCTGGTCCAAGCTCTTTTCTCATTTTGATTTGTTTGTTCTTTTCAGTGTGTACGTGTTTGTACATCTGTGCATGTCTGCGTGTGTACATACGTATGTGTAAGTGCATGTGTGTGGGAGGCCATATGTCAGACACCTCGGGTGTCACTCCTCCCGAACCGTACACCTTATTTTTTGAGATGGAATCTCTCACTGGGACCTAGGGATAACCGATTAAGCTAGACCGTCTGGCCGGCAAACCCTCAGCACTTGGACCTGAAGCATGGACCACCATGCCTGGCTTCTTACATGGGTGCTGGAGACCGAACGTAGGTCCTCAAGCTTGTGCACCAAGCACTTTTCTAACGAAGCCATCTTCCCACTCCCTGCCTTGTTTGGTCTTCATCACTATCCCATGGAGGTAGGTAACAGCTTTGCTTTTCCACAGCCGAAGACAACTGACATAAGCAATTCGCCCACGTGTTATGAAGCTAGTAAGTGGTGGAGTTGAGTTGCCACTTGTCAGTTTGGCCACAGAGTGCACACTTACGCTCTCACTCCGGTGGAAGTGGGGCCACGATGGAAGGGAAGTGCTGATCTTACACCTGTGCCGGTGGCGTCCCAGTCGGCCATGGTGTTTATTGGTTATCTCTGCAGGGAGCTGTGGAATATTGGGCATGAAGAGCCACAGTCTCCAGAGTCACAGGCAGCCCTTAAACTCAAATAGGTTTCAGCAGAACTTCTGGGTTTTCAGAGTGCAGTTCTCTGGAGCTGGGTGTCCTCGCAGACACTAGGAATCCTTAAGAATCTACGCAGAGTCAGAGACCACACTGCTGGAGGAGTCCCGTGATCTCAAAACTGCCAATTTCCTTGCTTGTTCCTTTCAGGCTTAAAAACATGGCTGCTAAGTAAATTCGTTCAAACCTGAGTATGTTGCAATAAGAAAACCTCGCGAGGGCCATCGAGATGGCTCAGTGCATAAAGGTGCTTGCCACTAAGCCTGAGGACCGGATTTGATCCCTAGGACCCACATGATGGAAGGAGAGAATCGCTTCCAGAAAGCTGTCCTCTGACCTCTGTGGCACACACAGACCCAAACATATATACACCGAGGCACACTGGATAAATAAACACAATACACAGTTAATTGACGAGTCCAAACTAGTTACATGTCTTTACTCCACCCAACCATGGGGGCCCAGAAATAGCAAACGCAGGGGTGGCCTCATATTTCTCAGTCTCAGCAAGGAAGGGAAAAAGGGTTTTGGAAAACAACCCATATACTGACCATTTTGAAAAAAAAAATGTTTTTTTTTTTTTTCTCATTTCTTGAGGAAGCACCAGGTGACAGAGAACAGGTAGAGAAGCCAGGCCTGAGCCTTGGCTGTGGTTTCCAGGGTAGCCAGCCCTGAGGACTTGCAGAAAGTGAGTGAGGATGAGTGGCAGGCTTTATTAAATCTGACTTAAATGCATTAAATTAGGAAGCACTCAATTTAGCTGGTTGTTGTCCTGATTTCAATGAACCCCTTCAGCCATCTTTTTTTTCTTTTCCTCAGCATCTCTCCTTCTCCTGGGATTAACAGTGAGGTTGTTACGTTGTCAGAAAGACCAGTCATCGGCAGCTCTTATTTCCTGTGACTTAAGAATTTGACTGGATCCAAGACAAAGGATGAAAAGCAAAGATGCATTTGCAAACAGTTTGTGTGCAATACATCTGCTGATGGTGCTTTTCTATAAGGGGGCTTCTGATGGGGGCACTCCTTTCCTACCTCTCTGCTATCATCTGTAACCTCCATCTGCACAGTTTCTGGTGTGTGTGAAATGAAGCTCTTCACCAGAGACGTCTCGTCAGATGTGATTCTGAAGTGACCAGGAGTAGCAGCAGAGATGATCTGCCACTTCTTCTTAGTGTGGCTGATTGTGGGGAACGCTTGTCACGGCTAATGTAGGCAGCTTGGTGGCTTTTAGAAGAAACCTCTGGGCGTGTCTCAGAGAAAGTTTCTAGGGCCACTCTGACTATGATCAGCCCCGCCCCAAGGGATGAGATCCAGAACTGATGCGATGTGCTGTGGCCACAGGCTTCTGCCACTGTGCTTGTCCACCACGATGGACTGTGCCCTGGATGCGCCATGATGGATGGTACCCTGGATCCACCATGATGGACCGTGCCCTGGAACTGGGAGCCAACACAAACCTTTCTTCTTTATGTTGCCTTTGTTGGGTGTCGTGTCACAGCAATGAGGAAAGTAACTCATTCAATGCTGAACTGAAAATCTTGATATGTTTTCCACAAGGAAGAAGAGGGAGGGGAGAAAGCTGATGTGTATGTATATACAATACATACATGTGTGTGTGTGTGTGTGTGTGTGTATACATGTGTGTGTGTGTGTGTGTATATATATATATATATACACACACATATATATATATACATACATACATATATAGATATAGATATATATATCTCCAAAGGGCTGGGGAATATGATTCTATCGTAGAACACTTACCTAGCATACATTTCCTTAGGTTCATTCCCAACATGAAACAGTGCTAGAAAGAAAGAAAGGAGAAGAGAAGAGATGAAAGGAGAGACAGGAGGAGAGGAGAGTGGAAGAGGAGGGAGGAGGGAGAGGAGAGGAGAGACCCAGTGAGAGTCAGAGTTCAGTGTGGGTCGCACTGAAGTAGGTTGTGGACTCACCTGCCCTTACACTCCCTCCCCACCCTCGGGCCTGTGAGAAGCTAGGCCTGCCCCCTATACACCTAAAGCTTAACCCAGTGCCAACTGGGAGCAGCTGCTCAATGGCATCTCAAGGAATGTGCTGGGGAAACGTCCAGAAGCAGACAGCCGAGCACATGAGACTTCACGGCAGCATAGGGAGCGTGAGAAGTTTAACTCTAAGAATTAAACCTGAGTTAGCTAGCAGAGTCATCCTGACTGTGGCACCCAAATGTGTGAGGTCAAACTCTGTTTCGTTACTGGTTGTGGATATTAAGCAAGTTACATAAATTCTCCGTCTACTTTTCTCTAATTATAAAAGGAGAAAGCAAACAACAGCCCCTGTCTTCGCGGTCTGTTGTGACACGTGAGAACTGTACGCTGAGCCTCCGGTTCCGCGCCCGATCGCCGCAGCACTGCGTGAGACTGCCGTGAGTCAGCGCCCCTGTAACCAGTGCGCTCCCCAGAACTGCAGGACTCGCCATTCTTAATCCGAGAGGTCCAAATCGGAATCACTACTTCTGATCCTCGGATCATTCATGTCTATTGAAATTTGAAAAACATTGGTTTGATAAGTTTCAGTTATTACTGTAACATAGTATTATTTAGAAGATGTCATCCCATCTTGAGCTCAAGGGCCACCTGGGTACATTACAAGGCTCGTCCTAAAAACAAAGAGACAAAAAACAAAGCAAAAATTCTAAAATAAATATAAAAAACTGTGTAGGCCAGGCGTAGAGGCACATGCCTTTGGTCCCAGAACTTAGGAGGCAGAGGGAGGAGAATCTCTGTGAATTCAAGAGATACCACTCGGTATACACAGTGAGATACAGACTAAACAAGGTGACAAAATGACGAGAGATCCCGTTTTCTAAAAAAAAAAAAAAAAGTATAAAGTTTTATAAAATGTTGTGGCCTTGGGAATGAGGCCAGATGAAAGACAATGTCAAGGGCTACACACGTGTCCGTGAGCATCCTTCTCTTCCTGTTGTACTCTGTCCTCCAGGGCACGCACCCTTCAGGTTTCCAGGCTCATATGCACAAGGCCGGTAGCTCCTGAGTCTCAGGGCCTGTATCTCCCAGCTCAGGTGTCGCTCTGGGTGAAATGAAACAGTAGCATCCTTGGTGTCCCATGCTGAGCCACAGAAAGTGGCTCTTCATGTACCACAGGTACGTCCTTTAGTCACCTGCAAGGGCACCTGTACATTTTCCCAAACTAGAAACCCATTAAGAGAGAAAAAAAAAATGCATTCCCTTTTGTAAAGCCTTAGACAGATTTGGCAATTAGCACTTTTCCATGATCATGCAAAAATAGTCATCTTTGTCTATTTGAGGGCTGATTTTTTTAGTTGTGCATACCTCTGCTGACTATGTGCATCTCCGTGGTGCCAGTCATTTGGACAGTTTTTGCAGTGAAGAGAATTATCAATGTGAAGTACTGCAGGCTGACTCCTCATTAAAATGTCATTAATGCCTTTCCTAGATGTCTTCAATGTGATGCTTTAAAAACATCATTCTGCAACATTTCTACTGATTTTGTCTGCTATTTTAATTGCCTGGAATATTTTAGTATCTCTTACGGTAAGGCAAGGGAAAGCAATGTAAAATGACTGAACTAAGGGACAAACCTGACACAGTATCAGGCAGTCTCCTGTCCCGTTCCCATACTTCCCTAGCTCTACAGAAATCAGTCAAATCAGGAGAGAATTCCAGAAGATTCTGGGGATACATCTGTCAGGTGATCCAAAGACTCTGGGTTGGAAGTCTCCAGGTTCCAATGTCATTTGACTGGGAAAGGGAACCCAGGGCTGGGAATGCAGGACATGGCTTTTCCATCGTTAGTGGTGTCCCTCTGGGTGGTCAATTGCTCTCTGGACCTTGTGGCCTGTTTGAGTGTCACAGAGGCAGTACCTGGGGTGATAACACGGTCAGGCTCCACTTGTGTATTCTGCACAGAGGAACTTCAAGCCCTACTTCTCCTGTGGACCCTACATGGTCTGCTCTGTCACACACAACTATAGCAGCCTAAGACCCTGCAAACTTCAGGTGTGAAAAAGCACAGAATACAAGGGGATGAAGACACAACACTCTCACCAAAGCACCCATGCTAATGCAGCCCCCTCCTCCTCCTCCTCCTCCTCCTTCTTCTGTAGCTTAATTCCACTATGGGCAAAGAAATCAAATGCCTTTCTGTTCCCAAAGAGAGTGATATAAACTTATAAAGCCTCTATTCCAGCCCATGAGAATTCCAGGGATTTCTGGACAAATGACCTCTATCAATGACGACATTGTTTTAATGTAATGAAAACTTTGGTGACATCAGGGCTGTGTAATGGGCCCCATCATCCGCCCTATCAAGTCACACAAGCATGTGGAGTACAGGAATGGAGGAACGAGGAAGTGTGAGGCAGGCTGCTCCATTATTCAGGTCCTTACAGAATCGGCAATGTTGACTTTCTTATTACAGCTTTCCAATTAGTGGGAGAGGCATGACAGTTGGCTACCCGAGGGTCCCCAGGGAGATGCTGGAAAATTTACATGCAACGTAGAGAGATAGAAGGAGTTAATGGGACTGAGACACTCACTCATCTTCCCTCTGTCAAAGGGGTTAGGTAGAGAGCTGTGGATCTCTGGTGTTAATCAGAGGGGCCCCTGGAACTTCCGTCACATACTGAAAATTATGCCTGTTGTTCCTTCCATCCCCTCATGGAGGAAGTAACCAAGGCCTTCTGGGATTGCTGTGTGATCAGCACACATCGTTCACTTTTAGCTCAAAAAGGCTTTCCTTTGTCCCTGGGCTCCCCTGGCCTCCCCCGAGCTCCAGACTACTAAGAAGCTTCCTGTCACGCACATCATGCTAAAATTGTCCAGGCTTTGGGAGGGGGTTCATATAACTCCAGCAGCCTAACTAGATTCAGAAAGAAAAATATTTCAACTTTTTCTCAAAAACTGTCACTATATGAAGTAAGTACGTTTCATGTTCATGTATTTATTTATTTGTAAGAAGTCTCTTCCTACTGGAATATAAACTTATTGACAGAAGTGGTCCTGCCCACTTTGGCCAAGGCTGATCCTCCTACCCTTTGGGAACAAGGTCTGACATGTGGTAGGCAGTCAATGCGATTTGCAGACCAACCTAGTCAGGCTTCTTCTTTCAATTCAGCAAACAACTATTGATTTTCTGTTGCAGGCCCTTCCCTGTGTTGGGTGTTCAGGTCTGGGGTGACAGGCCCCAAGTAAGTTACCACAGGAGCTTCCTGCATATGGAGGGCAACATCAGATTCTGTGAAGACAATGGGCACAGAGAGGGCATGGAGCCCTGGGTTTCTCTTATACCCAGCCCTGTGCATCTTGCATTTGATGTTTGCTAGCTCTGCACAAAAGAAACTCACGTTAAGCTTTTTATCCAGGCCATTGTTTGAATTATATTTAACTAGGAATATTTTCAACCACTGAACCACTCTTTGCAGAGATTGATTTCATTCCAAATAAATTTTCTCATTTTATACTATGCATGAGAAGTTTATATATATTTAAGGCCGAGAGTATTGAAATGAGTTTTAAAGTTGCTGGAGGGCTGGGGAAGTTACCTTCATTTACAAAATGCTTGATGAGCAAGAACGAGGACCTAAGTTCAGTTCCCAGAACCCAAGTACAAAAAACTGGGAGTGGTAGGATCTGCTTGCAATCCCAGCTCTGGGGAGGAGAGAAGGCAGATCCCTGGATCTATCTCACTGGCCAGCCAGGCTAGTCTAATCCCCAGGTCTCAGTGAGAGGCTTTGTCTCAAAAAAATGAAGTGCATGGCCATCCTAAGGACACTTGAGATTGACCTCACTCTAGCTTGCCCATGCATGTGTGCACATCTATACCTCCTTGCACACACATGAACACATACACACACACACAAAGTTGTTAGAGATGTAAGGAATAATTTATCTAGGAATTTTTTGCTGAGCTCATTGGATTTTTCCATGGCAGGGAAAGTGACTCTACAAAAACTAACCTGTAAATATACTTTCATGATTGCCTTTTTTCCATTCCATTTTTTATTTGGATGCCAGCTAAAGATTTAAATTTTGTCAATGCTTTGGAATTCACCGCATTAGCAGTTTATATTGAAAACACGGTGTTCAATATAAAATAAGCTTTCTGGCTTTTCATTGTAAGAAGATGAAGGAAAGTTACTAAAATCAAATGTGGCAGTTTGAATGAGAATGTCCCCCACCATAGATTCATATATTTGCATGCTTAGTCCCAAACTGATGAACTGTTTGGGAAGGATTAGGGGGTGTGGCCTTGTGGGAGGAAGTGTGTCACAGGAAGTGGGCTTTGAGGTTTCAAAAGCCCAAGCCAGACTCAGGATAAACTATCTCTTATTCCCTTTAAGATGAGAGCTGTGGTTTTGGTGTTGACAGAACTCACTGTATGTTAATCGTAATACAGAAATTTGCCATCTGCACCCTAAAGATTGCAATTACATTTACTCATTTTTAAAATAATGGCTTTTGATCCATTCTGTGTTACTATGACAAAATACTTTCAGAAGGGAAACAGGTTTAGGGCCAGAGAGACGGCTGCATTGATAAAGGGTTTTATTGATCACACACAAGAACCTGAGTTTGAGCTGCAGAATCTACATTAAAAAAAAAAGCAGGACTCTGTGGAGTGTGCCTGTACTGCCAGCTTTAAAGAGGTGGAGACAGGGGGATCCCTGTGACTTGCTGTTGGCCAACAGGTGTACCTGAACTGGCAAACTCCAGTTTATTGAGACCCTGCCTCAGCAAAATAAGACGGAGAGAGACTGAGGAAGATGCCTGACACCAACCTCTGCCTTCTACATGCACAAGCACACACATGCACATGCACACACATGCGCAAGCACACAATGAATAAGTAAGTAAATAAAGGTTTTTCTCAACTATGTGATTCTGATCGTTACAGGCTTTGAGCAGTACAATGCTGGCATCCTGGTGTAGATTTCTGGCAGTGTCAAAAATAGAAAAGAAAAAAAAGGAAAAAAGGAGTGTGAAACAGCCATACCCAGAAGAGACGGGGTGTTCAACCAAGTGGGATGAACTTGATTTACAGCACGCTGGTACTGAGGGAACTCACTCACCCGGAGAGCACAGCGTTACTCTGTTCCTAGGATGATACCTCTGTGACCTGATCTGGCAAACAGGCCCCACCTCTTGAAGGTAAAGTTCTACTTCTCTCAACCCTGCCACACAGGGAGCCACCCAAGGGAGACAGCATCTACACGTGAGCCTCTGGAGGACACATGCGAGCCATATCCAAATCACACCATCAGATGAATCTCTGACGATGTTCTGGTACATTCAAACAGACCAAAGAATAAACACAAAGACTCAAGCTATCACACGTACGACCAGTTCCAAGGAGTGAGAGGGCCAAGCCCTGGGTTTGTGAGAGGGTCTGAGTAGCAGGGGAACAGAGGGAGAGGGAATGTGCTCAGGGACAGGGTTGAAGTGGGGCTGGGTAACAAAACAGATACAGAGGGCAGAATAGTCTAGAGTCGTGCATGGCAGGCTCCAGATGGGGGCCAGGTGGCAGAGAATGTTAAAGTTAAGTGTGGACCTTGCAGGTCCTTGTATATCCCTTTAGGATGGAGCCTCAACAGAGACTGATTATCTTGGTTTTAAGTCCAGCTCCTCATGAACCTGTCTCAACAGGAGGACCCTTGGCAGTAAAGTCACCGGGACCCTACTAGTACTCCGGGGAGGGACATCTAGGCTGGCGGTGGTGGGGGAAGGGTACTCTACATGGAGTTCTGAAAGTTGTGTTACCATTACGGGATTGCCTTTAAAGAGAGTGCTATGTCTATTTTTTACTGTTTTTATTAATGTGTGCTTTTAATTTCAGTCGAAATAAAGGCACAGGCTTGTCTGAGGCCTTTCTAGGGGAGTACCAAACCCTCACTATAGCTCCACAAAGAGCCAATTGAGACAGCCCTGTCTTCCCTCCTATCACGTAATACGTGTCTCTGGGAACACTTTCTGCTGCAGAAGGGTACGTTTCAGCCTACTTCAGTGCTAGTACTTCAGCCTACTTCATACCTAGCAGCTATGTTGTGCTAGGTAGTGAGAGGCATGCAGAAATAAGCGGGATTGTCTTCAGCTCCATGTCAGGAGAGATGAGTGGTATTCCCACTGGGCTCAACGATCCAGGGACAGAACCTGGGGGCAGGGGACTTTCAGTAAGGGCTGTAGGCTAGTATTGCCTCAACTGGCAGCAAGAGGCGATTAAGTGGAGCGTGACTAATGAAAAACTCAAGACGCTCAAACCAAGGTTACTTAGGAAAGAAAAGGCAGGCTTCCCTCAGCCCCTGTATGTTCCCAGCTGAACCAGATCTGTTAACAAAATGCAGAATCCCTAAAGAAAAAGGAGTTTCCTAACGTGTACTTGGTAAACCTAGAGGAGCAGCCCTTAATGTGCAGCTCCCAAAGAGGTGGCTTTGCATTCCAGTTCACAGCCTACTTTTGACAAAGAGCAACACATAGTTGAGAACTAATGAAGCAGAGAAAACTAATGAATCTGTGTCTCCGGGGAAGGCGAATAACTGGCAGATCATGCTGGTCAGTGATTCTTCTGCAAGTGGATCCCGAGACACCAGGTCCCGGCTGACCAAGGTCTAAAGCTGTCTTCTGTGGGTAACCTGTGCTTTCTTCGGTTGCATCCTTGGAATATCCCTGTCTTTGTAAATGGATGTCCTTCTTTGGGGACAGAGCTTTTCTGCATCTGCTTTATCTTAAACGCATTGAGTTCAACATCCCTTCTGATTTGGGAACGTAGGCTTTAGTCTCCCGTGGAAGTCGGAAGGGTGTGGAGGGTGCAGAGGGATGGGGAGGGATGGGGAAGGGGACGTCTGGAGAACAAGAACTCCAAGTACTACACAGCACCTGCAACACTGAGAGTAGCATCACTGGGCAGGAGGAAACTACTGAAGACTTTGTAGGAAGGCTGTCTCCTGGTCTGACGTGTGTGTTTAGGGACAATGAGAGGTTCTGCGCCCCCTAGTGGTGGAGGTGGAGGCACTGACCTCGCCTCTTTGCTTAATGTCAAGTACTAGCTCTCCCAGACACCCTTATTTCCTCCTGACGTTTAATGAGCCAATCCAGTATTCAGGTTCTGACCAATCAGAGAGAGCCCCTGTTTCCTTTAAAAAGCCCCCATGGACTGTTTTCTGGGTCTTCATTTCATCAAGTGGCTGACCTCTACGTATAGATTTTTTTTTTCCTTTGGAGAAATAAACATACCCTTGCCGATTGTATGCGTGACTAGTGACCTCCTGTGCGGCGATTTCGGACTCAACACAATCTTCCTGGTGGTGCAAGGAGAATATTCAAGAGGCAAGAAGTTGGAGATACAGAAATTAATATGCACGCATAGGTCGGGGATCAAATGATTATTTTAATATCCTGCCAAGAATCTAGAAACAGTTTATACAAGAAGAAAAGATTAAATGCAGTGGTACTTACCAGCCCGTGAAAGAAAATTCCTAGAAAGTAGCTGTGTGTGCTCAGATGGATTGATTAAAACATCAGGCCCTGTGGAGATGCTGGGATGTTACAAGTCTAGGAGCCTAATAACAATTTCTTTATCTTTAGCTCCCAAAGAGCCATTTCTTGCCCACCTCTTTGTCAGACTCAACATCCTGATAAACAGATATAAGCCTGTGGAATGTATTAACAGAACCCTATTCTCCACCAGCCGAAGGACTGAGAATACTATCCTGTCTGCCTGCCTGTAACCTGCTTCTCTAATGTGTGGGGCTGTCTTAGAGCTAAGAGTGGGTCAAAGCATGCCTTGAACCCCAGATTTCTCACCCTGAGAGTGGCAGGAGTTCCGTTGCTCCCCACTTTCTTAGCCTGTGCAAAACCCAGCTAAATATTAAATACTGCCTGCTTCACAGAAGGTCATTGGCAAAGGAAAATGGCTTGGTTGGTGCTTATCTGCGCTGTAGCTGGAGGCCTAGGGCTGAGCCCATTTTCTGATAAGATGTCTTCATCTTTTCCCTGTGGGACCACACCTTATGAAGAAGGAAACTTTGCAGAACTTTGACCCTTAGACTTGAGCTCCACATGCAAATGGGGCTACTCTAGTATCCTTGTTTTACTTAACCAATGGCTCTCATCCCTGGCCCTGGGCACCAAGATCCTCCTCTGACTTTATCCTATACATGTAATCACCCTTGCTTCAATAAACTGAGATGTTTCACTGACAACACTCTCCCGAGAGTCCAGGTCACTCTCTCCCGCTCACAGTTCTCCAACCAAGGACCAGATAGATGCGTTGTAAGAACCACATTGTCCCATGCAGCTTCCTGCCCAGGAGCCTCTACCGCTGCTGCGGGCTGGTGGGACAGTGGAGTTGCCTCTCGGAACCAGGAAGGTGCAACAGGATGCTTTTATTTTACAACACTGATGTACCCACCAATGGGTTTTTAAATTGCCTTGATTTATGACATTCTTCGTTCTGTTACCATAGAACTCCAAGATCAGCGTCAGCTGAGCTACAGAGTGATTTCAAAGCCAACTTGTACAATTTAGTGAGGCATGATCTCAAATAAAAAATTAAGAAGTGGACTGAGGATACAGCCTAGGGGTAGAACATTTGCCTAATATATGCAAGGATTCAATCCCAAGTACTGTGGGGAGGCGGGGGTGGGGGGTGGGGAGTGGGGGTGGGGGAGATGGATGTGTAGTTTCCATCCCTGAGAGGCAGGTACTACCATCCCAGAAGCAAGGAAACCAAGAGTGAGAGGTTCGGGGAATGCTCCACTGCAGCAAGAGAAGGTCAGCGGGGCTGGAGGCCAGTGGGCTTTCTGTAGAAATCCATGAGCGTCTACAGCATTGACTATGACACAGAATTGGAGTCAAATAAAGACGCAGAGATTATGGCTTTGAAAGGGTAAGGTAGCAGCAGAGTTGGGAGGGACAGAGAAGTAAGACCTCAGTGGGTAAGTGTAAAATCCCACCTGGCAAGAAGAAGACCACCACAATTGAGCAATTGAAGCAAGCTTTAATCAAATTAATTAAATACTGGCCAGGAAGACAGACTCTGACCAGGTCCATTCTGAGGTACCCAAGGAGTGAACTTGTCACCTCTAGAGCTTCCACAGAATGGCCTGAATCATGTGGCATAGGTATCTAAAAAGGCAGAACATGTAAGGCTACATACTTGCCACCAGGTCCAATCAATGGCATGCATCTATCCTGATGTACTTCCTGTCTGGGTTATCTCTCGCCTACACGTGACCAAGCACATCCGGTGCATTTGGAGCACATCCGGTGCAGTAGGACCAACCAAATGGGATCTAGACACTCCCCACCCAACCTTCCAGGAGGTTATCTGCCCTTGGGCAATCAGATTACAGGATTGTGTCTTTCTGTGTCACATTTGAACAGCCTCACCCAGCACTCCAAGGAAGTTATGTCCTTGTTCTATAGATCTCTTACGAACAGTAATTAAAATCTAAATCATAATGTTTGCTCTTACATAAGGAAGTAGATACAGCAAGGTTTTCTGGACCTCACTCTCTTTGGCTTGTCTGTATCAGGTTCCTCCTAGGCTCTGGTCTGTGAGACTTTGACCTTGGGTTTTGGTGTCATCCTTACCTGGTCTGAATGACTAAGCCTTAGCCAGGATCTTATTAAATCCACTTAGAGGGAGCCCCAGCCCATGATATTTTATCTCCCTCAAATATCTAGCCAAACTCTTTACTGGACAGGCCATAAAGCCAACTTGCCTTCAGAAAAATACTGTTTGGACAACTATTTCCCCTGCATCATGTCTTCTCTTCATAATTTCCCAGCTGCGACTCCTTCTCGGATCTGTTCCTTGACCACAAACTTCCAGGTTTCCATGGAGTCTCCAGTGAGTTCAGTTCTGTCGGAGGCTTATTTCTAATAGTTTCTGCGTGAAACCAGGTTTTAGTCTTTCCAGCTATTGTCAGGCTTTGGTATTCCTATTCAATTTCGAAGAGCAGGGAGTGGAAAGTGAAGGGGGCTGTAATGTGAGGGGTGTGTGTGTGTGTGTGTGTGTGTGTGAACCTGTGCCTGTGTGTGAAGACACAGATGGGGACATAGAGGTGAGGTAGATACACTTGACATGAGTTCCATATACAGAAGTCACTGGATAAAAAAAAAAAAATTAGTATGAAAGTTGACAGCTGTGACTCCTCTTTGTGACCCAGATCCTTCTTGTTCTCTGCTGACAGCTCTGGGAACTTTTGATTAGGCCACGAGAAAGTTACTTGTTGAGAAGGAACATCCGGAAGATTGTAAACTGAACTCTGTTAGAACAATGATATAGATGGCCGAGCTACGCTTCACCAATGAGTGGTAGAAATGAAAATTTCCAGTCACTCTGCAGCCCTAGATGGCCTGAAATGGCTATGTAGAGGGGGCTGGGCTTGAACTCACAGAGCTCCGACTGCCTCTGCACGTTGAATGCCACAATTAAAGGTGTGGGGCACCATGTCTGGCATCCAGTCATTATTCTTGGACATAGGCTATGTCACCCACTTTAACCTTCTCCTTGTGACTTTAAGAAGAGTCTCTGGATTGCTCCTTAAAGGAGCACACTGTGGTGTCTGCTGTAGTCTGTGCTCAGTGCATTACAATTCTAAGATCCCAAATAAAAAGCTTTATAAAAAAACAAACAAAAAAAACACATCATCTCAACTTCTCTCAACTTCTTTCATATATTTATGACAGCATATATATATATATATACATATATATATGTATACACACATATACATATATTTGTTTCTTAAGAAATATAAGAGGCACTTAGCCCAAGGTCCCCAGTGATTCATCACTGTCTCTTGAATTAAGGCATTCATTAGTTGGCCTTCCAGGAAGTTTCTTAGAGAAGTATGTAAATGTATGTATCTGTGTGCCACAGTACCCAGGCCAGAGGGCTGCTGAGGGTGGCCCGAGGCTTCTTAGGCCAAATCTTTGTGGAGGCCATGGTCAAATCTCAGGCGTCATTCCTCCCCCTGGATGTGGATGAGAGAAGATGTGGATCTTATTTTTAAAGTCTCCCTTGTAGAATAAGGATATAAACCGTCCAGGCTCGGGCTGTGAGATAAGAACGTCGTCAGCCTTCCAGATGGACGGCAGAGCTCCCTGAAAGGTGGCACAGCCCCTCAGCCTCCTGCTCTCTCCAGCCAAGGCCATTTGACCTGCTCAACCCACCATGCTCAGTGGCTTCCCTCTCTCCTGTTCACTCAATTGTTTAAGACAACTGAATCAAGCTGACATTTTGATAATAAACTCCAGGCTGAGTCGAGTTTTCAAATTTGGTCTCTCTTTCCCTAATGCTGTTTTCATTGATCCTGAGAGTCCCTGAACGCTGCTGGTTCTTTCACAACCTTGGGCGTGTGTGCAAGAGCTGGCTGTCTCGGTACAGAGAAGGCTCCGCTCTCTCCTGTTTCCTCTCTCTCATCTACCCAGGAAAGAGGGCCGGAGGATGGGCTGTGTCAAATGGAAATGTTTGGTCATTTCAAAGCTACCAAACCGAAACGTATTTTCTGTGGCAGCACAGTCCCAGGCATATATTTCCGTTTATTTATTTATTTTCTTACCGTGTGTCTGTAGCCTTTTACATTATCTCCGGACTAGCAGAAAACAGGATTCTCACCCACAGACAGAGAGGAGTGCCCCACCTAAACATTAGGTAGAAATTGCTTGTCAAGTTTGATCAATTCAGAGAAAACCCAAATCCCTTTTGAAGAGACACAGTTGATGCTGGGTGATGAGATGGGCTGTCCTTATGCCATTGTGTGGCTAAATTGTCTGCATATGCAGCCTGTTTGCTAAATGCACGATACATTTGCATCTAAATGGCCCATAAATAATTTGATTCTGCTCCAGAAAGCACAACACAGAAGACCTGCCCCCCCTCCTCCTGTCGGGCGTGGGAGACGTGTCAGTTGGACTCTCCCCTGCTATTGCTTCCATGGTGCCATTACCTGACAAGGCACTGGGGAAGGGGTACAGGAATCTATTAGTGAGGACCCATCTCCATTATGAGCTGAGGTTTGAGTGAGCTGGCAGAGAAATCTTTCATTATGTACAGCGCTTGGCCTCCAGGTCTCAGGGCCAAACTGATGCTAGCAATAAGAGGAAAGCTGAAGCTGGTACAAGGAGCCCATCCCCGACTCCACACGGCTGCCACTGTCTCAGAGGTTCTGCCTTGCACGGTGTGGACCAGTGTGGGGTGTCAATAACCGTATCCTAACTGCCTTCTCTGAGGACACTGCCTACCTGTTCCTCCCGCCCAACACTGGGGTGTGTAGTTATAGCACACACATTCCTGCAGGGATGACCCGACACCCATTGGGCAGGGCCAGGTGTTGGGATCAGACAACTCATTCCTGTTACAACCCTGCTACGTTCTAGCTGTTTGGAAGGAAGTTTCCAGTAAAAAAGGCACATCCATGTTAAATACTCCGCCAGGTGGAGTGATTAAAGCTTCAATAAGGGGCTGGAGAGCTGGCTTAGTGGTAAAGAGAGCTTGCTGCTTTTCCAGAGGACCTGAGTTCTGTTTCCAGCCCTCACATCAGGTGGCCTGGAACTCTAGCTTCAGGAATTCCAGTGCCTTCCTCTGGCCTCTATGGACTCTCTCTCTCTCTCTCTCTCTCTCTCTCAAAAGAGAAAAAAAACCCCAAAAAACAACAACTCAATGATGGCAGAAAGCCAGTATGTTACAAGTTGGGAGCCTTGAAGTAGCCATTCCCGGTACACCTCTGTGTGTGACCTGACATCCTGGTGACTATTAGTAAATCTGGCTGGAAAGTATGAACAGGTCACTAGCTTCTTCCGACCCAAAGACAAGAATGTAGCCATGGCATCGCCAGCTGTGCCTTTCATCTGCACCTTTCTTGCTCCCGTTATTGCAAAGCTGTGACTTTTTATGGTCTCCTTTTGTGAAATTTGCGATGCTCCATTCTTTTAAAAGGTTCCAGGGGGGTATGGCGTGTCTTGATTTAAGAAAGTTCAATATATTAAATCCAGTTTCACACAGAAGAAATATGGGAGGGCAGTTATTCACTTTGTGAAAGGATTCGCAGCGGGGCGCTCCGGGTGATAAATATTACATGCAGTACTTAGTGTGTGATTTAGATCGTTGTTCTAGGAATATGTCTGTGGGCGAAATGCCGTGTACTTACTTACAGGGCCTTGGAGCTGTTTTCCTCAGGTGATCAGCCCTCGCCAGCTCATGGGGACACAGGGACAGTGTGTCGGTATCTCCATGACACTTGCTTCTGGTCTGCTTTTGTTTCTGGAACTCTGTAGTCTCATCCTTACTGTGGTCCCATCTTGGTTGCTTTTCCTGTTATTGTAAACAGCATACCCCCCAGAAGGATTAAAGGAGGAAGGCTGGTTTAGGCTCACGGTTTCAGAGGATTTAGTTACTGTGGCAGGAAGGTAGGGCAGCTCAGACGGCTGCATCCTCAGTAGAGGGAGGGTACATCAGGAAGCAGAGAGCTCAGGTAGTAGTGGAGTGGATACAAACTCCAGTGATCCACTTCTGCTGCCTAGGATACATATCTTAAAGGTTCTGCGGGCTAACTTCCCCAAACTGTGTCCCAGTTAGAAACCAGGTGATCAAACCTATGCACCCATGGGGGAAATGTCATATTCAAAACAACTTTTGTTGGGGGTTGGAGGGTGGCAGGCATGAGGGCAGGGATAGCAGCTCTTCTGAGGTATCTGAACCCAGGGTCCAGTGTCAACAATAAGACAGCTTGGCTCTGCCACCTGCAGTAGCACAGCTTGGCTCTGCCACCTGCAGTAGCCAGAAGAGTTCCATCAGTCTTTCAGGGGAGAAACCTTAGCTCAAACAAAAAGCTTCAGTTAGAAAATTTCAAGTCAGGGCAGTAGGGAACAGAGTCGGAATCTATTAGATTAATCTATTAGATTAGTCAAAAGAAAGATGCTTAGAGGAGAATAGAGCACAGCTGGGAGCATGGCTGTGCTCTTCTAAGAACAGTTCCTGATTAAAGACTCCTTAAACACATTTGTTACACACGTTAAGTTAACGTGTGTTAAGGAAAGGTGTTAAGGAAAGAGACAGTCATGGGGAAAAAAGACGCATCCCAGTGTTAGTGTGGCCTTCTCGGGGGTGAGTCACATCGTTTTCCTTCAACCACGTATACATTTTGGTGGCTCTCAAGACATATCTCAAAGGAACTTGAAATATGCTGCTAAGAAACTTGGTTCTTTCTTTTCTCCCCTTCCCCCTTAATAAGCACGATTGTGGGGTGACTCCAGAGGTGCCTTGGGTGGAATTATCTGATAAAACCAGAGCCATTAGGGCTGGGGAAAGCATTTAGGATTTTCTTTTCTTTTTATTTCTTTTCTTTTTTAACCGTAAATGGGGTTTCTGGTGAGAGTCCTGGAAAATGAAGGTTTACAGTTAAGAAGAGAGAAAGGGCTTAAGCAATGATCTTATTTGAAAATAGTTTTATAAGGAAGGGATGCTGCCTCTGTGTAAGCGGTTGGTGTAGTTGGTGCAGTTGGTGCAGTTGGTGCAGTTGGTGCAGTTGGTGCAGTTGGTGCAGTTGGTATAGTTGGTGCAGTTGGTGCAGTTGGTGCAGTTGGTGCAGTTGGTGCAGTTGGTATAGTTGGTGCAGTTGGTATAGTTGGTGCAGTTGGTGCAGTTGGTGCAGTTGGTATAGTTGGTGCAGTTGGTGCAGTTGGTGCAGTTGGTGCAGTTGGTATAGTTGGTGCAGTTGGTGCAGTTGGAATAACTTCTACAGTTGGTATGAAAATGTTGGTAGTTTTGCTTCTCAGCAGACGAGGGACTTCAACAGAATCTAGGGAGATGGACTCCTTTCCCTCCTGTGTTGTCCCCTCGATTCCCACCATCTTTCTATCCTGCCTCACCAACCCTCATTGCATCTAGCAGAGATGGCAGTAGCCATGGTATTCCTGTTAGAAGAGTTAAATGCTGTAGCTGGGTGGGGTTTTGTTTGTTTGTTTGTGTGTAGTCCCTGGCAGTGTTACTCCCTATGCCCGTAATATCCTGTAAATATATTCTGTTTCTCCTTCTCCTCCTCCTCCTTCTGCTTTGAGACAAATCCTCCCTCTGTAGCCCAGGCTGGCCTTGAACTTGAGATTTTCCCCTCTCTTCCTGTTTTATGCTAGAATCACAGGCACATACCAACACTGCTGACCTTACTATTATGTTTTGATTTAACAAGTTGAGGCGGATTTTGTTGTTTGCAACCAGAAACCTTACCTGGCATCTCTTCCCTTTCTTGCCTGTCCTGGGGACACACCCTCAGAATGACTGTCTGCCTTAAGAATCTCCCTGCTCTTGACAGGCGGCTGGCTGCCTTCCTCTAAACTCTGCTGTTTCCACTGTCTCGGCTTGGGCCTCATCCCACTTGGCTAGCCAACCATGAAGGGAGAATTTTCACAAAGATTACAATTCCTTCCATCCACAGGACCTTCCTACAAGAGATGAAAGCTTCTAGATTATAGTTTCATTTGTCTAGAAAATTGAGATTTTACAGGGAAGAGGTTGCATTAGTCATGTTTTATTCTTTTCTATACCATTTGATTTGTTGACACCTGGGTCTTACAGGCCTGGGGGATGTTCTAGCCCTCCCAGGATTAGCTAATTACTAGAGATAGCAGCAAACAGTTTACCTTTAGTATGCAACCTAACTAATCCAGGGCTATATCCTTTCTTTTAATCAATCTAGACACTTTCCCCTGCCCTATTTGCCCCAAGCCCAGGGCTCCCCCTGCCCCCATTCAAACTAGCCAGACACTTACTCTGACTATTTCTCCAGTGAAAGCAACATGGAAGCTCTAGCCCAGGCTTACCCCCATCCTTCTGCCTTCTGATGGATGCTGGTCTTCTCTGGGTGCTTGGGAGGGGGGGTGGGGAATGTCTTCCTGAAAGAAATAAGCTTCCTGTAAAGGCAATTGTCTTCTATGTCTGCTATCTTATCATTCCTGATTACATCTTTTTGTTTGTTTGTTTTTTTCCTGGACAGGGTTTCTCTGTTGTAGCTCTGGCTGTCCTGGAACTCACTCTGTAGACCAAGCTGGCCTCAAACTCACAGGGATCTGCCTGCCTCTGCCTCCTGAGTGCTGGGATTAAAGGCATGCGCCACCACAACCCAGCTCCAGATTACATCTCAAAACACGGAGAATAAAGTAGTTTGAGCATGCAGTATCATTTTCCTTAAGAATTTGCCTCTTGCTGTAAACTGGATTTCCTACCACAGAGCCAGCCCTCCGGCTCTCTTCACTGGGTAATGCTGCATGTGCTCTTGGGAGGCAATTGCCCTCAAAGCTCTCACATTTCTGTGTATGGGTGTGAATGGCTAATTGTTCCAGAACTGTCTAGTTTTTGAAAACAGTTGATTTATTTAAATATATGTGCTGTATGCATGTGTGTAGTACATCATGTATGTACACATGTATGTGCAGATGCATGCATCCATATGTGCACATCTGGAGGTCCAAAGTAGACGGATGGCATCTTTCTCGGTCACTCTCCACCTTATGTTTCTGAGACAAGGTCTTTCACTGGACCACGAGTTTTGGCTGGGTAGTTAGCAGGCACCGAGGATCCACCTTCTCTGTACCCCATCACTGGGGTCCTAGGTGCACACTAGCTGCCACACCTGGCTTCTATGTAGATACTGGGGACCCACACTCAGGCCATCAGGCTTACACAGCAGCACTTCACCCAGGGAGCCATCTCCCAGCCCCTGCAGAACTGTTTTCCAGTGATGCACAATGCACCTATCTAACGCACTGTGACAGAGACTCCCTCTGGACCAGGTTAGTTTACAATAGCGAAGACAGCTGACTCCTCAGAGGGATTTGCTTACATTCCAGGAGAGTCACATTTTCCCCCCTCTTCATTCAGTTCTCCCAGTCCCCAGGGACTTTTTCTTTAGTGCACATGCGTTGTGTGTGTAAAGCAACATCCAGCCCTAGATCCTATTGAATTGAGGGCTCAGCGACCCTGTACCAAGATGTTCCCATTGCTGTAAACAATAAACTTTGGGTGCATTTTCTGCTTGTTTGCCAGTCTACAGAGGCGTTCAAACAAGCCCAGCTTTTGGCAGTTGCTAATTGGGAACTGCTGATGGCTTGCGCGTGCGTGCTGAGTGCTGCGACCAACCTTGGTGGTTGCTTGATTATTGGAAGGGCATTTGTTTGCCTCAAATACACTGGGGAATTCTCGATTACAGGGACCACATCTTCTCTTCCCTTCTCTTCACTCTCCTATCAAAATGAGAAATCCCAACCCCTTGCTTTCCAGCTGAGTGTCATTTCCTTTGACCTCGGTTTCAGATCTAAAGATCTAGAAATGGCCACCTCCTATGTAGTAGGGAAGGTGAATTGGTACCTGGGAAGAGGCAGAGAGGATGGAAGAGTTTCAGTTCCCTTCTGACTGCGTGGTAGTCAAAGCCCCCAACTTTGATACTTAATGGCTTTTCCCACTGGCCCCCTGACAGAGCAAGTATCTTGTCTATCTCTCAGCTAATAGGAAGTAGTTCGAGCAAAGCTCATGTGGGGTTTAGTTCCGAGCTGTTGGAGGAAGGAGACTGATAATTCACCTCACCCAGGGACAGCCTGAGATTTTCAGGGTAAATAACTTCCTCTCTGGGAATTTGTTGGGAAACTACTGCTCTGGGATGGGACAGAGATTTAAATGTGAATTACCATCCCCATCAGGCAGGGATTTAAAGGATAAGCCCCTTCTGTGCAGAGGAAGATTTACACAGTTGAAATCACTTCACTGGGGACTGTTTCTGTGTGACACTTGGCACTGGGGACTGCCCTACACTAGCTGGTTCATCCATCCATCCTGGCTGATAAGCTGCTGCACCCCCATGGCCTGTACAGCTGTCTCCGCTCCTCTGCCCCTCCTCTCCTCTCCTAGCCATCTCCCAGTGGCAAGAGCAGGGGCTTCTATAACACTGGGTGGCAGAGGACACCAACCCCTCAGGACCATTTGGAGCTCTGCTTATGTCTAGCTTCGCTGTCCATATGTAGTCAAAGCCATCTCTGGTCACCTCTTCTTGCCACCCTCCTCTTAGAGTTGCCAGCTGTCCCCTCTAGGGAACTTTACCTGCTTCTTCTGTCTTTCCTGTGCCCCATCTTTGGGAAATCTGGATTTCAGAACCTGGGAGGGGGGGTTGGCATTAACAATCCTGGGCTCCTCCCCCTGCTCCCTTGAATCAGAACTGCAGGTTCTGGGGCTTGGAGGTTGAGTTCTCCAGATAATTAACCCTTCAACTACCCCTAGATTCCAGAGAGCAGTTGAGATGGGCCTTCCTCCCACAGCTGATTTTGGGGAGGGCACCCTCTCCTCCTGCATTTGGGAACTCTCTCTCCCCAGTATTGAGCAACATTAGTGTATGACTCTGAGGGTGTGTAGAGAGACGAAGCAAGTTCCTGGGTTACTGTGGAGTGACATGACCTGAAAGGTGCCTGACTCATGGATGTTAGCCTTCTGGTCACTTTTGACCACTCAGATCAATTCAAGGCTCTCCCTTTCTCTCTCTCTCTCTCTCTCTCTCTCTCTCTCTCTCTCTCTCTCTCTCTCTCTCCTCTCCCTCCCTCTCCTCTCCTTCTCCCTCCCTCTCCCTCCCCCTCTCTCTTTCTCTCTCTTTCTCTCTCTTTCTTTCTCTCTTAGCTTTTGTGAGAGCAGGACCCAGGTTCTGGGAATAAGGTGGTAGGAAGATTGAAGTTAAAATGAATTGACAGGCAATAGGATTAGAACCATGCTCAAT
Source organism: Cricetomys ansorgei (assembly GCA_026225945.1). Lineage (NCBI taxonomy): Eukaryota > Metazoa > Chordata > Mammalia > Rodentia > Nesomyidae > Cricetomys > Cricetomys ansorgei. The sequence continues at coordinate 5,600,376 of JAMJFZ010000713.1, read as the reverse complement.
TCTGATCTTGGGAGTAACTAACAGTGGCCTGGAATTAAAGAATTAAACCATGAAGGCTCCTTTGACAACTGATCTGATAGACCCAGAAGTAAATTTCAGAGACAGTGTTGTCAGGCAGAGGCAGGGGACAGCTGAGATAAGTGGCTCCGGGAGGCCAGGGCCAGGATTGAAACGCATTTCTTTCTTTCGAATGCAGGGAGCAAGAAAGTAGTCCTGTTTCTCAGGGCAGCGCAAGACTCTGGAATAGGAGCGGGGACACAGGGGTTATCATGGTTTCTATTCACAGCTGGGAGTGTTTTCTTCCTTCCATCCAATTATGACTTTAAATGGAGGCAAACACGAAAAGGGGAGAGAGATAATGAGGCATAAGGCAGGCGTGACAGCCGGCGAATCTCTGTATTGCCCTCTGCCTGGTAGCCTTACACTGCCATTCCCTTGCGTTTCAGGGAACAAACTAACAATAAGAACGTGCACCTTCCAAAGGGCTTAAAGAAATGATATCAAATGCAGTTTAATTGGTTTTCCACGGGGGAAGGGGTGGAGAGACAGTATCGCTCTGGTTTGTTACTGCTTCTCAGCTGTGAAGTCATAGGAAAACCTAGAGAATTCTATATGTGTCGTTTGGGAAGGAGTGAGAGATGTCTCTGGGTGTCCATCGCTTCCTTATCTCCAGTCCCCAAACAAGGTTTTAAAAGATCAGGGGATGTTTCTGGTATATTCGAAATGAAATATTTTCACATAGTGTTTGAAAGACAAACTCTAGCCCACACAGGTAAAACTGCTGTGCTCTGCTGTTGGAGAGATTAATGCTTATCTAGAGTGGATCTCTCTGGTCTCTTGTCAGTGGTGTTTCTTCAGTTGACCATTGAAGGAACCCCATAAAGCAAGTATTCAGACAATCTGATCAGTAGAGACATCACTCTTGATGATATTTATAGCCGTATTTTGATCAAAACCAGAGTTTACATTCAATTTGTGACACCTCCTCCCCATTTCCTTCTAGAAGTTGGATCCAAGTTGCAACCTTGGAAATCCTCACTTCTGTCACATCCCTTAACATGGAAACCAATGTACTCAGAGGCACTGGTGTGTGTGTGTGTGTGTGTGTGTGTGTGTGTGTGTGTGTGTGGTGGTGGTGGTGGTGGAAGGGGGTTATGCATGTGTAATAACATCCGTGCAGAGAACAAAGGTCAATGACAGGTTGATGCTTCTCTGCCTTTATTTTTGATTCAGGGTGTCTCACTGAACTTGGATCTCATGGATTCAGGTAGACTTTCTGGCTAGCAAGCCTCTGGGATCCTCTTTTTTCTGCCTCCCCATTGTCGGGGTTACAGACACACTGCACCACCTGGCTTTTACATGAGAGTCTTTCACGGGACCTGAATTCTAGTCACCACGCATGCACAGCCAGCACTTCACTGACTGAGCCATTTCCCCAGCCCCTTGATTTTCTCTTTACCTTAGGGTATTTGCCTGCTTCCAGGCACAGGACTTCCAGGGTCTTGCGACCTTTGTGACAGTGGGAACCTTGTCCTCCCTGGCAGTCTCCTTGTTGGGTTGCATCAAATAAAGTAGCCAGAGCTGGAAAGGAAGGTGCTAGACTTTCTTTCCTACGGCATTCCCTAACCTATGGCCTCCCCTGCCCGTTGGCTTCACGACACATCAGGGTCTCACTTTCCTTTCTCGGCCACACATTTTATGTGATATTTGAAACCGATACTTGTCATGTCCTCAAATGCTGGCCATTTCCAATCTCTAGTTTCGAAGTGAGACATTTCTGTAGAGAACATTTGGCCCACATGTAAGGAAGAAGGAGGAAGGGGAATCTGTGAGAGAAAGTTATGGAAGAGTACAGTTTTACAGAGCCTGGTTTTGCTTTCAGGTTGGGGTTGCCGATAGGCTGGTTTTGTGAGCCATGATTCTCCATGAGAGCCATCAGATAGGGTTTTGCACTGCAGCATAGGTCAGGGTAGGGTGGAGGGCAGCTTTGAAGGGTGTTCTGGGCAAGAAATAACCTCAGAAGCTACTTGGAGGCCTCAGAGTCTTTCCCAGGAGAGCTGCACTTCCCAAACAGTTTGCTGCTCTGTGTACTCACCAAGGACTTCCTTCCAAAGTCCTTTCCCCCCACCCTGTGTGCATCAGCAATGTTTAGTCTGTGCTATGGTGGTAAAGGCTCAAGCGTTGACTTTCTGGGACTGGCTGAGTTGGAAGGTAAACAGTGGTGCATTGTTGTAAGCATGCTCCTTGCAGATGTGAAGCAGCACCCTCATCAGGACATCAGGAGCACAGGAATAAAAAGTGGTGAGAGAATCAGGAAGCCACAACGCCTGCACATTTCCTTGTTTTAAATAGAATTTATTTAATTGTAAGATTATATATATATATATAAGTTAATTTTTAATAATTGTTATAATAATTGACCTACAAAATTCTAAAAATGTAACAATCTGAATACAAGTCAGCTATTGGACTGGAAGAAAAGGAAAATGAAAGGAAACACTTAGTCCTGAAATACCAATGCAGGGTGTCCACACTATTCAGACTGTACGCCTGGGTCCTTCTGAGACTCCGGAACATGAGCTCATGGACATGACATGGATGAAGTCTGGTTAGAAGCCTGGACTGTGCAGCCAGTTTTGCTATTTGCTAATTGCAGTTTCTCATCTGTTACATAGATACAGCACACAGCAGCAGCTTCATGCGGTTGTTTTGAGAATTGCATGGGAGAATATGTTCCAAGTGCTTAGCCCCCTGGGTCATAAAGGAAACTTTTAGTCAGTGGCAGCCACCGTGGCAGCTGGGACAACTATCCAGATCCATTACCTAATGTCCCCAGAAGCTGCAGGGATGTTAGACCCGTGCCAGGTACAGGTTCAATACATATACAGACTGTAAGGAGCAGTCTTTGCTATACGGCTACACCTCCATCAGTCTTTGATTTAGGCTCATTCTCAAGGGGAGGCATGTTCCTCTCTAAATGCCTTCTGAACAAACTCTTCACAATTGCCAGTTCAAAACCAGACAACTCATTTCTCTCCTAAGTGCTACTGTCTGTCTAGGCCCTCTATTAAAACCCAAATATTCCTTAGAGAGTATCGCTACATTGAGTGTCTCAGCACAGATGAGGCGGCCAGTTTCCAGAATCTAGGAACAAGAGGCCACGGGCCACTGAGACCTCCATGTGCCTCTTCCCTACCGCCTCCCTGGACCAGTTTACTTCCATGTTGCTAAGATGCCACCGAAAGCAAATCCATTCCAGCCTTTCCCTCTGGATTCTCCCCATCATTTCAGGGTGAAGACCCAGTCGGTTCTTGAGTCTCCAATCCACTGCTGAAGCAAGACCCTGTTGAACATTGGGGGTGAACACTAAGTTTGAGTGGGCAGAGCGGAGTTTTAGTTATGGTCTGACGTGTGACCTTGAGAAGGTCATGTCGTGTCTCTGAACCTGTGTGTTGAGGAAAGTCATGAGGATTTACTTAGGACTAAAGGAGAGAGCCTTTTGGTAGCAATAACACTCAAGTACATTTTTTTTTTTCTTTACCATCTTCTGTTTCAAATTGACAGGTGTTAACTTGCTCCTTTGTTCTGTTCTTCACATATTAGTGTGGAGAGAAAAGCTGTCTTGGGAGCACCGTTTTTGGGAGGAAAAGAGCACATTTCCTAACTTTTATCCTGAAGATTTCTAGGAACCACCATCCAGGTCTGTGGCTGGGATCACATACAGTGAGCAACAGCCTGAAATTGTTCCTAGTTTGGCTCAGTAGGAATGCAGAAGCTCCGAGGCCTGTAAGCACTAACTGTGTTATTGTTGAGGTGTTGTGTGTTTGTATAGTTGGGGTACCTATAATGTTAAAAATGGCCATCAGAGGAATTGTAGTTTCTGATGCCTTTAGACAGCTAGGGAGGAGCCAGCTGGGTTGCAGGCAAGGACCCATACAAGCTAGGCTCTTTCAGGGCTGACCCACTAGCCTTAGGTCCAGGCCATCTGTGGTTAGAGGCCAATGGCCTGGAATAGCATGTGTGATCGCTCTGAGAGCCCAGAGGACACAGGTCTTCTCCTGGGACCTTGCAGCTTCATCTTTGTGCTGATCTCTGAGCAAAGTCAATTGTATTCCTCAGGCCTTATGCAGATGAGGTCTTTGCTCAGAGCCCCAGCAATGACTGGGTCACTGGCAAGAGCTGTGTTTTCACATTTCTATAAATTGATGCTTCGGGTGTGGGTCAACAAAGACAGTGGCTGGAAAATTACCCAGTTTGGGGGAAGGGTAATGTGTTTTAAGATGAATTAATTTTGGTGGAGAAAAGATTGCTGATGGCCAGCCATGGGAATCTGCATGAAACTAAGTGTTTGCTTGGAGGCTGGCCAGGCTCAGCTGGTATGCCTGAGGTAAGGGAGGAAGGCCCACTCAGTCCCACGGAGAGCTGTGCTGGATTTGGGCGCCACGTTTCCCTAGCACCTGGACAGTAGCAGAAAGGAAGTTGTAGATATGGGGCCCTGGTGGGAAGGCTCAAAGGTATTGAACTTAGAACACAGAAAAGCGGAGTGAAGACCCCACTTTCCTTCCAGTGCAGGTAGGCCTTTCTCCAGAGGCTGCAGTATCATTCTGACAACCAATCAGGAAAAAGCAGCCTCTGTGGGTGTGGTGGGAGTTGGGTGGGAGTGTATATGGGGGAGTGTGGGGTGTGGGTGGGGTGTATGGGATGGGTGTGTGTGTGTGTGTGTGTGTGTGTGTGTGTGTAAGGGGATGGGAGGTAGAGGGTGAAGTGGTTTCCTGAGGCTTCCTTCTGCATATGCTGAGCTTGCCAAACAGCCATGTTTATGTGCTGAACAGGGCTATAGAGAATGTTAGAGTAAGGAAAGGAATCAGGAGGCCCAGAGTGCTAATTGTCAGGGCCAGCTCTTCAGGTCAGAGGCCCTAGTTGTGTCTCTCTGGGGTCTCCATGTTTGAGGATGGGTCTTATTTATAAATCTCCAAGACCAGGGTGGCTCTCTGATAAAAAAAAAAAGTTGTTCCTACAGTGAGGGAGCTAATGGAATTATAATTTAGACAGTTAAAAAGTCTTGCTGAGGCAGGAACACCCTCCCAGAGGTGAGAGGTTCATCCGATGCCTTTTCTTTCTCGCTGCTTTTCTCCTACATTTTACCTCTCCTGCTTCTCACCAGAGGCAGAGGGCTTCTCAGAAAAACACCACAGACATCTGGACTCCAACTCCAAAGCAAAAGGGGACTGGCAAGGCCAGAGAGAATAAGGCCAGGAGAACTTGAAAAAAAGGCTTGCATCTGGCCACTGTCCTCAGGTGTTCGGGTGAGTGTCGGTGTCTCCAGGTGACTCCACTGTCTGTGGAGGAGACACTGTCTCTCAAGCTCCTGCAGTTTAGCTTTGACCCCAAGGCTCCTGGGAAGGTGTCAGTCCCAGCTGGCTGGGTCATCTCATCAGACACACTGCCTCACCCACGACAAATCAGGCTCTACCTGAAACAGTCTGAGAAGAGAAGGACCGAGCTGATTGGATGCCAAGCCTCCTTTCAACTTCAGTGCTCCGCTTCTTGGTAACGGTGAGACCTGCTCCCTCCGGCAGCAGTAGAGAAAGGAACTAGCGGTGGAGGAAATAACTATTCTGATAGAATCTTCCAAGTGTCCAACAAAACTTTATCAGCAACACAGGACAGATATCACACCAAGATCTTGAATCACAGATGTTTACATAATATAATACCTATGGCAGACAAATACTAATACCACAAATCACCTGAGACCAAAAAAAAAAAAAAAAAAAAAAGAAAGAAAGGAAGGAAGGAAGAACAGGAGGAGGAAAGGGGGATAAAAAGGTCCTGACATCTGGAGGTCCGAGGTGCACAGGCGTCGGGAAGATCCAGCGGCTCCTGGCCTCACATCTCCGCATCTGTCTGGTGGACCTCCGTTGTGGTGATGGCGATTCCGATGGCAAGGCTGCCATTGTCAGAGAAGAGCTGGGCCAGGGAGGTGTTGAGAACCAGGCAGTCCCCATCAGTGATGACTGAGTCCACGCACTCCAGGACAGATCTCGGGGTAGCCTCCCACTTGAGACGCCGGTGGTTTCTGTTGAGCTCCAGGCGATAGGTGAAGCAGTCGGCCTGGGTGGGGGTCCCAATCAGCATCATGGTAGCAAAGAACTGAGGGTGTCCTTCGTGCCGTTCCTGCTTCCTGAGCACCAGCAGGAAGTGGTGGCCGAGGCAGGAGTGCATGATGATCCAGTCGGCTGGCGCTGGGAGGTGCATGTCCGTGGCTAGGAAGACTATCTCTGCCCCATGAAGGATGTCAATCCTGTGCATCTGCCTCAGGTGAGGTACCACCACCTCCAGGTGGCCTTCCCACTGGCAGGAGAACAGTGGGCATATGCAGGGCGTCACCTGAGCACTGTGCAGCCCTGCCTCTTGGTGGTGGGGATGGAGGGGGCGCGCGTGGTGGCACAGGTGGTTGTGGTGGCAGTGGTGGCGGTGGTGGTGGGGAAGGTGGTGCGGATGGAAGCTGCCTTGCTCTGCCGAGTTCTGAGTGATGGCCCGTCTACCGGACACATACTGGAAGGAAAGAGAAGAGTGTCAGTGGGTGTGGCTTGTCTCTGACCTTAAGCATGGTGGTCCCAATATTAGAAGTGTTAAGGTTCAGTGCAGGCATGGAATGTCTGTCTGTCTATTTGTCTTTCTCTCTCTCTCTCTCTCTCATGAGGGGATTAACCTCCATTTGCATCTCCACACCCACAGGCAGCTCTCAAAACTGGCTTTGCCTGATAAATGTAACTCCCACTTTTCATCAAAGAAGCTTCTCTGCAGTAGATGGGGGCCAATACAGAAAACCACAGCTGGTCAAAATGTAAATTGGTTTTGAAGTACCCAGCCACAGCAGATGCATCTACCACACAACTCCTGCACCTAAGGCTCAGGAAACAGCATGGAAGAGGGGTGAAATGATCGTAAGAGCCAGAGGACCAGGACATCTGCTGTGAGAGTGTCCTCTAGACATGACAGGGAAACGACATAATACCGCAACAGCCGGCTGCCTGAACAAGACGTGAAGAATCACGACACCAGCAGACGAGCTAATATGGAATGGGAAACCTCACAGGGCCCCACTCCCCACCAAAATAAATAAATAAATAAATAAATAAATAAATAAATAAATAAATAAAAAAAAATATATATATTTATAAAGGATGCTGGGGTAGGGGAGAAATAGTCTTCCCCAGGGATGAGTCCACTAACTGGTTATAGAATATCAAGTTTCAGTCCAGAAATTGTGTATGAAACAAACAACGCTCAACAGATTCAGCAAGTCGTAGTCAGATATTTATACCTTAATTTAGATGGATAGGTAGGTAGATAGATAGATAGATAGATGGAACAACAACAATTAAAGCAAAAAGAGGCCATGAATTTGAGAGGGACCAAGAAGAGGTAGGAGAGTCTGGAGGAGGAAAGGGAAAGGGAGAAGTAATGTAATTATATTTTAATTGAAAAATGTTAAAGTTAAAACATCAATGAGAGGAGTGAGGTGAGCTGACCCAGTGGGCAACGGCGCTTGCCGCTAAGCCCGACGGGCTGAGTTCTAGCCGTAGACCCGCAGGGCAGAGGGAGGGAACGAGTTTCTTCAAGTTGTCCTCTCGCCTTCCCATTGGTACTGTGATGTAATGCACGCACACACACACACACACTCATGTACATACACACGTGCATGAACACACACACACACACATTCATGCTCATATACATGTGCACGTGTAAGAACAATCTTTAAAAATGAGGTGGTGAGATAAATCAGTAGGTGAAGTGCTAGACCTGGATTTGATCCCCAGGATCCACATCTAAAAAATCAAACAGACTGGGCATGGTGGCACACACTTGTAGTCCCAATGCTGAGAAGATGGGGACAGGCAGATCCCTGGGAGTCTATCTAGCCAGTTTATGGGGTGAGTTCCAGACCAATAAGAGAACCTGTCTCAAGAAAAGGAGAAGAAAGAAATGGCGGCTGTGTCTGACACTGAATGACACTGAAGAATGTCCTGTGTCTTCCACAAGTGCATGTGCTCCTATACAGAACATATATCTATACACTGCCCCCCCCCACATACACACATACTGAAAAAGATGAGGGACATCGTGGGTGCCCGGGGAAGGGAGGGATAGGGATTCTAAAGACTCAATCAAGAAAATTCGATATTTATGTCTTTCTGATTCTTTGATACTCGAGCGACGGGCAATGTCCCCTCTCAAATAGCACGCCCTAGGATGGCTGTCAATCGTACGGAACAGTACTCTCCTGCCCTCATCGCCTTTTGTGTTTTCCTGATGTTGTTGATGATTTTCATGTAGACAAGGGTGATCGGTTGATGGTTTTCCTTTTGGATCATGGTTAATATTTATAGAAAACAACATTCCATAATAGCCATTTGCCTTTCCACTGTTCCCAGGGGTCTTGAGGTTTCAGTTCCTCTTCTGAATCCTAAGTCAACATGGGGTTGGAAAAGTGATTGTCGGCAGTCACAGTGCCCCAGACGGAACATCGTCTGGGACCCCCACCACTGCCCTGCCACACACATTTCTACTCTGTTCCTGGCTCTCCACTCTACAGCCTACTTATCTTCAGGCAGCTCCACCGTGACAGCCTCCCACTTTCTCCTCCTCAAGGCAATGTGTTCAGAAACACTTTTCACAACAGACCCAAGGTGTTCTGAGCAGGCATCCACAATCATTTATTAGGCACTTGCTATGGGCAGACACTATGGCATCAGGTATATAGCTGTGAGCAAACCAGACATAGTGTCCTCAGAGTGCGTGCGTGTGTGTGTGTGTGTGTGTGTGTGTGTGTGTGTGTGTGTGTGTGTGTACAGACATCGGCTCAGCTCTGATTAATTACAGTTTGGACAAGATTCCTCCTTGTGACATAAGGACTGCGATTCATATTTTTCATTGGAAGAAATGGACTTTCATTGGAAGTACTGAACCTGTAAACTATAGCCTAGGGTTCATTTTTGCATCTCCTGGCTTTTCCCTTGGCCAGTTATGCATGCTTCCAGCTCCCTCTTTCCCCCATGCTCACGTTTTTGTCTGCAACAGTTTGTAGGATCCGACTCCTGGTGGTACTCAGGATGAGTGGGAGGAGTTTTTGTATCAATAAAAATGCCTGAGATCAGATGATTGGGCTTCCTCTGTCCAGGATGGTGCTTGCCATTACATGCTGTTCTCTCTGCTGAGGTCTGGCAGGTTTGTGTCTATGAAAATGTCTCCTTGTCTTTTTTGCAGAGCTCACACAGTAGTTATTGGCTATATTGAGCATAGAGTCTTCCACATGCCTTTCCCCAGTTCGTGTTCTATCTTTACCATTCTGACCTGTGCAGCTAGTGTCAGATACAGAGGTATAGCATTTGTGTTCTATTAGCTGTTATAAATGTAGAGATGCTTTAAAGTATTTGGGAGGAGGTTCTTATGGAAACCTCCTATGGAGGTTATATGGAAATACTAGGCTATTTTATATTAGGTATCTGAGATTCCAGGGATTTTAGTATCCACAGGGAGATGGGGTTCTGGAACAAAGTCCCATGGGTACTAAAAGGCCCCATATGCAATGGGGGCTCTGGAGGTTCAAACTGGAGGAGACAGCCATTCTAGCTGGCGTGAGGTGACTTTACACTGAGTAATGATAAGAGGTCACTTCTCCAGCAACAACAAAAGGTTTGCTAACGAGGAGAACAGAAGGATCAGAGAGGCCAGAAAGGGCACAGGGTACACAAGACGTGTTGAGAACTTTCATTCTCAAAGAAGCTTGACCAACAGTGAATCTGGCGTAGACGGAGAGTAGCAGGGTCATACTGCCAACGTCTTGATAGCCAAGCTAAGGCTGAAATGACCTCCATGCTTAGTGGGCAGCAGCAGGAGGCTCAGGAGACTCAATTGCTAGCTTTAAGGACCTCCTGTGGGTCGCCAGGCATCTGCAAGTCAAGCAGCAGAGCCTGCTACAAACTGGCATTCAGAATGGGGGCCTGTAGATGGTCCCCATCCTGTCCTGTGATTGGACCCGAGTGGGGTCCTTCCACCTGGTCTCTCTGGATGCTTACTTTTGGTTCCTTCTTCCACCATCACTAGCCATTTTTTTAAATGCCAGTGTCACATGGCAGACAGGGCACAGTCAGAGGAGACTGAAGCCAGTGACTATGCAAATAGAGCCGGGCATTATGAACTCACGGAGACCTGTGCACTCTCTGCACTCTGAGAATGAACTAAAAATAAATGCAGCCTCAATTCTTCAGCTCCCCCAGTTCCGTCTTTGGATGCGAAATATGTTTCGTTTAAATGATCCTGGGTGAGGGAGGTCACGGGGCTGCTGGCAGGGAGAAGGGATTCGTCTAATTGGCAAAATGCTAATCATTTTTTTTTTGGAAAATGAATCCTAATCTTCCCATCTAATACAGTGGATGTGTGAGTAATTACTTTCCTTCACTAAACTGTTAATGCAACATTAGTGATTACGCTAATTAAAACTAATGAACTCTTACCACTGATAAGCCCTCAGTCAGTCAGTGAATTCCGTCTTTCCATTGGCTGAGTTTAACTTCCCATTTGGAAGAGAGGTTTTGAATTAACCTTTAGAATAATGCACAAAAATTGAGTTTAGAAATGTTAGGCTTTATAGACTGGGTATAATTCTATCCCTAACCATTAGTGAGGCTATTTCCACCGAGGGTATAATTGAATTTTAAAACACATTTCTTAATTTCATCAGCCACACTCCTCCAGTTGGTAATGGCTGTCCTTCTGAATCCTGGCTTCAGGAGGGGAAATCTGTCCTTGGAATTATCCATGACCCTTTCTCTAACTTCTGCCCCCTGTGGTCAGAAGGATTAGTCTTACTCAGAGGGTCCTTTCTGGAGAAGAAAACCAGGAACCAGGCCATGCTACTTGAACACAGAGGGGATTCTGGGCCTAGCTTTAAATGATGCTCTGACGTCTGTTCATGCTCCTTTGAGTGCTAGTTAACTGAAGACTGAATCTCGGGAGAAGGGACAGAGTGGATGTTGCCAAAGCCTTTCTTTCAGAGAGTGGAAGAGCAAACATTTGAGTGACACCACATTTTGGACAAGGATTAGAGCATGCAGCTAATATCAGTATGCAGCCTGATCCCAAGTTAACCGTCTGGTCAGCTCAGAAGAGAGACTAATGGGACTTAGTGCTTTAGCATTTAAACATCTTCTGCTTCTGGGAAAGATAGTCGAAGGGAAAAGCTAAACGTTGCTCATTTGGTTTTCCTGCCTCTCCACATCTTTTCTGCAGAACCTACCGTGACTGTGAACATCGTAAGCCCAGGAGGACTATAGAGCACAGCAGCTAAGAAGTAAGTTAAGCGAGAAGAGAAGTAACAAGAAGGCTTCATCGCCAAGACAGGGCATCCTCGTGTAGTCCGTGCCCTCCCTGCTTCCTCGGATTCAGTTCCTGTCTGAATTTGGGGCAGAGCTGGGTGGCGTGTCCCTGAGGGCTGTGCGATCATGCCTACATTTTTCTTTAAAACACTTTCGCATAGAGAATGGGATGTTAATGCATACATTTTAACACCATGTTCTGGGGCCTGTCAATGCCTGGCTCAGGAATTCACACCTCAGCATGATCACCTAACATTTTATTGGAAAAGACCATACACCAGAGATAATGAGTATGATTGCCTCAATTGGTATCCCGTATTTCTGATTCACACCAGATGCTGCTAATTAACACTTATGCATGGGTTCTCATTGGGGAAATTAGTGGCTTGTCAATCAGAGTAACAGATGCTAAGAATGGACTCTCTGTGATGTGTGAGAATCAGTTAAGAGAAGTCAGGCAAATTCCTCATTTAGCGAATGGGTCCTGAAAGCTCCTTTTCTACCTACTTGGTGCCCAGCCTCTGAGACAGGTAGAATACCCTCCCTAAGGAGTTCCGAACTTACTTCACCGCATGGTGTAATTCCAGGACTTGGAAGGCTGAAGCAGGAGAGTACCATGACTTTAAAGTCAGCCTAGGCTGCAGCGTGAGATCCTGAGGTCTCAAAAGACTTGTGGAGGCTGCTTTCTAAATATTCATTTATAACTATAGATTAGAGTAGGGCTCAGCCTCGGCCAGAGAAGCTTCTTCCAGCAGTGAGGGACAGTTAACGCAGAGGCTCACAACTGGTCAAAATACCAAGAATGAGTGATGGCGGGCTGCTGGGCCTTAAGTGGGACATCTGTACCTCCTTTCCAAGGCTCAGGGAACAGCATGAAGATGGGGTAGAAAGAACATAAGGGTCAGAGGATGGGGAGATGTGCAGCAAAATGCATCTTTGGATGCGACATGGTCTCTGCACTCAGGAACTCACCAAAGCTGTAGTTATGTGTTCTAGACAACATTTCATCATGGGTGGGGGAAGGGCCCCTGAGGCCCCAGCCACTATGGGGGGGGCTATTAGTAGTTAATGGTTGCTGAGGGAGAAGGTGTCACTTTCTTCAAAGGTGTGACCCTTGAGCAGTGGTGGCCCTTGTGCCAGAGAAACAAAAACAAAAAGCCACCCATGCTCATGCAAGCGACTCTATTTCAATGAATGGATCGCATGCAGAAGAGAGACATGGAAGCAGGAGGGAGCTTGGTGGGAAGAAGAATGATTCGGGGGAGGGGAGGCTGGGAGAGTGCAGTGGAAATGACTGAAGTTCTTCACATACATGTATGAAACTGTCAAGGGATTTAAAAGACAGGGAGGAGGGAAGAAAAGAAGGGAGGGAGGGAGGAAGGAAGGAAGGAGCGAACCCAATCCCCCAAACAGAAAGAAATATTTCTGCATGCAGTTTCTTTCCTGGTGACCAAAGCCCCTCAAGCTGGCTATGGAGATCACTAGAAATGGGGTGCTACTGCAAAAACAAAAATTACAACTCCGATGGACAAATCTATTTTAAACCAAGATTCCTGAGTGACAAATAACATTAAGAGATCCATAGAAATGGCCACAGAGACACTGGTCTGTGGTCTCAGACAGGCGTGTCCTCTTCTGAGTAAGGTCCCTGGCTGCACGAGGGACAGGGAGGTAGATGTGGGTGATGCTGTGGGCACAACAGGGACGCATCCCCGGATCCCCGCCTTGAGACCACAGGGTTCTTTTTAGCTCCTAGGTCCATTCCCTTGCCTGAGCAGTTGGTTTATCCGGGCTATTTTCCTGCTAGAACATTGCTGGTGTGAATACAGTGCCCGGCACTCAGATACTCGGCACACATCTGCAGCACAGATGCGGTAACAGTAGCCTCCTCCAGCACAACCACACTGGCTCAGACCTCCATCTCACTCAGCTGTGTCAGCCATGGTCCCAGGCGGACGCCTATTTGAGGCAGTCATCTTCTCTGGATGGGGATACTGCTTTGCCCCCTGACCTGTGGTGTGGTTCTGAAGAGACTGAGCACCACACAATTCGTTTCTTTACTCGACCTGCACTGAAAGTCACTGGTTGGTGGCCTTCTCCCTGCAGTTGGGCTGGAGTCATTGATGATAGGGGCTGTATTTAGTTTGCCCAGGGTTGTGTTCTGTGGTGGGCAAGACCAGCACTTTGCAGCCCCAGGTGGCTAACAGATTCTCAATGAGTACACACTATTGGAATGAAAAAATAAACAAATGGCTCATTGATTGAACCCTCTTCTTGCCCATATGCACTGGCAGCTCTGTCTTCCATCCTGGCTCCTCAGCTGCTGGAGAAATTATATATATATATATATATATATATACATATATATATATATATGTATATATATATATATATATATATATATATAGTGTGTTGTGTGTGTGTGTGTGTTTCCTGGCTCCTCAGCTGCTGGAGAAATTATATATATATATATATATATATAGTGTGTGTGTGTGTGTGTGTGTGTGTGTGTGTTTCCATGAACTCACAGCTGTGAGCTCATCAGGATCCTGGAAGTTTTTCATTCTGAACCTGACAGGAATGGGCCATAGGAGTTTCATTCAAGCTTGACAAAGAGACAGGCTTTGACCCATTTTTAGCTGTCAGGATGGGAAGTAAAAGGAAAGCCTTGAAGAAGGAACTTCACATGCCAGAGAGGCATTTATTTTGCTTTTACTTTTTAAAGTTTACTGGAAAGCATCACGTACTTGTTTTTCAATTGTTAGGGGCAAACAGATTGGAGAGTACAGTCTGCCGGATTAACACAGGAAATCTGTCCATTCCCTGGATAGAAACAGACTGCTTTTTCTCTTATGTACCTTGACGGGATCAGTGACCTAACAAATGGCTGGAGAGTCCCATACTTCCTTACCTATTATCGGTTGTTATCTGTCACAGAAGTAATTTCAGTCCTAGCATAGATTATTATTGATCTCTAAGTCTATCCTCCCATAAAATGAGCAGCAGTGCTGGTGTGAGTAAGAATGGTCCCATAGCCTCAGATATTTGAATGCATAGTCACCAGGGAGTGGGACTATTTGAAAGGATTAGAAGGATTAGAAGGTGTGGCCTTATTGGAGGAAGTGTGTCACTAGGAGTGGGCTATGGGGTTTCAAAAGCCCGTACCAAGCCCAGAGTCTGTCTGTCTGTCTCCCTCTCTGCCTGCTGCGTGTGGATCAGATTATAGTTCTGAGCTACTGCTCCAGTGCCTGCCTGCATGCCACTATGTTTCCTGCCGTAATAACTGACTAAACCTCTGAAACTATAAGCCAGCACCAATCAGATGTTTTCTCTTGTAAGAGTTGCCTTGATCACGGTGTCTTTTCACAGCAATAGAACAATGACCATGACTGTAGCTAACAGGTTGTGTCCACCTAGAGTCCTACAATCTACCACATCCCATCCAAATTGCCATACTCCATCGAGATAGCTAGGAGGTTGGCATTTCCTCCTAACAGTTGAGATGGCGCCCTGCAGTCTATGTTAGGCAGGGACCCATCAACCAGAATGCAGATCCTTAGGCAGATGAGTGGCCAATGGGTGGGTATTTTGGGGAAGGTGAGAAGAATTTTGATGTGTGAGCTGGAATGCCCACTTTATGGCTTTATGTGTAGCTCTTCACAGTGTGGATCGAGCCAGATTTGGAAGAAAGGGGACAGAGACTGTTGACTAGGAACAGTGCACACGGCTTATTATAAAGGTATTAATTATTAAGTTAAGAAAATGGATTGTATTTGTAGAGTTTCATGCCTGGAGTTTTTACTTTGAAATATTTTAGATGTGTGTGTGTGAGAGAGAGGGGGGGGGAGACAGAGACAGAGACACAGAGAGACACAGAGAGAGTGTGCTTTCACTTGTAATTTTGCTCTGAGCCCTGCAGGTGTTCAGAGCAGACCTGTAGTCAAAGCACATAGTTGGAAGAAAACTGCCTTCTCTCCATTTATCTCTGGCTCTGATTTTTTTTGTCTGTGAGACTTGGAGCATGCTAATGAGTCTTGTAGATGAAAGGGTTTTCTTAGGAGTGACTTTTTGTGGAGTTAGACTTTTATATTGCAGCTGCTACGTGGAACCTAGGCCTACACGAGCAGTTTAAAGGCTAAAAATTAATAAATTTAACTACCTGTAGCCCCATTACCTAGAAGGATCCCTGTAGGATGGCTTCTACTTGTAGGAACAAGTCTATTCTTGTCCTCAGACAGGCTGGAGCATCTCTCATTGAGTAGTCTAAAGGTTTCCCGTCAAATTCACAATGAAACCCAAATTCTCCCATCCTGGTCATCAGGAACTAACATACTATGTCCCCTCCCCCTTCCCAGCTATCCAGTCTCATATTCTTCTCTCTCGAACCTCACACATTCTGCTCTGTACACAGTGGTGTGTGCTGCTTGTTGACTTTGTTTACCACACACCTGCATAGGGCCTTTGCTAGGTCTATGCCCTCTGGTACACTGTCAGAAGATGCTGGGGCTTATCCTCCATCTTCATCCAC
Organism: Cricetomys ansorgei; assembly: GCA_026225945.1. Taxonomy (NCBI): domain Eukaryota; kingdom Metazoa; phylum Chordata; class Mammalia; order Rodentia; family Nesomyidae; genus Cricetomys; species Cricetomys ansorgei. The sequence continues at coordinate 5,584,461 of JAMJFZ010000713.1, read as the reverse complement.
ACTTCTGCTCGAAAGTAACTTTTGCTCTGGGACTGTCACCCCTTAAAAGCATTTCTCAATGTCTCATCCTATATTGTTCTACTTCATAGTGCTTATTTAGCAATACTACAAAATTGTAACGCATATTAAACATATATAAAAATGTATGTCCTAGAATTACATCTGTGTCCTGTCTTCTGTACATCAATGTAAGTTTCTTAGTTATGAACTGCTCTCTCGCTTTCTCAATCACATTATCTGGCACCTAAAAGGGCTCGATAATTCTGTGTGGAATGACTCTTGATGATCACTTTGGAGAAACTCGACTCCAGTTGCAGTCATGGCTGCTACTGAGATCATATCTGCGTCAGGAAGCATTGCTACAGTAACAACCACTTCAGGAAACTTGCACTGTTACAGAAGACTCCACTCCAGGCAAAGAAATTCTTGACAAACTTTAGAAGACCCTGTACTTGCTACATCTATTCCCACTCAGACTAAGAGAGGGAGCCTCCCGAGCCATTCAGCAAGAAGCCCCGAGATTGACGTAATGTGAGGCTTCTGATTGGTGGAATTAAAGATCTATACACACAAGGCTGTGATTGGTAGGATTGTGCATGCCAAGTCCCTTTTCTAGATATATAAGCAGGCTGTTTCTTAGTCTTGTTGTGTTAGCCCGAGAAGCTTCTCTCTCATACCCCTGTACCCAGATTGTAACACCGGGCCATGTAAAGGCTTCATGAATTATTTTTTGTCTATTTCCCTTATCACTGATACAGTAGGGTGAGCTGGTTGCTCACGGAACAAACCAAACCCTAGGGTCTCTGTCTTTGCAGTGGCAGCAGCAGTGACAGCCACAGCAAAGAAATGGCTGAGGAATTCCAGAATCACTAAGAGTGGAGAGTCCTAATAGCCAAAGTTCAAAGTTGAAACGCCAAGAGATGGCTACCAATTCCAGAGAGCTATCAAGTGCTGCTGGGTTTGGAAACCAACAGAGTTTTAACACTAGGAAGTGACTGAAGAGTTTAAAACGCATCAGAGGACAGAATCTACAGGAGCTACAACTATGACGGGAAGAAGAAGTATTACGAAAGCAAGAGATAGCAGAGACTTGAAACTACCGAAGGGGAGTTGTTGTGAGGAAGCAGAGGAGCCACGACCACCAGAGGAGCTACCAAAGGTCAAAGGGCCAAGGGTCCTGTGGTGATTAGAATGAAAATGTCCCCCATGGGCCCGTAGAGATTGGTGCTATAAGGAGGTGTGGCCTTGTTGGAGGAAGTGTGTCACTAGGGGGTGTGCTTTGAGGTTTCAGAAACCCAAGCCAGACCCAGTGTCAACTCTCTCTTCCTGCTGCCTGCTGATCTGGATGCAGAGCTCTGGGCTTCTTCTCTAGCACCATGTCTGCCTCCATGTACCATGTTTTCCACCATGATGATGGTAGACTAAACCTCTGAACTGTAAGCCAGCCCCAATTAAATGTCTTCCTTTATAAGAGTTGCTGTGGTCATGGTGTCTCTTCATACCCTAAGACAGGATCCAATGCCTAAATCTTGGAAGCTGTAACTCTAGTCTCTTGGTGTCAGCATTCCAAGCCCAGAGCTATAAACCTCTGCCATGAACACCTAGAACAATATGCCTTTAGCTTTGAAAATTTAGAACCATGGGCTTCTAATTCTTAACGCTTAAAACCATAAAGCTTCTGGACATGAGACTTCAGCTTGATAGTCTTAGAACTCAAGGCTTTCAGCACTAGGGCAGCTTCCCCTTTGACTGGCTCTGAATTCCTTCTGGGCTGAACAAAAGAACCCGAGTGTTTATAATAGCTTGATCCTGCTGTCCTCAGTCATCTTTCTCCCCCGCCCAAAACAAAATCAAAGTTCTGCCTAACTCTGACCTGGTGGTTTTCTCCCAAGTGATGAGATCCTGGGGCTTTGGGTCTGTAGGGATCTGGGGGGCACTGGAATCCAGTGTATTTATTCAGTCACTTGTGTCCTAGTTTTGGGGTGTGTCTTCAAACTGCTGGTTTGTAGGATTAGAGTAAAACAAAGCTGAAGCAGTTCTAAATAGATTACACCAGACTTTAAAACTGGGCCAGTGCTTTAGGTGATGAATAGTTCACTAAAATATAATATTAGACCTGACTGATCCTGACTCCTCATTTATCTCCAAATCTTCTGTCCTGGATGAACCCAGGCTTACCAACACATATTTCTCAAAGCCTTCCAGACCCCAACAGCAAGGTTTGTGGGAAAAGAGAGGGTTCCTTCTCCTGCCTGCCTGGGATCTCTGCTCAGAATTCGGATTTCTTTCCTTAGTATTTGACTCTTGCCTGAATAAGTGAAATTGGAGATGATGTCACTCTCAGAAGACATGGTGTCTATCCTCAGGCACAGATGTCGCTCATAGGCCCTTCAGGGGATACTTGTTACTCCACACCCTGTGCCAGAGACAGAAATCTGGCAAAGGGCCATGCTGTTTCCCATACACAGGTGCGCATGTGTGCGCGCACACTGCCTCCCAATGCAGGTGTGAGTTCAAATAATAACCTTCGGCAAATTAGGCTTTCATAAGACTCTATCCTTAAAATGGTATATATATATAATTTTATCAAGAATAGATGTGAAGTCAGGGATGCAGAATAGAAAGAAAATTAATTTTTGAAGTCACAGTAACATGGGTATGAATCCTGGACTCTTTAATTAACCTCTTCATGCTTCAGTTTCTCAATTTATAAAGTGGGAATTGTAAGATCTCACAGAGTGTGGGTAAGAACTGAACGAGATGCAGAGAATGTTGTGTAATACTAGAGTCCAAAGTAAGAAAGCCGTAGGTGGGGGTATAATCGTCACCTTCACCAGCAAACAGCTGGTAGACTGGGGCACAACCTAAGAACACACTTAACTTCCAGAATTATACTCAAATAGGTGGGCTTATAAATCACGAATGCCCTTCTAAATATCTAAAGACTGCCGATGATTTCAGTTGGGATTACTATTTTCATCAGCAAAAGTCTTTCACTGTGTGTTACCACCTGGCCACTAAACAGTGAACACTGACTATGATACATAGAGCAAGCCTAGCTGAGTATTTGGAATGTAATTGGTAATCCACAAATGATTGCCCCAGCCACGGCTGCCACCCTCCCCCCTCCCCCCTCCTCCTCCTCCCCCTCCTCCTCCTGTTCCTCTTCCCTCTCCACCCACTTCTCCTTGGCCTCACCATCACCACCGCCATCCCCGTTATCATCATCATTGTCAAGCATCTAGTAAGTCAACGCTGCTTTGTGAGTTTAGACAATCCTATGAACAGATCGAGTTATTCACCCTCCCACAGTCCTCATCAGAAATCTACTTCTTCCTTGAGTGTCTTTCCTTCAGGGCTCTTGAACAGAAGAAAAGGGGTGTGTGTGTGTGTGTATGTGTGTGTGTGTGTGTGTGTGTGTGCTGTCCCTAGGTCACTAATAAATGGGACTGCCTCACAGGATTAAGAATTTGGAAGATCTTACCTTGCACCGTTCCATGTTTGTCTCATCTGTTGGAGGTTTTATATGATTGCCTATGATGCGAATAGCTAGCTGGAGAATGGGAAGAAGGGTGTGAAAGTCACACTTGGATCAGTGTGAAGACCGAGAGCCTCATGGGTCAGTTCTAGAGAGCCACAGGGCCTGGTAAACTGAAGACTGGCACTGAACAGGTCCACAGTCCTGCCTGCAGGAGTTCAGATCTTGCCCTGGGATAAAGGCAGAAAGATCCTTCCTGAGACTAGACTAAAGGGCTCAGCTCTGAAACAAGGAAATCCCTCAGTGCGTAAATTGCTCCCCTCATCTCAACCCCAGGAACAGTGCAACCTCAAACAGCTACTGATAGCACCAAGTATCCTTATAAGTGTGGTGGGGCAGGTGTTTTATTAAGTCTAGATTCTTTGCCAGATGCGAGGTGCATATTTAATAAAAATCAGGCTTCAGGGAGATATGAAGGGAGGAGGGGAAATTGCAGCCCTCTGGGCTTGGGAGCTTAGCCATCCAGCCAGTCCCAAATAATTCATTCATCTACCGTTCATCTTTGAATTATTACAGTTGCAGTACGTCTCCAAGGAACAGGTTTATTAGTGTTCTTAGATAATTAGTTGGTGCTACTTCAAGGCAATTTAAATTGTCCCCATGTAGGTATTTCTTCCCAGAATTCAGTGTGGCTCTGTTTCCACCTTGGTCTATTGTGCTCACTTTCTCCCCATTGGAGAGTACTCACTTTGTATGCAGCTTCTGGACTCTCCAAAAGGCTCAGTCTTTTAATTAGAGATTATGTCTCCAGCCTTTAGTTCAGCTTGTTCTGGGCTATCTGGCTTCCCTGTGGCCACCCAGGAGAGTGGGCTTCCTTCTTTTCTCTCTTCTCCATGCCTCAGAGATCAGTGGGGAAGAGGTCATGTCTAGAGCTCACCCTGATCCCCAAACCCACATGTGTATAAATCACGTATAACATTCTAAGCAGTTTCTCAAGTACCAGAACTCTCCTTTCAGTATTCTGCTGAGTAGGCTAGACCCACAGTACTCAACACCATGCAGAGCACACACAAATCACCTATGCACCTTACAATGAAGGCTTGGCCTCAGAGGGCCTGGACCAGCTCCCAGGGATGCTGGAGCTTCTGGTTGCTGTACCTTGAAGAGTGAGAGGTTCACACTCTTTCTTGGTTGGCTATTTGCTTCAGACTTGGGAGTCCCTCCACCCACCACAAAAGCCTGACATCCCTGTAGAAATCAAGGAGAAAGTTCTAAATGACCTCAGCCATCACCTTCAGTGTCTTTGATTCTTTGACAACCTCTAAGTCCCACCATGCTCCATTGTCACCTTCACAATAGAGGTGATGGGGCTGTACCCTGAGCTGGAAAGCTGCCTGACTTAGTAGTCAAGCAGAGTCCTGCAGGCATCTGGTAAAGCAGGAATTCACAGGGGGACCAGGGAAGCAGAGCCTTAAGAGAATTTTTACCTACAGAATGGGAAGTTCCTTAATATTCTTTCTTCTCATGGTATTTAAAATCATACATTAGCAAATAACTTAGCTTTAATTAATAAATTATCCATTTCTATAGTTGCCCATAATTTTCTACTATTTAGCTTAATGAGGTTTCATGTGCAGGGTTCCAAAGCACTTTCTCCCCACCCCCTACCTCTCTCTCTCTCTCTCTCTCTCTCTCTCTCTCTCTCTCTCACACACACACACACACACACACACACACACACACACACACAGAGTTTTAAGTACTAAGACATAAACAAATGTGCTTTTCTCCAGGGCCTAGTGGTTTCCATACCCCTCTATATAATGAATCCATGCATCCATGCATCTATCCATTATCCATCCATCTGTCCATCTATTCATCCATCCATCCATCCATCCATCCATCCATCCCATCCATCCATCTATCCATCCATCCATCTGTCCATCCATCCGTCCATCCATCCATCCATCCATCCATCCATCCATCCATCCATCCATCTATCCATCCATTCGTCATCCATCCATCCATCCATCCATCCATCCATCCATCCATCCATCTATCCATCCATCCATCTATCCATCCATCCATCTATCCATCCATCCATCACTGTGCATTTTATATTGTGATGGTTTGTAAGGTGCTGGTGATAAGACGGTGAACAAAGCAATTTTGATCCCTCTCCTCTGAGAGATTACTTTTCTCAAAGTAGATGGTAACATTTCCCCTGTAAGAAGAACATCAGAGGACATCTTGGCCAGGTTCTGGCAGAGGTTACTCAAGTAATTTAGTAGAAGGCTGTGATGCTTGGTTTTAAGGTCAACTTGCCACAGGTTAGAATGACTTGAGTAGGGCACATCCCCTGAGACCCTGACCTGATGGCCCTAATTTATGTGGGGAAGACCCACCCCGAATATGGAGGCACCTTCTGGGAGCAGCCAAATATGGAAGGGCCTGCCCAAGGAAGATTATTTGTCTTTTGCTGGCTTGACTTTCCCTTTTGCTGTTGAGTTGATTTATCCTGTTGCTGCTGCTCTTTTATGGAAGATACGTATATATGTATATATTTCCTATCAGTTCTGTTCTAGAGAAACCTGTTGTAGAAGTTTATTTTTAATTGTGTTTAAAATATTGTTTTGTGCACTGTTGGGTGAGGGGCTCCCTAGGGCTTAGCATTTTGTATTGTTTTCAGGTGTTGGATTTATGTGGGGGACGTTTGATTGCTCATGATCTACATGTGCTATCAGTAAAACACCTGAAGAGCTCTGTATCAATAAAAACACCTGAGCTGGGACGCTCAGGGTTCCATTGTCCAGTATGGTGCTTGCCAGGGTGCTGGTTCCCTCTGCTGAGGTCTGGCGGAATTTGTGTCTATGAAAAACGCCTCCATGTCTTCTTTGGTGAGCCACACGATAATCGTACAACTAACTACAAATGGTGACCAACATGGTAGGAAGAAAGTAAAGAAGAACACAACATCATGTCAGCTAGTCCAACATGGAGACAAGGAAGAAGAAAAAGAAACTCCAAACCTTGCAGAGTCTGTTTTGTTTTGTTTTCTGCAAACCTGTCCAGATACAAGTGTCCAGATACTAGTGAGGTGTCCTGACCAGACACATCTGCTATGGTGATGAGAACTCTACCCCATGAGGGAACCCTTCCTTCAGACAAAGTTACCACTTGTTTTTCTTGTAAACCAGACTCTATCTTAAAATTTGGGAAGTGTTTCCTCATGGTTAGCACATACAAGCTGTCTTTCACAACTGGCCAAGGTTGTATCTCATGTTGATAACCAAACTTGTACAGTAAGAGTCACTCAGGTAGTGCTGGTTTTGAAGGGATGAAGGGGTCGTGGAGAGCAACTGAGGCTTGGCAATATGAGAGCCCAGGAGAAGCCATTGGTAAAAGTGCAGCCTCAGTGGCAGTTGAAGGCCCAGACTGAAGGAGCCATGCAGAGAAGTTGATGCTTGGCACCATGAAGAGATTCCTAGGAGAGGCTGCAGTCCAGATGCAGCAAGGGACCTCAGCAGCATTTTAAAGATGCCAGTACTGTGGGATGACCACTAAGAACAGCAGCAACAGTGGAATGGAGCCAGCCAGAGCCTGGAGGACAAGCTGTGTGTGCTGCAGAGGGCCGAGCAGAGAAGTGACCCAAGCCCTTTGGAGGAGCTCAGAAGATGATGAGTGAATTCCAGATAATTGGACATTGATAATATTTTTCTGCTGTCTAAACACATTGTGAAACGCTTGATAGATATATGGTCTCATTTGGTCCTGTGCATTAACAACCCTCATGATTGTTCCTCGTGGAAATAGTTTTACTGATTTTTTTTGGGGGGGGGTTGGCTTATACAGAAAAGGGTGATTGTTGTAGAAGTTTATTTTTAATCATGGTTAAAATAATATCATTCTGTGCATTGTTGGGTGAGGGGTTCCCTAGGTCATGGCATTTTGTATTGTCTGCAGGTGTTGGATTTATGTGTGTCGGGGGGATATTTGATCGCTAATGATCTACATGTATCAGTGGAACACCTGAGGAGTTCTGAATCAATAAAAACACCTGAGCTGGGACACTCAGGGTTCCACTGTCCAGTATGGCGCTTACCAGAATAGTGGTTCCCTCTGAAGAGGTCCAGCAGGGTTTGCGCCAATGAATGTGCCTCTTTGTCTCTCTTGGTGAGCCACCACAGAAGGTAACAATGACAGAACCCTGACTCATGCAAAGGACTACTAGTCAACACACTGGCTTCCTAAACTATCCAGATTACACTTAAACTCAGCCAATCTCGGGTAGACAACTGGATGTCGACTACATCGTCTTGAACTCCTCACCTAGAATGTCCGAAGAAGGCAATTGCTCATACTTTAACCAATCAAATGACTCATTTGCTCTGTTTCCACAATCCATCTTACAATTTCCCAGCAACCACTCCCACCCACTTTGATTTTCTTTTTGACTATCTCCTCAAATAAACCCTTTCAAAGCTCTAATATGTCAAAGAGCATGCTTTAACCTCTCTTGAGGGCAAATTGTCCCAACCTTTTTGCTTTCTCATTTCTTAACTCTCAGCCCAGTGGGAGAGGAAGTTTAGAAGGGGAGAAGACTAAATCTTCGCCCGATGAGCGAGAAAGGGGCTAGGATTCCTTTAAGGAGTCTTGAAAACAATTTATGCGTGCGTAAATTATGTGCCAAACAGCATGATTTGGAAGGGCTCTGTCTTTCTTCCTATCCCTGCCCCCATTCCATGGCTACTTCCAAAATTCCTCCATGATGCTAAGGTTGGAGACCATTTCTGACAAATGACAAGCTGATGATGGCACCCAGGCCTTCCCCAGAAAGCAAAGAAATGAGTCTTTTGAGGCCAGTTCAGTTCTTGCCTTATGGCAAGCAGCCAGAATGAACCCAAGCTTCCTCAGTTTCTTGCCATTGTTAGAACTCTGCATGTCTTGATCGTCACCACTCACTACACGTTAACCTCCGTCTAAATGTCACAGGTCCTTGTGGGTGGGTCTCAGAATGAAGCATAGCTTTCCTCTGTGGGGTGAGAAAGGGGAACTGAGGCACAGAAGTGGACACAGTGGTGGCTGATGAGGCAGGGGACAGGGACTCTGTGAGAAAGGCACGTGGACCCAGTTCCTCTGCTTTGACAGTCAAGGGAAACCCCTTTCTCTTTCAAACCTCGGTTCCTATTACTACGAAGTGGATAAGATACTTACCTCTCTCCCGAGCAGTATGAGAAATGATGTTTGAAGGACAAAGTCCACTTGTGAAGGAAGTCTTTTGTGAATGGAGACCATGGAGGGCTGTCTGGATTACGTACTGTCCTTAGCACACAACCTCACACTGCATCTGGGAGGTGGAGACAGTTTCTACCAGTAGCCTGAATACAGGCACACAGGAGGGCTCTGTCTGCACAGGGGCACATCCTGTCCCTTCCTATTCCAGCTGCCACAGTTCCAAGTGGGTGGTATGCGGCTCGTACTGTATCTCATCCCAGCTGAGTGCATTAGTTGGCAAAGGAGCAGGGCCCGGGATCTAATCTGAATGTTAAGTAAAGAGCAAGCATAATGAAGAGGATAAATCTTCTGCCGAGAAAGGATGTGTGTAACGTTCCAAAGTCAAGCCTGGGTGACGCCCTTCTCCTCTAGATGGGTCCTATCAACAATCTCTGTCTCTACTTCAGATAACAGTGAGCTGGCGGAAAACTGTTTTTAAACTCACTACTGTTTTCTGACAAGGAGATAATCTATTCCCATCACAAAAAAATTCTGAAAATTTCTGCATCGTGCAAAGAATAGCATCTTCTCACAATGCATTCATCCTAGCAGGAGTATCACTAACGTTTTGCTAGGCACTCCCCTTGCCATGTCTTTAATATAAATGCCTAAGTATTGAGTGCATATTCTTGGAAACCATTTTTCCAGTTTGATGGTTGTGAAATAATACGAGTCAAAAGTGTAAACGAAAAGCACCATTTTAGGGGCCTCCCTTCTCCTTGGAGAACCCCAGGAGAACTCACATGGATGTGGTGTACTTGGCTTTATTTGGATCTTTCTGAGAGATATGGGATTGTTCCATGTGGTCCTTCATTCATTTGTTCATTAGTTTGGCAGAACCATCTACATGTTGTGGATAAAAGGGAAACTAGGATTTCCATTCCAAACCTCCAAAGTCCCTGTGTGAACTTCTATTTGGCTCAGTCGCATTGGCCTCTCTTGCTCCAGCCGCTCTCATCCCACTCAGTCCCCAGAGTTGCTAGCTTTGTTGTTGGAAGCCAGCAGGCTCTACATGTCGACCCTCCCCCACTTTCAATACTGCCTTCTTTTGCCCCTGGGTTTAACAGTGGCATAAAACTAATTTATGGCTCTTGCCAGTAAAAGCACACGTTTTCATCTTAGCCTGTCAGGCGGAAGAAAGCTCTAGTTCAAGTGAGTAATTGTTGACCCCTGCTACTTATTAGAGATTGTACTGGAGTCGGCCCGTTTGTTGTTTCAACACAAGAAATTAAGGGTCCCCGGCAAGGGCTTCCTCTGGAACTGAATTGGTAATGAGACAGAACATCTTTGACTTTGTGGGTGACCTCTCCTGGTGTTGTGTTCACAGCAGACAGCGGGAGGAAACCTGACTTCCCATCCCATGGGAAGGGCAGACTGCCAGGCTCCACTTCTGATCCTTAGATTACTCTAGGACCCTGGGGGATGGGGGATGACTATGAACCTAAAGGCAAACATAATTCCTTTATGTCTGTGTAGCACCTAGAACATTCTAGAAGTGATGATGGGGGCGTGATCATAGATGTTGCTACTTCACCTTCAGAAGCTCATCAGTGCCCGGCATAGACGCAGCCATAGATTGCTATACTGCCAGATTGCATGGTGTGAAGCACGGTGTATTCTCTTCAGAATCAAATGGCTTGATTTTCAGGGAAGGCTTGCCTTTAAGAAGAGGTAACAATGAAGTGAGCTAGGGATAATAGGTGAGTCTGGGCTGTTGATGGGGAGCAACCTTCAAAGGATGGTATTTCAGTGAGTTTTATTGCTGTGATGAGACACTATGGCCACAGCAAGTCTTATAAAAGAAAACATTTAGTTGGAGCTGGCTTACAGTTCAGAGGTTTAGTTCATTATTGTCATGGTGAAAAGCATGGTGGTGTACAGGCAGACATGGTACTGGAGAAAGAACCCAGAGTTCTACATCTGGATCAGAGGGCAGAGGAAGAGAGAGACACTAGGACTGGCTTGAGCATTTGAAACCTTAAAGCCCACCCCCAGTGACACACTTCCTCCAACAAAGCCACATGTCTTAATCCTTTCAAATAATGCCACTTCCCAAGAGCCCATGGGGCCATTTTCATTCAAACCACCACAAACGGAGAACATCTTGGGAACAGGGAAGGCTTGGTCTTTTCAGGGACTGGTTCCAGCAGAACAAGGAGAAATGTGACTGTGTTGAAAGATGTAGGCAGATTAAAGATGCTCCTCAATTTACCATGTAATTATGTTCTAAGTGTCCTGTCACAAGGCAGAAATTTCCTAAACGCATCTGATATATATAACCTACAGGTTGTCATCGGATGTAGAGCATCATTTCCCCTCATGGGAAAGGGCTGACTAGGAGCCGTAATGTGCTGCCGCCGCCCAAGTGTGGTGTAACACATAGCCAACCCAGAAAGATCACAGTTCCAAACTCAAAGGACAAGTTCTAACCAACATGTGTTGCTCTTGATGCATTAGTGAAGTTAAAGACCATAAGTTTAGGCCAAATGTACAGAGCAGTTTGAAACCCAGGGGAGAGTGGGGAGGGTGGGAACAGGTCTCTTCACACTTTTAGTTGGTTCATATGAAGGATCTCCAAATGGACATATGTCCTTATTTTTCTTCTTCTTTTTTAAAAGATCCACTTATTTTATTTTATGTGTACGGGTATTTTGCCTGCATGCATACATATGTGCACCATGTGCATGCCTGGTTCATGGATCCCCTGGAACTGGAGTTACAGACAGATGTGAGCTGCCATGTAGGTGCTGGGAAGTGAACCTGGATTCTCTAGAGGAGCAGCCAGTGCTTTCAAAATCTGAGACATTTCTCCAGCTCTGATATAAACATTTCTAATGTTGGTGACCAAAAACTACAATGGAAATGCATGTGTACAACCTTTCATGGAGTTGTGTACACCCTCTTGCCATTCTCTAGTAAAGAACGATTACCTTGAGACATCATTTCAGCATTACAAAGTGTTTGCATACCTGATGTCTCCTGTAATCTCTTAGGCAGGTCAAGAGCATTGGTTACTATTATGGTTACTCTTTTTTGTCAGCTTGACTAGCTTTAGAATCACTGTTGGAACATACTGTTGGATGTGGCTATTATTGTATTTCCAAAGTGGCTGAACACAAAGCTTGTGGGAGTGACCAACCAAGATCTGATTGGATTTAAGGCCCGTTCCATGAGATGGAACCCATCTCTGACACTGTTCATGTCACCAAGAACCCGAGACCAGATTGACCAGGACCTAGGGGAGAACCAAACACTATGGTTCTGCTAAAGGAACACAGTCATAAAATGACTTCTAAGGGCATTCTTCTGTACTCATAGATCAGTGTCGTGCTCAGACATCATCAGAGAAGCTTCCTCCTGTGGCAGATGGGAGCAAATACAAACACACAGCTGAACATTGGGCATAGAGTGTTATACATAGGAACACTCATCCCTAAATGGAATGTCTCCATCAAACCCCTCCCCCCCAGGACTCAGGAAACTCTATGAAAAGGATGTGGAAAGATAGGAAGAGTGAGAGAGAATGGAGGACATCAAAGACACGAGGCCTTCTAAACACAACGGGACCAAAGCACATATGAACTCACAGAGACTGAGGCAGCATGCACAGGGCCTGCACAGGACTGTGACCGACAGGGTCCCAGTGCTAAGAGGAGGAGTGGACACATGCCCCCATCCTTAACCCAGAAGCAATTGATAACCATTTAACTGATAAGCAGTCATATTGATAACAACTCATAAATGAAAACTTGGTGCTCTCCAAAGGAGTTTCACTGGGCGTACAAACTACTCTTAAGGACAGGCCCCAGGCCCAGTGGTAGATGGCCAACACAAAACAAACTCAATAGTATATTTGGAGGTTCTTTGTCTTAGAACATTCTGTCAGGGCATTTGACCTTGCGGTTCCTTTGTGTGTGTGTGTGTGTGTGTGTGTCTTCCTATTTTGTGTTTTTATGGAATTCCTGTGTGTGACTCATATCTGTGTGTATCTGCACTTTTCATACATTTTTCTCTGGCTCTTTTTTCTACTGTTTGCTTGTTTTGTCCCATTTCAGTTTTTTTTAAAAATTATTATTCTTTAGAAGCCTGTTTGTTTTCTAACAACAGAAAAGGGTGTGGATTCGTATGAGAGGGGAGGTGGGGAGATTTTGAGAGGAGCTGGGGGAGGGGAAGTTGTCATCAGAATATATTGTGTGGGGGAAAAAACTATTTTCAATAAAAGAAGAATAGATAAGTTTATTTTGAAAAAAAGAGAGAGAAAGAAAGAAAGAAAGGATGTGAGTTGGTTGGGGGCAGAGGTGGGGACAATCTGGGACGAGCTGGGGGAGGGGAAATTGTCATCAGAATTCATTAAATGAAAAAAAAAAACTTTCAGTAAAAAGAAAAAAAATTCAGTGTTTTACACCTGGGAGAATGTGTACAGCTAACTTCTTGTGTTTTCTAGCAGGTGTAGAAATTTTTTTATAATTCTTTAGCAAAAAGTTAATTTAGCATTGTTTGAAGAACGTAACATTTTTGTAACCTTAAAAAAAAAAAAAAGACACCTTCTAAGTAGTTTGAAAGAAGGTCTCTACTTTGAGTATTCTGTCTTTCTCCGGTCACTGGTGGATACTCGGCAAGTAGCTGAGTGTATTTTGCTATGCCTGAGGCTGGAATGAATGGATTTAATTTTATTTATAAATTCATTCATTTAGCTAGCCATCAAACGGCATTGATCAGTTTCCATGTGTCAGAAATGATGATGGAACCTGGTGATAGAATGATAAATAAAACCCAGTGTCTAATCCCTAAAGATGGTCTATTGTAGTGCCTGAAAAACAGACCAGTACATGACACACACATCAGTGTAATGACGGACTGAAGCCCACTCTGCTGTAGGAGTACAGAGGAGAGACAGTGAGAATTAGACACAAGGAAGTCTCTTGGAGGAGCTAAGCAGGTACTTGAAGGATGAGTGTAGATTATCTCTGCCCAGAATAGGCTTGGAGCAGGAGGAATGGTTATCCGCGTAGACAGAAAGCCAGGACATCTACAGCAGGGTTGAAGGTAATGGTTCATTCAGCCATTCTGGGAGGTCAGAGTGTTCAAAGTCAAGATTGGCAACAAAAAAGCCCAGGTAAGGAGTCGAGAGATTGTGTTTTAAGGAGGGTAGAGAGGAGTGTGTCATCAACAGGTTTCCCTTGGAAACATTACCAGATGGGTGAAGTGTGACGAAAAGGACAGAAGGAAGTAGTTACACGGTGTATGTGTTTATCCGATTATTAGTATGTACAGCCCCTTTACAGAGCCATGTACAGTTGGACCCAAAGATAGACTGATTCCTAATAAGTACACTGAGATTGGAACTTTGACAAACAGAACGATTTTGCATATTACATTTTAACCATAGAATCACTTTATATTTTATGTGAGTTCATTATTAGTAGTAAGTTAATGTTTATATATAAATATTATCTTAATTGTTACCTGCTGTAACACGACTAAATATTGGAACCCCAGTGCTGGGTGAAAGAAGCCAGATACAAGTCTACTTATTGCCTGATTCCCACTCAGATAGATGAAAAGAACTAGAAAGGATGTCTACCAAATCTATCCACCTTTGTCCAGCAATGTATCAGTCTATGTGTATTGACTGTTAAACATTTCAGGGGTTTTGTGAGCTGATAGTTAAACACAGCCATTTTTAAAATGAAATTTCATAAGCTTATAATTACCCACATTATATTAAAAACATAGGGACAAAGTACATCAAACACATTATTTTTAATTGTCTTACAAGTCTCTATCATATCTGAGTCCGGTGGCAGAAATGTTACTAATGTTAAGTCTTGCTTCCTAACTTCGTGCCCCACGAGGTGACACTGGCAGTTTGAAATTCGCCATGGTAGGAGTACTTAAAAGTGTGCTGTGTATTCAGATGTAACCTCGTGTTGAATGGTACAAATGATGGTCTTCTTGTAGCTAACACTGTCATCTGATTTAGGTCAGAAATTGTTCTTGTCATTCAGGAGTGAGTGATAAGCTGGCATCTATCTTTGCCGCTTGACTTTTATCTTGTGAACATACAGGAATACGTCAGTCAACATTCACACTGAAGTTACACACAAGGACATGGAGACTTCCTTCCTGCAACTGGAGAATCTGATTCTGTCACATGATGGTTGGCTCGCCTCTGTAGGCTGGTTATGAATGCAAGAATCTAATAAAACCAGTGAAGGCATTTGTATGGTTTTGTGGAAGTTAAAGAGGATCAGGGATCATGGCTCAAGTGGTAAGATGCTGTACAAGCGTGAGGACCTGGGTTCGAATCCTCAGCACCCACATAAAAAGCCAGGTGCAGTGGGAGGTGCCTCCAATTCCTGGAGAGGTAGCACCAGGAGGATCCTTGGACTCACTGGACAGTAGTCTAGTCAAGCTGGTGAGCTCTAGACTCAGTGAGAGGCCCTGTCTCAAAAATGAGGTGGAGAACAGTTGAAGAAGACATGAAATTTTGACCTCTGGCCTCCACATGTGTGTACACATGTGTACACACAAATACACATGCATATCACACACAGACAAATATACATACATATCACACGTACACAAAGGTTATCTTGTATTTCATTATTATTTGTAAAATTTTTAAGATATTTTATTTTTTTATGTACATTGGTAATTTGTACACATACATATCTGTGTTATAGTGTCAGACCCCTGTAACAGGAATTAGAGACAGATGTGAGTTGCCATGTGGGTGCTGAGAATTGAACTTGGGTCCTCTGGAGGAGCAGCCAGTGAGTGCTCTTAACCGCTGAGCCATCTCTCCAGCCCTGTGAATTGTGTTTTATATAGTGTTATATTCTCGAAATTTATAATAAACATGTACATTCACACACACACACACACACACACACACACACAGATTCACATGTTCATGCAAACACAGACACAGACACACACTCACACACTCATACACGCATTTTCCTTCAGGAAAGTCATTTGCTAAACATCTGCTAAAGTATTGCTTCATAGACCTCCAAACCAGGTCTCTTTTCTGGGCATAGTTGGGCATCTTCAACTTTGCTAAGACTAAGTTTGTAGTCTTTATGGGGTGGGACCCCTAAGTGCAAGTTAAACTCAACTCTAAGGGAAAGAATGTCACCCTTACTGCACGTCTCCAATTCTGAGTGGTGCTCAGAACACATTCCTGTTTTGCATCCGAAGGCTGAGCTGAGCAAGGAGGCTGCGAGGCTAATGCGGCCAGCGGTATGCCCAACTTGGGGCGGGAATGAGCTTCCAGCCCTGTTGTAACAGTATTGATGATCCCTGCCTGGTCCTGACTCATAAAAGAAGCTGATGTGGGTCAATGCATCCCGAAGCCGACATAAATCCTGAGGCTGCCCCTGCCTGACCCCTGACTTTTCAGCAGCTGCTGCCTTCAAGTAATTGGCTGAGCTGAGGGAAGTGGGGACAACGGGTGGGGGTGGGGGTGAGTTCCACAGAACTGAGACCTTTAGATAGACTTCATGGTTTTTGTTCCACACTCTGAGTTATACTGGGAATTTGTAGGTTGCGAGTTGGAAATCATTACAGGCATGTTTTCTTGTGTCGGCAGACCCATGGACTCAGAAGCCCCGAGTATTGTTAACAGAAGCTCCAGATAAATCATATATGCCCACTAGAGATTGTACCTCATGAAAAAATTGTCAGGCATGGTCCCTGCTCATGCCTGGAGTCTTTCTTTTTGCTGCTGTGGGTGATAGGATCAATGGTCTAGGTCATTTACCTCTAGATTGGACAGGCCTCAAACCAAGGTATAATGAGCTGAAAAGTCCCCAGGCTGCTTCCCAAAGAAGGCTCTGTCTCCATGCTATAAAGATGTTCATGACAAATTCCCTTTTAAAAGGCAGGACAAGAGGCTAGGGAGCTAGCTCCAACAGTAAAGTGCTTGCTGTGTACGTGTGAAGACTTGGATTTACATCCGGGGATTCCATGTGAAAAAGTCCATGTGAGAGAGGGCACCTGTGATCTGGAGAAGCACACACAGGCAGATCCTGGGGACTCCCTGGGCAGCCAGCCTAGCCTAACTTTTTGAGCCCCAAGACTTGTCTCAAAAATAAAGTGAAAGGAATTCTGAGGAAAGACACTGGAAATTGACCTCTGACCTCTACCTACCTGTGCATACACATGTATGAATAGGCCCCCCCATGGGCCCTTCTCCCACACAAAACAACACATAACTATCCATAAGGAATGTGAATTCCCTTATAAAACATAGACATATTACACTTAAAAATTACTGAAAGCCCCAACCCCAGGTAACGGTGGTTTTAACTCATGAGATTACAAGGCAATGTGCTTCTCAAAGTTTTTACATGTCTGTACAGATCATTATCTTAAAGATAATGCAGGTGAAGGAGGAGCCATGAAACAAACAAACAAAAAGAACAACCCAAAGAAATTCAGAGCAATGATGACGAGGACAGTCACTCAGCCTCGGCTGATGTGGCCTTGACGGCAGCCTGTGTCCTGCGGCAGAGCTTTCTACCTTCCCGAAAGAGACACGAGAATCCCTGGAAGTGAGAGATGCAACGTCAGCACTGTCCCTCATTCACTGACTCTGGAGGACAGGATGGGTGAACTGCTATTCAGCACAGGTGCCTGAGTGAGGAACTGCCCGCGCCAGGTCCTCACAGACATCTTGGCTCTCGTGTGTGCTGTGGGCTGATATGGTACTGCCTCAAACCACTCTGGATGCTTAGAACCTGCCGCCAGCAGCTGGTGTTTAGTGACTTAGACAGGGGAGTCATGGCGTGTCCTGAAATCAGGGCAAATTGTCCTCTGGAAATAGAAAAGCTCAGTGACGGGGGCCAACGGAGAACTGGAAATTTAGCCCAGTGCATTTGCCTAGGGTTGGTTGGTTTCTCCACACTGGGCTTAGAGTTGGGAGCAGAGCCCCAACCCCTGGGGAAACAACACACTGCTGTATGGGTGAGACTACCAATAATCTAACAAGATGGTTAATCTGGATAAATTTGAGTCCTAAAGTTTGGCTCTATGTCGTCGCTGCAATTAAAGATAGCTCCGGGAAGAGCTGGAAGAGGCAAATTTTCCTTGGCTGATTGTCACCGTGGACCTTTTAGTTAAAGATTGGCATGCACACCGCCCACAAGGGCCTACGATAGACTTTCTAGCGAACCAAGCTCCTGCCGCCTGCACACCCACGTCTAATGGCCAGGCTTGTTCCGATGTGCCCAAGAGAGGCAAAACAAGGAGGAAGCCTAGAGAACAGGCTTGGAAACCTGAGTCCCAGTGCAGTCACAAATGTGCTGTGGGGTCCGGGGACACTTATTAACCTTTCTGAACTTTTATCTGTGAAGTATGGTCAAAACCCAGAACTTCTGTCACAGGTCAATTTCAGCAACTGAAAGAATTCCATGGAAAAATGAAGCACATTTCCTGGGACACAGTGCAAGGCAGGAGTGTTGCTAATGCTGGTGCTGGTGCTGGTGCTGGTGCTGGTGGGGATGGGGATGGGGATGGCCATTTTCATGATTCCTCAGAGTTCATAGAGGCAAGACTAGTGGAAAGAGATGGGGTGCAGTGGCAGTGCTCTCTCTGGCCATCATGGGCACAATGAATGTTTCTCAAGGGCAATGGATGTTTTCAGCCTAGTTAGATTTTAACAACTCTGGAATTAGACTTTGTTGATAGGGAATGTGATGGTCTGTACTTCCAACGACCTCTAAATGAAACTTACTGGAAACACTCTGCACAACACAAAGTGGAAACACTTTGCAACCGAGGAAGCCATTTTCTGATGCTGGTGCTCTGAGGTCACAGTGTGGGAAGGTGTCACTGCTCCCCTGTCACTGTCTCTGGTTTCTTTTCTGAATGTCCCAGCCAGTCTGCTGGAGTCTATTGCTCTGGGCTCTTTTTTCTCCTCTTTGAGCATTCACCTCTGCTGACCTAGGGACTTAAGGTCATCTGGAGCTGGGTTCTTGAAGGGAAGACAGTTCCATATTTGGGGAGCCAGAGAACCTCTGTTCTGGCCCTATGATCAGAGAATTCAAGTCTGAGTGTGTGAATCAGACACAGGGAATAACTGGAGATAAACAACCAGTGAGCCCCAAGCTATATGACCCAGAGACTTAGCCTGAGGATTAGCAGTGTGGGACTAGGCTTGATAATGTGTCCTGAATGAAAATGACTTCCACTGGCTCATAGGGAATGGCACTATTAGAAGGTAATGCCTTGCTGGGGTAGATGTGGCCTTATTGGAGGAAATGTGTCACTGGGTGTGGGCTTTGAGATTTCAAATGCTCAAGCCAGGCCCAGTGTCACTCTCTCTTCCTGCTGCCTTCTGATCCAGATGTAGAATTCTTGGCTTCAACTCCAGTGCCACATCTGCCTGCCTGCCGCCATGCTGACAATGGACTAAACCTCTGAACTGTAAGCCAACCCCAATTAAACATTTTCCTTTATAAGAGTTGCCACGGTCCTGTTGTCTCTTCACAGCAGTAGAAACCCTAACTGAGACACAGACACAAGCTTTTTATTCTTCATGGGACCTTGACTCACACACTCTCATTTCATCCTTGCCCAAACCCCAGGATTGAGAACAGACCGGTCCTTAGGCTGATTTTACGGACAAGAAATCAGTAAGAGAAATTACGTGTGTGGCTTAAGTTCCCACCACTAGGACATGACAGACAGTACACAGATGTGACCCAATGTGTTTTTAAACATTTTCAAAAGAAATTAAAAATAATGTGTGCTTAAAAGCTTTCTCCAAAAGACTCTCAGAGCAGTATGAAAGACCTCTCTTTGCACGTGTGTAGGAGGAGCACACAACCGATCCCAGTACAGGAATTCTTTTAAGATTTTTTTTTTTTTTTGGTGTACCAGTGACATGAAAGCCTTTGAAGATGATTTACACAGGGTGGGAATGGAGAGGTAGCATATCCAGGTAAAGTTTTGGGTGTCTTCACAAGCTCACGTGCAGGCAGACTCGAGCACCTGTGGATTTGTGTTTGTGTGGGACCTAGAGCCAATCCCCTACTCGGAGGGATGACTGACTGTGTCTATGTGCCTACTGTCTGTTCCCTGGGGAACCCTGACTAGTCCTGCATTTTGAAACTGCATTTGAAACTGTTACATCTTGACCCCTAGGAAAAACCGGCTCCTTGGCATTTCCTGAAGATTCCAGGTGTTTGGAGCGTGATCTGAGAATTCCTGGTAGGACACATCCCATTCTGTTCAGGCCCCAGCCTGTCCTGACTACAGACATCTGGACAAGTTGATGGACATCCTGGGGCTGCTTTCTTTATGTCACCCAGCCCCAAGAGACCTTCCTCTATTCCAATAGAGAACAGTGCTCCTGCCTTGAAGCAACCTGGGGGACATGCATCTGCTAGGATTTCCACCTTAGGTGCCAATGGGGACCACAGTCAGGACACTGATGGAGGCTTTACCCAATACAGTATGGCACTATCCCAGCTCGAGAAGAACAGGTGGGAGAGCCACTTATTTACACTGGACATCTACACTGGGAAATAACGTGCATCTATTTTCAAGTCCTGTTATAAATTAAGGCAGCTGTGTTACAAAAGGCTCAGGAAGGCCATTCACAGGACTGTAAATGTCAACGTGACCCTCTCGACAACAGCCTGTCCGGGGACTCTGTAATTACACACCCTCCTGCAGAGTGTCCCTGTCTCACCCTGCTCACTTTGAGCTGCTTCTTTCACTGGCTGGGGAGTGCTCACTGAGGCTTCTCAGGTCTCTCTGCACTTTTGTATCTTGTAACTGGCTCTCAGTTACCCTGGGACAGCCAGGCCAGCATGGTGGCTCCGAGTGTGACAACCATCCAGAGGAAGAAAGCTGTAACATTGCCCACAAGTAGCACCAATTAGCGGTGACAATGGCAACTCACTCATTGAAAAAAGGCAGAGCGCCACAGCGAATACGAATTTGCACTTAGTTACCTTGGTTTCTTGGCATCCTGGTTTCTTGGTTACCTCTGCATCTTGGTTTCTAAATGCTATTATAAGATAATAAAGTTTTGCTGTTCAAGTGACCTAAGTTACAGTCGCTTGAAGTGTAACACAATGACACTAGAGTCCACCACCTCCATGCATTCAATCGTAGTAGAGCTGAAAAGTTCCTATTGCTTAGCGCCACAGTAACTGTGGTGGAGCCGAAGTGCAACATACTACGCACTTGTTTATGTTGATGTTGCTGTACGCACACCTACTATGCCATAGGTTGTATGAAAATACAGCACATGAAGCTGTGGGCAGAGAAACCCTTTATTTAAAAAAAGAAAAAAAGATGAAATGTGATTGAGGGAAGACACTCTGTACACACACACATACACTCCTACTGTAGAGAATCATAACCATTGTCCTAATTAACTTCAACAAAGACTCTAATTATGAGAGAGTGTTATGCAAATGACTCTGTGGCCCTCTTAATGACAGCATGACCGACATGTCCCCTACCCCCAGGAAATAACTGTTCTCAATTATTGGGTTGCTCATCAATGAGGCTGGGACAGAACAGCACCCATGAGTTTCCACGCTTAGCAGTAGGGCAGGGAGAGAATCAGGACCCTGGAAAGTCTTTTCCATGTGCTAAACTGATTTCTGGAGACCTGTCTTTCGGCACCGCCCTTCATGGACCAGGGATGAGGGGCTGGGTGCCAGCTAGGAGTGACTGGTTAGGGTCAGCTGTGGCCGGCACAAGGATGTTCATGCCTGTGTGCACCTAGCCTGCACTGCCTGCCTATGTTCTGGTGGCATGTGTCCCTGCTGTAAGAGGCAAACATGTCCCTGGTGTCTCAGAGGGATATGGCCTGTGTTCCCCGGATCTTCTCAGAAATGGGGCTTTCTTGAGACACTGGGGTCTTGACTCAGACCTGTGTAGAATTCCACCGCCTTAATTCGGAAGAGAGGCAGGCTTTCCGAGTGTGATCTGGGGACTTGCTCCTCAGTTCCAATATAGTTCTCCTAAAGGTGAGCTTCTCTCCCCCAGTGAGCAGTCAGCAGTTCATCCTGCAGTGCAGGCAGAGATCGCCATGTGAGAGGAGGCTGAGATAAGAGGACCTGCTCCATAGCTAGACAAACTGCATTTGCGCTTGAGTGCTTTCTAATGCAAGCTGAGTTCTGAATTACCAGAGAGTCCTCAGTATGTGGGAAAGTGAGCCAAACTTCACCAAATACAATAGGAAAAGATTAAAGACAGAGAAAAAAAAAGACAAAAAATACTATTAATAATGATTCTCTCTGGGAAGTAGGATTGTGGGTACTTTCAATTTTGTGTATTTTTAATTTCCTAATTTTGAAAATGAACACACACATACAAGCATATATATGCATGTGTGTAATCGGAAAAATGTCACTCTTTCCTTTAGCACTGACGACAGGTGTTTGAAGCTGCTGTCTGCTTGTACCCACCTTCTGCCCCCAATGAGCTACAGCCCCAGCTCTAAATGTCACTCCCTTAAGGGTCTCTTGATTTCCTTTATTACGGAGCAAGTGAGGTTCGGAGGTCATGAAGATGTCCATTGAGGTCTATCCTAGAGGGTCACCCTAGAGAGAGCCAAACACTTGAGATTCCTTAACCTTACTTCAACACAATTCTCCTCCTTTGGGTAAGCCCATCCCTGCGGTGATAGATTAAAGCTGTTAAATAGAAGGGGTACCCTATTTTACAGCAGTCCTGGCTTGCCTCAGTGATGAAATAACTAAAATTCATATTTGCACTCTGCTTGAGACTGGCAGCCTCAACTCCAACTGTACAGCGTCCAGGGCTTGTACTGCAGCCCTTGCCGTGCCGTGCCACCACACCGACTTAATTAGCCTGTGCTGGGGCTCCTGGCACAGGGAGCTGCCTTGTCTCTGCTAATCCTCAGGCTCAAGACAGGTAAGTCTGCCCTATTTCTCCCAGGCAGGTCTTTTTATAGCGGCTACTTTAAAACCTTAAACCTCATTCTGCCTCCGGAGTTTCTCCAATTTTCCTTTTCTTTTGTGAAATCTACAATTGATAGACCTTTCAGCTTGAAAACTCCGAATTAGAAACTCTCAGCTCTCAAGAGCCTGATCCACTCTCTTTCCCTGAGCATTTGGAACATTCTAGTCTCAGCATTTTTCTTTCTCAAAGACACCAAAAGAGCCTTCTTGCCTCTCAGGAACCGGTATTGTCTTGTCCTTTCTTTAATGCGGTCGGGGTCAGGCAGGGATTGGGAAAATGTTTTCCTGGTGGTTTAGTCCCGTAGGCCTGTGGTGTGGGGGGTGTTGATGGCGTGTAGAAGCCTGGACTGACAGCTGTGGCCTTGGGCAGCTGGCTCAGCAGGTTCGCCTCTGCAGCAGCAGCGGGAATGCGTCTTCAATAGTCTCCATGGTGGCCCCTACAAAGCTCAAATATGTGCTTCCTTCCGTTTCATGTTCCCAAGACTGTACCTCAGGGCCAATTTTCACATCTCATTGTACATACCAGGCAACCCCAACCTACAGAGGGTTCAACGGATGTCAGCGTGAGACTTCCTTTACTTCGAGAAGCCTTTTATTTGCCCGCTGTGCCATACCTGGGTCTTGAAAGGTATTGGTTGTGTTCCCTGTGTCAAAGAGTTGGTGGTGGGATGAAGTGCACTGAAGCTGGGCACTCAATAGCCTTGTTGTTGCTGTCAATAAAGCATCGCTTCTAATAAAAGGGGGAACAGAGAGTGACCAAAGAGATGTGGTGAGCTCCCCTCACCTGTCACCAGTCTCCCCCTGCTCTCTCCTTCTCTAGAATCTTGATGCTTCTGGATCCAAACTCATCTAGTGAAAGCAAAACTCCTAAGGTGTGAGGCCCCAGTTGCAGTATTTTGCCTGTTTGCAGCTCTGTACATGAGGAATAATCTTCTGGCAGATCGAAAACCACTGTTTGAAAGGAGAGCACGTGCTAAATGTCTTTGGATCCCCAGACGCACATCACCCGGCACACACAGCCCTGGAGTATACTTAGAAAGCAGAATACCAGAATTGGAAAATCTAGGTTAAAAATCTGATTTTACACCGAGGAGAGAAAGGAACCTGTTCTCTTTGAGCCTTAGAGTCTTCATTTATCAAAAAATAAAATAAAATAAAATAAAATAAAATAAAATAAAATAAAATAAAATAAAATAATAAAATAACCACCAGTCCATCCTCTTCTCTCTCCAGGGCTGTGCTGAGAAGTGAGAGAGCGATGTGATATGCTAATGCGTTCACTCTAGAGAACGCTGACACTATGGAAGGGGGAGGGGAATGACAGCGTTATAGAGCTTAATACATATTTATTGATCCTCATGAGGTCTTACCTACCCATCTTTTCTTCACCCTTAAATATGAAACCAGGGGAAATAAATAAGAAATATAATTGCTCCTCACACCTCAGGACTCCCAAGGCATTTCACATTAATAGGTCTCTTCAGCTTTCCTCTAAGTGCTAATAATTCCTGGGTGTTGTGATGGTAGCACTTTCTCTCCGAGATGAATTGGCCCCGGCTAAGAGCCAGGCTCCTTCCCAAATCTCATTACAATCAGCCTTGATGGCAGCCAGGCTTCAGAATGTAACACAATTAGAGCTTTTAAATCATTATCTCGACTCTGGGAGCACGATGCTAATAAAGGACCATGGACGATGGAGGCAGGGATGGACGCATGGCTCTGACGCCAGCGCCGGGTCCCACAGCCCTCAGGAT